>OY992531.1:74087763-74687763 GCA_963921185.1 Dasysyrphus tricinctus
CAAACATAAATGAACAAAAGTGGTGCTTTAAAAATATGTGAGGTAAAATTTGACCCAATTTTTACTATTTGATTTGTGGAATTCGTTTTGAATTGCGAATTTATGTTTGAAATTTCGTTAAAACACAAATAAAATTATTATTCAAACATTGTTTTCTTTTAAAAATTGTTAATGGGATAGTTCATTCACTTTGTTGAAACAAAAAAGTAATTTATATTTGCGATTTATTCGCGCATTCAGTGGGCTCCACTTTATGTGAAAGGCACTTAACTGAAAGTCTTGTCTACGATACCCCCAGCTACACGCTGCCAAAAAAGCCTTTCACTTGATTATAGATACCCTTCACTTTCTTATGAAAATCAAATCCATAACTTCTCATCCACATAGTAGAAAAATCCGTCATGCTCTATTTTTGAAAGCTGGTGTAATTTGGGTGGAATCCTTTTTTCTTTCTTTCACAATTAAAATCTATCTTTCTCTAAAATTATCATTGTAGGTACGACCTAATGTCTAGCGCCAACAACTGCCGAATGTCAAACAAGAGTTGATACTTGCGATTTGTTTGCAAACCGAAATCACTGGTTGCAGCTTACCAATGTGAAAAGTTCTTCACTGAAAGTCTTTATCATGATCCCTGTGGCCACACGATTCCGAAAAAAGCCTTTACGTTTAATATATATATATGAAGTGACCAGTGTAGACAGGACCTAAAGCTTTTTTTAAATCATTTTTCGCAATTACTACATATGTAGTTAAATTCACTACACGAGCAGTGAAATTCACTACCCGAACAGTGAAATTCACTACACGAACAGTGAAATACACTACACGAACAATGAAATCCACTACAAATGTAGAATATAATTTAGCCGCCTTTTTCTGCAAACATTCTTGGGGCAATAACTACAAATGTAGTGAATTTCACTACACGAACAGTGAAATTCACTACACGAACAGTGAAATTCACTACACAAACAGTGAAATTCACCATCACGTGTAGTGAAATTCACTACAGATGCAGTATATCATAAATCCCTGTCTACATGGTAATTTTGTGTGCCCTAAATAAAAAGTTCGAACTGCGAACTGCAAATCATCAAGGATATTGACATTTAATCACATGTGCAATATGTTTGGTCATCAACAGCATTAAATAGTCATCAAACATAAATAAACAAAAGGGGTGCTTTAAAACAATGTGAGGTTAAATTCGACCCAATTTTGACTAGCTGATTTGCGAAGTTCGTTTTGATTGCGAATTTATGTTTGAAATTTCACAAAAGTTATATTTAAACGCAAATAAAATTGTTCTTTAAACCAATTTAAAGCATGTTTTCTTTTAAACATTGTAAATGGGATCGTTCATTCAGTTTGTTGAAAAGCTACAACAAAAAAATAGTTTATATTTGCGATTTATTCGCATGCACTAGGGGCCACCTTATGTGAAAGGCACTTTACAGAAAGTTTTGTCTATGATTCCCCTAGCTATACGATGCCGCCGAAAAAAGCTTTTCACTTGAATATTCCTTTGACTTTCTAATGAAAATCAAATCCATAACTTTTCACTTCCAAATTAGAAAAATCCACATAGTGGAATCCTTTTTTTTTCTGTTTTTCACACTTAAAATCTATCTTTCTCTAAAATTATCATTGTAGGCACGACCTAACCTCTAGTGCCAACAACTGCCAAATGTCATTAAATATAAACAACTAAAAAGGGTGCTCAAACAAAATAAGAGGTTGTCAATAATTGTGAAGCTGCGTTTGACAGTTTGCAGAAGTTATGTTGCTGGCTGGGTTGAAAATATTAAAATGCAAAGTATTGTTATTAAAACTAATAATTTTAGGCAGTGCTTTCTTTAAAATATTAAATATATTTCACTTCGTTGAAAAGCTATAGTAAAAAAGAGTTGATATTTGCGATTTTTTCGCAGTCACTGGTTGCAGCTTACCAATGTGAAAAGTTTCTTACTGAAAGTACTTATCATGATCCCCATGGCCACACAATTTGCACTGAAATCTCTGAAATCCGAGATTTCACTCTGGTGGGAACATAAACCTCCGTTTTCTGATGAAAATCAAATCCATAATCTGTCAATCGCATGTTAAAAAATTCGTCATGCTGATGCCGAGGATTATTTTTGAAGGTAGGTAGACTGTCGGTGGATTTTGGTTGGAATCCTTTTTTCCTACTTTCACACTTAAATTCTACCTTTGTGTGAAATGACCAGTGTAGACAGGACCTAAAGCTTTTTTAATAATTTTTCTCAATTACTACATATGTAGTTAAATTCACTACACAAGCAGTGAAATTCAATACCCGAACAGTGAAATTCACTACACGAACAGTGAAATTCACTACACGAACAGTGAAATTCACTACACGAACAGTGAAATTCACTACACGAACAATGAAATCCACTACAAATATAGTATATAATTTAACGGCCTTTTTTTGCATACTTTCTTGAGGCAATTACTACAGATGTAGTAAATTTCACTATACGAACAGTGAAATTCACTACACGAACAGTGAAATTCACCATCACGTGTAGTGAATTTCACTACACGAGCATTGAAATTCACTACACGAACAGTGAATTTCACTACACGAATAGTGAAATTCACCATCACGTGTAGTGAATTTCACTACAGATGCAGTATATCATAAATCCCTGTCTACATGGTAATTTTGTGTGCTCTACATCACCTTCTCGTAAGAATGTATTAAGCGACATTTTCAAATTTTTAAATTCAATTTTTAAAATACCTCTTATTCAGTTATTTATTTGGGTATTTTTAGAGGCATTTTGAGTTGAAAATCCCGTTCCAAATGTTTTTATTTTTTAAAATACATAAATAAATAACTGGACCAGAGGTTCTTTTCGATGCCTTTAAAATGTTTGAAATGTCGCTTAATACATTCTTACGGGAAGTTATCGATATGATCCCCCCAGCTACACGATGCTGCCGAAAAAAGCTTTTCACTTGAATATTCCTTTCACTTTCTAATGACAATCAAAACCATAACTTCTCACTCGCACATTAGAAAAATCCACATTGTGGAATCCTTTTTTTTTTCTTTCTTTCACACTTAAAATCTATCTTTGAGCCTGATTACATGATTCGTTTTTTCGTTCGTTTTGTTTTTCGTCTTTTTGACAGGTACGTACTTTCGTGACACAACGAAGAAAATCCATTCGTGATTTTGACGTTCAAAAAATTTGAGGTTAATTTATTGATAAATAGGCAGTAATAATAATCAAAAATATTTTGAAATCACTTCTTGTTCAAATTTATAGCTATTTAATTATAAAAACAATTTTAAATCTCACTATTTTAAATTTTTAAGCATCCCCCGCCTCTACTCGTTTGTCAAATCATAAACGTCAAAGTTCAACCAGAAAAAGTCTTGAAATTTTCATACGTGCTTTCGTCTTTCCGTTCCCCCTAACGAGCCGTGTAATCAGGCTCTTTCTCTAAAATTATCATTGTAGGCACGACCTAACGTCTAGCACCAACAACTGCCAAATGTCATAAAATATAAACAAGTAAAAAGGGTGCTTTAAAAAAATAAGAGGTTGTCAATTGCGAAGCTACGTTTGACAGAAGTTTTGTTGTTGGTTGGGTTGAAAACATTAAAATGCACAATACTTTAATTTTAGGCAGTGTTTTCTTTCAAATATTGTAAAAGAGATCGTTTATTCACTTCGTTGTTAAGGTATAACAAAAAAGAGTTGATATTTGCGATTTGTTCGCAAATTGAAATCACTGGTTGCAGCTAACCAATGTGAAAAGCTCTTCACTAAAAGTCCTTATCACGAACTCCGTGGCTACACGATACCGAAAAAAACCTTGCCTAAACGGCAACCTTCGTTTTCTGATGAAAATCAAATCCATAATCTCTCAATCGCATGGCTAAAAAATACGTCATGCTGATACCGAGAATTATTTTTGAAAGTAGACTGTCGGTGGATTTTGGTTGGAACCCTTTTTTCCTACTTTAACACTTATCCTCTACATTAATGTGAAATGACCAGTGTAGACAGGAGCTTTAGCTTTTTTTAAATCATTTTTGGCAATTACTACAAACGTAGTTAAATTCACTACATGAACAGCGAAATTCACTACAGAATTCAGCAAACAACGCCAGCACTGGCATTGGTGGCGTCGTTCATATAATTCAAAATGGTGGCTTAGCAACTTGTTATACCAGAACCAGATTGAAAGAATTCGTGTGTGCGTCGCGTCGTCGTCTCCATGATTGTTCGGGCAAATTTTTCTTAAAATATTAATAAAAAGCAAAAAAAAGTGAAAAAAAAGCATTAAAAAGTGAGAAATAACAATTGAATATTGTTTGGAAGCATTTATTTAGGTAAGTTTTTCACAATTTATTACTTTTATTGAAAACAGAAATCTTCAAGCATGGTGGTCAAAAACGGGCTTGTCTACAGCCAAGCCTTAAATGTTTTTTTACTTTGGTAGTCTCTAAAAGTACAAATCCGGCATATTTTTCGTGTTAATTGGTTCCTTACTACAAAATTTACATATTTTAATGTCTTTTTAAAAGAAGTTCGCATAACCCATAAGTTTTTCATTCTCTCTATAAAAAAAAATAGTTCCACAAGTGCGCTTTTGATCTCCACCTCATCGTTTATTACTTTTTACGTAGTTCACAAGCTCCAAGTGGTTTCCAGACTTTGTAAAATAAAATTTTAGTATGTGGTATCACCATTGAGCAGCCTGTGCGACAGGGCGTTGGCTGGCGGTGCCTAAAAAAAATCTGCCGTCGTGGCCTCCATAATGCTCAGAATAATACATTGTCGTTCAAGGTGAAGACGGGCAAGGAAAGAACGCACCGAGAAAATTCATGTTGTAAATTTTTACAATGAGCGCCACGAAAATTTTTTTACCAAATCCATAGTGAAGCAGTCAGCAATCCTGCTGGAGGCCACCTCAACCCCATACAAATAACAGATTATTAAAAAAAATGAAAAGGGTAATTTTCGAGGCCATTTTTTAAGTAATGTTTTCCGAAATTATGGAATTTCAAAGAGAACACAAAATATATATAATATACTTTTCATTTGGGTTTTAAAAATAAGACTCAATAGGCGTGTTTTTTTGGGATTTTATATATAGTACAGTGAGGAATTTCCATAAAAACGCATCCGCAGCGGCCTATATTTTTGTATTTGCAATATGGTACGCCTGAACAGCTGTCACGACACAAAAGTGAATTTAGTGAAAGTTAAAAGTAGAAATAAACCAAAATTATTAACAAAAACTAACATTTGCAAGTTAAATGGGAAATATAACTATATATTTATATAATTAATGCTTTCAATCAAATGTTTGTGTCCCTTTTTTCTTTATTTGCCATTTTCAGATACGAAAATTGATTTTGCAGCTATAAACGAAAAGAAAAGGGGTAGGGGTGTGTTGGTAGACTATGGTCAAAGTAAAAAGTCATGATTTAGTCTGCTATTACACGAAGACTTTTTAGTTGAGATTTTTCGAAATTTAGTATTGTGAAAGTGAAATCAAATTTTGTTTTCTCAATTGCCCTCATTTAATTTTGAAAAAAGTCATGACTCAAAAGTCGTCGTATAATAACAGACTCAATACACATGGAGTAGATGATATTAGCGATAATTTTATAAATTACAATAAGGACATGATTGTATGGCTAATTTTAATGCATTTACCTAGTTTTCCACTGGAAATTTTTTAACTCACCAATTTTACGGGATTAACTGAGTACATTAGTAGCCAAATAAGGCTGAACCTTCCTTGAACTTCAGTTAGTTTCAGCTGTACTAACTGGTTCAAAATTTGATCTATGGTTCAGCATTTGTAACTCATCGATTTTATCGGATCTAATGAAGTGCAACGATGATTCCAAGGTTCAAGTATGTTGTAATAACAATTTCAAGCTTGACCCTTGTTGAACCTCAGTTAAACTGCCGAAATCAGTGAGCTAAAATAATTGAACCACGCATCAAAGCTTGAACCACGTTTATACAAGTAGCCTTTCCACCAGAAGCAGTGACTTAAAATTGCTGAGCATCGGATCAAAATTTGAACCATGTCTATACAAACTGGTCCCTATAGACCAAAGGTTTACAAAAAGATCTTTTCATATGAGCTGCAAATAGTGAATTTTGAAATGGGAATGATCGTGAATTTTGACCTTCCATTCCCTTGAGTAATTTGTAGAAGAAAATGTGAAGAAAAATTGTTTGTGAAATGCGTCTTGATGTTGTGGTTTGCGAATTATCGTTTGACAGTCGGCAGAATATATCTTGTTTGTCACTTATAAATAAAAATGCTAAATTTTGCACTTTAAACTAATTTAAGGCAGCGTTTTTTTTAGCATGGCACAGGATAGGATCATTTTTTCATTTTGTCGGAAAGGTAAAACAAAACAACCATGCACTTACAAACGACCCTGTTTAGACTGTAATTGCTCACTACGCCACCATGACGTAAATTTATGGGTGAAATTTTCTCTTCACCGATTTCTTCTACAAAAACATGGTCTTGACGAAGTGAAAAGTTACAGTCTAAACAGGGCCATTCATTCAACATAATTCTACTCTACGAACATAGCCATCGAGAATTCGAGACACATAAAAGTACCAGTCGTACCAATGACGACACACCAAAATCCTATTCAATTGAGTTCGATACTCGAACAAACGTCAAAAGTTTATCGGCAGCGGGATTCTACTTTAACTTTTATCGGCAGCGATTTTGCTGGCGATGCTGTTTTTGTAATTCATATAAAATTTCACTGTGCTGCGGATAGCTTTT
Organism: Dasysyrphus tricinctus; assembly: GCA_963921185.1. NCBI lineage: Eukaryota > Metazoa > Arthropoda > Insecta > Diptera > Syrphidae > Dasysyrphus > Dasysyrphus tricinctus. Next base: position 74,094,580 of record OY992531.1, read on the forward strand.
CCAATAAAACACACCTAATATCTATTAAAATTCCATTTCTTTAAATTTCCATCCTCACATTCCATATCGACATTTTTAAGATACTTATATTACATTCATTTATAGGTATCGCCCTAAGTCCTCGTTTTAGTTCTGTAAAAGGTATCTAAATCTTATGTTGCTCTATTTCTAAAAAAAAATTGCATTAAATCAATCATTTTCAAATTCTGGTCAGTAAAAATCCATAAAAAGTACAGAAGTCTCAAAAAAATAATGTGCTTAGGGGGTTTTCATTAACTGACAACGATATGGAATGCGAAAAAAATTTCTTAAAACCTGTCTTTGATATAAAACATAAACAAAAGAACATTAAAATTAAGATTAAAAAAATCCATACCAAATTTCTAGGTAATTCAGTTTCAAAGAAATATGATGATTTGAAAGTTAATTTGTTTTACATTGTTGTCTTACAACAACTTGACTTAGAAACATGGTTGGTCAATATATTTTTTTAATCTCAATAAGAATAACATTCCATTTCATCTTAATAAATCAGCTTAAAAATCATCCTCAGATCCCAATAGAGAACTGTCTTGGAGAAGTGCAGGAGATTGCAGTTTTATTTATAATAAAAAGTTAAAAAGGAAGCGAGCTTTTCAGAAAGAAGTTCTGAAGAAAATTTTGAGGTATGCTTTTTCAAATATTTTAAGATTTAAAATAAAAACAATATACAGTACGCCCTCATTAAAGCAACCAAAAAAAAACGAGCAGTTGCGTTAATTGAGTTTGTTACTATGACCGAGTCACAAAAAAGTATATATAAAGTTGCTTTAACTGAGGTATTGCGTTTATTGAGGGTTGTTTTTGCCGAGGGCATACTGTATATAAATATCTTTATACATCTACAAAAGTACAAAAGTGGGGTAACCCACTTTTAATTGATCATATTTTTCATCTTTAATCGATCTTGAATACTATTTCTTTGAGATTTTAGGAGGATAAGTCACATATTTTTAAAGCTTGATAGTTTAGAATTAAACATACCTATTTGCTTTGATGACTTTTGATGCATAAATGTAAGAATTAAAAACAAAAATATCAAAAATGCTAAAAAATTGGTTAGACCCGTTTTGCACTCACGGCCTCATATATGCATTAATCATTTTGGGTTCAAAACAATATGAAAAAAAAATATTTTTGACATTATCCATCTTATTTTTCTTAAAAAGAATCCAGCTTTCCATATAAATGTTTTTATTGATGTACCCACCCCACATACAAATATAACATGTAGGTAGTTTGAATGTGAGAATGTTTTTTTTAAATATTGTCGAAGTTGCAAAAAAATTATCCAATTTCGGAAGTGCATTGAAATTAGGATTTAAAAAATCCATCCCAAGTTTCTAGAAAAATCAGTTTAAAAAAATAAGAAATAATTTTCAATTTTTTTTGCAATTTCCTATAAAGCTACTTTATGCATTTGAGTTTAAAAAAATAAGACTCAAAATCATTTTATATAACATTTCACCTCACTTTTAATTTCCATCCTCACATTCCGTATCTACATTTTTATAAGATACTTATAAGTTATAATACATCTATGTATGGAATGTGAGAAAAAATGTTCTTTAAGATTGTCTTTGATATAAACATAAATGCAATTTTGAATACACTGAAATTAGGATTAAGAAAATCCATTCAAAATTTAATTCAATTTTAAAAAAATATGATGATTTGAAAGTTAATTTTCGTTACATTTAACATTTCTGTGTTGCTAAACATACAACTACTTGACGTAGCAACATGGTTTGATAAATATAATATCTTAATTTCAGACCCCTTTTAAGTTGAAAAGAAGAAAAAAATAACAATAAACATTAAAACATTCTATTTCATCTTACTTATTCATTTAAAAATATTATCCTCAGCTCGGATCCCAATATATGTACAATATTTTCGAAGAAGTGCCGAAGAAGAAACGAACAAGATTGCAGTGAATGAAGAAGCGAATGTTTCAAAAAGTTCAGAAACAATTTTTCAAGTATGCTTATTAAAAAATTTAAGAATTTAAAATAAAAACTGAGTATGCATACATTTATACATATATGTACAATGTACATAATGTACATATATGTTAATCCTTTTGAGCACTTAACAATATAACCAAAAATCATTTTAACATTCCATTTCATTTTTCAAAAATCATCCTAAATTTATGTACATACATGTATGGAATGTGTGGATGATTTTCTGTTAAGATTGTGCTTGATGGAAAACATACATAAATGCAATTATTATTTACCTACATACATTCAATTCAGGATCTAAAAGTCCATACCAAGTTTCTACCAAGTGCCTACAAAATTTATCTTCTCATTTTGTTTCTATATTTTTAATACTTTAAATACATATCATATTTATGAAATATGAGAATGAGTTTCTTTGAATTTTGTGTTTGATGTAAAACATTAATGCAATTTCTAAGTATCTGTATTGAAATAAGGAACTTAAATAGTATATATGTAAATCAGTTTTCAAGAAAAATGTATAATGATTTGAAATTTAGTTTTTGTTGTATTTTATATTACAGTTGTATACATAAATATAGTTATTTGACCTACAAACATGGTTAGGATGATTTGATATCCCAATTTCAACCCTTTTAAAAGTAGGATTTATTTTTTCGGATTCAAAGCAGTATATTAAAATTCATTACAACAAACCATTTCACGCAACTGCAATCGACTTAAAAAGAAAATCATGCTCAGATTCCAAATAAAATTATTATTGATAAACAAACATTTGTATTTGGAATATGAGGATAATTTTCTTTTAATGTTTTTACAGATGCAAAACAGTTATGCATTTTTTAAAGTGCATTGAAATTAGGATTTAAAAAAATCCATACCAAGTTCCTAGAAAAAAGTTTAAAAAAATAAGATGGTTTTCAATTTAATTTTTGTTACATTTTACATTTAAGTGCTTTTATTTAAGCATAGTTTACAGTTCCGATGCGAAAAAAAAATCAAAATTTTTAAAACGATTTTCCACCTATTCTGCGCACCAAGTTGAATAATATTCAAGGCGAAAAACGTTTGCTTTGGCCTAAACCACCCATTGAGTCATTAATTTACCCTTAATTGACGAACTATAGGCCTAAAAATGGAAAATAATTATTTTTGGATGCGAAAACCATTTGCATGCAAATAATGCCTTGAGGTGAATATATTTTTTTTTTCGGAAGTACATATAAACCGACCATCAAAAAAAAAATATTTTATTCACCACACTTTTTTTCGCATGCAAATCAATTGCCGGTCCATTGTATTGCATGACATTCCATAACAGCATTGTTTTTTTTTTTTGCATGGAAACTGTAAACCAATCATGCAAACAATTAATTTTACATTTCACCTCAATTATTTTTGACATGCGAGAATATTTGCATAGATTTTTTTTTGCGCACGGGAACTGTAAACTAGGCTTTATGTACATACAACTACTTGACATAGAAACATGGTTTGGTAGATCGTATATGTTAATTTCATTGAAAATTGAATTACTCTTTCTGATTTGAAACAGTAACAATAATCATTAAATCATTCTATTTCATCTTGCTTTCATATATGTACATCCACTTAATAAAATTATTTTCAGATCACAAAATACGACCTTTTTTGGAGAACCTTCCATATGATCAAGGTTGCAGTTTTTAATAAGAGTGAAAAGGAAGCCAAACAGAAAAAAGTCCTGAAGAAATTTTTGAGGTATGTTTATTCAAAACTTATAAGATAACAAACAAAAAGGAATATATATATATTTTTATATTAATCTTGTTGGGTACAAAACAATGTAACCAAAATTCTATTTAACGTTTCATTTCATTATTCGTACAAAAATCATCTTAGGATTCCATACAAAAAAAAACGATGGTATATAAATGCATATACATAATTGTAAATGTATGAGTATATGGGACGGGTGACAAAAATTCACTTTTTAGAAAGCCATGTTTTTATGTTTCTTTTCTTGTTTAGTCAAAAATCTAAAAAATGGTTTTTAGAACACGATTGTATGTAGGAACGTGATTTAGAGAATTGTGTAGATTTTATTTAAACCATCCCTTAAATAGAATTGATGTTTTTGGTTTGAAAATATAAATAAAACCATTTTAACATTTTTCCATTCCTTCTCACGTACAGAATTCATCATCACACTCCATATCGATATTTTTAAAAACTTTTAATACATTTTTTTATAGAATGTGAAAATGATTTTCCTTAAATATTGTCCTTGATAAATAACATACATAAATGTATTGTATTTTTAAGTACATAAATAAGGATTTGAAAAAATCCATACCAAGTTTCTAGGTAAATCGGTTTACAAAAATATGATGGTTTTGAATTAAGTCGTTGTTAAATTTTAAATTACGTGTATTTAAATATAATTATGTATGTAGTTTACCACGGAACATGGTTCGGAAAGTTTGATATCGGAATTTCAACCTTCTTAAAAGATTGATCTCTTTTCCGGGTTCAAAGCAATATATAAAAATTATGACAACTAACTTCAACAGACTTTAAACAAATCTTGCTCAGATTTCATATAAAATTTTCAGTGATACACAAACATTTGTTTTTGAAATGTGAGAATGTTTTTTTTTTAATATTGTCCATGATGCGAAACATTGATGCAATTCTTAAATGCATTGAAATTACTATTCCAAGTTGAAAATCTCCAATATCAAATCAAAAATACACTAGTCAACAATATTAAAGGAACACATTTTTTTTCAATTTTTGTTAGCGTTTTTTGAAGAGCTGTATCTTTGTGACGAGTGGTCGTATTGAGTTGAAATAAAAAACATTTTACAGTTTTATGTTTTTTGTTTCGAGATTTGTTGCAAACAAATTTTTTTGAAGTACCGTTATTGCATTATTGCAAAAAATGAGACGAGACAACAAAATTATTTTGTTTTTATTTTTGTTGAAGGTCCTCATTTCTATGGATACATTTTTTTGAGTCAATTAAATGTCATGATCAGATACCTTGTTTATTCAGCTTCAATTCAATTTTTTTGTTGTTTTCGTACGATTTTTTTTGACATGGTTTATCTGACTTTGAATGAAAAAAGATACTTTTAGCCTTGATTACCAATATCTCAGCAAATAATGACGTTATAAAAAATTCAAAGACAGTTTTGGAAATTTGAAAAAGCGTTTTACAAGATTTTTTTATGATTTTGTAGAAATTATTTTTTTTTACCGTTCACCGTTAGTTTAAAAAAAGTACTAAAAACCGACGTTTTGTGGTCTTTTCGTAAATCTTTTTTTTTCGTTGCAAATATTGATTGCATAGCTTGCGTTGGTATGCAAATTTATAGACTTTTAAATCATCAATATTCTTGTAAATTTTCAAATTGATTCATCGAACCGTTTTTCCTCACCAAAACTTCAAAGTCTTACAAACCAGGTAAAGGAACAAATTGTGGTGTTTCTAAACAATGCGAAGTTGTCATCAAAATGACAAGAAAACCGCAATTTCAGTGGATTTTTTTCACAGTTTTGCATTAGTTAGATACTTTTTTGAATGGAAATGAAATAAAAAGTACGTTAAACAAAAAAATAAAAAAATTAATTTAAAAAAATTTTCAAACCAAAAAACTTGATTTTTTTAATTTTTTTTTTGAAAAATGTAATTTTTTTTTCATTTCCATTCAAAAAAGTATCTAACTAATGCAAAACTGTGAAAAAAATCCACTGGAATTGCGGTTTTCTTGTCATTTTGATGACAACTTCGCATTGTTTAGAAACACCACAATTTGTTCCTTTACCTGGTTTGTAAGACTTTGAAGTTTTGGTGAGGAAAAACGGTTCGATGAATCAATTTGAAAATTTACAAGAATATTGATGATTTAAAAGTCTATAAATTTGCATACCAACGCAAGCCATGCAATCAATATTTGCAACGAAAAAAAAAGATTTACGAAAAGACCACAAAACGTCGGTTTTTGGTACTTTTTTTAAACTAACGGTGAACGGTAAAAAAAAATAATTTCTACAAAATCATAAAAAAATCTTGTAAAACGCTTTTTCAAATTTCCAAAACTGTCTTTGAATTTTTTATAACGTCATTATTTACTGAGATATTGGTAATCAAGGCTAAAAGTATCTTTTTTTATTCAAAGTCAGATAAACCATGTCAAAAAAAATCGTACGAAAACAACAAAAGAAATGAATAGAAGCTGAATAAACAAGGTATCTGATCATGACATTTAATTGACTCAAAAAAATGTATCCATAGAAATGAGGACCTTCAAAAAAAATAAAAACAAAATAATTTTGTTGTCTCGTCTCATTTTTTGCAATAATGCAATAACGGTACTTCAAAAAAATTTGTTTGCAACAAATCTCGAAACAAAAAACATAAAACTGTAAAATGTTTTTTATTTCAACTCAATACGACCACTCGTCACAAAGATACAGCTCTTCAAAAAACGCTAACAAAAATTGAAAACAAATTTGTTCCTTTAATATTGTTGACTAGTGTAGTTAAATAACTATTGTATTGGGACTATTTGCCGTATCAACAAGTAAATAATTTTCTTGATAAGATTATTTTCAGGTCTACGAATGTTTGTTTGGTAGTTACGTATTATTTGCTTAGTAAAAAAACGCAGATTCGTCAATTTATCTTAAAAATAGCATGGTTCTTTGTTTATATACGTCACACTTCCTAGGCGTTTTCAAACATAATAACAGCTAGAAAGTGCTCTTACTATTAAAAAATAAAATAATAACCATATCAAACATGTCAAAACTGGCCCTAACTTTAAACAGCCAAAAACACAAATACGTTTTTTTCTCTTTAACGCGGCAGTATAATGTATAAAGCAAAAATCATTTTAACATTCCATTTTATCTGAATCATCATACTGAATCCACTCAAAAAATCATCCTCAGATCCCAATATACAACTTTCTTGGAGAAGTGCCTACATTCGAACAATATTGCAGTGTATAGTAGGAGCGAAAAAGAAACCGAACTTTTCAACAAAAGTTCTGAAGAAAATTTTGAGGTATGCTTATTCAACAAATTTCAAATTTCAAATAAAACAAAATATAAATGTATAATTTTGAATGAACAACAACAACTTGTGTGTGTTACCACCAAGTATATAGGCTGGAGTTATAGCTATTTCACGAGTGCCACCTCGATCATCAGACTCCTTTTAGTGGTGCTTAGTCTGGTTATGCTCGTATTAATTGAAATGTGGTTTCAGTGGCGCGGTGTGTAGTGCATCGGCCTCTGAATCGCAAGGTTCATGGTTCGCTCCCATATGACGGCAAAGAGTTTTTCAATTAATACGAGCATAACCAGACTAAGCACCACTAAAAGGAGTCTGATGATCGAGGTGGCACTCGTGAAATAGCTATAACTCCAGCCTATATACTTGGTGGTAACACACAACAAGTTGTTGTTGTTCATTCAAAATTATTCAATATAAATTGATGTATAACTTGCAGCATACTGCACTTGTGTGTGGATTTCCATTTACACACAAACCCAACTTAAAATATATGTATGTTATGTACATTATATTAATCTGGTTGGGTTCAAAACAATATAAAAAAAAAAAACCATTTTAACATTCCATTTAATTTTTCGTCAGAAAAATCATCCCTAGATTCAATACAAGCATTTTTATTGATACATATGCATTTATTTATTTCGGTTGTTAAAATGATTTTCAATTAATATTGTGCGTGATGAAAAACATTTATGCAATTTTTAATAAAATTAAGATCAGGATCTTAAACAGTCCATATCAAGTTTCTATATAAATCAGTTTTAAAGAAATATGTATGTATGATGATTTGAAATATAGTTCTTTTAACATTTGATATTTCAACTGCTTCAATTAAAAATATCGTTTTGTAAAGCATAGATCCTATAATTTTAATCTATTTTCAAGTAGTAGCTTGTGGTTTTGATTGATTGTAGTTCAAATCGCGATTGCACGTTAATTCATTTTCAGAATTATAATAATGGTTTAGCTACTAACTAGCTAGTTAAACGAAATAGATTGAATACACATGCACGTCGTCATTTTAGTTGTTCGGACGAATTTTTCTTTGAATATTAAATATTAAATGATCAAAAGTTAAAAAAACATTTAAAAGTGAGAAATAACAACTAAATATTGTTCAGTAGCAAATTAAGCGCATATTTTATTTTATGTAGATATTTAAAAGAAAAACGAAAGTGTATAGCAGGTATATGAAAGTACCTACTATATACATATGTATATATGGGTATACGGAAGAGGTGGCGAAAAACACTTCGTCCAAAGCCATGTTTTTATGTTTCATTCTTTGTTAAGCTCTTATTTAATCACAATGTTGAATGTACCTATACATAATATACAATTACTTTACATATAAAAAAAACTTTTCTAAGGTTTTAATTTCAACCATCTTTAAAATAGAACTTACCTTTTTGGATTCAAAAATAAAAGAAAATCGTTGAGACATTTCATTCCATTTTAACGTAAAGAATTCATCCTCATATCCATATTTTTAATACTTCTATTTAATACATCTTTCTATAGAATGTGAGAGTGATTTTTTTTTTAAATATTGTCATATAACATTAATGCAATTTTAAAGTAGGTACTTTGAAAGAAGGATTTTAAAAGTCTATACGAAGTTCTAGGTAAAAGCTGTTTGAAAGAAAAATATATGAAGCTTAGGAACAAAGGCGACATTTTCACTTTTTCATTTTTCTAAGAAATTGAGAAAAACAAAACTAAGGGTCACCTATCCAATTTTTTAATTTTGGTTTTCCTTATGTTGTATTTATTAGTTTTTAGTAGATTTTGATATAGAAAAAATATTTACTAAAATATTTTGAATTTATCACCTTTTGATCCAAAACAAAAATATCGCAAGGAAAAATGTAACTTTTGATCCGACACAAAGTAAATAATTTTTAAAATTAAATTAAAAATGTCACCTTTTTGTCCCGAAAGTGTTTTCTGAAGTTGAATTTTCAGTGATGCATGTTATTATCTTGACTAAATCTCATTAGCAATCGATTGAACTCAGAGTTCTGGACGAAAATTGAAAATTTCACCTTGTGTTCCTAAGCTTCCCATATGATGATTTGAAGTTGAATCTATTATACATTTTAAATTACAGTGGTGTAGTTAAATAAAATTAGGTACTTTACCAAGGACATGGTTGGGAAAAATTGATATCCTCATTTCAAATATATTGAAAGTATGATTTCATTTTCGGATTCAAAACAATATATAAAAATCATAACAAACCATTTCATCTAACTTCAATCGACTTAAAAAAATCATGCTCAGAATTCATATAAAATTTTTAGTGATATGATAAACAAAAATTTGCGTTTGGAATATCGTCGGCCTTCTGTCAAAACCTCGAAGGTCCAAAATGGCATTTAAATGTACATATGTACTTTTTATAATTCAAGTTAAAAGTTCAAGTGAGCTCAACTCCATAATTGCGTTTTAACTTTTAACTTGAATTATAAGGTGACGTGAAATAACACCAAACGAAATATAGCCAAATTTTAAATTTGGCCTTATTTCCATCTCGAAAACGAAATAACGCCAAATTGGTGTCTATGCCCGATGGAAATAACACCAAAAAAATAATCGAAAAAAAACCAAATCTAACGCAAGCAGTTTTTTGGCTTTATTGCAATGCGAAAACAGAATTAAGGCCAAATATTTCTTGAAAATCGTTATTTCGGCTATATTATTCAAAGTTTCATAAAATACAGATTCTTTAAATGCAAAAGAAATTTTGCATTCACCCAACCTCGCACCCACTCCAAATCCTATATCGAGCCCAAGCAGGGGGGTTGCAGGGGGCAACATGCCCCCCCATACATACCTCACTGTTTATTCGTGAATTTTAAAATTTCACAAACCAAATAAAGGAGAGGATTTATTAGGTTTGTGAAACTTAAAAATACGCGAATAAACAGTGAGGTATGTATGGGGGGCATGCTGCCCCCTGCAACCCCCCTGCTTGGGCTCACTATAGGATTTGGGGTGGATGCGAGGTGAGTGTATGTAAAGTTTCTTTTGCATTGAAATAATCTGGAAACTTCGAATTTATTCTACCAATACACTTCTTTTCAATACTCTCCTTATGTCAGGAAACAAAATTTCAGTTTCAGCAGAATTGTTTGAAAATATTAAATAAGTTGAAAACGAAATAAAGCCAAATTGGTCTTATTTCGGTTTCATTAATGAAATAAAACCAAATTTAAAATTTGGTCTTATTTCGTTTTTGAAAACGTAATAAGACCAAATTTTTTAATTTCGGCTTTATTTCGTTTGGCGTTATTTCACGTCACCGAATTATAAATATTCAGTCACTTCACTTAAACAGAAGAATTTCTTTTCAAGTTTTCTTCATATTATATTACATATGTACTCTAAATCAAAACAAAAATCAATAAATTAAAATATCAATGTCTTGTAACTGTGTCATGGTTTTTTTTGGCTCTATCAACAATTTTTAAACGATCTAAGGGCCAGTTTGTTCACACCTTGTCAATTAAAATCAATGGTTATTCCAGTTGGTTATCATTGAATGCGTTTGTTCAGCAACATTTTAAACAGAGAATCCATGATTTGAGCACTTAATTGAAGAAATCACTAATTCGCCGATTCTGTCTGATTAGCACGATTTAATCAAAGATTTTCTGGAATTTCGTTTGTTCATCATTGGTTATTGGCTAAGCGTAGGAATAAAAAAGAGAAACAAAATCTATCCAATTCCTTCGAACAAGGAACGTGAATGAAGAGAAACCAAGCATCGTCCATCTTGCAAGAAAAAAAATAAACAATTTGTACAGATTTTACTACAAGTTGTAGTTATTTTATTTACTATCCAAAAATAAAGTGCATTTTTGCAAGGCCTAATATAACATATGCATAGAAAAACTACAACTGGGAAAAAATCCCATCACTAGGTTTCACAAAATGCCAGCACTACCTACACACTTCAACTACACATTTGGAAAAAAATCAATCAGCCGGATTAAAATAAAAACAAATTTCACGTGGGTAGCTATTTATAGTAATTTAACAGGAAATAATCTTAAATTGAACACAAAATTATATTTCAAGCACTGATTTTCCCTGTTTTTTGGCACAAAAAATGTTTTTTTCGACAGCTCACTCACACTGAAATAAGTTAATGACGGAATACGTCTGACAATTTATTGACAGATAGACTGGAAAATGGAAAGATTATTGGAAAAACTATGATTTATTAATCAAACTGAAAATTGAGTGAACAAACACTTTCTGATTATCACAGATTCATAACTATGGGTTTAACAGAATCAGTGATAATCTAATTGCAGATTTAACCCACTGTGAACAAACTGGCCCTAAGAATTCCATTTCATTACCTTTTGAATCGGTTTTTTGTGTCTTCTATGTAAATTTTCAAACTACACTTACGAGGTTTTGACAGAAAGCCGACAATATAAGAATGGGTTTCTTTTAATACTATCAATGATGCAAAAAGTAATGCAATTTTTTGGTGCTTTGAAATTAAGATCTTATAAAATCCCTTCTAAGTTTATATGTAAATCAGCTTTTAAGAAATATGTATCATACTTTAAAATTTAATTTTTGTTATATTTCACATTGATACATGGTTTGGTTAATCTTATATTTTAATTTCAGTCTACTCAATACATAATACAAACATCGTTCTAATATTCTATTTCATTACCTAAATCCAATTAAAAAGCTCATCCTCAGATCTCAATATACAACTTATTTGAATTTTAGTTTTGTAACATGTACAAAGTGGTTTATTAACATTTAACTACTTGACCTAAAAACATTGTATGTTAAAGATTAGATCTTTACACCAGGAAAATAGCGCAAATCTTATGGGGAACCTTGAATAAATTAATTCATGAAATATTACAATTGGAATCGACGCAGAATTGCAACCTCTATAACATATCCAAAGTCCCCCAAAATACCCGCATTGGCTTTTGTGTAGATGCATTCAAAGAGTTGCAGATGGGGAGAATTTGGAGTTTTTCAAACTAAAATATTTGTTTTGGTACAACCTAATCATACGATACATGGTAACTTTTGATCTTCAATCTAATGAAACCAAATTCAAAATGATACAATCACCCAAAAAAAAGTTATAGTCGTTTTTATGCAATGATGACTTTTTTCAGGTACAACAGGTAAAATATTACCGAAAACCTTTTGAAAATAAAGGTATGTTAATGAAACTTGGAAAGAATGTTCCACTTGTCATACGAGCTAAGAATCAAAAGAGTTCCTAAAAATATCCATGGTAAAAGGGTGGTTTTTTAAGGGGAGGGGCATAAATAAAGATAAAACTAAATTATTAATGTATGTTATATAGAAATATTAGTAAAGTATTTTGGTTTACACTAATATTTATGAACATTTAATATATGCATTACATTTGGCTCGAGGGTAGTGCTTAAGGGTTGCTTTAAAATACAAATTAGATAACAAAAAGTCTTTAATTAGATACGCACAATGGCTGACCCAGAAAACAAAAGTGATGAAGAGGCAGAAGGTGATGATGTGAGTATCACTGAAGAATTCCTAGATGTGGTTAGTGAGGATGATTTGAGGGAAAAAAATGAAAACATTGATTTAAATGAGCAAAGATCAAACAAACCCTCAGTTGCTGTAGAATATGTTTACTCATATAGCTTACAAGATGAGGCAGTTAGCGATATATTGAAGCGATGGGAACTTTCAGAGCTCTGTGAATTATTTGTTGGTAAATCAAAATTTATTTATTTTAAACCCACCATTGTTTCATAATATAGTGTTTCAGAAAGAAAAATTGATTCAGATTGCCTGGAATATATAACAGTTTCTGACATAGACAATTTAATTCCCGAAGAATTGATGGGGCTCCGGATAAAGTTTAAGGCAAGGTTAGCTCAATGGAGAGCTTTAAAGGTAACATGTCCTTAAAACGAGGAAGTAATTTTTATACATATTTAGTTCCCAACTAACAATGTTTTATAAAACTTTAGAGCTTACCCCTAAGTTCAATATCTGAAGGGCTAGCTGTGGATTCAAGCAGTACTGTCTCTGTGTCAAGCGAAATAATGGAAATGTTTCCCAAAGGAAACATGGTTTTACGATCCGATTCTGAATGTAGTTTGAACCAAGAACTACAATATCTGGTGAGTCATACTCGTATTGAAAGAATAAAAACAGAGGTCCATATTTTATCGCTATACTCGTACTTGTAGATAATTTTTAGTTAGTATCATCAATATTCTGAAAATAATATTTGAAAAGCAATAAGAAAGTTCTTCAATCTCGCGAAATAAATTTCTAGAAATATTGAAAATATGAACAAGTTCGTATGTGATATGGATCTTCTTACACTTTTTAAACTATAGAGCAAACACTAAAAACTGAATAGTTTTGTTCTAAGGAAAACACGCATTTGGTACATTTGTTTAGAGACTTGTAGATTACCTTGTAAGATTAAAAATACATTTTCACATTAAAACTCCACTCCACCACTTTCTTTGCACAAAAAAAAGTCACGTTTTCGTACAAGACTCAATCAAAAGATTTAGGTAAAAATCTTGATGAAATGAAGACTCGTACAAGGGCTTACTTCTCAACCTTCAGTCTATAATGGTGGCAAGTGAAAATTTATTTTATTTAATATCAGATAACATACATATTACCAAACCAGATAGCCTTTTATGGGCTCTTGATTAAGCTTTGGAATTAGATAATTTAAATATTTAAAAAAAATTATGCTATTATATTGATGACTAAGAATGAATTTTCCCTATCTTGCATTTTTTCAACTTTTCGGCACACACAAAAAAACAAAATAATAAAAAAAAAACGTATTTTGGTGTACATAAATCGGTCTTAAGGACTTCCATAAGACCATTTTGTCTGTTTTCGAAAACGTTATTTGTGTCAGAAATGCAGTTGCATAATGTTCTTAACCGCAAACTGCAAAAGTAAACTGTTCCAAAATCCTAATCAAAATTAGCAAATGCATTATTTTCGATGACGATGATGCAGTTTGGTAGATTAATATGTCAGATAACATTATTTGCTGACGTTGCTTTGACTTTTTCGAAAACGCTCAAGTTTTCAAGCCGATACACACACACATATACATATACATGAAAACATAAATTACATACTTATTTTTGTATTGAGAATAACTGTAGGTACTTTTACATTAGAACGTTCAACAGATTTTAAAGTCGAATTCAAGAGGGAAAGTGTTGCTTTCAAAGAAATCACCGTTTAATTCTTCAGAGAGAAAAGATCTCATTTCCTTAATAGTAGACTTTGCTCTATTCAACGACATCTTTCTTGGCACAAAAAAAATAAGCTTATTAGCTGATCAAATCATCAACATTTTTCCATTTGAAGCCAAGGTCTTATATTGAATGTAAACGAAAATAGTTACTAAAGGCAATTTCTTATAGACTTCTTATAACGTTGCTAGTGGAAGTGGCGGTAGAGCTAGAGGTCAACTATATTCATCCTATAACAATAAAATTAAGACCCTAAGAAAAAGAGGTGTTTTGTCAAGCCGTTCAAAACTTCGTGTTTGTTCAAGGTCTGAAAATTCATCTTCATCATCACCTTCATCGCCATTATGTTCATCGCAAGCAGATAACACCCAAAGTAAGAAACATGACATTAATTATTATATAGCGTATTTATTGACTCTATTATTACAATGCTAGAAATCCAGACAGATTAAATTTTCAAATTTGGAAAAATAAACAAGAAATGAAATAAGAAACTGTATTCCAAATTTTAAAAAAGATTCAATTAATTAAGCTACATCAAATCTATTCGCCCTTTTAAAAAAATAGTAACATATTTAAACGCTGCTGCATACCATTTTACTATACACAATTAAAGCATTTGTCTTTCATTATTCTAAAAACATATTTAGTTTATTTGATCTGATTTGTTATAGTACCTATGCATATAAAAAACAGCATTTTGATCCTGCAGGTTAAAATGAGAAGGATTGGCTGAAATACAACTCACAGCCATTAGAGTTGGTGATCATCAAGTGGAAAAATTGCTTCAACATAAGGCGGGCAGAAATTTTGGAAAAGTCAGCAGCTGAAAATTTCAATGACTGGCCTCTTTTTACCCAATCCATTGGCCTTCATTTGGTAAAAAAAAATTATTTTATTATTTAAAAAACGCTCCTCAAAAGAACTATTCTTATAGATCGATTTAGATTTCATTTCGCTTTTCGATGAAGAGAAATCACTTTGCTTGAAAAAGAAATGGGCTGGTTTCCAAGCAGATTTTTTGCGAAGTATTATTGAGCAAATTGGAAGTGCGAGCAAACCTGTTAAGCAGTTACTTGCGCAAATAAATGATACTGATGATCAAGGTTATAACAAAATAATCTCTTTTTTATTATTTAAATAAATAAAATAACTTTTCCCCTACAGTAGTGATTACATTTCAAAAGTAATACGCATTTTCCATTTATACCTTAAAAATAAATTAATTTCTTTTCAGATTACAAAAACTTTTTAACATTCAAACTCTTGCACTTCAAACTTCCTCCCTCCCAAAGTATATCACTGGAAAGTGGGAAAAAATTGCACTTCTCCATACAAGATTCAATCAATAGCAGCTTTATTGAAGTTGAAAACCAAGCAGACATCTTGGTGAAATATCGACAGATGAAGGACTTGCACAAGGACTTACACCTCAACCTACAGCTTACAGTGGTGGCAAGTGAACAATTGTTTTATTTAATATCAGATAATATTTATCATCAAGCAGACTGTTTTTTATCAGCCCTTGATTCAGCTTTTAAATTAATTTATGTATTTAACCTAAAGTTTCCACTACAAAGCCAAAATGTGTGGTTGTTTATTGAAAACTTTTTTTTTATCTAAATTCAAGCGTTCCTAGTTCATCAACAACTGGCCTTATAAATGAGCTAAAAGTTTAACAATATTAAGTTGTTTTTAAAAAAGTTTACTTTTGTTATTCAAAAAATTCTATGAGTTTGGTGCTTTGAGACTAGATCAGACTATTAAACTTGATACTTTCTTTTAAAAACATTTGAAATAACTTTATTTAATCACTGTATTAAACTTGAAACCTATGAGTTTTTGCACATAAGTGCTGTTTTCTTATTATTTTCTTGATATACATATCTCTGAGCTTTTACTGATATCTGTTGACTCCTTTTGAATCATACTTCACTACTTTTTTGATCACGCTATTAACATTGATTTTCTTAGCTTTTGCATGTTTCCATAAAAATCGTACTTCGATCGTTTTTCTTGTTCAAGCTATTAAACTTGAAACTCCTGCGCTTTTGCTGATATCATTTATTTCCTTACAAATCTTACTTCATTGCTCTTTTTGATCAAGCTATTAAACTTGATATTTCTGAGCTTTAACAGATATCTGTTATTAAGTTTTTTATTTTATCAAGCTATTAAACTTGAAACTCCTATCTTAAAAATTTCTGAAATAGTCGTAAGCAAAGAAAATGTAATAATTGTTTCCACAAAATATTAATTTCAATATGATAACAATATTAATGCTTTTATTATAAAAGATAATACAAATAATTTAAGTTTGAAATTAATAACAGAATATCAATATTATCCTGCTTTGCCACATAATCTTTCTGATGGCAGAATAGCACTTAGGTTTAAGAATATATAAAATTAATATTATTTATTATCATTTTCATTGTCATAATAAATTTATATCAAAGCTTTTCATATTATATTGTATTTCCAATAAATAATACCTTGGTTCAAAATGTATAAAATTAAAATAAGAGCAGAAAATAAAGTAAAAATAGTACGCAAATGTACATATTGTTGGATTGTTAATGCGAAGGCGGTTTTTAAAAAAGAGAAAATTGAAAGCAAGAAGACGTTACTGAACTTAATTTCAAAGACAAAAGTTTCGACATCAAGAAAGAAAAGAATCGTCAGTACCTTTAATTTTCTATACAGGTACATAATATAAGTAAATTCATAACTACATATTTCACTTCAGATTTCGGAAAAACATTTGAGTTTTGTCACATTTGTATTGGATTTTACTGCACCTGTAGCTGCTGTTGAATACATTACTTATGTGATAAATCTCACTGCAACTACAATATACTTCCCTGTTTCTTATAGCGAATTCCACCACTGTAGTAGGGTGGCACTTATTTTTAATATTATTGAATTTCTCCCCCCCCCCCCTAAAAGTGATCCAGGTAAAAAAAAATGAATGCAATTTTTTTTAATTCGCTTATCGTTAACGCGTGCCGTCAAGAACTTGGAATTTCGTATAAAAAACAGTCTTACTCAAAATTTTGGAAAAAGTATGAAAGTTGATCGAAAATCTTTAGTACTTATATTAAGTATATTATAATGAGTATACAAAACAAATTATTTTCATTTCTTTAAAACAATATCTACCCCGTTTAAAATAACAACAAATAGACAAAAAACCATATTAATTGTTGTTTTTAACAGGGTAAATAGTGTGTCAAAAATTAGAAATATTTTGTTTGTATACTCCTTATGATACTTGGTATTTGTGCAAGTTTTAAAGATTTCCAATCCATTCTCACACCTTTTCCAAAACTTTTAGTGAAGGATAGAGAAATATCAATATATTTTGTATTGGAAATTTCAAGTGCTTGCCGGCACGTGATAAAATTTAAAAAAATTGCATTCTTTTTTTTACTACCTGGATTACTTTCAGGAGGGGCGGGGGTTAAGAAATTCAAAAATTTAAAAAATAGTGAAATCCACTACAGATTGTAGTGAAATCCACTACAGATTGTAGTGAAATCCACTACACATCGTAGTGAAATCCACTACGGATTGTAGTGAAATCCACTACAGATTGCAGTGAAATCCACTACAGATTGTAGTGAAATCCGCTATAATCTGTAGTGGATTTCACTACAATCTGTAATGTATTTCACTACAATCTGTAGTGAATTTCACTACAATCTGTAGTGGATTTCACTACAATCTGTAGTGGATTTCACTACAATCTGTAGTGGATTTCACTACAATGTGTAGTGGATTTCACTACACTCTGTAGTGGATTTCACTACAATCTGTAGCGGATTTCACTACAATCTGTAGTAGATTTCACTATCACTGTAGTGGATTTCACTATCACTGTAGTGAATTTCACTATCACTGTAGTGAATTTCACTATCACTGTAGTGGATTTCACTATCACTGTAGTGGATTTCACTATCACTGTAGTGAATTTCACTATCACTGTAGTGAATTTCACTATCACTGCAGTGAATTTCACCATCACTGTAGTGATTTTCACTATTACTGTAGTGAATTTCACTGTCACTGTAGTGAATTTCACTATCACTGTAGTGAATTTCACTATCACTGTAGTGAATTTCAATATCACTGTAGTAAATTTCACTATCACTGTAGTGGATTTCACTATCACTGTAGTGGATTTCACTATCACTGTAGTGAATTTCACTATCACTGTAGTGAATTTCACAATCACTGTAGTGAATTTCACTATCACTGTAGTGGATTTCACTATTACTGTAGTGGATTTCACTATCACTGTAGTGGATTTCACTATCACTGTAGTGAATTTCACTATCACTGTAGTGAATTTCACTATCACTGTAGTGAATTTCACTATCACTGTAGTGAATTTCACTACAGCTAATATTTTGTGTAGTCAATTTCACTGCATCTGTAGTGAATTTCACTATCACTGTAGTTAATTTCACTATCACTGTAGTGAATTTCACTACAGCTAATATTTTGTGTAGTCAATTTCACTGCATCTGTAGTGGATTTCACTATCACTGTAGTTAATTTCACTATCACTGTAGTGAATTTCACTACAGCTAATATTTTGTGTAGTCAATTTCACTGCATCTGTAGTGAATTTCACTATCGTTTTTAGAACAACTGTAATAGATTTCACTGTTTCATGTAATTAATTTCACTACAAGTGCAGTGGATCTTAGTACAATCCAAAAATAGGTTTACTGTTTCGTGTAGTGAATTTCACTACTGCTGTAGTTAAATTTACTACAGTTGTCAAAAATTTATTTCACTACAGACTGTAGTGATTTTCACTACACAAGTAGTGAGCTGAAATTTCACTACATTTGTAGTGAATTTCACTACAGTTTTTAGTGAATTTCACTACATTTTTCTATCTGTGTAGAGAGAAAACTTTGCAGGATTTTGAGGAAACTAGGAGGCAAATTAAGCCGGTTGAGTTTGAATATTATACCCTCGTGCCATACCGAGTCAAACGCTTTGGTCAAATCTTAAGCACAAGCAACTGTGCACTGTTTATTTCTTAGGTTCTTGAAAATTTGATCTTGAAGGGTTAGTAGCGCGTGTTCAGTAGAGTGACTTCGTTTGAATCCAAATTGTAGGTTTTGAGTGAGTTCCACACTTTCGAAAGCGGATTGAATTTTTGACAAAATTACTTTTTCGAGCAATTTCCCAAGGTTGGAGAGGAGGGATATTGGGCGGAAATCAGAGAGATTATTGGATCTACTGTTTTTTTATATGGGGATAAGGTTGGCTTCTTTCCAGGCAGCTAGGAAGTTACAGTTATTAATACAGTTGTTTAAAAGAGGAGTTAAATGCTTGGAGATGGGGATTTTAGCTTTTCTTAAAATAAAATTTGGAATTTTGTCAGGGCTGGCTGACTTTTTATTATTTAGTGAGAAAATTAGGGATTCCACTGACTGGACAGAGACAAAACGCTCGTTGGTAGAGGAATCAGACTTGTTGAGCGGAGAGAAGTCATTAGGCGTGTTTTATTATCATCGGGATCTGGATCTGGATTAAGTTTTACACGTAATACAAAAACAAAATAATGGGAAATTTTCTAAAATTGTTTTTGTAACACGTGTTAAAAGAAGATCCAGATCCAGATCCCGATGATAAAAAAACACGCCTATTGATTCTTAGGTCGGTGTTCCATACTGAGAAGGCGCTGTTAAATGTTGCCACTTCCAACAAGTTTTCAATTTCAGACGAAGGAGTTTTAAGTGAGTATAGCTCCGAATAAAAGGCTTCAAACGCTTCTATCTTTTCAACTGAGGAATTACATACCCTGTTACCAAATATTATAGCTCTTGAGAAGAGCAACTTTGAATATTTTTTCGTCCTGTTATCTGATCAATCAGCTTAAAGACATTGACGGAAGGCCTAAGGCTACTCAACTTCATCCTGAATTGGTCATTAAGATCAATTCGTACAGAGTCTTTGATAATTTTACTAAGACATCGTATGCGCGCAGACAGTTCCGTATAGTTCTGACTGGTGCGGTCTCCTTAGATGAGACTTCTTTTCCACACTTTTCTGGTTTTGAATAACTTGAGTGGTTGCCTCAGAAATTCTGAAATGGTTGGAATGGAGATTTTTTTTGCACGCTATGGATGTCGATACACTCAGTCAGAACGTCGGTGAAAGCATCGATAAAACGGTCTATTTCATTAGCCGCGTTTTATTATCGCTCATAACCCATATGGTTCACCTCGTGAAAATAAATAAACGATGTGGGTTATAACAAAAGCAGTGCTGTATATCAGTCTCTTTTTTCTTATGTTTATTTGTTTTTCATGTAAGCACTTGTCTCTTTTCCTCTCTATTCCTTATACTGCTGACAAATCGCTGACATCCATTCACAATGGTAAATAGCCCTCTGCCGGCCAGTGTGAAAACCTCTATATGGGTTATTGAAATTAACCTCGATAGAAACCTAGATCCCATGTTGTTTTTGTAATACATGTTAAAAGATAACCTCGACCCAGACCCAGAGATAATAAAACGCAGCTATTATTAGTTAGGTTTCTGTCAGTGGGAATAGGTAAGTTGCCGAGTTGAGTATCTAAAGATCTGTTGAAATTGGGCCAATTGGTGTCTTTATAGCAGGTTAAAGATTGAGGAAGAACAGGGTAAGGAGACTCAAGTTGCATTTGAAGGCTCATGAAATGGCCGTGTGAAAATTGCGTTAAAATCCTGGTTAAATTTGATCCCATGGCTAAATTTTGACATTACCGAGGTGAATATAGACTTCAAAATTTAACCTGCTCAGGAGCTCGTTAAAATTTTAGTCAGTGGTTAATTTTTGACATGTCTATGGGCGCGTTCGGCTGCGTATCTTAAGCGATCCGGATTTGTTTGTGTTGTTGTAAACCCTTATAAAAAAAAACTGCTGAGGGAGATGAATGTAGATAAATATTTTATTTTGCTATCAAGAAGTCATGAATCCTATCGGGAAAGATGAAAAATGGAAAAAAAACTAAAATTAAATGAAAGGATTAAGAAATATAGACAAAGACCTTATAATAAATTTAAGTATGCACTCAAGAAGAAGTTTGAATAACTTGAGATAAATCCTTTAAGCGAAATTTTAGCTCGATCTGCGTACTACGCTTAATGTAAAAGAATCAATAAAATTTATTGAAAATACTTTTTCAGATGATTCATTCATTTTGCAAACTGATATGTTTGCGAACTATCATTGCTGAGAAAAATGCAACAACAAAACTAATGGGAAGTGAATATAAAAAAAAAATCCCATTTAATCCAATTGACACAGCAAAAACCTTAAATTTTACTCACCCCTATAAAAAGGGATAACATTTAACTGGGATCAAATTTAACCAGAATTTTAACGCAATTGGCACACGGCCTAAGAAGTGATCCAAAATCGGATATAAGGTTAAGCAAGCCACATTGTTTTTAGAACGCAGGTTGGATGAAATAATAAGGGTATTCATTCAACAGCGTAAACTCGTCGTAATCGTTGTAAAGTTTTAAACTTCGTAAATCTGTCAAATTTTCCATACAAATTGTGACAGAAATACGAAGTTTTAAACTTTAAAACGATTACGACGAGTTTACGCTGTTGTATGAATACCCATAATAGGTCTGTTCCTTTACTTTGAATTTCTGTGATTTTCTGTGCATTTCTGCGCATTTCAGTCCAAAGTTGTGTCAAAGTTCATATAAAAAAAATATTTTGACACAAGTTTGGACTAAAAATCACAGAAACCCAAAGTAAAGGATCAGACCTAATGAAAAAATCGATATGAGATCCCGAGCTGGGGCGAGTAGGTCCCGGAGGAGCGATGATGTCAAAATCCAAGAAATGATTCGACTGGTACCACTGGACCAAGTGAGAACTGTTCAAATTAATCCTTGAGTCTCCCCAAAGGGTGTGGCGTGAGTTGAAATCACCACCGAGGATAACGAAATCAAAGTTGCAGAGGCCGGCCAGAAGATCATCAAGAGACGGGATCAAAGGGGAGCCCGTGTTACAGGGAATATAAATCGAAACCAGAGCCAGGAGCTTAGTGGCATTACGGGATCTATGCAGGATTGAGGCAATTGTGGCTGAGAATGTACTATTGGAATAAAGTTTTTGGTTAAATTTTATGGAATTATTGATTAAAATACCAGTTCCTCGACCTTCATTGTTTCGGATGAAATCATAATTATCGTTGAAGCGAGATTTTCTTTTGCTTTTTCTGGGACAAGTTTCTTCAATCGGGATAGCTGATGGGCGAGTTTCTTTTAGTAAGAGGTCTATTTCGATTTGCTTGTCAGGTGATAGGAAGGAGTTGATATTTAGCTGAAATTAGGTTTAAATTCATGGTGTGGAAGGAGAAAGGTAGGCAATAAAGGTCAGGTAAGCTCCTGGTTTCTGATTTTCACTTAGTTTAGCGTAGTTAGGCCAACAATCTCTTATTTTTCCAATTAGAAGGTTAATTGGTAAACCAAATAGTCTGTTTGACTCCTCAATAAAGTCAGAGATATCACCCTTGGGGGGGCCTTGGGGGATAGACTGAAGCTGTTGTTGATCCAATGGTCTTGAGAATCCTCTTGCTGCGTCCGCATAAGAGAAGTGCGATTGGGGGACATTATTAACCTTGTTCATAACATAGTTAATCAGCCCAACTTTTTTGGATTTGGCTGCAATTAAGTCCGATTGTTTTTTTTTAAGAACTCTACTCTTATAGGACAACTCCTAAAGCTTACAGGGTGACCCGGCAATCCGCAGTTTACGCAGGAGGCATTACTTGTTTCATTTTTAGGGCCTAATTCGCACTCACCAATTTCGTGTGACGCGAGGCATTTTACACATCTTGTGTTAAACGTGCAGTACGCCGCTACATGGCCATACCGTTGGCACCTGAAACATTGCCGGGGTCCAAAGCTTCTGACTGTGTCCCACTTAATTTTGTGCCTAAACAGCGATTTAAAGTTTTTTATTTTGGCAAGACTTTCCCTGTCCCCCAGAGTACACAAAAACAAATCGAGGGGGAAGTCGTTATCCCTAGACCATCTGGTCTCAAATTTCGTAACCGCGAGTTTTAACGAAGGGTCAACCTTCAAGAATTCATTTTGGACCTCAGAGGGAGAAAAACTACCCGATAAGCCTTTCAGAACTATATTGTATTTTTTAACTCTTTTGGCGTAAAAGAGAAGGCTTAAATTTTGCTTTACTTTAAATTTTTCTAGAAAATAGCAATGGAGCTCAACATCTCGTACAAAAAGTTTGAGTTTGCCCAAGCCATTTGCTACAAATTTTACATTTTCTATTTCATAATTAGACTTACTTATTATCTCTAGGATAGTTTTTGACGAAACTCCTTTAGTGAATATCGGGGGGCACCAGGACTTCGGGACTTCTGGATGTTGACCACTCGAAATGTTGCCGATGTTGTTGTTGTCTTCAGCGTCTCTATTTATTTGGTTTGTTGATTGAGTCCGATGATCAGAGTGTCGAGGCTGGGCCTCGTCTCCCTCCACGTCTAATAAATCGAAACGGTTGAAGTTTTTCTAAGGTTCCTCCAAAGCTACTTTTTTGGCTCCTTTAATGGGAGCAGTTTGACGCCTTTTACGGGCAATGATGTTTGAGTACGTTTCTTTCCGCCATGAGCTTACTCAAAACATCCTCCGAAGCGAGTTGGGCTATTGCCTGACCGGCAACTGAACGGTTGTTTGCTATTGCGTTTAGTGTTCCAATATGAGCACAGTTATTTTGCAGCGTCGGTTGAGTGACGCTCTTAGCAACTGTCTTTGTCGCCAGAGACACTTGCTTCAGTATCCATCTCATTTTCGTTCATGTCTTTACTGGTGTGTGTGGCGTAGGCGACGTCGTCGTCACACTCACTATCCCAATTTCTGTCTACCGCATTATTAATGGCTACTTTGTCGCCGGGCTTAATTAATTGGGACGGCATTAAATTAGTTTTAAATGCGTTTTTACTGTAAAGTTGATCAGGGGGCACTGAGGGGATATCTGGGGATGCTTTTTCACCAACCTCCATTGTTAATAATTTTTTACAACTTTGCTTGCTTTTTTTCTTTTTTTTTCTTTTTTTTTTTACACACTTAGGCCTGGTTCATACGAGATTGTACTGCACGATTTGTTGCGGTATAAATCCGTGCGAATGAGCAGTGGCGTATATATTTTACATAGAGCCTTTCACACGACGGTTTGTACGGCAAGAAAACGTACTCAGCTAAGTACGTTTATCGAATACTCAACGGACTTATAAAAAAAAAAACGAATGAACTGCTACGTATCGTTTTCCAGTGGCGTATAGTTTTATATAGTCTCGTTCACATGGTTTAAATCCACGTTGGGTATTTGCTCGTTGGCATCGAATGAGCTTCAGAGGAGAGAAAAGCCGATGTACACAAAATAAATTAATCGACCGATATGGTTGGTTTAAAAAAATTATAACTCCGGGGATACTTATTGGATCTTGTAGGTTAAGGTTTTAAAATAAAGAAGAGGAATGAGGCAATAAATATGCGTTTTTAGTTTTCAAAATTATAAAAATTTTCATCAACATTTGAATTTAGAATATAATAAATGGAATTGAATTGGGCTTTATTCACCCCTTTAGTATGAAAATGTTTGCCCCTCCTCAATGATTTCTTAACACAATATAGTTCAGCTTTCTTTAAAGACCTTAACCTAGAAGATCTAATCAGTAGAACGGGAGCTATAATTTTTTAAAGCCATCCATATCAAATTTTAATAAAAAAAATTCCATGTAGATAACGGGATCTTCTCGCTGGTGGATGGTCGTGGACAATGGTCCAAGCAGGTAGTTTCAATGCAATTGTTTTGATTTTTCGATCAATTTAAAATCAAGATTGTGTCGCTTATATACCACGTAGGATAATGAATGAGGTATCAAAATAACCGTAATTCTATTTATACGTGACATTTAAAAACAACAAGAAAATTCATCAATGCACTAAAGAGATATGAGTTCATATGTGAAAGCGCTCAAATATTACCGTTATCTCCGTCCAAAGGTATGCTAGGACTCTTATTTTTTTAATTCATATTAAAATTAATAATTTCAGCTTTCTAGCCCTTGTTCTTAAAAAGATAAAAATAAAATACTTCACGAATTCAAACTTTTCCATTCATTTTCATTATACTGCAGCTATTCGAGTTTTAAACGAATAAATATAAATATCGTGTGAACACCCGATATTTGTTCGGTAAAAACCGAGTGCGATAAAAAACGTGCGGTACAATCTCGTGTGAACCAGGCCTTAGTTTATTTTTAAATCAGGAGCTTATCAAAAAGACAACCACACAGGGCGAGTTCACAAGTCCGAATCACACAAAGAAGAAGAAGTAAAGGAACTGGCATATCGTGGAAACAGTGAAGCATTTTTCAAAATAGTGTGAGTTACACAAACACAAATGCATTGCCCCAGGGTCGCAGTGCAGTTACACGGCTGAAGACTGGGGCGGCCAAAGAGGGCCAGATTTAAAAAAAAGAAAAAAATCATTGAGATGCTTCCGTCATTTTGCCGAGCTGTACAAAAGTGTACAGAGATTTTACATCATAAAAATAGTGAAAAAGCCTATTGAACTGAATAAAAAAGTGAATTGAAAGTTAATATAGTGAATACTTTGATAAACTTTATTGATAAGAAATACATAAAAATTATGTGGTGCCGCATTAAATCATATAAAAACGCCTAAAATACGGTGTAGAAATTTTTCTTTTCACAGCTTAGTTTTCTCTCATATTCTACTTAATAAAGTGATGTTTTTTATGGTAGCGTACTTTTAAACCCAAATTAACACTTCTTGACGAAGATACAAATCCAACAAGATAAATAGGGGTCTGCTGTTACCCCTTTAAAAATATTTCATTTAAAGCTTTAAAAAATAACTCTGCACTACGGGCGCTAAACGGATTTGAGCGCCTTGCCACCACCAACAAAAACTAGATCGACCCTGTGCGAGAATTTCTCATTTGACAGATGAGTCTCAACGAAATCACTGGATTAAAGTATATTTTTGTTTTCAACAAATTTGTTATTTTTATAGCAAATTGCGATAAAATCTTAATTTAAAAGTATTCTAAGATAATTTATTTAGCTAAATAACATCACTTCACGTTACTTTATATGAAAATATCAGACAAAATTAACTTGTAAAATAAAATGTTTGTATACTCTTAGTATAGGCGTTTTTAGAGAATTTAACGTAGCCACCACATGCTGTTTTGTATTTTTTAAATAAATTATTGATAGTATTCACTATTCTAACTTTTATTTCACTTTTTTATTTAGTTTAAATAAGCTTTTTCACTTGTTTAACAAATTGAAATTTCAAAACACTTCCTTTCAGCTCGGCAAAATGACAGATGAATCTCAATTTGTTTTTTTTTTTTTCAATTCTTGCTGCTTCACTCACGTACACTGTATATGTGATATACACCACTTCCTTTACTTCTTCTTCTATGGAATCACAGGCGGAACGAATTGTTTCATTTTGAGTGAAATGACAATCAGCTGATACGTAAAATGAGTTTTCGTCACTAAAATCAAATAAATGGGTTTTCTCAAAAAATACAATTCCGAATCAAGTTTTCTTTAAAAAAAATTATTTTATTACATTCGTCATTGATTTACATATTTTTTTTGTTTCAAAAAGCATTTAAACATATTCAGGAGTATTAATAAAAAACTGGTATCCGCTCCCTAACACATGTGTTAACTGGCACACGGATAGACAACTTGTCCGCTTGATAACTTTTCTTATTAAAAAAGATATGATATCTTTCCAGTATTTATCACTTCACCAAATTCACCACATCATCAAATTATGGTGATTTTCTAATACATGTGTCACATGCATGCACTATGCCTTACGAAGTGTATACTGGTGGTAGTAAACGGTGCTATCATATGCGTGCGGGTATGTGTTAAGAAGTTATCCGTTCATTATACGTGGAATCTGGCTAGTTAAAGTTATCCGTACGTTAACACACGTCACAGACTATTACGCATTTGTTAATAAGAATTACTAGTTAACAGATGTACAAACGCTAGCACGTTGTTATCCGCCGTTTATTAATATGGGGGTATATTTTCTGCCGGCAGAAACTATCCTGTGTGTGCAGGCCTAATCAGAGTGTATAAGTATTATATTGAATAAAATATATGTATCAGGTTTTAAGAAGAGATATGCTTTGTTTGTTCCTTTAACTTACAGCAGTATTAATAAAAAACTGGTATCCGGCTCCCTGACACACGTGTTAACTGGCACACGGATAGACAACTTGTCCGCTTGATAACTTTTCTTATTAAAAATGATATGATATCTTTCCAGTATTTATCACTTCACCAAATTCACCACTTCATCAAATTATGGTGATTTTATAATACATGTGTCACATGCATGCACTGCCTTACGAAGTGTATACTGGAAGTAGTAAACCGGTGCTATCATACGCGTGCGTGTATGTTTTAAGAAGTTATCCGTTCATTATACGTGGAATCTGGGTAGATAAAGTTATCCGTACGTTAACACACGTCACAGACTATTACGCATTTGTTAATAAGAATTACTAGTTAATAGATGTATAAACGTTAGCACGTTGTTATCCGCCGTTTATTAATATGGGGGTATATTTTCTGCCGGCACAGAAACTATCCTGTGTGTGCAGGCCTAATCAGAGTGTATAGGCATAATATTGAATAAAATATATGTATTAGGTTTTAAGAAGAGATATGCTTTGTTGTTCCTTTAACTTATTTTTTTTTACTCAAAACGCAAAGGGTAGGCACACCCCTAAGCATAAATGCTATCACGTTTAACTATACCGACGGAGCTCTACCGGGGATCGCGGCCTATGCAAACTTATCGTCAAAACGACGTCGTCAGACGATCATCGAATGACATTTCAACTGTCATAAGTAGAAGTGTAACAAAAGTTAAGCTCCTGAAAAACATTTTAGTTTTTTACAATATCGAAGTTTTATATTAACACTTTTAATTCAACATTAATCATTTGCGCCTCTTTATTATTTTGTGCTAAGAAAAAATATCACCTATTCACCAAAGGTAGGAAATATTTTAAGTTTAAAATCCAATTTGGCAGTACGGGATTTCTCTATGAACGGCATTAAAAGAGGCATAACCGACACTTCTCCTGAACAGAACAACACCAACAAGAAACACAATTCAAATTCAATTTTAAATAAGATGGAGGTTGGTAAAATGTCTATTGCTCAACTGAAAAACATTCTAAATGAGACCATATCGGAGCAATTGACGTTGCATCCCTATCCGTGGAACTATTTCCCTCCCATTTCGATATTCGGAACTACAAAACCAATGTGCATCGGCATCTCCTCTTGAATCCTTCCCTTTTTTCCTAACGCTCGCACTGTGTTTAATCATTTTAAGGATAGTCACAACCCCTTTAGTGCGCGCTTATTATAAAAAAAAAGATGCATTAAAGGCTACGAATTCAAAAAAAAAAATCAGAAACTGTCTGCGATGACAGAGCGGTGTGAGCTCTTAGAGTCTCAGATCGAAATTATTTCACGAAAAACAAATGAAAATTCTTTGGTGGTACACCTTCCTCTAGACAAAGAAACCAATGCAGTTGAAGTAGCAAAACAAACTTTCAAGGGGCTTCTCAGGTTAAAAGAAGGTGTAGATATTCACTGGAAAAAATCACGAGAAATTTACAACACGCACTTGCAAAGGGGAACTGTGTTCTTGGAGCTTGGCTCTGCAGAGGTCGTCGAAGAAATATTATCCGCCGCAAGTCAACTTTAAGGAAGTGGAATAAGTATATTTCGCGAACAGACGTTGTTGTATCATCAAAAAAGGCAAACGCTGTTCGAGTTTAAAAACAAACTTGCTCAAATCAACTCCGAAGCAAAAATTATAATTAAAGGAGACAAAATGCAAATAAAAAACCACACTTTCGTTTATAAATTTGAGCGAGGTCTTATTGTCAAATCTTCAGCCGAGATGTCATTTGTCAACAACAGCCGTTTTCCTTTGGAGGTGGCGAAGTACTTACGAGTAGATGAAAACAGTGGCGTAGCTAGGGCAAAACAATAATTTTCCGCCCCTTCGGTCTAACAATACTTTATTAAGAAATTTTGTGATATATACCTCCATATCATCGGTCTTAAAGTTGCAGACAAAATTTGAAAATATTTTTTTATAAATGCAAGGAATTACATTCTACGAAATATTAATACACGTCACTTTGCCGCAATATCTGCTGAATGAATTTTTTTGTTTCTGACCTACTGAGATTTAACTTTAAACCGACTGTATATAAAATAGGCACATGAGACTTGAAATTTTTTAATGTTTTCTTTCGTCCAAAAATAGTCAAGCTCATAATTATTGTTCATTAGGCGTGTCTCACCAAATAAAATCTCTGACAGCTCAGAGATTTTTAAAGTGGGACAAAAAATCTCACCTGAGCCCTGAGATTTTCTTCAGAGATTTCTGAGACGAAAATTTTTTGGATTTATCTCTCAATGTTCTTTCTCAGCTAAAACTGTTCATTTGACAGCCAAATTGCAATTTATCGGTGATGGGCAAATACAAAAATGATACCAAAAATAAAAATAGTAGTTAAATGTTGATAAACAGGAAAATAAATTGATCTTAGTATTTTTCATTCATTTTATAAAGTTTTGTGCTTTAACATTTAAATATTTAAAGCAAAGTTAAATTTTTTTTTCCATTATTCAGTACGATTGAACAGGGAATCTTTATCCATATCCACCAAAACATTCCGCCTACGTCAACTTGATATTGAGCGCTCACTGGATGAGACACGCCTATTGTTTCTCAGATTTAATGATCATGAACCATGAGAGTGTCAAAGCCACGGCTAAGTCACTACTGAGTGTCTGACTACAGAGTTATTACTTCACTGAAATTGTAGTAGATTGTTGATCTAATGCATTTTTTCTCAAAATAAATCTGCTGCAAAATCTACATACTGCGCTTCATTTTACGAAAAAAAGTTAATCTTCGCAAAAAAAACTCACATTTTTTTTTTTATTCTTTTTGTTGAATTCAGCCATATTTATTGTTTATTTAAAAAAAAAAACAAAAATAAATCATTCCCCAAAATATTGAATCTACAGCATTTTTTTTTTTCAAATCTAACGCGAAAAATTTTCTGAGAAAATTCAACCCCTCTGATCTCTAAATTGAGGGAATTAACAGATATGTACCTATATGTAAGGATACAAAAGAGAATGGTCATTACGAAAGCCATAATTTTGTTTCAAAATTTGAAAGAATTGTTAATTTAAAAATAAACTTTTGTGTTTATTACCTACTTCTATAATGAGCAATGGTCATGATTCTGTCACCCCTAGTGATTTGAACTTAATCAAAAATTGAACGTTCATATACCTATTCAAATGTTATAGAATTTTTAACTTAAAAAAAATAATACTTTTTTGTTTATTTCCAACTTCTGTAATAAACAACGATGATGATTTGCGCCCCTCTTGATTTCAATTTAATAAAAATTGATTGAATTATTTATTAAACAAAAATTAAACTTTTGTTTATTTCCAACTTCTCATGAACGACGAGGATGATTTTACCGCCCCTACAAATTTGAATACTATGAAAATTGTATGTTTTCTGATAAAAATTTAATAAAATTTTCACAAAAAAAACTTTTGTAATTGGCTTACAACATCCCATGAACAACGAAGATGATTTTCCGATTTGCCGCCCCTAACTCCTGGCGCCCGGGGCGACCGCCCCCCCCTAGCTACGCTAATGGATGAAAACCCTAATCTAGTACTAGCATCTGCACATGCTCTCATGCGCGAGTAGATACATTTTACATGGGAAAGCAGTTTGATGTGTTCTATTGAAAAAAGCTGGCAAAGTACTTGCAAGTACTTCGCCACCTCCAAAGGAAAACGCCTAACATGTTTGGTGACAGCTCACAAGAATTTTTTGACTGCAGCGTGGGAGTGAACCTAGCTCCAGTTGATATCAGGCAAGCAGCCTTTGATATAATAGCTCAATGCATGCAGCATCATCTTTCTCTCAACTGAAGCCAGCGCCACCTGAGCGTGAATTAATGCAACAAACTTTAGCAAACAAACAATAGGGAAACAGTGCCGTCTGCCAAAATAAAATTATTAATTCTATTAATTTTTCGATTTTAGCATACAATGTTACAGGTTTAAAAAGTAAATTATTGCAACCTGATTTTTTTAATTATATTTCTAATTTTGATATTATTATTCTCATTGAAACTTTTTTAGAAGACAAATATGAAAATGAATTTTATACATACTTTAAAGATAACAAAATAACTTTTATTCCAGCAATAAGAACAAGTAGTCATGGGAGAGCGAGCGGAGGTATTTTATGTGGGTTCAAAACTAAATATTATCCTTTCGTTCAATTTAAAATGATTGAAAATAGGCTTGTTACTCAAATTATATCGAAACAATTTAAGTTATTTATTATACCGTTGTACCTGAATTTCAATAACTGGCATAATGATTTTACCAACTTACATGAGTTTATAAATAATACTTCTTTGGAAAACATAATGATCATCGGTGATCTCAATGCACGGATTGGTGCCTTTCAGAACTCTGCTGCTCATATTCTTCAAGACCAACTAATTTTTGATGTAACAAAAAACTGTAAGGATGAAACACTTAATAGAAATGGAAGGCTGTTAACGGAATTGTTTGATGACTTTGGGCTTTTTGTACTGAATGGTGTTGCAAGTAGTGACAAGTGGGGTGAGCTCACATTCATAAGCGGACAAGGGCAGTCAGTTATCGACTATTGTGCAATATCTGGAGAGTGGGTAAGCTGTGTTGAGGATTTTGAAGTGCTGATGGCCAACTTTTCAGCTCACTTACCAATCCTTGTAAAAACGAATTTCGACGAAGAAGTAAAGCAAAGGAATCCAGATATTCCCCGAAAACTCAAGTGGTTTGAGAACAAAGCTCTGTGCTATATAACACTTTTGAATCGCAACTGTAATACTCTCCCGGCTCAATCGCCAAACAATATTGAAGAAATTGATGAGAGCATAACAAGGATAATTTTTGCTTCAGCTCCACATGCAAATGGAAACTCTACATTTGCACCTAAATGCAAATGGTTCGACAAAGATTGTAGCAGCCTTCAAAAACTTTCAATCAGGTACTTGAAATTATTTAGATCTACAAACGCCATTGCTTTCAAAAATATGTACTTGCGTGTCAACAAAGAGTATAAACAACTGTGCCTCAACAAAAAATGATATATCTTAGAATAGTCCAGTAACCTTGTAGTTTCATAGGACTGAGACCTTGCGTCAGGTCCGGTAGTTCTGATTTTTTGCTGAGTTGTTTATGATGTTGGCCTAGTAATAAATCCGATTTTTCGACCTCGAGCGCCGAACGCAACATTGGTAAAAATCCAAAAAACCACAAATTTTTCGCGTTTTTTTCACTTATTGGCCATTTTAACCATTACGCCTCTGTTTCCGAATAAAACATTGCTCTACGATTTCAACTTTACTAAATTTGCTTCAATTTGAGTCCAAAGCCGGTTCTGTAGACATAACAGTTTCCAAGGGACGGCTTTTTAAAATATAGCAATACAAAATTTAAAACAACAAGTAGTATATAAAACAGTATAATAACAAAAACGTGGTCTTTGACATTTGCTGCATCAAAGCAATAGAGCGTGTAGATTGGGCCAAAAGAAGAAAACAATAGTATTGGATGGGGGGTATATATCCCCCCGTTTAAGCGGGAGGGGCAATTTTAAGAAAAGTTGACTTCAAATAGAAAAATAACTTTAAAAAAACAATGGTAATATCTGGACGAAAATCCATTGCTCATCTTAAAGCCAGAAATCCATTCTTTAATTTTATTTTTAAATAAAGTTTTTTTAGTTGAAAGTTTTTGAAAAATTTACTTTCAAGCTCAAAATTTTGAGAAAAAGACGATTTTTTTTGTTAATCTATTTTTTTTTTATTTTATGGTATTAAAGTACTATTTTGTTTTTGATTTTCAATGCACTTATTAATTTTTAGTTAAAAACTGAAAACGAAATGCTAAAATGACTTTTAGTTTTTGAGAAAACTGAAATTAACATGATCAACTTCACTGTTTTCAGTCTAGTATCCTTTTTCTTCGGGGTGGAAGGGCTCTGCCTCAGATCCGGTAGTTCTGATTTTTAGATGAGTTGTTTATGATGTTGGCCTTATCAATAATCCAAGTTTTCGACCTCGAGCGCCGAACGCAACTTTGTGAGATATGCATAAAACCGAAAAAATTTTGCGGTTTTTTCAGTTATTGGCTATTTTAACCTTAAAGGCCTGGTTTGCGATTTTAACTTTGCTCTACCATTTCAAAATATTTAAATGGGCTTCAATTTGAGCTAAAAATCAATTCAAATTATGAAATTTTTCATCAAATTTTGAATTTAGAATGCTGCAAATCGAATTGAAGGGGGGCTTATTCACCCCTTGTGTGAAATCGTTTGCCCCTTTGCATTCGATACGGTTAATAGGCAGGCATTGATTTACAAACTGGCATCGATCGGAGTTTTGATACGTCTGCAGGTGTACCACAGGGCTGTATTTTAAGTCCGATTCTATTCGCCTTGTTTATTGATGATGTAGCTGATATTCTTCCGGGTGGTGTAAGCTTTGCGGGAAATCTCATAAAGGTGCTTCTCTATGCAGATGACTTGGTGCTGATGGCAGATAACCCCTTTTCGCTTCAACTTCAAATAAATCGATTACAGACGTACTGCGAGACTTGGGATATTCATATCATCGTATTAAAAACGAAAATCATGATCTTCCAGAATCGAAAGAGAGGAAGACTGTGGGAAGAAACATGTCGACTCAATAACGAGAGGATAGATGTGGTGAGTGAATTCAAATACCTCGGTGTATTGTTATCACCTAACTTAAGCTTTGGCAAACATGCGAAGCAAAAAAGCAGTGAAGCTAAATTGGTCTTTAACTTGATGTGGCCGAAATTCTTCGCAAATTCAAATATTGATCTTGCCTCTAAATATCAAGTCTTTAACGCTACTGTCAAAACGTGTATGTGTTATGGAGCTCAGGCGTTTGGGGTCAGTCCCATTGAAGAATTTGAAGCTGTCCAAAGATATTTCTTCAAGCAACTATTCCGTTTACCGAACTCCACTCCAACCTATGCAATACATGTAGAATCTGGTTTACCTCCCATTTATCTGCAAAACCTGAAAGCTCATTCAGACTATTTAACAAAGAGTAATGAAGAGAAATGAAAACAGTCTCCATAGATCGATCGTATTAAGATTATTATTTGTTTTACGTAAATATTTATTGCTGAAATGCAAAATGAGTACAAAATAACATTAAATGCATAGCTATTTGATGCGAGACGTGTTTTTGTTATTTTAAAGTGAATAACGACCCTGCGCATCAACCATAAATGAGAATTCAAAGGAGAAAAATTGCACTGAACGCACCTTATTCCTTTTATTCCACCTTCCAAATGGAATAAAAAGAATGCATTCCAAATGTTCCGGAATGAATAAAGAAACAACAAAATGGTTTATCCGGAAGATTTCATTGAATAAAGAAACGCAAAATACTCATTCCAAATATTCTGAAGGCTCAGAATGAATAAAGAAACACACTCATTATGAAGATTCATAATGAATAAAGAAACACACTCAAAATTCATCTTGAATGCTTCTTAAATTCTGACGAGGGTTTATCTCCAGGGTACTCTTGGTTCATATTAAGAATACCCCGTAGTGTCTCCAAATTCTCATAGAAAATTTGGAATCAGTCCAACTATCATATGGTGTCTTGCCAGTTGTAGTGCCAACAAGCTATAAATAATTGCTTCAAAACTTGTTTGGAAGTAATTTAAATTTTTATTATTCGAGGGCAAGGCCATTT
Organism: Dasysyrphus tricinctus; assembly: GCA_963921185.1. Taxonomy (NCBI): domain Eukaryota; kingdom Metazoa; phylum Arthropoda; class Insecta; order Diptera; family Syrphidae; genus Dasysyrphus; species Dasysyrphus tricinctus. The sequence goes on from OY992531.1 coordinate 74,129,909, forward strand.
TGATCTTAAAACTTAGTTTCAAAGTAAGCATCACGCACAAACAAAGTGTACGTAAAAGACAAAGGGGGTGACTGGTAACCCCACAGCAAAATTAATAATTAATTTAATAAAACCAAAATAACAAATTATCTCGACATGTTAATACAAGCAACTTACTGCCTAGAATATAATTAAATATAGAACTTTCTATAGGAAGACACAAGTACAGAAACAATAGATATTGGGTGGCAATGGTGCAGTGGATGTAGTGCTTGACTGCTAGCCTAGAGGTGTGGGTTCGAGCCCCATTCTAGGCAGCATTCTTTTCTATATTCTCCCAACTTAACTGGACGCCACCCGTGAGATTTAATGAGATAATAAACACCTTGATGTCAATCCACTGTGCCAAATCTTTCCTATCCTCCTACTCTTTCTAACTAGTGCCGTGCAATTCAGGTTGCATTTAAAAGACCTTAGGTCTTACAGGCATATAGTTAAATTAAAAAAAAAATAATCTTACTAATATTATAAATGTGAAAGTTTGTTTGTTTGGATGATTTCTAGACAATCAGGCATAAATGGCTGAACAGTTTGGAAAGAAATTTTGAGTACAGGGCTATTATGCATGGGAATAAGCTAGGATACTTTTTTTTAGCGATACCAAACTATAAAAGAAAAAAGTATTTGGTATAGATAAGAAAAATAATGAATCTTTTTAGTTTGAAAACATGTCAATTAAATTTGAAATTTTCTTTTGACTATCCGACATTCAATCGAGAATCTCATTGTGTAGGCGCCTTTCTGGCAACTACACATATTCAAGCGGAGTAACGAGTTGTTAGTACAAGAGCCAACATCAAATTTTGGGAGTGGATGTATAACCAAAATATGGGTACATGGTTGTATAGATTTTAGCATCGTGATATGGAAAACAAAAGTCTGGCAGGGTTTATTCTCAGCTTTTGGCGGTGGTGGGTGGTTAAAACTGCGATTTTTCCGATTTTTGTGTGAGGGGTATAACCACTCTGCAATTCATATATAAAATATAGGAAATGACCTTCTGATCTCGAATAATTAATTCCCAGACGTTTCCCTTTCAGCTTTCTCCCCGCCAGAAGCGTATCAAAGTGGGCTAAAAACCAGCTTTTGATGTCAGGGGTATAACCAAATGTGCGACATTTCAAAAAATCAGGAAAAATCTCCTGATCACAAATAGGTGCCAGACATTTTACTTTCAGCTTTCCCCTGCCAGACACCCCCAAAGTGGTGGAAACCCCCTTTTTTATTCCAGCGCTATAAACAAAAGTGTGGTATACCAAAAAATCATACAAAAATCTCCTGATTAAAAATATGCCAATCCCAGACTTCTACCTCTCAGCTTTCACCCTGCCAGACGCCCCCAAAGTGGTGGAAAACCCCCATTTTGATGCCAGAAGTATAACCAAAATTGTGGTAGGGTGACGTGGTCATAGATGCACCACCCTTTTTTCAGACGATCATAACTCTTTCAAAATTAACTTTTTGTACTCGATTTTTTGGTATCCATTCGATGGGTTATTTAAGTAGATACGCACAAACTTACATTTTGCATAGCACTTGTCTTCTTAAAATTAGCGTATATTTTTTAAGAAACGGCAAATGGTGCATGGTGCACTATGGTATGTACTAAATGCACCAACCGTGTGTGCACAATGCACCAGGAGGGTGCAAATTGCACCACGGATTGATTTTCATAATTTAAAACACAATTCCAATTAATATATTGAAATTTATTGGAACAAACATAACATATGATCTATTATTAAAACACAAATAAATAGAAAAATTCATATTCAATACAGAAAATTGTAATAGGCTTGAGAGTAAGAATCTCAAAAATTAATTGTGATTTGGATGAGCGCAATGGACTGGCATGCTGGCGGTTGCTCGGCTTGAACTCGCCGGAAATGTGTGGGGTCTTTGTCCACGCAGCTCAGTCTCACCTATCACATTAAAAAACATATCATGCCAAAAAAAATCAGAAAAGTACTGATAATAGATAAATCAGACGGACATTACCACCAGAGGGCGCTGTGATGGTGTCAGCGTAGCCTACCCACCCTGCCATGGAAGTTGACGTCCTAATTACAACTCCTCCTTTATCTAAGCTTACCCTTACTTTTCTGCTTAGTCCATATCACACCGAGATACGTTGCTTTCCACTTCCCCTGAAAAAGAAACTCTCAACAAAGCATCAAGCTAGAAGCTTGAGTAAAAATCCAAATTTTAACCATATTGGCGCAATTTACAAATTCAAGATTTTATTGAACTAAAAGTAATACACATTAAAGAAAATGGATAAAATAAAAGAAAATCTTTTTAATGAATATGTAAATAGCTACGAATCAAACTATAACAAAAAAAAATATGAGATTAAATGTGAATATTATAGATACATATATAGGAATATGTGTATTTCTAGTTGTGTCGATCTAGATTTGTTTATATAAATCTAATCGAAGAAATCAAAGATTAGGTAAATATTCATTTTACTATTTCTTTCTTACTAAATACAAGATATAACAGATATGAATAGAAGTAGAGAAAATGTATTATCAAACTTTCTTAAGATCGATTACAACAAAAATATGAGAAAGTATTCTCAACCTTAAAACGACAAAGAAACAATCTATAGGAATTATCGGGGTGTTATCTGGTTACGAAAGGTTCCACCACGACCTTTTCTATTCTACCTAATTTACATGTGTGTTCTCTAACAGGAACAATAATAGATTCAAACTAAAACGAAGATTGAGCTCAATATAGGTTTATGATTTGTCTAATACGGGTTCAAGCTAACCCTTGATGAAAAGTGGAAACAAACCTACCAAGTAAGCGAATGCGACTATTCCTATGAACAAAGATAATTGAAGAAAAATTAACCTCTTTAGAAAATTTTACATGAATTATAAATGTATACACATTTATTAAGAAAACTAAATTTAGTATTACGCCAATGAATACACGACAAAAAAAAAAAAAACAAATACGATATTTAACAATTATCTCTGGAGAGATTTGTGATAAAAAAAAAGAACTAGCACTCGAATACCACGATGTAAGTGGAGGGGGGTGATTCTTGCTCTGGCACCTTATTTTTATTTGCTGTAAGACTTTTCTTATATAATTATTATAAAATCCTTCACTTGCGCTTGGATTTGAATTTTTATATCATTTTCGATTGGACGTTCGGAGTACGCCTTTTCTACTCCATTTCCACTCCATCTACTCCAAAAGCCTTCGATTGGCTGTTCGGAGTACTGTTTTCGGAGTATTTTTCTGTTCCCGATTTGAAGAAGGAGTAAATTTGGAACACACGCATACACATACAGTTTTTCGTCACACTACTTGTCAAAAGTGATGAATGCTTGAAGAAGCCATTTAATAATATGGCGTCATTCATAGTGTGTGTGTAAATTTGACAACACGATGTTTTCATATTCTATTGGAATCAAAAAAGAGTAGAACGTAGAACCATTGAATAACTACAAATAGAAGGGACACCGGGCAAAACGTCCACTAGGTGGCCTGGTTTGGCAGTCTGTCGCTGCAATCGCTCTATCAAATACAACACCCTTTAATAAATTTGTTCCTTAAAAGTTTGTTCCTTTTGGGAAATTTCCTTAATTGCCGAAGAAGAAAGGGAAGAAATGTTTTTTTTTCACAGAGCATGAAAATGAACAACAACAACGAATTGAACAGCCGTTTTAGTTTTGCTTTTGAGGTATTTTTTTCAATGCCATTCGAGGACTCAAGGTTAATGAAAATATGGGGTAGAGATAAAAATTATATTTTCTTTTCTGGGTTGTGTGTTGTCCAGTAAATAAAATTGTTGTTAGTGTTTTCTTGCAGTTTGGGATGTTAACGATGATGGCTTTGTTTTGTTTTTTATATCTTGAGATCCATAGGCAAGGAATAATAGTTTTTTTTTTTAAATTTGAAAACATAAGTCTCAAGTGGTACATACACACAACACAAGTGTGCACTCTTTGATTTTTGGTGTGGTGGGTCGATCGGTGGTATATGTGTGGCGGAGTGTGTGCACACTTATGTGCTGTGAATGGGTCGTTTTATAGGTATATGCAGGAAGGTACCTGTTCCATCTTCTTTTAAATTTTTCGTTGATTTTCACGGATCCTTATCAATTAATATAGATTATCAAGTAGTTACTCAATTTTCAATTCGTACCTATTTATTACATAGGTACCTGCCATCTGTCACATAAAAATAATTAAATAATGGTTTATAATTTGTTCTCATTTATTGTTTTTTCAACGATTTTGGTATAAATGTAGGTACATACATAGGTACATTGTTATTTTTAAGATAGGAAAAATAAAAATTATAAGTATTATTATGTACTTAATAAATCAAAAAAGAAACTAAAGCAACCAGTGATAGTAAAGATGTAGTTTTTTTTTTAATTAAAGTTTTGTTTTTACTGTACCCAATATTGAAAAATGTTTGAAATTTAAAACTAAAACCGTGAAACAGGGTGTAGAACACATTTGAAGGTATGTAGGTATGTAACTCCCTTTTTTTTAGCAACTAAGCGATAAAAATGGTTCTATCTTATGTTTTTCTTTTAAATAGAAGGATACACTTTAAGTGGACTTTTGAGAGGTAGATATTCTGATTTTAATTTGGCCATAATTTAATTTAACTTAAAATTAAAATCGCATGTATGTACACTAGTTAAGAAAAATTCTAGGAACAAGATTTTGTATTTTTTTGTCAATGGTTTTTGTTGTATGTGTGAGATGAGACAGAAAGCTTTTTTTTAATTTTTTAAGGTTGTAATTTTCTCGGAACTTTTTTGAGTCAATCAAATCACCAAAATCACACCTAATAATAAAAAAAAACGACTTTTTGTGATCCCTTCGTAGGTAGATACAATGTACATATATTAGGGTGGTCCTTATATTGTTTTTTTTTTGAAAATCCAACTTGGATAGGCATCAAATGACTCTAAATAGAGAAAATCAAATTTCCTAATTTTTTTCAGATTTTTATTTCACCCCCCTGGTCTCCCTTTTCCCACTTCAAGGTACAAATAATGGAGTTAGGGTGATTTTTATAAAACGCGAACAAAATCAGAGCTTATAGATTAGATTGAGACGAACACAAAATTGTGTTGGAGGGGGGGTCTTTTTCCCCCCGTTCAGGCGGGAGGGGTCATTTTCAAAAAATTTGACCCAAAATAGAAAAAAATTATTAAAAAACAACGGGACCACTTACAATGGCGTGCTATAGCTTTTTTTAAAGCCATGAATCCAGTCTCTAATATGTTTCTTAAATCAAGGTTTTTATTATAAATAGTTTCTGAAAAAAAATAATTTTCAAACGTACAACATCATTATTTTTGTTTTTATTTTTAAGTTTGAAAATTATTTTTTCCAAAACTATTTACAATAAAAGCTTGATTTAAAAAACATATTAAAGACTGAATTCATGGCTTTAAAAAAAGCTATAGCACGCCATTGTAAGTTGTCCCGTTGTTTTTTAATAATTTTTTTCTATTTCGGGTCAAATTTTTAGAAAAAGACCCCCCCTCCGCTACAATTTTTTGTTCGTCTCAATCTAATCTATAAGTTCTGATTTTTGTTTGCGTGTTATAAGAATCACCCTAACTTAGAGCTGTGTAAATCGTTCATTTCAATTGATCGAATCGTTCAAGAATCGACCACCAAAATGATTCGATCATTTCAATCAATCGATCTTTCGATCATTTTCATTTCACTGAAATAATTATCGATTCAATTTTCATTTCGATTTCGTAGTAATTAATTTTCTCTGATTTTAACGAATTCAATTCAATACAATTTTGATGAATTAAAAAGCTCAAAAAATATGGAATTTTCACAATTTTTTACTGCTATACGAAAAAAAGTGATTTTATGCCAATTGGCTTAAAGCTGGAGAGAAATATACTTTCTATGTGAAAGTATAGTTCGGCCCCTATCCGTCAAGACATCAACTGTCAAATTCCATTGACGGATGGCTACGAAAGGATTAAAAAACCTCTTACTGCTCCGGAAAAAGGTGATTTTAGGGCAATTCGGTGATATTTGGATCAAAATACACCTTTTCTCTCAAAATACTCTCTCCTCTATCTTCCAAGCCATCAATCGTCAAACTCTATTGACGGATGGCTAAGATGTCGATGGATTAAGAAACCTCTAAGAAATCTGAAATGTTTGATGAATTTTTAGTAATGGAGCACTATGGAGTTTTAAGGCAATTGTATGATATATGGATCAAAATATACTTTTTCTGTCAAAATATAGTTCGTTCCCTATATTTCAAGCCATCAACTGTCAAATTCTATTGACGGATGCCTACGATGTCGATGGATTAAAAAGCCTCTTAAAACTCTGAAATTTTTAAATAATTTTTACTGCTCCGGAAGAAGGTGATTTTAAAGAAATCGGGTGACATTTAGATCAAAATACACCTTTTCGTCAAAATATAGTTCATCCCCTATCTGACAAGCAATCGACTGTCAAATTTAACTGAAGGATGGCTACGGTGTTGATGGATTAAAAAACATCTAAGAAATCACAAGTTTTTGAAGAGAAAATCGAGATTTATCGAAAAGATTGAGATTGAGATTGGGATGGAAAATCGAGAATCATCGAAATGATTGAGATTGGGATGGACAGTCGAGATTCATCGAAATGATTGAAATTGGAATGGAAAATCGAGAATCAGCAAAATGATTGAGATTAAGATCGATTGAAATGAAAATTTGTGATTTCAATCATCAATACTTTTCGATGATCGGATTAAAAAAATCGAATCGATCCTGATTGACACAGCCCTACCCTTACTCCATTATTTGTACCTTAAAGTGGAAAAAGGGAGACCAGGGGGGTGAAATAAAAATCTGAAAAAATTAGGGAAATTGTTTTTCAATGTTTTGACTCGAATGAAGGCTATCCAAGACAATGTCCAATTTAAGGACCACCCTAATGTATATCTGTTGCTTCTTTGCAAATATTTATTGCATGGTAAATATTAGTATGCAAATTTGTAGATTAACATATTCTTAACATTGCTGATTATTTTTATATTGAAAAAAATTAAAAAAAAAAAACTTTAAATCTTTTTTCTTGTCCAAGTAGTGCGTGACCAATACAAAATTGTAAATAGTTGAAAAGAATTCGTTATTTTTGTTTTCATTTCGATGGTGATTACACAAATGTTTAGTAAAAACACAATTAGTTACTTTTTTTAATTGGAACATTTTCAAAAATGTTAAGAATATGTTAGTCTTCAAATCTGCATACTTATATTAACCATGCAATAAATATTTGGAAGGAAGCAAAAGATATACATACTTACGAAGAGATTACAAAAAGTCGTTTGAACTATTTTCTAAAATAACGGTGAAAAGCCACAAAAACAAATAGTCTCAACAAAGTCTAAAATGATCACTATAAGTTGGGATATTGGTGATAAAAAAACATTATTCATTGAAGCTTGAAGATCACATATCTCAGGTAAAACTAAATATTACAACAAAAACAAAGTGACTTAAAGTTGAATACACAAGTCACCTAACTAAAGTTCCAAACATAAAGTTCGGAAATTTTCTCACTTTGACAACCTTCAAAAATAAAAAAAATGCTTCGTGTTTCATCTTATAGCCTTTTCACACCGAACCCAAAACGCGATTTTCGCGAAAATATCTGTTTTGGAGAAAAACCTAATCGAAAACACAAGTTTTATCATACATTTTTTGTAGCTTCAGGCTTTCGTAAAACACAAGTTTTATATAAAACCAGTCGAAAACATGTTGGAATTCAGAGATGAACAAAACAAACATATCTTTTAATTAGTTCAGCGCCTATTGAAGTGTCAAAAAAGAAACTGATGGGATGCTTTCAAAAGAAATTGAAAACAGCTGACGAAATTCCGTCATTTCAAATATAAAATTCGAATCTCAAAATAAATAAATTTCTTTAAAACTGATAAATAACTGTTTGTGACAAGTTAAATTGTTCATATGGATCCTCTTTATTTACCTAATAAATCACCGTTCTTATGTCAAAAAAATGGAAGAAAAAAAAAAAATTGTGCGTGGTTTGTGTAAAAAAAACTGAAATGTCAAAAGAAAACGTGTAATGTTCAGTGTGAAAGGTTTTCTTGTTTTTGAAAAGTTTTTGCCGAAAACCGGTTTTGGGGTTTGGTGTGAAAAGCCTATTATACCACAACTTAGTACCATGAATACAAAATTATAAACAAACATTTTGTTTTCCTTACCCCGAGGCCACACGAGCCAGTACTGGCTAGCCAGTTGGCTACACAGACTACCTGTCAAATTCCTATTCGTGTATATGCTGTGACGTAGGTGGCATATCAAACTGGCTTCTCTACTGGCCAGCGTTCGGATTTTACTCCAAATGGAGTAAATCTACTCCGATTTTAAGGAAAGAAATTTAACTACTATGATTTACCACCTTTTTCAAGAATGAAGATGTTACCACTTCATTCTATCTTCTGTGTAATGTGAAGTGACATTTTAAATACTCTGTGCTAGCTTAACAAGCCTGACATGTTGCAAACTGTCATTAGATGCAGTACTAAGTGCATTTTTATCTTCGCTTAAAAAAGTTGCATATTTAAAGCAAGCGCAATACGGAACTATACCGGATTTTTGTTGTATTTAACATATGCTACTTCTTTTTATGTGGAGATAGAAATGCACTAAAAATACACGCACTGACGCCATGCAATGTCACTAGCATAGAGTACCTATATTATCTAGAGTCGCGACTCGTACCCGTCTTGCCTGAAACACCCGCAAATTTTATTTGAGCTAATTAAGAGAAAACTCTCTTAAATTCCCTGTCCGTGAATACGTGTGAAGTGTGGATAAAAAAAACAAAATGTCGACAGTAGCTCAGAAAGGTGACATTTTTTTTTTTTTAATTACCAAGAGTCAAAATGACAGTTCACGTATCTTGGTTGCATTGTAATATGAAATAATAATAATAAGTTGAATTATTTTTTTGAATCAAAAATTTGGTTTTAAGTAATGAAATAACAGTGCAAAATTAAATTAAAAGTGATCAACAACATTAAGGAAGTTTAAAAAGCCGATTGATCCTATGAAGCTCACCACTGATGTGTTCTTATTGATCTGTTTCTTGATGAAATTTGAAAGTTCTCCAATTACAATCAATGCTCCTCTGTTCATAAATAAGGCCGAGTATAATGCACCCGGACTGGATACCATTGAACCAAGCGCGCAGACGAATGGGAGTAACCCCGTGTGGGCTTCATCCCCTCCAAATGCTGGTCAGAGATATCATATCGCATATCGAAGAAAATATGAGAAACCGCCGCCCTTGAGGAGGTATCTGAATTGATCAAGGCAGAAGAACGTGTGATATCGATTACAAATTTTCCACGTTTTGGCTGCCCGTTGTTCGCACATCCTACATTTAGCCCAAATCCTGATAAAGTCAAAGGTTCGACTCGATCATCATACTTTCCAGATGAGACTATATTCCTAGGATATATCCTATAGCTTTAAAACGCCTATACAAAACATTCGCATACGACGTGGAGAGAAACTCAATATTAAGTTAAAAGGTACATACAATGTAGTTAGTTTTATTTCTCCAGAGAAAAAAAGATTCTTCTAAAATTCTCTCTGTTGCAGCTTTCTCGGATACTTTAACACAAAAATTCCGGTTGCTGGTAGTCCAGCTAGTGAACCAGATATAGTGCATCTTGATGCCATAGGCTTTGGTATGCATTGTTGCTGTCTGCAGGTGACTTTCTAAGCTTGTAAAATAGTCGAAGCAACAACAATATACGACCAATTGACACCGCTGTGCCTTATAATGCTAGGCCTAACTGCTGCTTCGCGAATATATCAAGGCTATTTGACGTAGTCGGATTTCCGCTGGAATGTAATAACGGCCTGTCGATTGCACTACCAATGAAGAACGCGGTCTAAAGTCTCTCTCAGAGAATAAATTTAGAGTTCTTAAGTCGAGATATGATTCCATTGGTTCGTTCATATCGCCAGCGAAGGTGAAAAGTATATAGGTACTATGAGGAAGTTTGTATGCCTTCAAGTATAACATTCTATTTGTTGTTTGCAGGACAGATACAATGATGTGCCTTAAGTTTATGACAAAGCTGTCTACCAACGCTTACGAAGTAGATGAATCGATCATCTATTAGCACAACACGTTGCTCGGTTGTTTATCCATGATACAGTATCTCTGTTCAGTGAGAGAGTCGATCAGAATGACGAAGAAGACACAGACCATTTTGAAAACATTAAATTGACCAATTGGAAAACAATCACCCTATCATAATAAGGGCCTTTCAAACCACCACCCCTAAATTCGCCAATTGGTTTGCGTGTTGAATTCCGACAATGTGATGACTGATTTTGAGAATGTTGTATTTGTGTGCTTCGTTGTCCTTCTCACTAGAGTCATATTTTTGTATCAATTGGATTTCCCAATTCCAGCAAAGTTGAAGAAAATATACAGCAATACAGCTCAAAAACACGATATCTGCTGTAAAGTAAAATTCAAAAAACTAAACCATGCGGTCAACAAGTAAACGGACACAGCTGTCGTCCAGATGAGTATGATCGATTGTATATTGATAAAATCATAAATAGAAGAGTAAGTTATAGTAATTTCGTTCTTTCAATTTTAATTGTATTGTTACAGATACAATTTATTTCTAGACTGATGACTTTCCAGCTCATTTAATGAATCAATAAAATCAGTAAAAACTGTTTCTTTTGCAGAGAAGACTGTTGCCAGTGATCCCATCACCCTTGATCTTATGAAGAAGATTAAACAAATACAAGGAGGAAAACTATTGGTACCATCACACCTTGGACAGAGAAATAGTTCCAAAACGACAGATAAATAACCAGTGACGCAAGGATTATTAACATCATCATTTACAACACTTGGTCAATATTGGCCATTTTCCTTTGGAGGTGGCAAAGTACTTATGAGTAGATGAAAACCCTAATCTAGTACTACCAACTGCATATGCTCTCATGTGCGAGTAGATACATTTTACAAGGGAAAGCAGTTTGATGTGTTCCATTGAAAAAAGCTAGCAAAGTACTTGCAAGTACTTCACCACCTCCAAAGGAAAACGCCTATTTAATTTAATTTAATTTAATTTAATTTAATTTAACACCAACATTTTAATAAATACGAACATTTAGTAAAATGTTCTAGTTAGAGAAACGGAACGCTATTGTTTATTTAAAGAGAAGATTGTAATGCGTTGAAAAAGGATGTGAACAAAACACATAATAAGGTGCACAAGATAATAATAGGTGTGTTTTCCAATGCATTGTTATCTCCGCTTGAAAAAAGTAGCATGTCAACTGCAACAAACTATTTGATATAATAATTTCGTATTGTTGTTGCATTTTTATCTTTGCTTTAAAAAAGTAGAATTTTAATTTTGAGTCGGTTTAATAAATTATTATATTTCACATTTAATGTAAAATTTAAAAAATAACTAAAGTAATTTAAAAATTGTTTAGCTAAAAGCTGATGTTCGCAAAAGAAAACTATCGAATTTACTACCCGATTTCACAGTACACACTAACTTGAATAAGTGGCACTTTAGGCCGTGCCAGTGGCAATCGCTCAAATTCTGAAACTAAGCTGAAATAATTGAGATAAAATTAATATTAATATTACTTTAAAAATTAAAAGAAAGAAGAAATTCAGAAAATCATACTTCTAATGGATTTGAGTTTCAGATGAACATTAATATATAACCTAAACAAAATAAAAACAAAAATTGATGTTAATAATTTTTTTACATCCGTTTATTTCAATGCCTATTGGTCGGAGGCATAAAGTGTTCATACAAGAAATATTTAGCTTGTAGTTTTGAATAATTGTTGTCATAGGTCAAACTCTCTGTAGCCCCTAAGATTATTTCCAAAAGCCACTCAGGTAAGCACATACATAGGTTTAAATTTATTTCATTATTTCAGCCGATGAGATGAGCCCCTGCCAGAGAAACCATTCCCATTCATTCATGTTGGCTGGAAAAAAATATTGAATACAAAAAATTTACTGTGAAATAATATTCTTACCAGAATTAACTCGAGGTTTTCTAGGCTTGAATCCAATAGGTCGGTTGAGTGGATCGTTGGGCAACACAATGGGCAAATCACCACCAGTATAATTAGGAAATTACGAAAGCCATTTAAGAATAATTATTACACCAATGCTGCAATGAAACGAGTAATTAAGTAGAGATGAGAACCAAAACTCGTCATATCCATACCAGAAAAACTGTTCATAACCAATTTTAATTGTTAAATATCTTTTAAACTGAACTATAAATATATGTATTTTTTGTTTAATACTTGTTCTTCAAGACTTTTATTTGAAATAATTATTAAACAAAAAACTGGTTTGAGAACCACCTACCTAGGCGGTATAAATTCAGACTTAGAAGTAGAACCACTTGAATGATCGAATTATAGCTATGTAGTCGTTTTCAAATGCGAGCGTTTTACATCTGCGACTTATAGGAATTTCTTATGAAGTTCCTTATGAATGTTTTGGTACTTGTCTTTCATGACTTTTTTTTTAAATATTAATTTAAACAAAAAATGGATTTGAAAACCACGTAGTTGGTCTAGATTCAGACTCAGCACCGCTTGAATGATAGAATTATAGCTATTCGTTTTCAAATGCGAGCGTTTTACATCCGCGACGTATAGGAATTTCATATAAAGTTCCTTATGAATGTTTTGGTACTTGTCGTTAATGACTTTTTTTTAAATAATAATGTAAACTAAAAATGGATTTGAAAACCACGTAGTTGGTCTAGATTCAGACTCAGAACCGCTTGAATGATAGAATTATAGCTAGTCGTTTTCAAATGCGAGCGTTTTACATCCGCGACGTATAGGAATTTCATGTAAAGTTCCTTATGAATGTTTTGGTACTTGTCTTTCATGACTTTTTTTTTAAATATTAATTTAAACTAAAAATGGATTTGAAAACCACGTAGTTGGTCTAGATTCAGACTCAGCACCGCTTGAATGATAGAATTATAGCTATTCGTTTTCAAATGCGAGCGTTTTACATCCGCGACGTATAGGAATTTCATATAAAGTTCCTTATGAATGTTTTGGTACTTGTCTTTCATGACTTTTTTTTTAAATATTAATTTAAACTAAAAATGGATTTGAAAACCACGTAGGCTGTCTAGATTTAGACTCAGAACCACTTGAATGATAGAATTATAGCTAGTAGTTTTCAAATGCGAGCGTTTTACATCTGCGACTCATAGGAATTTCATATGAAGTTCCTTATGAATGTTTTGGTACTTGTTCGTCATGAATTTTTTTTTTAAATATTGATTTAAAATCAAAAAGGGTTTAAGAACTATGTAGGGCGTCTAAATTAAGACTCACTAGCATTTAAATTAATGAATTATATCTACTGGCTTTCAAAGACGAGCGTTTTACATCTGTGACTTATAGCAATTTCATGAGAAGTACTTTGGTTTAACACATTTATCTAGTGTCTGGTCAACTTAATGCTTGTACTGCTTTTTGTATCCATGGACAATACTGTAAACAAATAATAAATGATGTTTTGGAATTGACTTATAGTGACCAAAAATGGTATAGCACTACTAGTCCAGTCAATTTGTGGTCGAAATTGTGGGGTAGTTTTGTTTTTATTTTCCTGCTGTTTTTGCGGGTGCTGAATCCAAATTTGAGGTTTGCGACTAAAATTTCGTGACGCAATATGGACAAATATGCAAGAAAACTATTAAAAAATGCATTTTTCGGGAGCTTTTCACTTATCGCTCTAAAACTATCAATTATATCTTACAGCCATATAGGAAATGGACTGTTATCTGTGAATAACGCACGTCGTGAAATTTAAGTCGCAAACATCGAAGGCCATAAGTACAAAATATTTACCAAATATTGTTTCAAAATATTAACTAATAATTTGTTTACCATCGGAAGTCAATGAAAGACTTGCTGTTGTAACTGTTGGTGATGATACGTGTTAAGGGTTTGTTACTCCCTCAGATTGGATTTGGTGTCTAATAATTTCGCACATTTACCTAGCAAAAATATAAAATAATGGAGAAGAAAGAATAATGGCTAAGTGTTAAGGAATTATATTTTAGAAATTACATACCTGAAGAAAAAGTTCTTTTCCAAATCTTTGGAAAGTGGGTTGTTAATTTCGTTGTTTTTACACTTATTTTTTAAAATGAATGTATGTATAGGTAGGTATTTTAAAGTTAATTAAGACAAATTTCAAGATTTTTGTAACTAAAATTACACTTTTAGTATCAACATTCGGCACAAATTTTATTAAAGATAAAATAGACCTTTTATTTTCGTTTATATTTTTCTCTGCGCCACAATATAGCTGTCACTTTTGACGTTGACAGATTCACTGACAACAAATGTCAAGTATCTACCATTTTAGCTCAATTCGTTTTGAGGAAAAAGCTAAGGGCATTTACGCATAAAAAATTTCAAGGGTGCGTTTCTTCTTTGTGAATGCATTTTCTTTATTTTTAGTAAAAATATCCATAGCATTTATGTTATTTGCATGCCAGATGTAATAAAAAGTTATATTTTATATAGTTTTTGTTCATAAAGAGTTAAAACTTACAATTTTATTGAAAAAAAATAGAATATTTTGAATTTTTGAATTCAACGGATTCATATTTTAAATATCTGAGCGCAGGGTAGTCCACAAAATTTGCGCACAGCGCTGTGACCAAATTTGTTTCGCTGTGTTGGTGCAGTCTCCATTTAAAATGCACGGGGAAACTTATACATGCTCATAAATTTGGGCAAAATGCTCTCACTTCAGCTTGTAGGGTGAAAGAGAACAAACCCCCGGAGTCGCGACTCTAGATAATATAGGTACTCTATGGTCACTAGCATAAAACAACAAAAGCCAAAGTTTCGTTGGCATTACTAATGTTTCGCCTTGATTTTGGAGAGCCTTAACTTATTTTTATCACAAAATAATATTTATCGTAAAAACTCTTGTTTTATTTTTCGTGTGCAGCGATACGAAATACGACAGATACACAATGGTAAACAACAACAAAAAACTGTCGTCGGCGAACGTTTCGCGTCGGTTTGGGAAAGCATTTAATAGAGCTTTTTAACAAATAGCAATATATCACTTTGGAATTTGACACTTCCGTCTCAATGGAAGCTGTCACTCTTGAAATTGACAGATTCGTAAAATTCTCTATCAATTCATTCGCTATTTTTTTGGCTTTCTTGTCGAACGGAAATCCAAAACACAACAGACGAGACAAGTGTGGTTCCGGCTTTATTCATCTTCAAACATTTTTAGATCGCTTATCAAAGGAGAATGGGCATTTTTGGGCGTTAGCGGTCATTAATGAAATTAGTGTCAAATGAAAGGTATGCTACTCAGGAACAACTTTCACTATGGACGTTACATTGCATTTCATTTAGAAAAGAAGATATTTCAATGTTTATATAATGCAATTGCATTGAGCAATATTGCATAGTGATTATATTTTTAGTGGGTGTAATGCTTTATTCTAACTTCATTATGTCTACTGATACTGTATTAGTGTGTTTAAAGGGGTTTCAGAATATCCCAAGGACGCATTACGGGTTTAAACAGACCCAGTACCTACGTATTTCAACAACTTTGTAATTTTTTTAAACATATTATTTTACTCAGGATTTTTGAATATTGTGAGGATTGTAATATTATAGTTTTATGGTAAATGTTTATATACAAAATATTCTTGAGACTGTCTAGATTTCTTGTTCCACTTTCTTTTTCTATTTTTGAATTGGTCAGAGGCCAGAAACTTAGTAAAACTTTATTAAGGTCATAGAACAAAAATGCATTTTTTTCGGTTTTGAAGTACACCACAATGAAAAAATTTCTGCACGGTGATTGTAGGACTAAAACACATCCAAAAATAGCAAAACCATTCTTGGCCGCTCACGCCCATGTTTCATACAAATTTGCCCATTCTCCTTTATAAAACTTTCAGTTCTTAGGGAATGGACAGGGACTCACGATTTTTATTTTATTAATATTTTTTGAAAGCAAATGTGAGTAAACTTAAGTTTTAGTCCTATTTTTCCAAACATGCTACGAAATAGTACTGCCGAACCCTGTTACTGGCTGCTCTACTGGCTTCCCAACTGGCTTCGAAAAAGGCAAGCCAGTTGACGAGCCAGTTGCTCAGGTTTGTATGTGTTAGTAAAAAAGTGTGAGTGTATTGCGACTGGCTAGCCAGTACTGGCTCGTGTGGCCTCAGGGTTAAATTTGTTTGAATGGTTGAAGTTTGACGTCTGAGTCCGAACATTAGAATTGTATTTATTTAATTAATTAAATACAAAAAGTAGTTTTTAAATTATTTTATAGATTTAAAAGTTTAGTCTACACATAATAAAAAAAAATAAAGAATACTTTTTGAAAGTGAGCGGCAGTTTGTTGTTAAGCTTAATTCAAACAACAAATACAAGAAATTATTTAAATCTTAGTATAGATAATATACAGTGTGTCCCGGACCTGAGTGGAAGTATTTTAGGATGTGGTTCTTGGGGTTATACTAAGAAAAAAAATGTTTGGGGGGAAAGTTGTATCTCCCCTCCCTGAGGCAGGCAAAAAAAACATTAAAAGTCAACGAAAACACATCTTATAATGTGCTATAGTTTTTTTTGAAAGATAATAGGTACTCCATTCTTGCATTTGGATTTCAAATCAAGTTGTTTAAGCGAATAGGTTTTGAAAAATTAAATTTCAAAGTCAAAACTAAAAAAAAAAAATGTGATTTTTTTTTTAAGTCGATATTTTTCAAAATTTTACGTATTAAAGTGCTTTCTTGTGTTTAATATTCAATGCCCTCATCATTTATTTAGTCCATTACCGAAAACCAAATGCAAAAATCTTCCTTAGTTTTTGAGAAATTAAGAAAAAACAAAAGGTGCTTTTACCAAACACACAACAATTAAACGCAATTCTCCTCCGTATCGTAACCGGATACCGGACTTCAAACGCACAATAATACAAATAAAAGAGAAACCGTTTTGTATCTTTTTGTTGCTGTATGGCGATGAGACGGACACCAAACACCAATATATTTTAAATGCACCTATGTATACCTACATGTGCGTTCATTCACAAAAGAAAATCAAAGCACAAATTAAAGAACAAAAATATGTATCCTTTCTTCGCTCTATCTACATATCTACTCGTATGTATCTATGTATATCTCTAAGAAAAATACAAAAGGATTTATTTGAGACTCACTTAGCCGAGAAGAAAACCAATTATTGTGTGAAAAGGAAATTATAGCTTCATGAGCGGCCACTGGATTTGATTGGTGCGACTGTCGTTTGAGCAATGCTCGGTGTCCCCTTCTATTTGTAATTATTCAATGGTAGAACATTCAGAAAATCTAATTGAAAACGACATTATATAACCATAAAAGAAAATGTGATTAGTGGTGTAAGGAATCGTTAGTAATCAAAGTAATCGATTACTTTTCTGAGTAACGATTACCTTACCAGGAACGATTACTTTGATTACTTTGGTTACTTTGGTTACTTTGGTTACTTTGATTACTTTGATTACTTTCGTTACTTTGATTACTTTGATTACTTTCGTTACTTTCGTTACTCCTTGGATTTGATTACTTTGATTACTTGTCGTTACTTCTGGATTTGGGTACTTTTGACTACTTTGGGATTCGATTATGTTTAGTTACATTTGGATTTGATTACTTTTGAGTTTTGGGTTTCGAGCTCTGGAAACGAGGATAAAGTAGGTAAACATTTCTATGGATATTTCTTTATTTTGGATTAAAACTTTGTAAAATATAATATTTTAACTACTGCGAAAATATACAGGTCAATATTTAAGCCATATTTATATGAAGCAAAAATTATTTGCCCGATGGTGGTCCAAAAAAAAACTATCGAAATTTTGGGATTCAAATTGATTTAAATCATACGAAAGAAAATTGCAGTACTTCGTAGTTAAAATATTATGGGTATTCATACAACAGCGTAAACTTGTCGTAATCGTTGTAAAGTTTAAAACTTCGTAATTCTGTCACAATTTGTATGGAAAATTTGACAGATTTACGAAGTTTAAAACTTTACAACGATTACGACGAGTTTACGCTGTTGAATGAATACCCTTATTATATTTTACAAAGTTTTAATCCAAAATAAAGAAATATCCATAGAAATGTTTACCTACTTTATTCTCGTTTCCGGAGCTCGAAACCCAAAACTCAAAAGTAATCAAATCCAAATGTAACTATACATAATCGAATCCCAAAGAAGTCAA
The DNA here is from genome assembly GCA_963921185.1 of Dasysyrphus tricinctus. Lineage (NCBI taxonomy): Eukaryota > Metazoa > Arthropoda > Insecta > Diptera > Syrphidae > Dasysyrphus > Dasysyrphus tricinctus. The sequence continues at coordinate 74,148,295 of OY992531.1, forward strand.
AAGTACCCAAATCCAAAAGTAACGACAAGTAATCAAGGTAATTAAATCCAAGGAGTAACGGAAGTAATCAAAGTAATCAAAGTAACCAAAGTAATCAAAGTAATCAAATCGGGATCTGAGATCCATTAGAGTACAAAACGGATATTTAAAATAATTCAGTTAAGGTGTGGTTTTCTTTAGAAGCTCCTAACTTGAGTTCTAGCAGACGGATCCTCAAGGTTGAAGTGATTAAAACAAGGGTAAATAATAGGCTACTATGGAGGTGCTTTATAAAAAAAATGGTTGTGGGGGAGGGGAATGGGGTAAAGAAAAAAGTCATTCAGAGTACTTAAAATAATTCAGTTAAGATGTGGTTTTCTTTAGAAGCTCATAACTTGGAGGGGAAGGGGGTTAAGACGAAATTATTCAGTTTAAGTTTTATAAATTATTTAAAAAAGAAGAAATATAATACAAATTTATTGAAGTTTTGTGAATCATACATATATTTTTATAAAAACCATCTCCCTACATCACTACATACATTTCTTAAGTTGCCATTTTTGACCAAAAAACCACTTTTGTTTCTGTTTTTGTATAGAATTACAGGATTAACGTAATAAAAAAACAACAAATATTAATCAATTTTTTACGAAAAAAGTAATCAAAGTAATCACTCAAAAGTAACGATTACTTTGGAAAAAGTAACAAAAGTAACGATTACTCAAAAGTAACGACTTTTTACATCACTAAATGTGATGCAATAATAGGCGTTTTCCTTTGGAGGTGGCGAAGTACTTACGAGTAGATGAAAACCCTAATCTAGTACTACCAACTGCACATGCTCTCATGCGCGAGTAGATACATTTTACATGGGAAAGCAGTTTGATGTGTTCCATTGAAAAAAGCTGGCAAAGTACTTGCAAGTACTTCGCCACCTCCAAAGGAAAACGCCTAATGTGGACGATGATTTCTTGATATCTTGAGTCTTGAATAATGTTGAAAGATTATTGAATCTTGGGTTAAGGTTTTTTTATTTCTTGAGGTCCAGATTCTTGATATACGATTAGTTTGTAATCTTCTTGATTCTTGGATAAGTTACAAAATTCGTCTTATATAAAAAAAGAGGGGGGGCGATCACGACTTTCTGTGGCACCGCGTCGACGTTTGTACGGCAAGAAAACGTACTCAGCTAAGTACGTTTATCGAATACTCAACGGACTTATAAAAAAAAAACGAATGAACTGCGACGTATCGTCTTCCAATGGCGTATAGTTTTATACAAGGTGTGTTTCTTTCCTTGCCCAAAGGGGCTTGGACGAAAAAAACGACGTCGGGGCTAAGCAATTGACATGTTAAAAACAACAACAACTAAGCCCCTTCAGGCTTAGCTAAGCCCAGAATTTTCAGGGCTTAACCTAAGCCCAGATAGAAACTTTGTTACCGGCACGAATTTCATACATGTTATCGATAGTTTGTATGGAAACTCCATTTTTTTTTTCTGGAATGGCGTCGCCAAGCCTCGATGTCGTTTTTTTCGTCCAATTCCCCTGGGCTTGCAAAAAAAAACACACCAATTCTCGTTCACACGGTTTAAATCCACGTTGGGTATTTTTTGTTCGTTGGCATCGAATGAGCTTCAGTGGAGAGAAAAGCCCATGTACACAAAAAAAAGTTATTACCGATATGGTTGATTTAAAAAAAATATAACTCCGGTGATACTCATTGGATCTTGTAGGTTAAGGTCTTAAAATAAAGAAGGGGAATGAGGCAATAGATATGCGTTTTTAGTTTTTCAAAATTATAAAAATGTTCATCAAGATTTGAATTTAGAATAAAATAAATGGAATTAAATTGGGCTTTATTCACCCCTTTAATATGAACATTTTTGCCCCTCCTCAATGATTTTTTTTTACTCAATATAGCTTTCTTTGAAGACGTTAACCTTGAAGATCCAATCAGTAGAACGGAAGCTATAATTTTTTAAAGCCATCCATATCAAATTTTAATAAAAAAAATTCCATGTAGATAACGGGATCTTCTCGCTGGTGAATGGTCGTGGACAATGGTCCAAGCAGGTAATTTCAATGCAATTGTTTTGATTTTTCGATCAATTTAAAATCAAGATAAGCCATGTTTTTTAGTGCATTTTAATCTTCGCGAAGATAAAAATGCACTAAAAAACAGGGCTATTAGGCGTGTTTTTTTATCATCGGGATCTGGATCTGGATTAAGTTTTACACGTAATACAAAAACAAAATAATGGGAAATTTTACAAAATTGTTTTTGTAACACGTGTTAAAAGAAGATCCAGATCCAGATCCCGATGATAAAGAAGATATAGTTTTTGTTATGTATAATATAAAAATCTAACGAAACATGTAAACAATTAAGTCTAATGTATGACTTTTAGTATCCCTCTGATACGTTCTTTCACAAATTTTTTTTATTATTTATATTTATATCTATTCAATAGTAGGCGTTTTCCTTTGGAGGTGGCGAAGTACTTGCAAGTACTTTGCCAGCTTTTTTCAATGGAACACATCAAACTGCTTTCCCATGTAAAATGTATCTACTCGCGCATGAGAGCATTGATTGATATTATATATGGACTGCCAGGAGCCAACTTCACGACGGTTCATGTTCAGCAACTATGCGCCACCAGCGCTTTTTGGAGCAAAACAGAAAAATGGTGTAACTTTAAACAATTTGGTTTGACGGTTGTATTTGTCTATTTGTTTATTTATTTTTTTTTGGAAAATACAAAAATTAATCAGTTTTATTTTTGAGCAATGTTATTTATCATTCAAATAAAGAAGTTTTGTTATATTTCTTACTTTTTTTTAAATATTTCTCAAAAGGCTCTGGCATAGAAGAAGCGCTGCATTTTATACAACTGGAACCCACCAAGACCTTTGCGAACAAAAATCAAAAAGAATAATCAAATAATTTTGTCTTTAAGAAATTATAGTTCAATACTATGAAGTATCTGTAATTGTGAAGCCTAAATCATATCTTATTTTTTTTGTTTTTGCTTTAAGTTTTGTTAATTAAGTAAAGCAAATGGTTGACAAAATAAAATTTTTAAATCTTATCGATATGTACTTTAATTTTATTTGTATTACTTTCAACAAAATAACATTGAAGGCAAATCGACCACAATGGCTAGATGTGATTGATAAATCAGGCCTCTTAGATTCGGCTGGGTCGAAACAATCTCTTTCCACCTTCTTTCGGCTGGACTTAGAATTTTTATGTCAGAACAACTGCACCACAGTAACCATCGCTGTGTGCTTCTTTTTACGATATATTTCCACTACGCAGAGTTTAGCTCCTTCCCATTTCGATTGGATTTTATGACTGTTTTACTCCTTTTTGATTCCAATAGAATATGAAAACATCGTGTTGTCAAATTTACACACACACTACTGAATGACGCCATATTATAAAATGGCTTCTTCAAGCATTCATCACTTTTGACAAGTAGTGCAACGAAAAACTGTATGTGTATGCGTGTGTTCCAAATCTACTCCTTCTTCAAATCGGGAACAGAAAAATACTCCGAAAACAGTACTCCGAACAGCCAATCGAAGGCTTTTGGAGTAGATGGAGTGAAAATGGAGTAGAAAAGGCGTACTCCGAACGTCCAATCGAAAACGACATTAGTTTTAAGATATCTTTTTAGGAACATTGTATATATGTATATATTTTATGAGACACAAACGTCTTTAAGCAATTGTAATGCTCCTGAGCAAGAGCAGTCTAACCAAATTTTTGTAATAACAGCCATGAGGCAAACTATAAAAGTAACTAGACAGAGCAGGCAATACAATACAGCCGCAGATTAGCAATTTATAAGTAACCGAAACAAATACACCACTCTGTAAAATACCTACTAGTCTCAATAAATAAATTCTAAAAAAAAAAATTTCCGATGATAAAAAAACACGCCTATTGTGTCGATTATATACCAGATGAGCGACCACGTAACTGGTATAAACGTTGCAGTTGCAGAAAATACAACTTTGCAACTTTACCAAGAGAGATGGGGACACCAAGAAAAACGACACGTGAAGAAAATACTAAAAGAGAACTAGGAATAAAAGTTAAACTAGACAACAATAGCCCTGTTTTTTAGTGCACTTTTATCTTCGCTTAGAAAAAAGTATTATAGCTGTGTTTTTTTGCATATCCAAATAGAATTGTTTGAAAAAAACGACAACAAAGCAAAACAATTTACATATTAGCTGTGTTTTTTTGCATGATCAAATAAAATTGTGTGAAAAAAACGACAACAAAGCAAAACTATTTACATGTTAAATACAACAACAATTATGTCCATATAGAGTTAGCTATGTCCAGATAATTAACTGGAGTTAACTTTTGTCCCGATAAAACGGTATTGCCAGACTACCATTGTCGTTGTGTTATCGATAATTTGTATAGAAATGTCAAATGTCTGTTGGTAAGATAGTTCAGAGCAAAATGGCAGACCAAGACAAATGTTGAAATGTCCCGATGTCGTTTTTTTCGCCTAACTCCATATGGACATACAAAAAAACGCAGCTATTGAATACAACACCAACTATGTCCATATAGAGTTAGCTAAGTCCAGATAATTAACTGCACTGATCTCTATAAAACACTGGATAGTGTATCGATACAAAAATATTGCTTCCATTTGAAGAATTGTTATATTATGAAGCTGACCACTTTTTTGTATACCAGTATAACTGTATAACATGTAATGTAAAGATAATCCATTAAACAGACATCAATTCTCCGTTCGTTTCACCCCCGGGATCTGTTTGCTAACATTTGTTGTGTTCGAAATTAAAATTCATTCACTAATTAGTAAATGAAACGGAATAACAAACGTAAATAGTGTGACAAGGAGGTAAAATCATTTAAAAAAAAACGCAGAATATGCAATCGCATCCTCCTCATCATAATTATTCATTAGCTGTTTTGCTCAACTTGTTCGCAAACTGCAATGATTTATCTCATTCCACTATGTAATTATACTAAAAAAAATATACCAAATGCACACAGTGAATAACTTAAAGATAATAAATAATAAAACAAACTTCCACAAAAGTTTATATTTTCATATCATGTACTACGTTTACATGTGGTGTTGAAGCGAGCTTGAAGCTCGTTTCAACTCTTTGTATACCTGGCTCGAGTTGAAATGAGCTTGATTTGACTCGACTCCGCTCGGGGAGCTGAGTCGAGTCGAAATTTGTGACGAAAAACCTGGGTCGAGGAGTTGGTTTTACAGATAATACACTTTGGTCTGTTTATTTGTATGTTTGCCTTCAAATATAGCATTGTTTAAATAGATACGTGTAGTAAGGTACTCGTGTTAATTCAATTATATTCGTTTTGCATTGAAATAAATACATTAATGCCATTCATTTTTCTGGAATCTCAATACCATTTCAACTCAATTCTAAATGGAGCACTCAACTCAAGTAACGAAAAACCTGGGTTGAATATTCGACCCCATTTCAACTCGAGCTCTCGATTCTGCTTGTAAACGTAGTAATGGTCTGTTTCCCTGTCTTCAGATAGATATCTGTAAATAGGGATGAGCGATTTTAATCGATATTTGCAAAATATCGAAAATAAAGATTTCGATGTTTTGCAACATCAACTTAAGAAAAAATAGCCGGCACCAGAAATTTTGAAAGCTAAAATACATTTGAGCATAGCATGACGCATTTTTTGCTTTGGTCAAACAAAAAACTTAAACAAAAACACCTGAAAAAAACATCGATGTTAAGTAGCATCGATGTTTACGGTTCGATATTTATAAACATCGATGTTTGGTCTTCGATGTTGAAATCGATGTTGTTTCAATATCGCACATCCCTACCTGAAAAATACTTTTTTTTTTGTGTAATTCAGACATCAAATTATGAAGCCGACCACCTAATTGTCATCTTCAAATGGAAGCAAAGAAACTGTTATACATTATAAGGAATACACTATCCAGTGTATTATAGAGATCAGTGATTAACTGGAGTTAACTTTTGTCCCGATAAAAATGGTATTGCCAGACTACCATTGTCGTTGTGTTATCGATAATTTGTATAGAAATGTCAAATGTTTGTTATGGCCTTTTCGATTGGCAATCCAGAAGCGTTCGGAATGCGTGTAAACCCTTCTGAAAGTGTTCTATTGGCATTCAGAATGACAGTTCTTCTCCTGAAAAGAACACAAAACGATTCTGGATTTCATTTCAGAATCGAAACCAGAACAACTCACACATTCAAACAAATAGTTGTCAAAGTGTTGTCAAATATTGCAAAAAGTAAATTTTTAGCTAAAAATAAGTAAATTTCACACATTTTATTGTTTCTAAAAACAATATTTTCCGTTTTGAATATTATTTTCCCATTTTCTTTATTGAAAATTGTCACACTCGTTCATATTTGTGTCCGCCAAGTTTCCAAATGTGCGGCATCGGCATGCGAAGTTGCACAAATACAGGGATACGAAAACTTCAGAATCAAACTGCATGTGCCTGTTTGTTTTATTGGCGTTCCGGATCGGAGAGTTCTTCCGAATTGCCAATCGAAAAGGCCATTAGTAAGATAGTTCAAAACAAAATGGCAGACCAAGGCAAATGTTGAAATGTCCCGATGTCGTTTTTTCGCCAAACTCCATATGGACATACAAAAAAACGCAGCCTATGTTAATTACAACAACAAACTGGTATAATTCCGTATTGTTGTTGTATTTAACGTGCTACTTTTTTGTAAGCGAAGATAAAAATGCACTAAAAAACAGGGCTAATATTTGCGAGCCATGTGCTTATGGTGCTTGATTACACATGAAGAACGAAAGTGTTCAGATGTGAAGAAAATTATATTGAAGATTTTGTTCTCCTCTTTGTGTTTTTCGCATTTTCATAATGAAAGACACGATTTGATTGGTTGGATTGGATAGGCAAAGCAACACAAAAGAGAACGTCAATTTTCTACACCGAATATTTTCAAATATTTTAAAATATTTCATCCCCCTCCCTCTTCTGCAAGTTACCCCGCTTACCATCACAAATCGCAGAAAATGCTTGAATTTCTTCACGTGTGATCAGGGACATGGAAAGATGCATCGATTGGGCACGTTCCGATGTTAATTGGGCGCATTCAATGTTTGAATAGATAGCCTATCTAGGATAGCTTTGTATCCATAGCTGTGTTTTTTTGCATGTACAAATAAAATTGTGTGAAAAAAACGACAACAAAGCAAAACAATTTACATGTTAAATACAACAAAAACTATGTCCATATAGAGTTAGCTAAGTCTAGATAATTAACTGGAGTTAACTTTTGTCCCGATAAAACGGTACTGCCAGACTGCCATTGTCGTTGTGTTATCGATAATTTGTATAGAATTGTCAAATGTTTGTTGGTAAGATAGTTCAGAACAAAATGGCAGACCAAGGCAAATGTTGAAATGTCTCGATGTCGTTTTTTTCGCCAAACTCCATATGGACATACAAAAAAACGCAGCTCATGTATGTGTTTGAACGCAAGTCAGCTGTGGTCCGTTCCTTTTCTCTAAAAATGTTAACAATTGTTGATGTGTCAAAAAAAAATGTTGGAATGTCATTGTTAAGAATGTTACACTTTGTAACATTTCATTTAGGAACGATCAATGCTGAAAATATTGTTGATCTGTCAAACGGCAAGGTTGAAAAAAAAATCGAAATGCATTTAGAATGAATAATCAAGAAAAAACAATTTATTGCATAAAATTAATTGAAAATAAATACATATAATTTCTAAATTATATTTATATTAACTTAAACTAACTATGAGCACAAATTTCTTCAACAAAAAACACGGAATTGATAAAATGCATTGTCGAAAAAAAAGTAAATTTATCATAAAACAATTCAAAACTCAAAAACAACAATAAAATCAATTGAATTGAAAACACATATTTGCAAAAATGCAAACAATTTTAAATCCAAACGACGAAAAGTAAACAAAAGATAATTACAAAATGAAAACATTGTAGTTTCAGCTGCTTTTGACAGATCAACACTTTCAATTCATGTCGAAGAGATGAGTTGGAAATTGTTACAAAGTGTAACATTCTGACACTTCAACATTGAGTTTAGGAACGATTTTATGACGTCATAATGTTACACGATGTTACAATTTGAGCATTTAGGAACGATCAGTGTTAACAATTATTGTTAACAATAATTGTTAACATTTTAGAGAAAAGGAACGGACCACTGTTGTTGACATTTCTCATAGGATAGCTTTGTATCCTAAAATTTTTAGGATAGCTAGGGATCTTTTTTCTGCCAACAGCTGTGTTTTAACAAGGGATTACAACAACACAAACCTATCCAGACGCTTTAGTTCGGTGTTTGAACGTGGCCATTCCTCGCGTTCCAATGTTTATTCGCTATGCTATCTAGCTATCCCAAAAATTTTGAGATAACTTGAGTTGTTGTTGCGTCAGCTGTTATCAGCTGTTTTTTTAACAAGGGATTACAACAACACAAAGCTATCCGGATAACTGAGAATAACCAGCGGAACGTGCCCATTCTCAGTTATCCAGATAGCTTTGTGTTGTTGTGACCCCTTGTTAAAAAACAGCTGATGACCGATGACACAGCAACAACTCAAGTTATCTCAAAATTTTTGGGATAACTAGACAACATAGAGAATGAACATCGGAATCGGAACGCGAGGATTGCCATTAGGAACACAGTACACATATTGTATAGATATGTGTACTGTGATTAGGAACTCGAAGAAAAGCAACTCAACCAGGAGCAGTGATGGTACACGGAAACAAGAAAAGTACCTACGGCATTATGCAAAAAATCCCTACTTTTCCCTTTCCTACACAAACAAAACGCACAAAGTAGCCCCACTAAATGAATAAAATTGAGATAAGGGTGATTCTCTGCCAATTGTGATTCTTTTTTTTTCAAATTTCAAAAATTAAAACTTATTGGAAACAATCTTTAGCCCTGTTTTTTAGTGCATTTTTATCTTCGCTTAGAAGCATATGTTAACTACAACAACAAACTGGTATAATTCCGTATTGTTGTTGTATTTAACATGCTACTTTTTTCTAATCGAAGATAAAAATGCACTAAAAAAAACGGTTTTTGTTTCGTTTTTCTGTCTTCATTTAGTCAGAGTATCAAATCTGTAAAAGCATTTCGCTACAACTTTTAAAGAACAAAAAATATTGGAAAATGTACTAAAACTGGAATAGACGATAATGAAGCTCTTTTGCTTCTTTTTTAGTTAATAGCATCCAACTTGATTTGAAACTTTCAAAATTGCTTGGTAAAATGTGTAAAATTTTACACACTAACATCAAATCTGGTAACGCACTAAGCTTTTTAGCTATAAAACCTATTGAGTTAATTCCATAAGTTCCTTAACTGAGCTATATGTATGTGTAGAAACATCAGCGTCTGTCTACCAGTTAAAATTAAAAAGATCTGTGCAAATTTTGAATAACTGATCCTTTGACGTTGCTTCAAATTGATTTTTTAATGCATTCCAAGCATCATGCCGTTTTCTTGTCCATAATCTTTTGATAAACTGCATCTGTTACAGAACTAGTTAGCATTGACTTTGAGTAACTGTTAGCTTTTCTGTACAGATCGCATTTGATCTTGTGTTCTTTCTTTTGAGGTTCCGTGGCAGTTGCACTCAATTCATTAGGCTTAACTAGTTTTCCATCGATAACATCAACAGCTCCTTCATGATAATCCAGAAGATCCCTCATTTTCCTCTTCCATATTGGCCAATCTATTTCGCCATTCAGGAGCTTTATATTCTTCACTAGATCCATCTTTTGATTATCATTTCTTATTTTTGCGGCAGAAGCAAAAACTAAAATTCTCTTAAAAGATCGTTTTATTATTATTTTTTATAAACCAGGTGCTGATCCTATAACCTATTGCATTTATTAAAAGACTGGATTTTATAAATGAATAATAAACACAATTTATTTAAAGAATTAAGTTCTGCTCTACACAAAAGTTTAAGTAAGAATAATATTATTGAAAAATAATTTTCAGTTACAGAAAAATAAAAACTTCCTAAGCATAAACAAAACAAAGTGTTGTTAAAATCTCAACTTGAGAGTAACATATTCATAACTTTAACGATGCGAAGAATCGGAGTTTCTTGAGTTTGACAGAGTACCCAAAGAATGAGTTCCGTTGAACCCTGCGAAGGAACCCACTTGGTATTGCTATAACGAAAATTGACATCTTTGTACGGTGTTTTGTAACATATTAATTATGGAGATTGCTTTGTTTGATTAGTGGATCGCTTTATCTCCCATTTTGGGAGAGCATGGCTTAGGGTATGCTCAGTCAGCAGAGACAGATTCAAATGCGCTAAAACGTACTACATGAAGCCTTCAAATATGTAATAGTAGATAATAGTAAATTCAATTTTGTATTTTTGGTTTTCATTTATGTAGTTAGACGGTTTTTTTTTCCTTTTCAACTGAATTAAAAACCACGAAGAAATAGAAATTAGGTAATTTACTTATGGAACAAGACTATAAGGTTTTATTTTCGCGATTGATTCATTTCTTAAATTCATAATAAGTACAAGGTGGTTGTGGGGGCCCAACGAAGCGGGCGGGTAACGGCTAGTTTATAATAATTTTGTTCATACTTACATTATATAGCCGATTAAATTTTAAATAAAAAACTACATGAACTCTGCACCTTCTTTATTACACATCAAAAAAGTATCCTAGAAAATTAAATCTCCCACTTCGTTGCCATACAAAAGCTTCCATGAAATTGGCATAGTCAGTTTTAAACCATTTCCAGAGCTTATTTTCAATTCTGACTCAAGCAAATCGTCCAATTCCTTGACGAGTTGTGAAGCATCCGTTGAGTTATCTCCTTCTAAAACATATTTAAACAGCAATAGAGCAGGTACACTGTTATTATCTAACGCCTTGTACAATTTAACAGCATTGCCTCCTCCATGCACTACTTCCCCAGAAAATTCAGTCCATTGCAGTGCTCCTAGTTTATCGGTATGTTTTTGTTTGAATTCTTTATTTGCAAGGTACTCGAACGGGCTTGCTTCTATTGTGTGCTTTTCGTAGCCAAAACTACTGGTAAGTATAATTACTCTGGAACATTTCTGAAGCACGCCCACCAGCTTTTCATGGAAATCATTCAGATGGATTGATATAAGCGGTGAGCGCAACTGGATAGTAAGAATTTTTTTTAGCTCATTGGCATACACTTCACATGAGGCTGCTTTAGTCTGGGTATCGTGTTGAAAGGCAGAAGGCCCGGTGATGGGAATCAAAGCTGGGTGCCAAATGTTTCCAATTCTTTTCAACTCCAGCGTAGAGATTATTAAATCACATGCAAGCTGGCCGGCATTTCCCACACCAATACTCGGAACAATTGCTGTATATCCTTCTAAGTCAATCGAAGTGTATCCGTCTTTCAGCAACAGCATTTTTGAGATGTATTTGAAAATATATTTGCACAGAGAAGATGAACAATGAACAAATAGCTTTGGTGCTTCGAACACAAATTAAAAATATTTGCATAAATAAAATAATTTAAAATTTGGAAAAAGTACAAGTAATGGGGTTTGTTCGTTTTAAAAAAAATAACTTGTTGACAGGACAGATGACAGATAAATCAGTATATACCCTTCACAAATCCGAGTCCGTTTTGGATCCGCAAACGTAGTAGGACCTCTACACCATTGTATATAAACCGCCATATTAATAAACGGCGGATAGCAACGTGCTAGCGTTTAAGCATCTGTTAACTAGTAATTTTTATTAACAAATGCGTAATAGTCTGTGACGTGTGTTAACGTACGGATAACTTTAACTGGCCAGGGGGTCAATTCTCGATCTGTGAAACTGTGAAATGAAAACAAAGTTATCATTTCAGTTTTCACAGAGTTTTATCATTTTATCACTTCACAAACACGCGCAAGGCGATTCCCGATCTCATTATGAAAAACAGCTGTCAAAGTGAGTACTAAAAAGTACTAACATGAAAAATGCTACCACTTTCTCATAGAAAAAGATGATTGTGACGTCATTGAAAGACCAAGATGGCGAATTGGGTGTATCAAATGAGCATAATTTGTTCCTGTTTATCATTTTTCTTTTCACAGGTTTTCACAGAGTGAAATGATTGTGATAAACGAATTATCATATGAAAACATTTTGGCATTTGTTTTAATTTTTTCACACTTCTAGAATCGCATTTGGCGTGAAGGCGTTATCATATTTATCACTTCACAGTTTCATAGATCGAGAATTGACCCCCAGATTCCACGTACAATGAACGGATAACTTCTTAACACATACACGCACACGTATGATAGCACCGTTAACTACTACCAGTATACACTTTGTAAGGCAGTGCATGCATGTGACACATGTACTAGAAAATCACCATAATTTGATGAAGTGGTGAATTTGGTGAAGTGATAAATACTGCCAAGATATCATATCTTTTTTAATAAGAAAATTTATCAAGCGGACAAGTTGTCTATCCGTGTGCCAGTTAACACGTGTGTTAGGGAGCGGATACCAGTTTTTTATTAATACTGCTGAAACTCTATAGTATTCTCATGAAGCATGGTATAAGAATAACAAGGTATGCTTGACAGTTCAGGCAATTGAGTCGTGACGTCATTGCGAGTGAATGATCTCAATTGTTTGCCATTTATGGCAAAAAAAGTAAATAGAAACAGTCGTATTTATTAGATTTTCTTAGATCACGCTTGAGCAGTTGTCCAGCTAGTCAATGCCCAAATAGTTTAGGCAACTTGTTATTTATAAACGCATTCCAACAATAGAGATCTCTACCAAATTGTCAAAGTCAAAGTGACAGCTAAGAACTCGGCACGTTTGACAGACGCAATTACCAACACAAAAAGAATTCCAACATTTACACTCCACTTCAAATGAATAAGGACAACCATTTTCAAAGGTACTTTTTCCATTTTTTCTTAGCATTGTGCATTAATGAATCATTTGATTATCCTTATTGTTTGTTTATGATGTTGGGAAAAGCAAACAGAAAGATTAGTTCAAAAAGCACTGCTATTTTTCATCAAAGTCTTTCCATAAGAAAAATGCAGTCTTTTTGTGTCAACTGAATAAGCTAAAATATTGAAACTGGTAATAAAGTTAATGGATGGAAGTAAAAAAAATTTGTTTGAAATAGTTTTTATTGTTTATATTTATTCTCGGACAATGCACAATGTTTGAAAAAAAAAATTGACAAACCAACTACGAAAATCCATGTGCTCATTCTGTTGAATTCGAAATAAAAAAAGAAAATGTGCCGAGGTCCTGAGTTTGACATTTAGAAATGAACATTCGTATTTGCTAAAAAGCCCTATTGCCCAAATGTGACTCCATTTATTCAGCGACATGCCTGTATGTGCCCTTTCACACGAGGAAACTGAGTTGCCAGCAACTTTTAGTTCGTAGGTGAGAAGGGCAGGAGGAAAGAGGGGCGAACAGAATCTCCCCGGTCGAAGATTTGAAGAGATTTTTTGACATTTCCTTTCACACCTAGGTTAAGGTGTGTTCAACCAATAGAATTTCAAGGGGAATTTCAAAAATTGCCTGGAGATTTGTTTCCTCGTATGAAAGGTACAAGAGATTTTTAAGGAGATTAAAAGAAAACGTCAAAAAAATCTCCAGCAACTTGTTTCTTCGTGTGAAAGGGGACTATCTATTCATTTTTGAATGAATTAATGAATTTTAATACGCCTTAGACGGTGTCCACATTGGGTATGAAAAAGTGGATTTTTAATGACTTTTCAGTATTCATATCTCGCTCCCACTCCTTCATTGAAGTGAGATGTGAATACTGAAAAGTCATTAAAAATCCACTTTTTCATACCCAATGTGGACACCGTCTCAGGGCACATTCAACTAGCTTTTCATTCATTTCAAAACTAGAAAATTTTGAAAACCAGAAATATTTGCCCACCTTTATTCACTAAACGTGTCTTCTTTGAAATAAGATTTGGACAGCCAATTTCAGTGGCTAAGTTAGCCAATCGGTGCAAAGTTTTTATAAATAACATTTTGGAGTTGGACAGGTGTCTAAAGTTAGACATTGTTTGGAATGGGTTTATAAATACCACTGCTAGTGTACAAATGTAATCCTAATTTTTGTTAAGAGATCTCCATTAAGGCGATCACAGCGAACCTATCGACCAAATGTCAACCCACAAAATCGTGTTGCATGAGAATACTATAGAGAGTATATAACAGTGGTATTTATAAACCCAAGCAATGTCTAACTTTAGACACCTGTCCAACTCCAAAATGTTATTTATAAAAATTTAGCACCGATTGGCTAACTTAGCCACTGAAATTGGCTGTCCAAATCTTATTTCAAAGAAGACACGTTTAATGAATAAGGTAGGCAAATATTTCTGGTTTTCTAATTTTCTAGTTTTGAAATGAATGAAAAGCTAGTTGAACGTGTCCCAAAGCGTACTAAAATTCATTAATTCATTCAAAAATGAATAAATACAGGCATGTCACTGAATAAATGAGGTCACATTTGGGCAATCGTTGGAATGCGTTTATAAATAACAAGTTGCCTAAACTATTTGGGCATTGACTAGCTGGACAGCTGCCCAAGCGTTTTCTAACCCTGAGGCCACACGAGCGAGTAATCGCAAGCGAGTTACTAATACATCGAAACTTTTTCTACTCGCTAGTCAACTGGCTTGCCTTTTTCGAAGCCAGTTGAGAAGCGAGTAGAGCGGCGAGTGATTTGACAATTAATGTATGTACCCAACTCGCTAGCCAGTACTCGCTCATGTGGCCTCCGGGTAAGAAAATCTAATAAATACAACTGACAATGTCTACACGATGATTCTGACTCTTTTCGAATTTTCATGAGTGCGAAGGAGAAAAAACATTTCACCTTCGCACTCATTGAATTTTTGAAAAGAGTCAGACGTAAAGAATCATCGTGTAAGTCGGCATTTACACCACCCGATTTTTCTACACCCGATCTTTTGTTCATGGGTGAAGGGAGCAGAAAGTGAGGGGTAAGGACCAGGGGCCTATTTCTCAGATCATACATCACATACATTCCCAAGGGGCACAGATTTGAATTTTGCAACAAGAAATTCAAAAATCTGGTTTCACAAAAATAACTCGGAAGTTTTTGTAGAGTTGTTGATTGCTCTCATTGTATTTTAAATTATTTGAGTTCCAACTTTGTTATATTCAGGTCACTGTTCTTATTTAGTGGGACTAAAAATAAATAGGTGCGTCTTAATAGTAACTGAGCAGTTATCCATTGTGTTTCAATGTAACCTAATTTTAATTAGCCGTTCTCAAAAACAAAATCGAAACTGTTTTGCGACTTTGATCTTTTGCTACTTCAAAGTAACTCTAAAGTGTCTAATCATTATGATTCAGTAAAACTAATATACAACACTTTTGTAACAAAGTGAAAAAGTGACAGAAATATTAAATGAAATCCTAAATGCAACTACAATGTAACTTGCTGTCAGATTCTTCAAAAATAACTACCATATATTAGGGTGTCTATTTCCCAACATATTTTTTAATGACAGACATCTTCTTAGTAAAATATGAATGTCCTAAAAAAATATTTTACAAAAAAATTGTGTCCGATTTGTCAATAACCCTTACAAATTTATATTTGTATAAGTATTGCTGTTTTCACATTTTATTTTTGTAATTACTGCAGCTATTCATTTTTTTTTTGGTTTCTATTTGTTCTTTAATCCTTTAAAAGCCCCCACTCAAAAACTTATAAACAATAATTTTATATAAAATATTATGACTTTTAATTATTTAATTAATAATATTATGACTTTTAATTCAATGATGAGAAATAATTTGTTTGGTCAAATTTTTTTTGGTCACAAAATTTTATTTAACCTTTAATACATTATTTTGGAAAATTTATGACACCCTAATGTAGGTTCATGTTAAAAAAATATTTTTTTGTTTGGGTTGAAAACAAAATGGCAGAAACAAACCTTAATGCAACAAGAAATACATGCAGACGGTTACAATACTGTTTTCGATTTCTGGAGTTATTGAAGGACTTGTATGCAACTCTAGTATGACAACTGTGTCTGTCACTTTCGTTGTTATTGAACAGTCACTGAGGGAAAGCATGTTGTTTCAAAGGAGGTGCGTTCTTTTTCTTCATTAAATCGAACTTTTGTTAACATTCATCGTTCATTTATTCCAAAGTTTTATTGTTTTGTTTTATTGGATTTGGAATTTATTTGGAATTTTTATTTATGTATGTAGTTATTTTCAATTTAGTATTTTCTATTGTCGATTTTCATTTTTGATATTTTTTTATTAAAATTTATATTTTTATCCATAAATAGTCCGACTTGGCCAAATGTTATTATAATGGGAGTTTTGCCCCTCCTTAAATGAAAAAGAGAGGTATTAGTAGGCTTAATGATTCAATTTCTTAAAAAAATATTGATAAGGGGAATTTGATTTAAGTACTAATTGTATGAATATTTGAGAACTTAACTTTTTCCTAAACCAACTTGAAATCATAGCGAATCATTTGCTACGATACAAATAATGCAGATACACAACTCTTAATAACAAAGAAAAAATATCATAAGTGAACAACAGGTTTTTGTATGACAAATTAAAAATAGCTAAGATTTGTTAAGAAAAAGAACGCTCTATTGATGTTTTGTTCGTAAATGTTTCAAAGAAGTTTCTGAAACTTCTTTAGAACTAAACTTTATGTTAGTTTCTTCACAGTTTCATAAGGATCATTGTAGGCAAAGAAAAAGAACGAGGGTGAGTGAGGCAGTAAGGAAAAAAAAACAAATAGAGATTGATGAAAAATTTTCGCACAGGGACGAATTAGTTTTTGTTGGTGATGGCAAGGCGTTCAAATCCATTTAGCAACCATAATGCAAAGTTATTTTTTTTTTAAATAAAATATTTTTAGATGTCTTTCTGCTGTTGCCCCTTTCTATCTTGTCGGTTTTGTTTCTTCGCCAAGAAGTGTTCAATAGTTTAAAAGTATTCTACGATAATTTATTTACCTAAAAACCATCACCTCGCATAACTTTATGAAAAATATGAGACAAAACTTACCTGTGAAATCAAAAATTTTTACACCGTATTATAGGCGTGTTTACAGGATTTGATGCAGCATTGCATGTTCTTTTATATATATTTTTCAAATAAAGTATTGCATGTAACATACCTATTCACTATCAGCAGTATTAATAAAAAACTGGTATCCGCTCCCTAACACACGTGTTAACTGGCATACGGATAGACAACTTGTCCGCTTGATAACTTTTCTTATTAAAAAAGATATGATATCTTTCCAGTATTTATCACTTCACCAAATTCACCACTTCATCAAAATATGGTGATTTTCTAATATATGTGTCACATGCATGCAATGCCTTACGAAGTGTATACTGGTAGTAGTAAACGGTGCTATAATACGCGTGCGTGTGTGTGTTAAGAAGTTATCCGTTCATTATACGTGGAATCTGGCTAGTTAAAGTTATCCGTACGTTAACACACGTCACACACTATTACGCATTTGTTAATAAGAATTACTAGTTAACAGATGTATAAACGCTAGCACGTTGTTATCCGCCGTTTATTAATATGGGGGTATATTTACATTAATTTCACCCTTTTATTTAGTTTAGTAAGGTTTTTCACTAATTTAACGATTTTAAATTTCTGTACACTTTCATATATCTCGGCAAAATTACGGAAGCATCTCAATCATTTTTTATCTTGCTTCCTTTGGGCACCCCAGCAGATAAAATCCTTTCCTTTAAGTGCATTTTTATCTTCGCTCTTTTCAAGCGAAGATAGAAATGCGCTTAAAAACATGGTTAATTAGGCTTAAATTTCACTATTCACAATCATTAGTCCTGGAACAAAAATGATTATTTTGTGTCAAAAATTAATTAATAATGATATTTTAGCCCTGTTTTTTAGTGCATTTTTATCTTCGCTTATAAAAAAGTAGCATGTTAAATACAACAACAATACGGAATTATACCAGTTTGTTGTTGTAATTAACATGCTACTTTTTTCTAAGCGAAGATAAAAATGCACTAAAAAACAGGGCTGCTGTCGTCATTGACATCAGTATCCTGAATTTCACTCATGTGAACCATTCCACTATATCCGACCCTGAACTGAATTAAAAGATCAGTTGCTATGGGGTTATAGAAAGGAAACTTTCTATCAGCCATATTTTTTTGTCTGAAATAAATGTTTCTGTCTTAAAAAAAAACAAGAAATTAGATGTTTATAATTGTTTTTTTAATTTAATATATTTAAACCATGATTTTTCACTTTCATGATTTATAAAATGTAATAATATTTTAATATTTGATAATAATTTCCACAAAAAAAATCTTTTAAAAAATAGAAGGGCACTAATTTTTTAACAAAAAAACTTTAAATTCAATCAATTTTACAAGCGCGCAAGTTTTGAAGGGGGTAGCAATGAATATTAGTTGATTCAACTGCGAGCGTAGTGAAAATTAAATACTTACAACCCTGAAAATTAATTATTTAATATAACCTATTTCAATTAATTGATAAAAGAGAAAAAAAAAACAGTTGTCATATCACAAATGTCTGACTGCATTTTTAGTTACATATTTAAATAAGAAATACATTTCTGAAACTGAAAAATATTTATTTGAAACTAGTTATGTACGTCAAAAAACTTAAAATATAGTTACGAAAAACTTTTCAATAACTCTTCCGTAGGTTTCAGTTTAGTGTTCATAAACTCCCCTAACCCCGAGGCCACACGAGCAAGTACTTGCAAGCAAGTTGCAATACATACAAATTTGTTTACTAACACAAACAAACCCAAGCAACTTGCTCATCAACTGGCATGCAAGTTTTGAAGCCAGTAGTGAAGCAAGTTGAGAAGCAAGTTGGGAGACAAGCAAGTGGAAAGCAAGTGGAATGCAAATTACGAGTTTGACAGGCAGTGTATGTAGCCAACTTGCATGCAAGTACTTGCTCGTGTGGCCTCAGGGTAAGACAAATTGATCTGTTGCTATTAAGTCAATAAGAACTTGACTGAAACCTTTCAAACTTGTTGCAATCCAGTATAAAGAAACTTATTTTGAACGATTTACATTGATTACACAAGTGTTATGTGTAACTACAAAGTAACTTGAATTTAGTTGCACAATAGGACCACCCCTGCGCTTTTTTGGTTACAGTGGTGTTCCTGTGACTAGTTCTTTCTTAACAAATGCGACCGTCACTATGTTACTCAGAAGTCACCACAACTTATCAAAAACTTAGCGTGCCCCTTGGGTTGTATGATTTTGACAGTTCTGTTGTATGATTTCTGTTTCTCAGATTTGTTGTATGATCCACTATCATACAACAATGTATGACTGGAGATTACACTGGAAATATTGGAATATTGTATGATTCTGTTTCTCAGAATTTTTTCATACACATCATACAACAAATTAACCTCAAATGTATCATACATTTCATACAGCAAATCAAATTGCTGTTTTCCCTTCACAACATTATAAAACCACATTTGTTTTTCATTTTGTCTATTTATTCTTTTTATTTGGCATCAAGTTACTGCATTATTACAATGTATTAATATAGTTTTTGTATTCACAAATATTTTTTTTTAAATTTAGCTTGAGGTGAAAATCGATACAAATAAACGCTAATTTTGTTAAGCAATTCAGAGAACGAAGCCAAACTTTATTTTACTATACAAAGTCAAAAAACTCAAAGAACACGAACTATAAAAATAAAAGCCTACGAATCACTCTTTCATTTTATTTTCACATGCTAAAAGAAAACAAAAATCACAAACAAATACATTTCATACATTTCATACAACAAACAGAAGTATCATACAACACTTCCAATGAAATCTGAGAAACAGAAAATTGTATGATGTGTATGATGTATGAGGATGTTGTATGTTGTATGAAATGTATGTGATGTATGATCTGAGAAATAGGCCCCAGATCGTCCGTTCCTGGCAAACTCACACGTTTTTAGTTTGCTAAACTAAAAAAGTGGGTTTCAGGAGAAATAACAATAACATGATGATGAAATTATTTGTGGTTTTAATTGTTTTGAATTTTTATTTTTTTTTTCGTAAAACCAAAAAGTATTTGATTGGCAGTAGATTTGTCTTACGAAAAAAATGTAATTGGCAACACGCTGGTCTTACAGCCATAAGCTAGAACTATAATGCTCGGAGGGGCACACTTAAGTGGTCGGAAGAAAAAAAGTCTCAAATTTGTTGGGATAACTTACTAGATAACATAGCGAATAAACATCGGAACGCGAGGAATCTCGCATTTTTCTTTTTTTCCTTCCCATAGCATAGCATTATGCTATGTTCCCACTATCTCAATGAAAACTCGAGATTTCAACTAAATCTTAGTGAAATACCGCTCCACCAACTCGAGATCTTAAAATTTTTCAGCTGAAATCTCAGATTTCGGTTTGGTGGGAACATATACAGCAGTATTAATAAAAAACTGGTATCCGCTCCCTAACACACGTGTTAACTGGCACACGGATAGACAACTTGTCCGCTTGATAACTTTTCTTATTAAAAACGATATGATATCTTTCCAGTATTTATCACTTCACCAAATTCACCACTTCATCAAATTATGGTGATTCTCTAATACATGTGTCACATGCATGCACTGCCTTACACAGTGTATACTGGTAGTAGTTAACGTCGCTATCATACGTGTGAGTGTTTGTGTTAAGAAGTTATCCGTTCATTATACGTGGAATCTGGCAAGTTAAAGTTATCCGTACATTAACACACGTCACAGACTATTACGCATTTGTTAATAAGAATTACTAGTTAACAGATGTATAAACGCTAGCACGTTGTTATCCGCCGTTTATTAATATGGGGGATATAGTATTACGTTCAAATAATTATATTAGGCCTGCACAAACGGGATTAATTCTGCTGGGTAGAAATCTGCTTCAATTCTTCACTTCAAGCACACACGGGATAAATTATTCTGGTAGAAAAAATGTATTCATAAACCTTTTTTCATTGTGTTGGTATTTTATGCAGACCACAGTGTGTAGAAATTTGGGCGTGTATTAGTTTTCCACAGTACACATATTAAAGATAATAGGGGTATTCATTCAGTTTACGATTTGGTTAATTTAATCTTTTGGTAAATGAACTGTCAAATTTTGTATGGGAAATGGTTTACACAATTTGGTTAATTTTATCCATGGATTTAGCTGCGGAAAATTAACCAAATATTTGGTTAAACTTATCCAAACGTCATTGTGACTTTTAAGAGATTGAATTAGGCTCGTTTGTGACTTTTAGAATTAGTCATGTTTAGAAACATGATATAAATGATATCTTGGAGAACTAAAAAAGCTCTGAATGTGTTCTGTAATTATTGCATTGCATTAGTTGGTGATAAAAGTTGTGAATTAAAACGTAGTTTACACAAAAAAAAATAATTAGAAGGTCTATATTTACTCAACGTTTAAAGGCTCTGCCCAACCAACGTGAAATTATAGCGAAGCATTCACAGACAGCTTTTTGTTGTTTTTTAGTATTGAGATCATTCACTTTAATTTCGTGTTGGTTTGGGAGAGCCTTTAGAACTATAAATTCTCACCCAAACCAATTCGAATCATTCGTTGACGACGATACGAACGTGTTGTTTTCATTTACAACAACGTGTTGTTATTAATGTTTTTGTTGTGGTCAACGAATGATTCGCACTGGTTTGGAAGATTCTAAATAGTTGGAAGCTGTTACAAACAGATGTCATCAGCCAATGCAAAGTATCTTTCTGAACTGTCAAAATCAGAACTAAGCCATAATTCACTTTTTCTCTTTTTTTCGTTCCTACCTCAACAAATTTTAGTTTCACTTCCGTGAAGTGTACTCGGGGGCGCTCTATTCACTTCCGAAAGCAAAAGTTAACGAAAATGATTTGTTTGTATTCACTGATTTTCATCCACTGACCACTGCCGTGAGCTTGCGACTAATATATTTCTACCTTAGAACGCGACTTTTGTCATGTATATTAAGGTAGAACTATAATAATTGTTGATAGTTTACTGAAGTGGTCGGTTGAAAATGAGCAAATACACGAAAACCATACTCATCTCAAAGGAGTGAAACTGACATTTGGTGAAATTAGAACGAAAAAAAGAGAGGGATGATTCATTTTACTTAAGTGGAATATTCCTCACTTCTTCTTTTGACTGTTTGGAAAGCAACCTTTCGTGGGTTTTTAACCCATTGATTTTGACGATGTTATGTACCAACCAACTTATCTTTGTCAACACAACAGATTCTGATATGTAACAATCACCCACACATTGTATTCATTCTATCTTTGTCAACTCAACAGATTCTTTTAAATGAACTGTTCTTGATTATATCCAATATCTTGCATACTGTGCTTAAAAAGCACAGTAGAATCATTTTGCAATTGCAAGACGCCAACCCTACTCATTAGTTTAAGTTTGAATATTTAGTTTTGAATAAAGTCTTACAATCGAAAGGTCGTTATAGTAACTGTTTGGCATTTTGTGTTGATCATTTTTATTTAATAAAGTAACGGAAAATAATCATAATACAGACAAAAGTTTCGCTGTCGTTCCAAATATTTCGCATTGGTTTGAGAAAGCCTTAATAGTTCTAGCTTTACATTTTGTTTTATCCTTTCGAGTTTCCGACTTCACGTTGGTTCGGGAGAGGTTCTCTATTTTAAAATTACTACGTTTACAAGCAGGATCGGGAGCTCCAGGTTTTTGTCACTTGAGTTGAGTTGAAATGGTATTGAGACTCCAGCTAAATGAATGGCATTGATGTATTTATTTCAATGCAAAACAAATATAATTGAATTAACAGGAGTACTTACTACACATATCTAAATATTAAAACAAATATATATTTGTACACACACATGCAAATAAACATACCATAATGCATTATCTGTAAAACCAACTCCTCGACCCAAGCCGAGCGTGCCCAAATATATGACATTTAACGAACAGCTGATTCAATTACACAGCATTTAACCAAATTAATAAAAAGGTCGTTCATGCAAACTTTTGCGTAAACTTATCATTTTACACAATTTGTAAACTTACGACGTTGCATGAATACCCTTAATATCATTAGAGTTTTGATTTTTGTTTCTTCTGCGCATATATCAAAATTTGTGTCAAAAGTCAATATTTGTTGTTGTTCTTACGTATATTTAAGTCATTACGCTCCCAGCCATTTTTATTTCTGACAATTGGGCCTATTCGGCGTGATCTTTTATTCTGCTAGCCTGTTATTCTGCTATGAATTTCCATACAAATGTTTAAGCTGTCAAAAAATCTTTTATGAATTATGATTTTGGTATTAATTCCACATGCTCAATCTGTTACTAAATCTGCTTAGGAATCTGTTATGATCTGTCAAGCCTTCGAACTCAGAAGAAAATCTTTTAAAAATAGCATTTTTGGTATTCAGCATGCCAAAATCTGTTATTAAATCTGCTATAAATCATAAAATAATAAAAGACAAACTTTTGTGACTTTTATCATAAAATATTTCAATAAGAACTCAGGTATACCAAGTAAAAATGGATATTTCTTTAACAAAATGTTCTTAAAAGGAGACACATGTAAGAAAATATGTTAAAACAATAGTTTTATAAACAAATTAAAATAAAATTATTTATGCAGAAGAAAGCGCAGAGCACAGGAAAGCTCGCTGCAATTAGATCAACAAACTCCATCGGCTAAGCGGTAAGCGGAATCTATTGAATGTCCTAATAGCCCCATTGTGTTTGGTTATTACACGAAAACGCCGTTCAAATCACCTTGCAAAAACAATCGAGTCCTTGCAACGACTATTCGCAGAAGATAAGCATGACAATAAACGACGATCGTCATCACGACAGCCCTAGCCACACAAAAACAACTTTAATTAGAAACTCTTTCTGTTTTATTTATTAAAGCTACAATCAAACACTGAACTAAACACTAAACTGCCCAGAATTCCTCTTGAAAGAACGCTTCTGGGAGTTGTATTTGATTAACGAAATTGTATCCACTCCAACGGCACCATCATCCCACTTTATTTCCTGGCTGTTTGTGGTTTCTCCTAATCTCTAGATACCTAAGGTGAAGGGATAAGTCTCTTTTTAGCTGCAGCATAGAAAATGAAAATGAAAATATGTTCGCCCACTTTTTTCAATTTATTTCATAACAGAACAGCTGATTATGACAACAGATTTTAGGTCTGTTCATAAACTGATTTCGTTTTCGAAGTTTCATAACAGAATTTTATAAAGGTTCGAACACCTGAATAGAAATCATAAAAGACCTTTAATGCTGAAAATCTTTTATGATTCATAGCAGAAAATATTCATAGCAAAATAACAGATGTGGCAGAAGGCCTAAATATTTGTTGTTGTTCTTACGTATATATTTAAGTCATTACGCTCCCAGCCATTTTTATTTCTGACAATTTCAATTTTAATTTGTTGTTGTTTTTACGTGTGCTTTCTTCCTCACGTTTACAGCCATTTTTTATTTCCGACTGACAACCTGTGCAGTATAATACCTTACCCTGAGGCCACACGACAGGTACTTGCAAGCAAGTTGGCTACATGCACTGCCTGTCAAATTCGTAATTTGCATTCCACCTGCCTCCTACTTGCTTTCCACTTGCATTCCACTTGCTTGTCTCCCAACTTGCTTCTCAGCTGGCTTCACTACTGGCTTCAAAACTTGCATGCCAGTTGATAAGCAAGTTGCTTGGGTTTGTTTGTGTTACCCCGAGGCCACACAAGCAAGTTGCAATACATGCACATTTGTTTACTAACACAAACATAAACCCAAGCAACTTGCTTATCAACTGGCATGCAAGTTTTGAAGCCAGTAGTGAAGCAAGTTGAGAAGCAAGTTGGGAAACAAGCAAGTGGAATGCAAGTGGAAAGCAAGTGGGAGGCAAGTGGAATGCAAATTACGAATTTGACAGGCAGTGTATGTAGCCAACTTGCTTGCAAGTACTTGCTCGTGTGGCCTCAGGGTTAGAGATTTGTGTACTGTGTTATGCCGGATTTACACGAATGGAAAGCTGCCACTATAATGACAAAAAGAATGAATTTGTCCATTCTTTTGTTGTTGCTTTTGTCATTTACTACGTTTACAAGCAGAATCGAGAGCTCGAGCTGAAATAAGGTCGAATATTCAACCCAGGTTTTTCGTTACATGCTCCATTTAGAATTGAGTTGAAATGCTATTGAGATTCCAGAAAAATTAATGGCATTATGCCGGATTTACACGAATGGAAAGCTGCCAGTATAATGACAAAAAGAATGAATTTGTCCATTCTTTTGTTGTTGCTTTCGTCATTATACTGGCAGTTTTCCAATCGTGTAAATCCTGCATTAATGTATTTATTTCAATGCAAAACAAATATAATTGAATTAACACGAGTACTTTACTACACGTTTCTATTTAAACAATACTATATTTGAAGACAAACATACAAATAAACAGACCAAAGTGTATTATCTGTAAAACCAACTCCTCGACCCAGGTTTTTCGTCACAAATTTCGACTCGACTCAGCTCCCCGAGCTTCAACACCACATGTAAACGTAGTAATTATACTGGCAGTTTTCCAATCGTGTAAATCCGGCATTAGTTTTCTACTTCGTTCTTCCACTCCAAACAGGGTAGAAGATTTTATACCATTTCACACCGCACACTTCACTTCCCTCTACCTTAGACGGTGTCTACATTAGGTATGAAAAAGTGGATTTTTAATGACTTTTCAGTATTCATATCTCGCTCTCCTTCCTTCATTGAAGTGAGATGTGAATACTGAAATGTCATTAAAAATTCACTTTTTCAGTCCCAATGTGGACACTGTCTTAAACTCTGTTTTCTGTCGGCAGAAATCATCCCGTATGTTCAGGTATACTGGCATCACTGGTAAAAATTTAACATCGAAACATCGAAAATTTTAACCAATCAAAATCAGCCAACACAAAAATGTCGCAGACTGGAAAACGATTGGAAGACGACGTGGTGAAATGAACAAAAACCAGTAAAATAAAAAATTGATCTTCGTTCTTCGTACTTCGTTCCGCAAAGATTATTTTGGCCGGTGAATTTTGTTAAAGTTTCCTGCTCCTCAGCTCAAGTGCCACAAGAGCGATTGAAAAAACACAGTTGATTTGTGTTCTTGTGTCTTAATTTAATTTTAAAAGAATCCTGAATTGCAATTAATACAAAAATGTCACTTAAAGTTGCCGTGGTAGTGGCACTCCTTTGCTTTTTTGCATCGGTAAATGGCGCTGAAGAAGATGTTCTGGATCTTACCGATGACACCTTTGATTCTGCATTGGCACAGCATGAAACAACATTGGTTATGTTTTATGCACCATGGTAAGTTTATTTTCTTTTATGAATTTTCTCACATCTACAAAACATTTGGAAAATCGGACGAAACATCTTCTTAAAACGTTGGTGCATCATGAAACAAAAATAAAAAGCCGAAATTTAATTCGAAATTGGTGTCATCGCCACGTATGACCACCGATAACCTTTCTATACATATTGTAGCTGCTTGCTTTGGAATTGTATCTAGAAATGTTTTTTTTTTTTACAACACCCAAAGGAATTTAAATTAATTAGTTGAAATTTTGGAAGAAAAATCGATAAGTGATGTTCTAGGGACATACAAGGAGATAAAAGTAGGTACAAGCCTTTTTAATTAATTTTTTTGTCTTCGTCTCTTTACCGGTATCTGACGGAAGTCTTAATAAGATAAGATAAATTGTTTTTGGATAGATGGCATCGAATAATTCCTTATTTATTTTTGAAAAATAAAAATGCAACAAGATAAGCACATTCATAAACGAGTTGAAATAATTTTATTATTGACTTTTCTACCAAGATTTTCAAGCAAATAATGAGTTGCTAAGTCAAGAAGACATTTTATGCATATATGTCTTAGTTTTTAAAATAAGGCATCTCTCCAAATAGCTCTTTCTGTAGGTGTGTATATTTTGGAACCACAAACCATTTTTCACAAGAGCTTAGCCTTAATTTTCGTTTCTTGGGACCTTTTTAGTTAAAAATATAATATAGAAATATTTAAATTTTTTTCCATTACTTCATCGCCAACCCAGTCTACAACTGCCACCAGCCTCCTTCAAAAAGTCAATCACTCCTGTTCCAATTCTTTAGCGAGTTGATGTCATTTAGGGTTCGAACGTTTTGGCAGGTCTAGCACGTAACTGATGCAATCGAGTTTAGTCGTTAGAATCGCTCATAGACAGTTCCTAACACTTCAAGTTAAAAGTTCAAATGAGCTCAACTCCATATTGCGTTTCGCCCAGGTACGATAGTTGGGCTTATCAGTTAGATAACAACTATCGTTTATCGTACCCTTCTTAGTGTCTGAATTTAAACAAATTCCCGGAATAATAAAATTCACAGTACATATCTCCAATGCTGTGATTTTAATGTTAGTCGGTAAACATCGATACAAATTTGCGTCTTAGAAGGGTACGATAGACTGATGAGCCCAATTATCGTAACTGGGCGAAACGCAATATGGAGTTGCGCTCATTTGAACTTTTAACTTGAATTATATTCAGTCGCTCCACTTAAAGAGAAGCATTTTCTTTTCAAATTTTTCTTCATATTCTCTTGTTCATAATAGGTCTGATCCTTTACTTTGGGTTTCTGTGATTTTTAGTCCAAACTTGTGTCAACAAATTTTTTTTTATATGAACTTTGACACAAGTTTGGACTAAAATGCGCAGAAATGCACAGAAATGCACAGAAAATCACAGAAATTCAAAGTAAAGGAACAGACCTAATATACATAGCTCTGTTGATTTTTTTTGATTCGAATGGATTGAACCATATTAGGAACTGCTTTTGTTCATTGTATCGACTGAACTAAACTGTTTGTAAAAAGGCACGTACTGCTCCCCTTATGAAGGGTGGTTAAATTTGAAGCGCCGATGTTGATTTTGAATACAACACAAATTATTGACGATTACTGTAATTTCTTCTTATTATGATAATATTGGTATGGTTCAATTATGTGTAGAACAAAATATCGGCCAAATGGCCGCCGCGACCTCGGCGGCACACCTCCATCCGTTGGTCCAAATTTTCGATGACGTTGAGGCATAATTGAGGTTCTATGCCGTTAATGTGCCGAATTATCTCATCCTTTAGCTCTTGAATTGTTGCTGGCTTATCGACGTACACTTTTTCTTTCAAATAACCCCAAAGAAGTCCAACGGTGTCAAATCACATGATCTTGGTGGCCAATTGACATCGCCACCACGTGAGATATATTATGCCCCGCCCTCTTACCCCACCCAACCCGCGCGCGGGGAGGACCTTATTTATTTTGTTATATTAAGTTATATTAAATGAAAAGTTATTATTTTTAATTAAATATTATTTTTAAAATTATTATTATGTATTGTTTTTTTTATAAAAAAATAAATATTGGGTAGCAAGAATTTATGAGCTAAGAATTTGGCTTAAGAGCCAATTTGTTTATCAAGTAGTTTTTTATTTATTTGTTAATTATCCGCTTTTAAATATTTTATGACTTCTTTTTTAAATTTGTTTTGATTTATACAATTTTAAACTTTTCTTTTCGCGGACATTGATCATTTTAACTTATTTTAACTTTTCGGAACTTACCGCGTTAGTTATTAAGAATTAGTTATAAATTCTTCTTCCCGACGTTTCGAAGAAATTTCACTCTTCGTGGTCACGGGATTAGACTGACGTTTGGTTGATGTTGTTGGTTACTTTACTTCTTAAGATGTACCGGTGCGTTGTTGTTTTGATTATTTATAGATTTTATTTCACTGGGTAGATTTTATTATATAACTAGCTGACCCACCCAGCTTCGCTCGGCTAGAAATATCTTAGTTTCATACTAATTACTTAATTGTAATAAATTTTTGAAATATATCAAAGCTGAGAGAAAAAACAATGTTAACTTAAAACTCAAAAAATGTTGTTAATAAATATTTAATTTTGAAAATAATAACATGAACAAACTTTAGATATTCATCTGTATATATATATTGACCCACCCGGCTCCGCACGGTTACACAAATTTTAGTTTCATACGAATTAAATGAAATAAATTTTTTAAATATACAGGGTGCCCCGGACCTGAGTGGAAGTATTTAGGGGGTGGTTCTTGGGGTTATTCAAAGAAAAAATTGTATGGGGGGGAAGTTGTATCTCCCCTCCCTGAGGCAGGGGGGCAGTTTTGTTGAAAATTGACTTCAAAAGCAAAAAAAAAACATTAAAAATCAACGAAAACACATACAATAATGTGCTATAGTTTTTTTGAAAGCGAATACTACACTGTTGCATTTGGTTTTGTAATCAAGTTGAAATTAAATTTCAAAGTCAAAATTTAAAAAAAAATATGAAATTAATGAATGATGCCCCGAATTCCCTTCATTGCAACCGATTTGTCGTCAGCTATATGTGGCCTGTCCTCGAGTTGGGAAACCATCCTCACTTTTCATTTACGCTCCGGAGCAGAAAAAAAATGTTGTGTATCATGCAGCCTTAAATTTAATACTATCATTGTTGTATTTTTTTTTTTTTTTTATATGAACGATTTGCATTACTCAAGAGCTTTTTGATAAACGTTTTTTTGTTTTCCCATTTAATGCATAAGTGAACAATAAGGACGGTTTACCCACTCGCGAACATCCAACATAAAGTTGTCCGTGAGAAAAAATTGGAAGCTCTAAATTTATACCACATACTTGCAATGACTGACCATGTGATTTCTTGATTGTTATAGCAAACGCAAGATGAATCGATAATTGTAAACGCTTGAATTCAAATGCCAAATCAGAAGGAATCATGGGAATTCTTGGAATTAGTACATCTTCCCCCTTATACATTCCAATTAAAATAGTTGCTTCGATAACATTGTTCATTAATCGCTTTACTGCTAATTAGCCTTTGGGAGGGGTGACCGGCTAAAACATCCTAGGTCCCCTTTTCTATTTTCAGGATAATAACCTCTTTAATTCATTTTTAGAAAATTAGACATGATGCTCAGTCATTTTCGCTAAGCATAAACACCACAATCTTGACCGTCCGATTAATAGAACTGAAGATATAACCATTTTACGTGAACCTTATCATGCCTTTTTTGGAGATTTTCAGAAAAACAAAAAATCAACAAATAAAGTCTCCACAAAAACGCCAAAAGGGCTTGCTTCAAAAGCTAAAACAATAGGTCCTATTTATCATATTGCCAAGATTAAAGTCTTGAAACTTATGGAAAATGACGGAGCATAAATTCCTATTTTTTAAAAGTGAATTGAAGCGTTAATGACCCTACCACAGGAAACCAAGCTGGTTTTAAACTCCTCCCCCACCAAAGGCTGACAAAAAAAAACTGCCAGACTTTTGTATTCGATATCACGATATATGTACCCATTGCTATAATCCCTCATGCTTCGATTTTGGTTATACATATATCCACTCCCAAAATTTGCTGTCGGCTCTTGGTGTAAAATGAATAATCAAAAAATATATGTAGATTATGATGTTTTATCTTACCAATATCCTGAATTCTATCTTCACATTCTTCTTTTTTTTTTTAAATACTTGTTTGACCATTCTGATGTACTGAATACCGAATTAAAAAAAAAATCGACCCGAGTTAATGTCCGTAGATTACAATCTTATTTCAATTTAATTAAATCAGTTTAAATTAAATTGACAAATTGAAAATAATTTTCTACGATTACATGAAAAACACTTGTTATTTGAAATGACAAACCGCTTTACCGAATTTTTACCAAACTTCACAGAAATTTTCTTGACATTCTCAGAAGATCCCCTGCCAAAATAATTGTTATAAACATCCTCAGAAGACCCTACCAAAATAATTGTTAGTTATTTTAAAATAATGCACTAAAAATGTTTGTCCTTTACCGAATTTTAACCAAACTTCACAAAAAGACCATCGTCAATAGGAAAGCTTAACTTTATAAAAATAAATTGAAAAAATCGACCCATCCATTCTCGAGCTATTAAATTGACAAACTGAAAATAATTTTCTATAATTACAGTAAACACATTTGTTATGTTGATAAATTGCAAACCGCTATACCGAATTGTGACCAAACTTCACAGAAACCTTCCTAGACATTATCAGAAGACCCTTTCAAAATAATTTTTATTAATTTAAAAAAATGCACCAAAAATGCATTTCACGGTTTTCCCTTTACCTATTTTTAACCAAATTTCAAAAAAAGACCATCCTCAATATGATAGCTAACTTTATAAAAAAAATTGAAAAATTGGGCCCAGCCATTCTCGAGTTTATCTGGTCCGAACATAAGGCAACTTATTTTTATATATAAGATTGAACTCCTTTGAACATCATTGTATTTTGTCCACGAGCGGTTGATTTATATGCTAACCTAAAGTTTTGACCATTTCTAAGAGCTAATGGTTGCGATTCACTAACATATTTTAAATTATTACACAAATACTTTGGAAGCGTTCCATTTTTCATTTTAAAGATAAATAATAGAACGTAAAGTTTAATTTGTTGTGATATAGTTAACCAGTTTAACCTTTTCAACATGTCTTTTATATAAGTTAATCTTGCACACTTTAAAATTATTCTCATCGCTTTGTTCTGAAGTCTTTGCAGTCGGGCTGGGATGATAGGAATAAAATGGTAGAGCAGTATTGGAAATGAGGCTTAACGATTGCATTATATGTTTTAATTAATATACCGAATGACACTTTTTTCCTGATTCGTGATAGAAAGTATATTTTCTTTGATATCTTTTTGCAAACAAAATCCGTATTAGCTTTCAAGTTTATTTTACTATCAATAACAACGCCTAAATATTTAAATTCATCAACACGATCCACATTCTCACCATCAATTTTCACAACATTATGATCTGCGTTATTAATGCATATATACTTCGTTTTTTTAATATTCAATTTTAACTTATTTGTAATGAGCCATTTACTAATTGATTGTAAGTCCATATTTATTTTTTCATAACATTCTCTTACATCTTTTCCCGAGATGAAGAGAATAGCATCATCCGCAAACATACATAATTTACAATAGTTCACTCCAAATTTATATCATTTATGTACAATAAAAACAAGAACACACCTAAGACAGAACCTTGCGGCACCCCAGTCTAAACGTCATTTGGATCGGTAACACTACTGTTCACCGAAGTACGCTGAGTTCTAAAATTAAGATAAGACTCAAACCACTTTAACTCATTATCTTTAATTCCGTACTTGAAAAGTTTTTTAAGAAGTATTTCACGATCAACAGTCTCAAACGCTCTTTTGCAATCCAAAAACACTGCAACAATTATATTTTTGCTGTCCACTTCATTCTTCCAGTTTTCTATGACCCAATTCAATGTTGTTTCACACGAATATCCCTTACGAAAACCAGGGGCCTATTTCAGCGCTACTACAACAGAGCTACATCAACTACATCGTACATCCAAATCCTACAACTACATCAGTTAAATTTGTCTGATTCAAACATACAACTGGAATTATGAAATAAAAGACAAAAAAAGTTTAAAAAATTATAAATGTAACTGATGTAATTGTAAGATGAAGTTGTAAAATGTAGTTGATGTAATTGATGTAGTGGCGCAGAAATAGGCCCCAGATTGCTGTTCAGTTATTAAATTATTATCCTCCATATAGCTTCTAAATTGCTTTTCCACAAGCTTCTCCAAAACTTTCTCATATGTTGACAGCATGTTAACAGGTCTATATTCTTCACATAAATTTGTATTTGGGACTTTTTGGATCGGAACTATCATTGACTCTTTCCACCTGTTAGGGAAACAGCCTGTCTGCATTGACTTATTAAAAATTTTTCTTAGAATCGGTCCAAGGATTTCAATTCCGTCTAAAAACATTTTCGCATTTATAAATTTATAATCTTCCATAGTTTTTAAAATATCAATTATGTCCTTAGAGCAAACCGGCTTAAAAGTAAAAATAGTGCTTACATTAATGATACTGTCAGAATAATCTATTTTTGGAATATCCGCGATGATATCTTCCACACTTTTTATAAAATATTTATTGAATTCACTAGCAATTTCTTTTTATGATAATAAATCATATTTCCTTCAAAAGCAACATTTTTAATTTAACTTCTTTGGGTTTTGAGAACTAAATTTTTAATATTTGTCCATAGCTTTTGGGGATTACCTGATGTGTCAGATAACACGGCCATTGAATTTGTCGCGCAAAAGAGCCATTGTTTCGTTAGCTGTGTGGCAAGTGGCACCATCCTGTTGAAACCACATATCGTCCACATCTATATCTTCCAATTCGGGCTATACAAAGTTCGTTATCATCTCACGATAGCGAACACCATTCACAGTAACTGGCTGACCGGCCTCATTTTGGAAAAAATACGGCCCGATGATGCTGCCAGCCCATAAACCGCACCAAACAGTCACTCTTTGTGGGTGCATTGGCTTTTCGACATTCACTCTTGGATTATCATTCGCCCAAATGCGGCAATTCTGCTTATTGACGAATCCACTGAGGTGAAAGTATGCCTCATCACTGAAGATGATTTGCATTTTGATTTGAACGCCCATTTTCATAATAAGCCTGAATAACTTTAACGCGTTGCTTGATTGTGTATCTTTCCATGGTTCAAATTGAGTTAGTCTGAAATTGAAAAATGTCAAATGAAATGCAGAAAAAAGCTTCACGTTTAGGTGTGGTTCACGTTCAACATCGGCCCTTAAAATTTAACCACCCTTTACTTTCAACTTTATCAAGCACTGAGTTCTTACATACAAAACTTGTTGCAACAAATTAAATTTATTATATATATGAACCGCATGAATGGTGAAAATGCGTTGGAACAAAAAAAAAATACAGGAATAATCCTGAAGTTAATAGTCTAAGAGCACAGACAAGAGAAATATACAGATGTAGAATATGGTCTTCATCGAGTTTAGTTCACTTCTTTTATGTAGATGGCTGTTTCTCTGTTATTGTATGACCATGCAAGTTTGAATTCAAAATTTTCTTATCTGCGCTACATGATACAAACAAAAAATTGCAGGGTACAACATCCAACTCGGGGTATTTTTTGTTTTCAGTATATACATATTTCATTTTCTTTCACATTTGAATTTGATTTCAGTACAAATCAAGTTTGGAAAGGATACGGATGTCAATGCTTATGCGAATTGTTTATTTTTTCAGACTGGGCAGGTAGACGGAATATTTTATTTTGCACTTACAGGTTTCATGTGGTTGTTTGTCGTCATCGTCACTCCATAATGATGAATTTTAGTTTTTTAAAGACTATTTGGACTATTTTTTAAAGACTTTGCCTTATTCATAAACGCATCATAGCAAGTGCATAGCGCTATCCACTCGTTATAATGCCTCTGAACGTTGAAACCTTATTCATAAAACTTATACAACGTAAGATAGGCTCATAATAAGCTAAACGCGTTTGGAGGTTGAGTAGTGGCAATATAAGGATATTTGGATATTAGGTATTCCTATAATATTTTTTTTTATATAAAATTCCTATTTCTATAATATTTTTTTATACTCAGTGTTTCTTTATTTTGTATGTATATAATGTTTGCAACTAAAGAGCAAAGGTACGGATACCGTATTAAATGTTGCATTTCTTCTTGTGGTGCCAAGCAACAGGAGAATTTAAGCACCAAATTTTTAAGTAATTTTTAAAAAATGACATGATGCTTGTAGTTTAAAACAGGACGTTATTTCAAAAAAATTGTATTTATGTGAAATACATTTTGAAAAGGAATTTATATTAAAAACCAAATTAAAAAAAGGATCTGTTCCCACATTGAACCTAGGAAATGTATCAAATCCCTTTGGTTCAAATCTTAAAACCTATTTGAAGCCTAACCTTTCTTCAGAAGGTCTTGCTGTAGACTTAAGTCTTAAAGAATTTCAAGATTTTTCAGGTAAATGTTTGCCGAATTCTTCATGCGATGAATTTTTCAAAGCTCAGAATAATGATTACAAAGCAGAAATTTTGAAACTGAAGCAAAAAGTATTCGACTTAGAAAAAAAAAAATAAAACAAATTCGAAAACAAAATAATCTTAAGCATATTGCAATAAAGCGTAAGTTAAATAGAATTAAGGTAGGAAGTTTTTCAGTAAAAAACTCTAAAAAAAATAGGCTTGAAAACAATTTCCAATTTAATCGATTCTTTATTTTGCAAAAATTCTTTTAACTAAAAATAAAATGTATTCAAAGAACGAAAAATGACTTTCTCAAAACTTATTTTTTAGAAATGCTGCTCTATATAATATGAGAGAAACTCTTGATTTTCATCTTCCACATCCTACGTCCTTGTACAAGTGGATGGAAATTAAACATTTGTCGACAGGCAAAAATTTTTTTGAAAGGACGTCCTGTTTTAAACTACAAGCATCATGCCATTTTTTTAAAATTACTTCGTTTTCCGTGCAGGGAATTTAAAAAATTTGGTGCTTAAATTATCCTTTCGCTTGGCACCACAAGAAGAAATTCAACATTTAATACGGTATCCGTACCTTTGCTCTTTAGTTGCAAACATTATATACATACAACATAAAGAAACACTGAGTATAAAAAAATATTATAGGAATACCTAATATCCAAAGTCTTCAAAAAATAGTCCAAATAGTCTTTAAAAAACTAAAATTCATCAATATGGAGTGACGATGACGACAAACAACCACATAAACCTGTAAGTGCAAAATAAAATATTCCGTGTACCTGCCCAGTCTGAAAAAAAAACAATTCGCATGAGCATTGACATGACATCCGTATCCTTTGCAAACTTGATTTGCACTGAAATCAAATTCAAATGTGAAAGAAAAGAAAATATACTGAAAACAAAATTTACCCCGTCATTGCCTATATTTTTTTTATCCTGCCTGTACTGTCTTCTGCGATGTGAAAGAAAAAGAATCCAAAAAGAAAAAGAAACAGATACCAAAATGCTTGGTGCACCCGTCCCGTGATCCATATTTTAGTAACAAGAAAAATAAACATTTCAACCCCGAGGATCATCGGATCAAAGCTTCACGCATTAAAGCAAAAAAAGGTTGCGATTGGTTGCATGTTTAATATTTCATACAAAGTCGATGTATGACGGTTGGGTTTGTTTGCTCATCAGGCGAGGTATTGTATGAGGTATGCTGAATTTTCAATTTGGTATGCTGGTTTTTAATCTTTTTAGTGAACATGCTTTTATTCTACATCTGAATATTTCTCTTGTCTGTGATAAGAGCTGGCAAAGTTTTCGAGAAGTCATTTTAGTATGTCTGGCTTTTTTATATTTGTTTGCTCTAACTCTTAAGATTTGCGTAAGGACAGTCTGGCTGGTAGGTGATGTTGCGTTGTCCGCCATTTTGAAAAAAATGTTTTGAAAAACATAAATGCAATTTTCTCAGCTCCAATTGGACTTAAATAAGTTTTTCCTTAACAGTGTTGTATCGCAGGTATCGCTATTTTTGGATCTAATTTTATTTTTCCTGTTAGGAAATCGACAAAAACCATTAAATTTCGTTAAGGTGAATTATTAGAAAGCAAAGTATTATTTTTTAAGAGCAAATGTTAAAATGGATCCTTTCAAATGAAAAAAATATTTCTTGATTTTTTTTTAATGTAACTTGTTTAAACTAATCTTCCTTAGTCGAAGAAAATTTTTTTCATTGAGTTATCTTAAAAATTGAATGAAAACCCCAAAAATCAAATAATGTCTTTTATCACATTTTTATTCGGGTTTGAAAGAAAGTGTTATGTTTACAGACAAAAATTTGATTGCTTATGAAAGAGTGGATAGTTTTCAAAATGTTACAAATAAAAAATTATGTTCATATCACAAAAGAAAAAAACAGTCCATGACCAGAAACTTGTACTGATCGTACTGTGCGGCGAGGCGAATAAGGCGTGTCACTTTACTTCACTTTCTGAAATAGCCTCTACTCCGGATGATAAAGTTTTCGAAGATCTAAAATTGGCGATTTTTTAATAACAAAATCAGATCTTTAGCTTCCAAGGGCAACAATGGGAAGTTGGCAGTGTGGGTCGCAACTATGAGGGCAAGTTTTGGATTCGTGCAGACAAAAATTTCGAGATAACAATCAAACATGACATTACGATGATAGAGAACACGAAAAAAGTGGCTGACAAAATTCTGTCCGTCTGTCTGTTTTTATCTGGATCTAATCTACAGTCTAAACCAATGATGCGATCTTCTTCAAATTTTGAGCTTAAAGGCTTTTTGGTGATTCTCCAGAGGGGAAAATGAATGTTTTTGTAGCTCCAAAAATAACGGTACTTGCCACACAACCGTTAACGAAAAGCTTTTTATCTCAAAAACGGCTCCAACGATTTTGATAAAAAAATAATTGTATTATTGTAGGTATGGTGTACTTTTTAGTAAACAAAAAATGTACCAAAAACTTATTAACTGGTAATTAACAGTACCTGCCATATAACGGTTTTTTAATTTTCGATTTTCGCATTAACGGCTTATTAGATTAGACATTAGATTAGAAAATTTTATTTAGCGTAAATTTGCTATTTATAATTTACAGTAAATATAATAATGATAAATATATAATATTATGTTATTTACATGACATTGGCATTTATAAATTTTGTTTAACAAAATTAATTATTGCTTGATCAATTTCGAATTTATTACTCAATTGTTTAATATTATTTGGCAAATCATTAAAAAGTTTAAGAGCCATTTTATTCACTATTGCTCAACCGACTGATAAATCCAAAGTTGGCCAACTTTGAAGTTGATTTCAAATCCAATGTTGAACGGAAAGTTGAAAATTGCTTTTATTCACTACTTTAAATCTGAAAGTTGACCAACTTGCAGTTTCTAAAATATCCTTGGGATATTTGTGACAGATGACACTTGCTTATGTCAGTTTCAACTTTTGGTTTGCATTAGAGTAGGTATGCACATAAAAAAAAGTGGAAAGGAAAATGCCAGGACCAGCGGGATGTGGATTACCCAAATTTTGTATTATATTTAATAAAACAGTTTTGTTTTATTTAAAAGCTTGCTACCACCTGACAATTAATACTTAAGAACTGCAACCAATCAACAATAACCTATGCCGAGTTCAGTCGCAATTGAGAGAGATCACGTCTTGTGCGAGGAATATCTTTTCTATAGACGAAAGGGTGAGGCAGAGATTCTTACTACAGTAATCGCGTTTTCAATTAGCCATTCGGATACTTCCAGAAGCCATTTCATTGGCACACAAATCTTCTTCTGACAATTCTGAGAAGAGAATTTCGCTTCTCAATTTCATATGAGAATATATTTGAGAAGCACTAATTCATATATTCTCAAACTCATACGTCAAATCAAACTGCAGTGCAACCCATTTTTCTGACTACATTCGAATTAATTGTGCACTCGAAAGCAAAGTATTTAATATAATTTAATAAACAAATTCAGTAAAACTGAAAGAAAATTTTATATTTGTATTGTTTTTATTTCACTTATTGTGTGGCAGCAAAAAGTTTCTATTTAATGATTCACCAATATAGGTGAATCCTCGCTGCTCGAAGAAGATGTTGGCCAATTTTCCCACAAATAATTTACACAAAACATACTTTGATTTTTTTAATTCAATTTATTTATTTAATTGTTATCTTTACTAGGTATGAATGTAATATATTTTAATTTTTTTACTTTGGGAGTCAAGAGCTAAAATTCAACAGAATTGCATTGATTGATTGAATAAACAGAAATTAAGAAAAATCCCAAGTTTGCTCGCTAAATTGTACTTTTTCGGGGAGTTGAGAAAATCCAAAGTTCACCAACTTTGGAATATTACAAGTTGAGCCAGTCAACTTCGAGTGAATAAAAGCGATTTCTCAAGTTAAGAATACAAATTCCCAAGTTGTATTCAACTTCGACTAAATAAATTGGGCCTAACTACATCGAAGTATTGCACGCATTGCTTTATTTTGCAGTTTTTGTAGGTTGTTCATAGAACTCACATTAATTAAATATAGAATTGTGGAGCAAAATTCGAAGTGTGGTTTAATAATTACATTATAAATATTAATAGCGGTAATAGTGCTTACTTTACTACGAATTCTTCTTAGAAAACCTACTTTTTTTATTTTATTTGAAATATATTGCACATATGATTCAAAATTCAGTCTCTAATCAATAATGACACCTAGATACTTATTTCTAATACTTGTTCTATTATTTCTTGATTTATTGTTACGTTAACATTAATATTTTCGTTTAAAACTATACATTTTGTTTTTGAAACATTCAGTCTTAGTTTATTAGCTGTAAGCCATATACATATTCAAAACTTCAAGGTCTTCATTTAATAATCGTTCACATTCCTGCGTTGCCTCGAAAAAAAAGTGAATCGTCTGCCATCAGAGCAATCTCGCAATATTTGATAGTTTTGTGCATATCGTTTATGTAGCAGTTAAAAAGTAGTGGTCCAAGTATTGATCCTTGCGGAACTCCAAGATCAATCACTTCAGGATCAGATAGGATATTGTTGATTTTGGTTTGTTGAGAACGCCTTAATTAAAAACTTCTAAACCAATCAAGAGCGGTGCCAGTAATTCCATACTTGTACAATTTCTCCAGCAAGGTAATTGGATCGATTGTCTCAAAAGCTCGTTTAAGGTCAAGAAAAACGCAAATAACTTTCTTACCATTCGATATTGATTCTTTCCATCTAATCAACGCGATATTTACAACAGATTCGCATGAATGCGATTGACGGAAACCAGATTGATTCTCAATTATAATTTTGTTATCACTCAAATATTTTGAAAGTTGTTTATAACAAAATTTTCAAGGAATTTCTCGTAGACCGACAGTGAATTAATTGGTCTAAATTCTTCGCACTTCAGTCTTTTTAATTTTTTCAATAGGTGTCACGATTGAGTTTTTCCAGGTGTTAGGGAACTTTACTTCTGCTAACGATACATTAATTATTTTTAACAAGGCGGTGCCAACTTCATAAAAAGCAATTTTTGGACAAAGTAAATCACTATCCTTTTTATTGTTTAATTCTTTGTCAATAATTCATGTATCATTATTAAATTAAACCTTAAGGGATTTTCACAACAAAGTCAATTTGATTTACATAAGGAATGTTGTCGATTGCATTATTAATTATTTGTACACTATTGATGCCAACATATTAAATCGATCAGCGAGTTCTTTGTTATCTGTGATAACTACACCACCAAATTCA
Organism: Dasysyrphus tricinctus; assembly: GCA_963921185.1. Taxonomy (NCBI): domain Eukaryota; kingdom Metazoa; phylum Arthropoda; class Insecta; order Diptera; family Syrphidae; genus Dasysyrphus; species Dasysyrphus tricinctus. The sequence continues at coordinate 74,188,693 of OY992531.1, forward strand.
ATTTTTTTTCATTTCACTTCTTTTTTCGCACAGCACTAACGATTTTAGGATTCTCCACATATCTTTTTGATTAGTGCAGTTTGATAAGAGCTCTTTTTATAAAGTTATTTTTCGCACGATTAAGTTTTTAGAATACTTAATGCGAGCGTGTCTAAAATCAAACCAATCATCCGAACTATTTGTAAAAATTGCTTTTATTTTAGCGTTATTTTTTTGCCGTTTTAGCGCGTTTAAATAACTATGGAACCACGAATTTTCATTTATTCTTATGTCTTTGGAAGTTTTGAATTGATTTAATACCATACAAATTCGATTTTAATAAAAAATTTTATCAAAAAGATCCCTTAAAACATTAATAATATTGCATATCAAAATTTTGAAAAAAGATTTTTTAAAAATATTAAATTTTTTTGTTTGAAAATTCAATATTTCAAAAACGGGTTGATGAATATTTTTGAAACTAGATTTTAATAAAAATTTTTATCAAAAAGATCCCTTAAAACATTAATAATATTGCATATTAAAATTTTGAAAAAAGATTTTTTTAAAATATTAAATTTTTTTGTTTGAAAATTCAATATTTCAAAAACGGGTTGATGAATATTTTTGAAACTAGATTTTTAAATATAATATTAATAAATACTTATAACAGGCATATACATTTTTTTTCTAAAATGTTACCAACATTTTAAACATACAAAATAGTTTTTAAGACAACAGCTCCAACGATTTATTTTCTTTTTGCATATACAGTTGTGAATAAGAAAATAGCAGTGGGTTTAAATAAACGAAATAGTGATATATGTTTAACTGTTACTGGGGTTAAGGTTCAGTGTTGGGAAGACATCGCGTCGCACATACTGGGAGGATCAAACCATAAAACCATAAAAAACAACCTATAGCTCATCTGCCCGAAAAATATAACGCACCATGGAAATCCAACAAACTGCAAACTGCATCCGTTTCTCTTTATGTTTTTTGGTGAGAGGTGGTTTTTTCTTCAAATTTTTTTCAAATTTGCCTCTAGGAGTCTTCTTCTCCAGTTCATATCTCTCATAGACTTAGAATAAAAAATATCTTCTTCTTCTATGCTCATAGACAGATTGAGCTCTTAACGAATCTCAATTGACGATTTTTGTGGATTCGCTTTACCACAGTCGCACGATCCTCCTTCCGTCATGGTTCTTTTTCCATCTCTTCTTTCTGGATTTTGTGCATATTTTATAGAAATTGAGATCATTTTAGCCGAGCAACAACAAATATGCTGGATTTCCTGGTATGACTTACCTTCTCTGAGCAGCGACAGATATAATTTGCGCTGCTCATCAGTGGAGTGCTTAATATGGCCCACTTTTGCAAAAAAAAATATTAAAATGCTTTTTTAGCTTTAGCTTGCAATTTTGTACTATTCTTGTCATAGGTCAAACTCTGTTGTTTGTCAATTAAAAGACAGAATGCGGAAAAATTTCCAAAAAACACTCAGGTAAACAAGTGATGATTGGAAATTTTGTTGCTCTCTATCTTCTTAGGGATTCACTACACAGAGATGGACCTATGACAACAATTGCTTAAAACTGCAAGCTAAATATTTCTTGTATGCACACTTTTTCCCTCCGACCAAAAGGCATTCAAATAAATCGATGTACAAAATTTATACCTGTTCGACACGTGTTTAGGTAGGCAGACAAACGGCTAATGGTTCAACACCTCAAAGGCTATTATTGATATGACTAACAACTTTACGCAAATGACTTGACTTTTTATGTCGTTAGCTCTTAGACTAAAATGACATACTTTTTTTTTGAGCTTAAGTTATTTAACGGCTTGTCTATACTCTTAAAAGAACGATACAAATGCTTTTTTCTCTGTAATTACTTGCATATTTCAAAAGTTCTTAAGTTTCAAGCAACTTGAACATAATTAAAAGCATGTACGCGCGATCTAGTCGTGCATTTTATTTTTTATGTCATGTCAGCTTGTAAACTTACCGTATCATTTTGGTTATAAGCTAGAATGCACTCAGAAAGCCTGAGAACAAATTTGCTCCGATTTCCACATGAATTCACATTAATGATCCCATACCCATGCAAACGCAAAAATGTTTCTTTCGTCAATAAATGAAAAAACGATTTTTTCAAACTTCATTCAAAAAGCATCTATTGATCAGTCAATTAAAGAAAACAAAACTGCTTTAATTAATTGTAAGAAAATAATTTCTCTTTGATATATTTTTTTTTTTACAGGTGTGGCCACTGCAAACGTCTGAAACCCGAATATGCTAAAGCTGCTGAATTACTTCGTGGTGACGATCCACCAATTGCTCTTGCTAAAGTTGACTGTACCGAGGGCGGAAAGGAATCTTGTAATAAGTTTTCAGTCAGTGGATATCCAACTCTGAAAATTTTCCGCAATGGAGAAGTTTCTCAAGACTACAACGGCCCACGTGAAGCAGCCGGTATTGCTAAGTTTATGCGCGCACAAGTTGGTCCAGCATCCAAGGATATCACAACTGTTGAAGAATTTGACAAATTCTTAAGCGCAAAGGAGGCTGCAATATTTGGTTTCTTCGAAAAGGACTCAAAGGTGAAAAATATTTTCACTAAATTTGCAGACAAAATGAGGGAAAAATACCGTTTTGGACATTCCAGTGCAAAGGCTGTTTTAGATAAACAAGGCGAAACGTAAGTTTGTTTACTTCTGGATTCCTTTCGATTTCTTGTTATTATTGCTGATATTTCAATAGTGATGCCATCATTCTGTTCCGTGCACCACACTTGGCAAACAAATTTGAACCATCTTCCGTTAAATTCGATGGCTCCTCTGAGCTGGATATGACAAATTTCATCAAAGCAAACTTGTAAGTTTGATATTTAATTAACTTTAATCGAAAAAAAATTCATTAAAAATTTTTTGCAGCCATGGTTTGGTTGGTCACAAGACCCAAGATGTTGCCAATGACTTCAAAAATCCCATCATCACTGCCTACTATTCAGTTGACTACGCCAAGAACCCTAAGGGAACAAATTATTGGAGAAATCGTATTCTCAAGGTTGCCAAGGACTTTGTTGGACAGCTAAACTTTGCCATTGCTGCTAAGGATGAATTCCAACACGAATTGAACGAGTATGGTTACGACTTCGTTGGTGATAAGCCAGTCCTCCTAGCTCGTGACGAAAAGGGTTTGAAGTACACCATGAAGGAAGAATTCTCTGTTGAAAATTTGCAAGCTTTTGCTCAAAAATTGATTGATGGAGAGTTGGAACCCTATATTAAGTCAGAACCAATCCCAGAGAGCAACAATGCTGCAGTTAAGGTGGCCGTAGCCAAGAACTTTGATGATCTCGTAATTAACAACAACAAAGATACACTCATTGAGTTCTATGCACCATGGTGTGGCCACTGCAAGAAGCTCACTCCGATCTACGAAGAACTCGCCGATAAACTGCAAGGCGAAGAAGTTGCCATTGTAAAAATGGATGCCACCGCTAACGATGTTCCACCAACATTCAATGTGCGTGGTTTTCCAACCCTGTTCTGGCTGCCTAAAGACAGCAAAGACAAACCAGTTTCGTACAATGAAGGCCGAGAAGTCGATGACTTCCTAAAATACATTGCCAAGCACGCAACCACAGAACTGAAGGGCTACGATCGTAGCGGAAAGGCGAAGAAGACCGAGTTGTAAGAGGATTGGCGCTCGAAAAACTTCCAATCAACGGTCTTTGCAATTATAATAAGTTTCATAAACAAAAAAGTTCCACAAATCGAGTGAAATAGTATGTTAATCAATGTTGGGCACTGGTTTTCTATCAAACCGCTCATTTAAGAATGTGCTTTCCATTTATTTTATTTTTTTTTTCTAGAACAAAGCCAGCATTAATATTTAGTGAGAAAAAAATATTATCATTTAGTTTTTCTTTGTTTTCTTTTAAAAGCTCGATTAATATTGTATTTATGTGTTATCATTATTAAAAATTCCATCTACCGAACCAGACTTGAGAGCACTTTTATACTAATTTTCATTTTATTTGTAAAATGTTATATTATCTTAACACATTTTCCATTTTATCAGATACTTTAAAATTGTTTTCTGGATAGTGAATAGTGATAAAAACAGATATTTAGAATATAAAATAAACTCTTTTGTAATTAAAAATTGGAAATCATGACTTTTATTTTCATGTTAGCCTAAAGTCAGATTGTAAACCGAAAGGTTTCAAAGAAAGAACATAACAATGTTTCCTTTTCATAACTTACCCCCATAGACTAAGAGCTGGCTGCAAATTTTTGGGTTGAACCTATAACCAAGTAAAATGCACGACTGTATCGCACGTACTTACTCAGTACATATGCCATTTTATTACTTGAAAAAATATGAACATGTACATATGTGCAAAGAAAAATTTTATCGGAGAGGATTTCTTAAAAACTGATTTTTTTATGTATGTATGTATACAATTTAGGGAACATTTAAAAAAAAAAGTTTTGGTATGCCAGTTTTGAGTAAATATTAAAATATATTTAAAAACCTAGTTTCAAAAAAATCATCAACCCGTTTTTGAAATATTGAATTTAAAAAAAAAAAAAATTTGTTTTTAAATCCAAAATTTATTTTTTTTTCAAAATTTTAATCTGTAAAATTATGACGTTTTAAAGGAATTTTTAAATAAATTTTTTATTAAAATCAGTTGAGCCGTTAACGCGAAAATCGTAAATAAAAAAAAAACGTTATATGGCAGCTACCGTTAGGTACTAACAGTTTGGATTTTTTTGTTTTACCAGAAAGTACACTATACCTACAGTAATCCACCTTCTACCTGAGCGACGAACTTGTCGAGTTGTAGAAGCTGAGTAAGGGCAAAGATTTTCGAGTCAAACTCCAGATGAGTCCTGAAACCAAAGGGCGCTTACTTGTCCCTAAACCTTCCCCATCCACACCCATCCCATCTCGGTGGTACGGCGAATAGCTGTCCAACAATTATCCCCCTCGGTGGTACGGCGAAAAAGCTGTTCAACGAGGTCTCCCCCATGTCGGTACGGCGTATCGCTGTTCGACATGTTTTCCCTTACATATTTTTCCTTTCCTTGGCAGTACGGCGAATAGCTGTTTGCCACTCTTATCTTATCATATTCCCTTCCTCACCCACTCCAAATTTCATATTGGGCTGGATCTAAGGTGTTACACGGCCTGGCTGGGGGCCCAATTAAAAATACTAGCTCAGTCGTTAACGGAGTATCCGACTTTTGGCACTTTTCGGATTAACTAGCCTTCTCCACATATCGAATCCCTGTGTGGAGTGACAACCCTTTATTCGTTACTCGTGGGTCCAAATTTATGTCAAAAAATATAAAGAAAAAAACAAAAACAAGAAGTAGATGAGACTGGTTCTCCTTCGAAACCGGGCGGCAGCACAGCGCCAAAGCTGTTTGCCGTTACTCCTGGGGTTGGTGTTGGTGGGGAGGTTGTGGCATGTCATGGCCCCCCATCTGATACTGATCTCAGCGAGAGAAGTAAGGCGGTAGAAATACCTAGTTTCGGTAGTGGGAGGGTTGTGAATAACGATCCTACCACTACTAGAGAGAGGGGAACTCTCCCGAGTACGTCTCGTGGGAGAGCCCAGCTTAGCGGTGCCAGGGTTGTGAATAACGGTCCTCCTACCGCTGGGGTGGGTTCTCTCCCGAAGTCGTCGCGTGAGAGTAGAAGAAATAGGCCGTCGAAGGGCGGCTATAGGATCAGGCGGGCAGCTGCTAGGATCCTCAAGACCTTCGGTAATAAACCGCAGGTCGAAGGGAAGCCGGTGCAGGACGCCAAGATAAAATGGGCCCAGAGCATCTTAGCGAATGCGCAGACCAGCGACGACTCCACGTCGAAGCGAAATAGGTCTCTGGAGGAGAATGGCAGGTGGTAAGACTGAAGCTCTCGGCAGGCTTCTTGAGTTTAATGAAGGAAAATCCGGGACCACCTCCTCTCACAGACGATGGCGGTTGGCATCAAGGGCATGTCAAACTCATCGTCTGTGAGGATCAGAGATCGTGCGATCTGTATAAGCTTGCTGTCAGCAGGTTAGGCGAGGTCTGGCCAGGTGCGAAGCTCGAAGTTGTTGCTAGGGAAGACATCCCGTGCAGACCTAGAGCCCGCATATGGATACCTGCCGAGCCATCTTGCATGGAGGAAATACTCCAGATAGTCAAACTAAGCAACCCCTCATCACCGACTCATGACTGGAAGGTCACAAAGCTCGAGGAGGTAAGGGGTCTTTATAGAAGCGCGATTATCGTGATAAATAAGGATTCCCTTGCCCCCTTGGCGCAGACCAAAGGCATGATAAGGTATGGGTTTGATACGATCTCCTTGAAGGTTTATAAGAAAGACGAGGTTGACGCGGATCGCGTCCCTCCAGTAAACACCGAAGCTGTATCTGTGGGAGAGGACCCTGGTGCATCCATCACCTTTCCATCGATGGGAGATGAGGAATCCAGGTCATCCTCGATCACGGTTCAGTCTTCTACACTCGTCGACAGTCTGACCGATATGGAGACTGAAGACTTCCTCAACCTCGTTCCTCTGTGTGAGGATGACCTTTTGGGTTCATCTTCGGACATGGAGGAACTCAACGACACCGTGGTGGAGGCTGATCTGCCTGATTGTAGCCAAAATGCTGCAGTTAATCCAGATTAACCTCCAACACTCCATTAAGGCTTCGGCCTCCCTTCTTCTCCGTTTATCCAGGAATGGTGAAGATATTGTCCTGATCCAAGAACCGTGGATTGTTAAGTCCATAGTTAGGGAACTCAGGACTCCTGGATACTACGTACTGTATGCGTCTGATAAAGGTGACCCCAGATCTTGTATACTAGTTAAGCGTAGCACTAATGTATATTTACTCCCTGATTTCAGCGATAGAGATATCACCACCGCTAGGCTGGAAACGGCCAATGGAACGTACTGGCTAGTGTCGGCATATCTGGGCCATGACCACCTCGGCCCTCTCCCCGGTGAAACACTGAAGAGACTAATCGCGGATGCTGAACGGCAGAAGATTTGCCTCATTATTGGGAGCGATGCGAACTCCCATCATACAGTATGGGGTAGTACTGATATCAATGACAGAGGTGAGTCTCTTTTTGATTTTATCTTAAGTACTAACCTTATAGTAAGTAATGTAGGCAATGAACCTACCTTCATCACTAAAAACCGACAAGAAGTATTAGATATTACTCTTGTCTCAGATACTATTCATCATAAGATCTCGAATTGGAAAGTGTCGGATGAACACTCGTTCTCTGATCACAGATACATTCAATTCAGTCTTATTGATGAACCTCCTTGCCGAGCAGTATTTCGAAACCCTCGAAAAACCGATTGGCTTAAATATAGGATTACACTTCAAGGGCTATTAAAACCTGATCTTTTAAATCGTCCTTCTAGTTCTAATGAGCTTGACTGCAAGGTCAATGATCTCACAGTAGCCCTTAACAAATCCATGGCTACTTCCTGTCCGCTTACTCAGGTAAGAGGAAAAAAGAAACCACATTGGTGGGATTCAGGGCTTGAACTTCTCAGGAAAGATTGTCGCAAGAGCTTCAATCGAGCTAAAAGCACTCGTGAAGTGTCAGATTGGGAATCCTATAAGGTAACCCTCAAATTATATAAAAAAGCGTTGAGAAAGTCAAAGAGATCCTCCTGGAGAATTTTCTGTGGAAAAATAGAGGAAACTTCGCAGGCATCTAGGCTAAGGAAAATTCTCTCTACTAATCCAGTAATGCCAAGCTGCTTAAAAAATGCTGATGGCTCATGGACAAATTCCTGCGAAGAATCGCTTAACTTGCTATTGGATACTCACTTCCCTGGTAGCTCCCAAAACATTAATAGCTTAGACCGTAAAGCTTAGATTAGACGGTCAAGGTAAATGGTCAACGCATTGACTCCTTGACGTCATCAGAAACACTGTCAACGTAGACTATATCAACGCATGAAACATTGACAATCACATGAATGACGGCACTCGTCAATGTTGTCCCAAAATGCATTGACGTTTTATATGTGTCAACGCAATTGTCATCCTCTGGTGTCAACGTATTGACACGTGAAACGTTGACGATTACACTACTTGACCATATCCAAATCATATGAACGTTGACGTGGAGTTAACAAGAGCTAAATTTAATCATTTTGTGGGTTGACGATCACACGACATTGACTGCGGTGTCATCGAACAATGCAATGAGGATGATTTAAAAAACCTCTTAAAAATCAGAAATTTTTGAAGTTTTTTTTAATGCTCAGGAAAAAGGTGATTTTAGGGCAGTTGGGTGACATTTAAATCGAAATACACTTTTGTCGTCAAAATATAGTTCATCCTCCATCTGTGAAGCCATCAACTGTCAAGATCCATTGGAGTATGGCTTCGATGTCAATGGATTAAAAAACAGCTAAAAAATCAGAAATTTTTGAAGTTTTCTTACTGCTCCGGAAAAAAATGATTTTAGGTCCATTGGGTGACATTTGGATCGAAATATACGTTTGCTGTCAAAATATAGCTCGTTTTTCATCTGTCAAGCTTTCAACTGTAAAATTCCTTTGAAGGATGGCTACGATGTTGATGGACTAAAAGACCCTAAAAATCCGAAATTTTTGGAGTTTATTTACTGCTCCGCAAAAAGTGATTTAAGGGCAATTGGGTGACATTTGCATCGAAATAAACTTTTGCTGCTAAAATAAAGTTTGTCTTGTATCTGTCAAGTCATCAACTGCCAAGTTCCATTGAAGGATGGCTACGATATCGATGGATTAAAAAACATCTAAAAAATCAGAAATTTTAGAAATTTTTGTACTACTCCGGAAAAAAGTGATTTTAGGGCAATTCAGTGACATTTGGATTGAAATATACTTTTGCTGTCAAAGTATAGTTCGTCCCCCTCATCTATCAAGCCATCAACTGTCGATGTTTAAAATACTCAAAAATTGCAAACATTTTGAGATTGAGATGAAGGTCAACGCAGAGTACGTTGACATGGCAAAAAAAGCCGCTGCGTCAACGTAAAGATACAGTCAACGCGTTGTTTAGTAGTCTGTCATCACAGTACACATATTAAAGGTAATATATTGCGCATGTTTTCAAAAATCGGTTGTCAGATACTGAACAAAAAAAACAAATTAATTCTCAGAGACCTTGTCAAATTGACAATGGGTACATTCAATGCCTCAATTTCAGTACTGAATCTTCAGATTTCTGAATTCTGGCCAATCAGAGGCTTGGAAAATTGAGAAAACTGAAAATCTAAATGTAAAATTTGGAAAGTGTTGAACATGTCACAGTACACACACAATAACTGACAGGGGTCTCTGAGATTTTGACATATGCGCGAACTTGAACGAAAATGAAAACTCGGAATATATTACCTTCAATATGTGTACTGTGGTCTGTCATAGTGTCCTAACTGCGTTGACAAGGTAATTACATGGCCAACGAAAATAGTCAACGCATTGACCATTAAATTCGTGTCAACGATAGTGTCAACGCATGGACAGTATTCTGCGTTGACGATCACACGACAAGACAACTTTGGGACAGAATTGTACGTCATTTTGACGTCAGAGAGTCAACGCGTTGACCATTTGCGTTGACCGTCTAATCATAGCTTAATAGGTTTGATATGAATCCAAGCTATCCACAAGGTCTGATTACAAGGGAAAAACTGCAATGGGCGCTCAACAGCTTCCAGCCTTACAAGTCTGTGGGACCAGATGACATAATACCAGCCGAACTCCAGATGAATAAAGATTTAATCGTGCCAATTCTGGAGTCTATCTTTACTAGCTGCTTGGCACTCGTCTACATCCCCTTGTCTTGGAGAGAGGTTAAGGTTGTGTTCATACCCAAAGCTGGAAAGTGCTCCCAAGTAAACCCAAAGGATCTCAGACCTATTAGTCTATCATCATTCCTTCTAAAAACATTTGAACGATTGATTGATATCCACATACGATCAAGCATTGACATGCGACTTTTGTCTACGAGTCAACATGCTTACTGCAAAGGGAAATCTGTAGAAACGGCCTTACATAGTTTAGTAAGAACCATTGAATATTCCCTCCATCATAAAGAATACACCATGGTTGCTTTCTTAGATATAGAAGGTGCTTAACAATGTCGACACATCTGCAATCGCATCTGCACTGAACTCTCTGAAGGTAGATGGTTTGCTTAGTGAATTGATTAACCAAATGCTGACTAGCAGGGTCATCAACTCAAAACTGGGCGGCTTTTCTGCTAGAAGGTCTGTCAGTAGAGGCACGCCACAAGGCGGGGTCCTATCTCCTCTTTTCTGGAACTTGGTAGTTAATGAGCTGCTAACATGCCTGGAAGCGGAGGGCTACAGAGCGATTGCCTATGCGGACGATGTTGCAATTGCCGTATCAGGAAAGCATCCTAATACCTTAAAAGAACTCTTACAAAATGCTTTGAATAGGCTAACCAATTGGGCGGACCGGTGTGGTCTCGGTATCAACCCTCATAAAACACAACTTGTTCTATTCTCCAGGAAATATAAAATTCCTCATGTAGATCCTCCTTCTATAAAAGGTATTTCATTAACTTTTACTGATCAAGCGAAATATTTGGGTCTTATTTTAGATACAAAATTAAGCTGGAAACCTACAAGAAAGAGTTAAAAAGGCCACAGTGGCACTCTTCTCATGCAAAAAAGCCGTTGGGAATAAATGGGGCCTTCAGCCTCGCATTACTTATTGGCTATATGCGTCGGTGATTAGACCGATTCTCACTTATGGTGTTGCAGTATGGTGGACTGCTCTAGACAAAGCGGTAAACTGCGACAAACTTAGCAAAATACAACGCTCTGCTTGTTTATGTATAAGTGGTGCGCTTCGTACGACACCCTCTGCCGCTCTAGACGTTCTGCTATATCTGACGCCCCTCGATATTTTTAGCAAACAGGTGGCTGCAATTACGGCCATTCGCCTACAAGCTTCCTCACAATGGACCAACAATAACATTGGCCATTCCACCATTCTGAATTCATTCAGATTACCTAGTCACATTGACTACACCATCCCAAAACCACAATTCGGTTCAAACTTTCAAGTCACCATTCCTTCTAGAACCCTCTGGGAGGATATGGCGTTCTTGGATGATGAATCGGTCCATATCTACACAGACGGATCGAAAACTGATGAGGGGGTGGGTTGCGGTGTGTACTCAGAAAGACTAAAATTAAGTCTCTCATTCCGTCTTCCTAATCATTGTAGCGTGTTCCAGGCGGAGCTTATGGCGATTAAAGAAGCCTTATCTTGGCTGAAAGAAAACGTGATATCAACTACAGATATCCGCATCTTCTCGGATAGTCAAGCTGCTATCAAATCCCTGGAATCAGTCTCGATTAACTCTATAACAGCCCTTAATTGCCGTTCGTCTCTGCTGGAGATGGCGCAGCAGTTTAACATTCACCTGTGTTGGGTGCCGGGGCATAGGGACATCCCAGGAAATTGTAAGGCCGATGAACTCGCTAAAAGTGGAACAACTCTACCTCTTCTACCTACCAAGGCAGATATAGGTATACCCATCGCTACTTGTAAACTTTTGCTGAGGCAAGATGCATTAGAGAGAACAAACCTTAGGTGGAACGATATCGCCACTTGTTTGGCAACAAAACAAATCTGGCCAGTAATGGATGTAAAGCGATCTAAGTGTTTGATATCTCTAAGTAGATTGCACATTAGCTCCATGATTGGTGTTATAACCGGACACTGTCTTATAGGAAAGCACGCAACACGTCTTGGCGTGTTCTCTAATGATTTTTGCAGAAGCTGTTTGGATGAGGAAGAGATAGAATCAATCCCTCACCTCCTATGCACATGCCCTGCTCTATCTCATAGACGAAGACTTCACCTTGGTGATTTTTACTTCAATGATCCTAGTGATCTATCAGATTTAGACATAGGTAGTCTTTTACGCTTCATAAGAAGCTCCAATTGGTTCACCGAGTGAGGAAAAGGGTCTCCTAGATTCATGTGGTGTCACAATGGACCAACTCATGGTCTAAGTGTGTCAGTCTTCACGACTGGCAGCCACTTCAACTTAACCTAACCTACAGTAATCCACTGTTTTTTTTATAAAAATCATACGAGCCGTTTTTGAGATAAATAAGCTTTTCCTTAACGTTTTTATTAGTCCAGTAAATAGAGGTAAAAATAGGGGGGTTACCCTAGAAAAGGTCGGGTAGTTCTAAATTTTTGATATGTTATATGGTATGGTTGGAAGATGAAAATTCCAAAATTCCACAACCACGCCCCCTCCGCCCCCTTCAAAATCCTGGAAAAACTACAAAAAATCGGCACTTTTTTCAGTTTTTCGCTTATAACTTCTTTCCGGTATATATTTTTGGAAAAAAATGTGAGAGACAGTTGTAGACAATAAAATTTCCTACAAATATGACTCAGAAAGTATTTTCGTACAACCACTACAAACGGCGCTATGGAGCTCCCACAAAAGCCTAAAATTTCGTATTTTGTAAGATTTTCAGTTTCTTTCCTCTTTACAGCACAATACCTCCTTAACCATCAAGTTTAGGGCAACATTTTTCAAAATCAATCTTGTAGATAATTTAATTGGCTACCAATTTCATGTAACTACAGTCGACGCACTCTAAGTCGAACTCCCTCTAAGTCAAATTTCCCTGTAACAAAAATTTTTTCACCATGTTATTGTATACTCTCTCAAATTTCCAAAGTTATTTATTTCTCTCTAAATCAAATTTTTGCAAAACTCTCTCTAACTCAAAATAATTTTTATATCCCTTGAGAGTTCGACTTAGAGGGAGTCTACTGTATTTTCATTTTGTGACTAATACAATCGGTAAATTTATGCTAATTTTGTCCACGTTCTTTGTATACGAAGCAAGTTTTGTCATTGCTCATTGGAATACAAATTTTAGATAGTTATGATAAAGGACATTAAAACGAATGCCAGTAAAAGATCAAAAATCTAAACCTTGAGGAAAATTCTGGAAATTACCAATGAACTTCAAGTTGAGTTGCATTGACTTCAAGGCCGCTTATGGAAGCGTATTCATCGTAGATAGCTCTATATGCGAGCTCGGAATCTCGAGAAAAAAGATCCAGCTGTATCTCGTGAAATTATAAACACAAGGTGCAATATGCCAAATGGAATGTGCAACTAGATCCTAGCTTCTCCGAACTGTTCAAAACATGTACAGTGCACTCGGCGAGGAAATGCGATAACATTTTTGTTTTTATTAATCTCCTCCTGGAACAGATAGTGCTTAGGATGCTGTTAACACAGAATGTCCTATCTTGTGTTCCATTGTGTCTTTATAGAGTTCTTCATGGTGATTGAAGAACAGGTGAAATAGATTGGTTTTGAAGTAAACGGGTAAAAGTCCAACTAACTGCTGTCAAGAAAAAAGCATTATGTTTAATATCTAGGCCAGAACATCACTTTATTAGCACCAGCTTCGAAGTTGTTTAGAATTTCATTTACCTTGGAGTCAATACTCGTATTTACTCCATGGATGACACCTATGTATGTGTATATTCAACGAAAAAATATTTTTGGAAACCACTGCCATTAATCATTTTGTCAAACAATAAGGTTCAACACTCTTCTTACGCTCAAGACATTCCTACTCTCGGTAAGATGAAAATCTGAAATGAAAACTGATACTGAACTCTTTCGCAAGTAATACTCGTATTATTCGACGGATTTTTGAAGAAGGCACAAATGTGAATTCAATGAGCTGTTCAAAGACAATGTAGTCCAAAAAGTCAAAATACGTTGACTTGGCTTACCTAGATTTTGCGAATGGGAAACAATGCTCCAGCCTTTTGAGTTTCTGAAATCCAAGTTGAGGGCAATAAAGAAGATCAAACCTCTGGTTTAGAGGGTAAGCCATCACAAGAGCACTTGTGGTTTCGGTCCTTCTTGGGTCATCTGAACAACACCCGAATTTTTATAATTTTTTCCGAAAATATTATGTTTTAAACAAGTGGGAGCGGCAGTGGGTGGAAATTAATTGTATTGGTTTTTCATCTGATTAATGTCTATACATTTTATCAAAACTGGTACCAATAGTGGTTTAGTTTTGTATGGAATTTTATGCACTACCTCAACAAAATATCGATTAAAACATCGAGTTCAGAATATCGTGATGTTTGTCCAAGTTTTCTGACTCTCCTATGTATACTTCAATCGATTCTGGTGGTTAGAAAAATCCGTAATTAACATTTCTACGGGACTCCAGTACACTGTATAAAACAGACAGAAAAGAAAGTGAGTTCGTAAAAACGTTTCAATAAAAAACACTTTCTCAAAATTCACCCGATTTCCGATTGTATTGGTCACAAAATGAAAATACAGTCGACTCCCTCTAAGTCGAACTCTCAAGGGATATCAAAATTATTTCGAGTTAGAGAGAGTTTTGCAAAAATTCGATTTAGAGAGAAATAAATAACTTTGGAAATTTGAGAGGAGTATATAATAAACATGGTGAAAAAATTCTTGTTGCAGGGAAATTCGACTTAGGGGGAGTTCGACTTAGAGTGCGTCGACTGTAGTTACATGAAATTGGTAGCCAATTAAATTATCTACAAGATTGATTTTGAAAAATGTTGCCCTAAACTTGATGGTTAAGGAGTTATTGTGCTGTAAAGAGGAAAGAAACTGAAAATCTTACAAAATACGAAATTTTAGGCTTTTTTGGGAGCTCCATAGCGCCGTTTGTAGTGGTTGTTCAAAAATACTTTCTGAGTCATATTTGTAGGAAATTTTATTGTCTACAACTGTCTCTCACATTTTTTTCCAAAAATATATACCGGAAAGAAGTTATAAGCGAAAAACTGAAAAAAGTGCCGATTTTTTGTAGTTTTTCCAGGATTTTGAAGGGGGCGGAGGGGGCGTGGTTGTGGAATTTTGGAATTTTCATCTACCAACCATATCATATAACATACCAAAAATTTAGAACTACCCAACCTTTTGTAGGG
Source organism: Dasysyrphus tricinctus (assembly GCA_963921185.1). Taxonomy (NCBI): domain Eukaryota; kingdom Metazoa; phylum Arthropoda; class Insecta; order Diptera; family Syrphidae; genus Dasysyrphus; species Dasysyrphus tricinctus. The sequence goes on from OY992531.1 coordinate 74,203,706, forward strand.
TAAAACCTCTCTATTTACTGGACTATATGGCAAGTATCGTTAATTTTGGAGTTGACAAAAAATTCAATTTCCCTTCTGGAGAGTTACAAAAAAGCCTAAAGTCCAAAATTTGAAGAAAATCGCATTATTGGCCTAGGCTGTAGATCCACCTCATTTTTTTCGAGTCCTCTATCATCGTAATTAGCCAGGGGTGGAATCGGCTAAGGCGATAGTTGACTGTCACTGTTTTGATTGTCGATTTTGATTATCAACTTTTCTTTGTTCTGTGTAAAGTGATCGCTAAAAATATATAATTTATGTGTTAAAAATAACATTAATGAATATTCACAGAAAAATCTGGTAGGTATAAGTTGATTCTGAGCAATATTTGATCTTTTTTGTTGTCATTTTCTTTTTCTCGTTCTTCGCCACTTAGAAAATTTCCATTGAAGTTAACATTACTATTCGCTTATATTTATTTTAACTTCGATAACTTTTCCTTTTTTCACAAAATTTTCGATGTATAGTGGAGCTGAAGCTGACACAACTTATGTCGAATTCCTTACAACCATTTCAAATCGTTTTTTTTTTTGTTTGTTGTAAGGAACACACAAAAAATCAAATTTTTCGTGTGGGATTGTGTGTGTGTCATTTAACAGTAGCTTTGAGGCAAAAAAGTAAACAAACTATGCGCATACAAATTTGTTACAAATATTCCAAAGTGCATTCAGTTTTTCGCGTCATTTTGTTAGATTAAAAACATAAACATTTCCAAGAAAAGTTGCAAAATAAACAGAAAATAGTTATGTGGCCATTAAAGTAAAAAAAAACAACCCAAATTCATCCAAGAAACATCATTCGAGAAACACATCGGCGACACTGATCTCTATAATAATATAATAATACACTGGATAGTGTATCGATACAAAAAAATGCTTCCATTTGAAGAATTGTATACCAGTATAACTGTATAACATGTAATACAAAGATAATCCATTAAGCAGACATCAAATCTCCGTTCGTTTCACCCACTGATCTCTACATATTGTAATATTTTATCAGGTTCGTTAATAAAACTTATTTACTTTATTCAAAACGTCCACTTATTTATTTCGCAAAATAAAACACTTTACTTTTCTTACTACAAACAAAACGATTTATTATTCACCACTGAATTAGTTCACAAACTTTACTTTTCACTTTTATTACAACCAACTTTATTCATTCACGATTAAAAACAAACTGTGTCGCTGCCGTTCAAACATGTGCCTTTGTTACTTGTTTTCCAAACTCTCGAAATAAGGAGAACGTTCTAGTCTCTGCTTCCAGAGCTTTCCATAGGGGAAATTTCCCAATAATTTCTCTTCCAAAAGCTTTTATTTGACAGCTGGTAAATCTGCTATAATCCGGCAGATGGCGCTTCCTTCGTTTGAGAGTTGCTATAATTATTGCTAATAAGGGTATGTTTGCACTGCGACCGTAAGCTTTATTGTGTCCGTTTGCTTGCATTTCGGAGTCGTTATAGTTCAAATATGGAAAGTTATTACACTGCCCCCCTCTTAGGATTGATCGTCCCGAGCAAATCCATCACTTCCATCACCATTATAATGATGCAAACGGTCGCTGTGAACTACTTTTAGTTTGCCTCTTAATCCTCTCTGAATGCGGTAGACGACATCGTTTATTCGTGTTACAACAGCATAAGGGCCTTCCCAATTTTGTTGAAGCTTCGGTGAGAGTCCCTTCCGACGGTGGGGATTATAAAACCACACAAGGTCTCCCACTTGGAATCCTGTCGTTGTGGCTTTTGTGTCGTATCTTGTTTTCATCCGATCACTCGACAGCTTTATATTTGCCCTCGTCCTTTCGTGAATGTCAACTAGCTTTTCTTTGAGGTTGTCCACGTAGTCATCTATTCCTTGTGGCTCTCTTGTATAACATCCAAATTTGATTTCGCTTGGTAGTCGTATTGAGCTCCCGAGCAGGATTTCTGATGGTGTATGTCCTGTTGAGCTATGTACCGCACTTCGATAGGCCATCAAGAATAATGGAATATGCCGATCCCAGTCTCGTTGGTTGTCGCTTACAACTTTGGAAAGGTGTTCTTTAAGGGTTCGGTTGAATCGTTCAACCATCCCATCAGATTGTGGGTGAAGCGGTGTTGTCCTCGTCTTCTTAATGCCAAGGAGTGTACAAACCTCCTGAAAGATCTTGGACTCGAAGTTCCTCCCTTGATCTGAATGGAGTTCCATAGGTAGGGGGAAGGCGGGAGACTTGAGCCACTTTTTGTAAAATTGTTGATAAAAACTTGTCTATTTATCTCAGCCGCATGAAAGATACATCTCTCTAGTTAAATTGGCTGCAAATATATGCAATCGGTTTCAACCCACAGCAAATTGTTTGAAGAAAGATTTTCGGCTCAAGTCTCCCGCCCCCTACGGGAGACTTGAACACCCCCTGGGGGAGACTTGAACATGCCCAAATTGAACGAGTTAACAATACAAAAAATGAGATCACCGTCTATGATTTTCATAAAACTCAACTATTACTATATTTAACGTATTATTTGCTAAGAAAAATGTTTTAAAAATGTATAAGTACACGAAAATATTGATACAAAATTAAAAACAACCTTAAAACCTCAACAAACGAAAATAAATACAAAACTTAAATAAACCCCTCCTTGGGAAATACAGTTAGAAGATTGTAAGATTTCTCAAACATAATTTGAGCATTGTTATCCTTGTATTTCGCCTTCTGCGGCAGTTTTTTTACTTTTTTTTTTGGTTTTGCTCCCATTTTCGTATGATCAAGTCTCCCTACAATAAGTGGTTCAAGTCTCCCGTTCACGCTTTTTGAGACAAAAGAGATTATAAATTCTGTTACGTAAGCTGTTGCAATATTTTGCACGGGTATTTACAAAAACAATTATTCAAGGAATAAGATCATACTAAATTATTTAATTAACTACGAGACAAACATTAGTTATGCAATGAAAAGAAAAAAAAAATTGTTTAACTTTTCATAGCGAAAAATGCATTTACTCGTCCAGGAACCAAAATCAAATGTTGATCCTGAAATCTTTTTATTAGCAAATAGAAGGTCATTTTCTGCTTCGGATATATAAACTCTTCTAGAATTTAAGGGTAGTCTGAGTGAAATATTGCGAGTGGCTCATGTCTCCCGTATGGTCAAGTCTCCCGTTTTCCCCCTACACCAAACCTGCTTACCCAGTTGAAAACAATCTGATCCGCAACTGTTTTGGTTTCCTGGTTTGGGATGGCAAATGCCTCAGGCCACTTGCTGAAGTAGTCCATTACTACCAGGATGTATCGGTTTCCGTTTTCGGTTTCTGGAAAAGGGCCTGCAACGTCTATTGCAATCCTCTCAAAAGGCGTTCCCACATTATACTGCTGCATTCTACTCTGGACTTTTCTGCCTGGTCCCCTACTTGCAGCACAAGTATCACATTTTCGGCACCATTTTTCGACGTCTTCCCTTGCATGTAGCCAGTAGAATCGCTGCCTTACCTTTTCCAGTGTCTTATTCACCCCCAAATGTCCTCCGGAAGCTCCTTCATGCATCTCTTGAAGAACATCATTAACCTTGGAACGAGGTACGACTAGCTGCATCACATAAGATTTGCCGTCTGTGGATTCCCACTTTCGTCTTAGTACTCCTTCTTGTACATGAAGTGAGTCCCATTGTGCCCAATACGCTTTAAGAGTTGGACTTCTATCGGAGATGTCACCCCATTCTGGTTTCTCTTGGTGTTCCTTCCACGCAAGAATAGGCTCGATATCCGAGTCTTCTTGTTGGGCAGTCCTCAGTTCTTCGTTACTCCAACCGTAAATGGGATCAGCTCTTAATCGCTGGATAGCAGCAGCTTCCTTCTCTTCCTGACGTGTGCAGTGCTTGCAGTCCGGTTTGCATGGTCTCCGAGATAAGGCATCTGCATTTGAGTGCAACCTTCCTCTTCGATGTTGGATCTGGTAGTCGTATGTCTGCAATCTCTCGATCCACCTCGCTACTTGACCTTCTGGATTTTTGAAGTTCAAAAGCCAATTAAGTGCGCCATGGTCTGTTCGAAGAAGGAACTTCTGTCCATAGATGTACTTATGGAAGTGTTTTGTAGCCGATATTAGAGCTAGAAGTTCTCTTCTGGTCACACAGTAGTTTCTTTCTGGCTTTGAGAGTACCTTGCTGTAGTAGGCGACAACCTTCTCTTCTCCTTCGTGAACTTGTGAGAGTACGGCTCCAATTCCCACGTTACTCGCGTCAGCGTCAATGATGAAAGGTTTCTCTGGTGTCGGATAGGCCAAAACTGGCGTATTGCATAGGCGCTGCTTAAGTTCCCGGAAGCTTTTCTCGCACTCGCTTGACCATTTGAATGGTTTGCCTTTCTCTGTTAGCTGGTGCAAACTTTTCGCGATTCCAGCAAAATCCTTCACAAATCGTCGATAGTACGTGGCTAGACCAAGAAAGCTTCGGAGTTGATGTTTATCCTGTGGTGTTGGCCAATTCTTTACAGTGTCAACTTTTTCAGGATCAGTCTTCACTCCTTGGGAAGAGATGATATGTCCCAAGTATTTTACCTCAGACTTAAAAAATTCGCACTTGTCTGGATTCAATTTCAAGTTTGCTTCTCGAAGCCTCTGGAAGACGGCCTTAAGGTTTCCACAATGCTCATCGAATGTCTTACCATAAACGATGACATCGTCCAAATAGACTAGGCAAGATTTCCAAGTAAGTCCTTGTAAAACGCACTCCATCAAACGCTCAAATGTTGCCGGAGCGTTGCATAGTCCGAAAGGCATCACTTTAAATTGCCACAGACCATTTCCTGTGGAAAAAGCCGTCTTTTCTCGATCTTCTGGATGGATTTCTACCTGCCAGTAGCCACTCTTTAAGTCCAATGTTGAGAACCATTCAGCTCCTTCCATCGCATCCAGAGTATCGCTAATTCTTGGCAGAGGGTAGCTGTCTTTCTTTGTCACATCGTTCAGCCTCCGATAGTCCACACAAAATCGAGTACTTCCGTCCTTCTTTTTGACAAGAACAACTGGGGATGCCCAAGGACTTTTAGAGTTTTCGATTAGCCCATCTCTCTTCATTGTCGATATCATCTCTGCAACTTCGGTTTGTTTGGCTAATGGGAGACGTCTTGCTGGTTGTCGAATAGGTCTCGCGTCTCCTGTGTCGATTCGATGCTGCACCAGTTTTGTTCAACCATACTGCCCACTGGGTGACGATAGTATATCAGCGTACTCGTGAAGGAGGCTTCCAGCAACACTAAGCTGACGTTCATTTAATTTGGATGACTTCAGAATTTTTGCCTTCATAGAGTTCACTTTCCCAGGGTCCACAGATTTGTGTGTGTCAGCTTCTATGATTTTAGTTATTGCGGATACGGATTCACACCTTCCAACAACTTCTCCTTTTCTAAGCTTGACTTCGTACGGTTTGATGTTGAGTATGCGTACAGGCACCATGTTGTTCTTTGGTTCCACAAGTGTCTTCCCAAGGATGATGTTTTGGGAAGACTGCTCAGAGTCTGGTTCCACCATTAGATATCGATGGCTACCCAAATCACCCTTTATTTTCGTCCAAACGAACACTTCTGAAGAAGGTGGCAGGCAAATATCTTCCTTAATGACGGTCCTTAGTGTCGATGAGTTTTCGTTGCCATAAACCATAGGAATTTCCACATTATGGTACTTAAGAACTTGCTTCCCGATATCAAGAATTACTCCATGCTCTTTCATGAAGTCGATTCCAACGATGCACTCGTCACATATATCTGCTACCAGAAACAGATGTGAAAACTCTAGTTCTGCCAAACGGATCGTTAGACGAACCTCCCCGTACACTCTGGCTGCCTCTCCTGTTGCTGTTTTCAGACGGTAGGCGTTGGTGTTATGCAGCCACGTCATCTTCACCAAGTCCTTTCGAACAATGGAGGCAGTGGCACCGGTGTCGATCGTAGCCACTTGCTTCTTGCCGTTTAGTGTTGCCTCCACAGTCAGACTTTTGTTGTTTCGTTTCGTCTGTGAGACCTGGATGGTGGTTCTGGGGCCATCGATACCAGAAACCAGCTTCTGCCCCTCGAAGTTGGTTCTTACTCGTTTCCCGGTTGAGAAACGGGGCGAGTAGGAGTATTGACATTGTTGTCGTTAAAGTTTCTGCTTCCACAATGTTGACATGCTGGTCTTCTAGGTGGCAATCTGCACTGGCGTTGACGATGTCCGGTCTTGTTACAATTCCAGCATCGAGCAGGTCCATCTCGCTGGTTCCTTTGGAATGCAGTTCTCTGGCAAGAACACTCCTCAATTTCTAGTTCTCTTACCCGATGAACTCCTTGAGAAGCCTGTTCTGCTGCTTCCATAGTCAGGGCGAACGCCAATGCTTCAGGGAGTGTGCGTTTTCCAGCCGTTCGAATTGCTCGCTGAAGGTTGATGTCAGATACAGCACGAACAAAGGCTTCTGTTGCGAATTAGTTGATGATTTCATCTCCTGCAGCTGGATATGCCAGATGTGCCAATCGTTCGATGTCTGCTTGAAGCTGTTGCAGAGTTTCTCCCCTCTTTTGGATTCTAGTATTGAGTTGAACACGGAAGACTTCTTGCATATGGCCATCTCCAAAGCGTTTGTCAATGGCCTGAACAAGAGCACTGAAGTTGCCACTCTTATCTGCTGGTATGGTTTGCAGCAGTTCAGCAGCAGTTCCTCTGAGGGCAAGCGTCAGAGCTATGTATTTGTCCTCCTCATCCCAGCCATTTGTTGCTGCGGCTGCTTCAAACTGCTTCTTGTAGATTGACCAAGAAGTTTGTCCATCGAAGGTTGGGGGATGCATCTCCTTTCTCCTAGGACAGTCACCAGAACTTTCTCGAACCTTCATTTTTCTTACTTTTTCCAATTCCTTAGTAATGGATTCGATTTTATCTTCCACTTTTTCGAACTTTGATTCTACTGTCGACAATTGCTTATCGACATTAGACAATTGTTGATCGACAGTTAACAATTGTTTATCGATAGAAGAAAATTGTTTATCGACACGCTCGTCAAGGGCAATAATTCTATTGTCAAAGGCATCTAACTTACATTCTAGCATATTTGTCTGTTTTTCCAGTAGACACTTTTGTTCTTGGCTTTGTTGTTCTAGAAGATTCTTCTGCTCTTGACTTTGTTGTTCGAAACGTTCGAGAAGATTCTTTTGTTCAGTACGTTGTTCTTGGCTTTGCTGTTCTAGAAGATTCTTTTGTTCTTCAAATTTTGCGAGCAGCTGAGACAGCATATTGGTCATGCCCGATGTACTTACTTGTTCTTGCTGTTCTTCCATTTCAATATCGAATATAAACGTGTCCGGGTTTTTTCCACATCTTCTTAAATCTTCTTGCAGACGAATTATAAGATCATTCTTTGTTCCAGCAGTAGGAAGATCTCGCTTATTCAGTTCTGCCTTGAGTTCCACTACATTTAAATCATTCCAAGATTTACCCATTGTCTTTTTTTTTTTTTTTTGTTTTTACTTTTCACACAATAAATTTACTGAGTGCACAGATAAATTAAGTTTTATTCCACTTCTAACACCAATGTAATATTTTCTCAGGTTCGTTAATAAAACTTATTTACTTTATTCAAAACGTCCACTTATTTATTTCGCAAAATAAAACACTTTACTTTTCTTACTACAAACAAAACGATTTATTATTCACCACTGAATTAGTTCACAAACTTTACTTTTCACTTTTATTACAACCAACTTTATTCATTCACGATTAAAAACAAACTGTGTCGCTGCCGTTCAAACATGTGCCTTTTATGCTTGTTTTCCAAACTCTCGAAATAAGGAGAACGTTCTAGTCTCTGCTTCCAGAGCTTTCCATAGGGGAAATTTCCCAATAATTTCCCATCAAAAAGCTTTTATTTGACAGCTGGTAAATCTGCTATAATCCGGCAGATGGCGCTTCCTTCGTTTGAGAGTTGCTATAATTATAGCTACTAAGGGTATGTTTGCACTGCGACCGTAAGCTTTATTGTGTTCGTTTGTTTGCTTTTCGGAGTCGTTATAGTTCAAATTTGGAAAGTCATTACAATATCAAGGATTCAGCAGCCCTAAAACATAAGCCAAGAAAATTAAAAAAAAAACCACAATTAGATATGTTACAGAATAGAATTTTATTAATACATTATTAGGTCAATGAAAAACTTAACAATAAAACATTTTTTTATATTTCTGGGATCTTAGAAGTCTCCACATTCTCGTAAATAAAAACACATTTTCTCAGCAAAAACTTATTTAATTCTTGACATCGACATTCCACCATATAATTTAAGGGACGATTCAATAAGTGGAACAGTTGATTTAGCTATGTATACCTTTAGAGTTATGTCGGGTCGACCAATACTGGCATAGACAACTTCACTGTTGGGCAAAAATCTCACAGTACGTCCTCCGTATTCGTAATTTGTTTAATATCAGCTGGTCCACTAAAATGAAATAAAACATTGCTTAGCATCTAACGATATCTAGAACAAAAATAAGATAGACTAACCATGTCCTACGAAGGTCCCAGGTGATGACATCTCCCACAGCCAATGCCGTCATAAACAAACGATTGTGTAACGACCAGTCAGCACCCATTAGAAGAACATTCGGTGACTCCAAGGACATTATGTCTTGTTGAGAGCGGACGTTGTACAAATGTATTATTCCTTTCTTTTCGGCCACCAACACCTTGCCAGGTTCGTCTGGATGTCTGGATGCCAGCGCACTGACATACCAGCCTAAGACAGGCAGAAGGTTGTAACAGTTTCAAAGCTGTGAGCTGAACTCCAAATCTTACACGAATGATCGTCACCAACGGAGGCAAGGAACTCTTCGTCATGCTCCCAGGCCACATCGTTGACGTAATTCGTGTGTCCTTTAAGAATGAATTTGTAAAAAGCCATAAATTTGTTCGGAAAAGTTTACCACATGAGATGGATCAGTTTTAGTTCGCATTTTTAATAAAGTTTTAGAATTCTCTTGAATATTAATTTTAAACTCGGAAAAGTTAAACCTTTTTGTTTTTTCACTTTTTGACGTTTGAAAATGTCAGTTTTCAGTTTTTATGTTATACTTTCATACAGTATAATAAAAAAAAATAGGCAGCGCCACTTATAACAGTTCTTCAAATGGAGTCAACTTTTTTGTATGGATACACTATCCAGTTATATATAGAGATCAGTGGGTCAGCTTCATAATATAACAATTCTTCAAATGGAAGCAATATTTTTGTATAGATACACTATCCAGTGTTTTATAGAGATCAGTGGTTTCACCCCCCGAGATCTGTTTGCTAACATTTGTTGTGTTCATAATTTAAATTCATTCCTAATGAATTACCCCCTGCGGGTAAGGGGCAAGAATATACCCGAGGTAGGCATGCCTGTCGTAAGAGGCGACTAAAATCCAAACTCCGTATACTGAGATTGATGTATACATAACTATGCAATGAGCAAAACAATAAGATATAGTACCCCAGGTGGCAGTCCAGGTTCACTGGAAAATCCACCCTCTTCGGAGGTCGGCTCTATGGATTCTGGGGAGAGCCAATTATTGCATTTAATAAATCCCTTCCTAAAAAGTGCAAGGGTATCTCGATCACCACCATCTAAATCGAGTATAAAACCATCCAAATTCGGGCAAAAGAGTCCACCCGTCACGCCAGCGCGCGCCAAAAAAGACTCAGATAAAACAGAAAATCTTGAAAAAGATAATAACGAACTTCGACGAAGACTTGATGAAGTAATGGAACTTTATCAAGAGCTAAAGAAAGAAGTCGATCTTCTTCGAAAAGAAAATGAGATGTTGAAAGGCAAAAATTCTCAAATAAACTCCAAAGCTAGCTTGCCAGAAGTCAATAATTCTAGATATGAAACAGACGAAGAAGAGCTAGCACGTGAAACGGAAAAGTCCTCAAAGAAAAGATTAAGTAAAAAGCGTAAAGCTGGCTCTTCACCTGAGGCAGCCTCGTCTTTTGAAATAATAGTTTCACCAAAACATGCGACAGTAAAAGAAAAACCTGTTAAGGAACGGCCCCCGCCACCGATAAATGTTATCGGTATTGAGGAGTATAACAAGTTGCAAACCATATTAAAGGCATTACTACCATCGGCTTTTAAAGTTATTTCGCTCAATAACAACAAATGGAAAGTATGTGTGAAAGACCCCGAATAGTGTTGCTTAAACATCGATAGTCTATCGATAGTATCGATAGTAAAAAACTATCGCGTACATCGATAGTTTTCAAAAACTATCGATAGTTTCAATAATTCCAAATTGTGTAATGAAAGGCCTGCGACAATTAAAATTTAAAGAAAAAATGTATGATATTTTAAGGTTGTCTATTGTCTCCATCATTATTTTTTTCTGAAATCCTGACATTAATGTCGTTTTCGATTGGATTTTCTTACTGTTCTACTCCTTTTTGATTCCAATAGAATACGAAAACATCGTGTTGTCAAATTTACACACACACTACTGAATGACGCCATATTATAAAATGGCTTCTTCAAGTATTAATCACTTTTGACAAGTAGTGCGACGAAAAACTGTATGTGTATGCGTGTCTTCCAAATCTACTCCTTCTTCAAATCGGGAACAGAAAAATACTCTGAAAACAGTACTCCGAACAGCCAATTGAAGGCTTTTGGAGTGGATGGAGTGAAAATGGAGTAGAAAAGGCGTACTCCGAACGTCCAAACGACGACTATGGCCCTGTTGGTTAAGAGCTACAAGACATAAAATATGTCAATAGTTGAGACCAAAGATAGGTTATATAGGTACTTGAAGCTCTTAAAATGAAAAAATAAAAACATTAAACGAAAATACAGTAGGCGCTTAACTGGCTGAACAGAATAGAGTGCTGCAACTGGAGCTGCAGCTGCAACTGGAATAGCTGTCAAAAAGTGTCGTACGTGATTTTTTCTACGCGCCCACGATGCAGCTGTAAAGCTTTCTGAATTTTGGTATCGAAAATAAAAATGAAAACAAAAATAAAAATTAATAATGATGAAAAAGAAGCTAAAATTGCTTTACGTCTTTATGAGACATTGAAAAGAGTTTAAAAATTACTTTAACCCACATGTAAACACTCTGTTTTGCTCACAATTTCAAAACGTCAAAAAAGCTGCAAGCAAAAGTTAAAAGTTGGCCAACTTGTCTAGTTGCGTCTGCAGCTCCGTCTGCAGTTGCGTCGTGTTCTGTTCGCATCATTGAATTTGTGGGTATTCAACATTTTGACAGCTATTCCAGTTGCAGCTCCAGTTGCAGCTCCGTCTCCAATCTGTTCAGCCAGTAACTTGTGAAATTCGAAATAGTGAACTATCCAAAATAATGCACACAAAATTTTATATGAAAATGTATTTTGTATACAAATTGCCCGCAAGCATTAAACAATGCTTAAAATCACTGACGAGTTGTTTTCATTTTTTTGTTTAAACCTCATTGACAGCTTTGGTAAACGCTTAAATAAAATTAAAATTCACATCGAACAAAATGTGCACTTTGGAGCGAATTCATCTTTAGAAAGCCTTTTAAAACTCCCGCACGAAAAAGTGAACAATCTCGAAAGAGTGAACAGCGTTGGTTTTTATTATTCCACTATATTGAGCTTCTACTGTAATTTCAATTTTTAAAAAGAAATTTTGAGACCTTTTTATAACAAAATATATTTTTCTCTTTCTCAAAAATCATAACTTATTTTACAATTCAATGGATTTTGCAATAGAAGTTTTAAGGCATTTTAAAAATGTGTGAAAAATGAATTGGTAAAACTATCGATAGTATCGATACTATCGATAGTTTTTTGCAAAAATATCGATACTATCGAAAATGGAAACTATCGATGTTTAAGCAACACTAACCCCGAAAGTTATCGCCTTCTGTCGCGAAAACTAAACGAAGAAAAAGTAGAGTGGTATACCTATGAAAATAAGTCGGAGAGACCCTTACGTGTTGTGGCGAGAGGCTTACACGCATCATGTTCAAAAGACGATATCATTAGTGATCTAAAAGAGCGCAACTTCAAAATCTTAGATGCAATTAACATCGTCAAAAGAGAGAAACAGACAAAAGAGGGTGAAACAAAAGTGGTACAGCGTGGTCTTCCACTATTTATACTTTCTTTCGATAAGACTGAAAAACTAGATGAAATTTATAAAATCAAAACAATTCTAAACATCGTAGTTAAGATCGAACCTCTAAGAAAGAGCACAAGGTTAGTCCCTCAGTGTAAACGCTGTCAAGAATTCAATCACACCCAAACTTATTGCAAAAAAGAGCCAAGGTGTGTAAAATGCGCCGGAAAGCATTTAACCGTTGACTGCATCGGAAAAAATGAAAGTCCACCGACGTGCATTAATTGTAATGGAAATCACCCGGCAAACTATAGAGGCTGCGAAGTAGCTAAAGAATTACAAAAGCGGCGATCAAAATCAGCCAAAACACAAAGAAACCCACAAAGGCAAATAGAAACCGTAGTTCCCAAGACTTCCAAATCTAATAAAGCTCCAAAACCTATTATCCGTAAGGAAAAGAAAACAGTGTCAATACCTTCGGAGAATATATCAAAGCAAGGAAATGCAGAAACATATGCCCAAATAGCGGCCAAAAAAATACCCGTAAACAACGACACTGAAACCGACCCGGTTTCAAAAGTATTTTCAATAATTCTGTCAAAACTTGAGGAACAATGTGACACAAATAAACTTATCTTTGATAGGTTAAGTAAGCTCGAAAATTGTTTTCGACCCAAATCTCTCTCAAAAAATTTATGATGGAAAAGTTTAAAATTCTTACGTGGAATGCCAACGGACTATGGCAAAAACTTGGAGAATTAGAGACGTATATGCAGGAAAATGATATCGACATATGTTTGATATCAGAAACGCATGCCAAAAATGAATCAAATCTTAAAATCCACGGGTTTCTTGACTACCACGCTGTTCATCCTTCAAATAAAGCAAGGGGTGGATCATCGTTATATATAAAAGAGTGCATTGAACACTCGATAGGCCTGAAAATAGAGGTAGAATCGATGCAATTGAGTAGTGTTCAGGTTAGAACTAAAAACATTCTTCTCAATATCTCTTCGATATATTGCCCTCCACGTTGCAAAATCGATAAGAGTGAATTTACGACATTGATAAAGTCGCTAAGCCCAAACTTAATTGTTGGTGGCGATTTTAATGCAAAGCACACCTTTTGGGCTTCAAGATGCATATCTCAAAAGGGTCGAATGCTATATGAGGCAGGAATGGAAAATAATTGCGATTTTCATTCGACCGGAAAGCCAACTTACTGGCCAACTGATCCGTCAAAAATACCTGACTTAATCGATTTGTTTATGGTAAAAGGAATACCCTCTAACCGTATTGAAATCTCAGAAGGCCATGATCTCTTCTCAGATCATTCTGCAGTCATACTCACTATGAGCGAAAGCCTTGTCAAAATTGAAAAACCACCCAGGTTAACAAACGGTAAAACCAACTGGGAAGGATTTAAGAAAGATATCGAGGACAACGTTGAATTGAGGGTATCATTACAAACGCCTCTTGAGCTTGAAGATGCAGTAGATGCCTTTGTTGATATAATACAAAAGGCAGCGTGGAATAACACACCTTATCAAAGGGTTACGCCGCGCTACAAAGATATAAAATATCCGCAGGAAATAAAAGACTTAATAAAAGATAAACGAAAAGCACGTAAGAAATGGCAGCGAACCCGTGCTCCTCAACACAAAGCTCATTTAAATCGCTTGTGTAATGTGCTAAAAACAGCGATATCAAATTTCAAAAACCGTGAAGTTGAAAATTACCTTGAAAGCTTGTCAGCTGGGAAAGAATCCAACTACTCACTTTGGAAAGCTATAAAAACAACGAAAAAACCAAAGCTTCCAGTACCCCCGATTAAGAAAAGCCAAAACGAATGGGCTAAAAGTGACAAAGAGAAAGCGGCAGTATTCGCCGATTACCTGGAAGAAACATTTAAACCTTCCGATGGGCAAGCACTCAATGAAAATATTAATATGAGTTTTAGCTCAAGTGAAAATTACAGAACCAGAAATGCTACGCTTGCTGAATTGAACAGAGAAATAAAGAAGCTTAAGTCTAATAAAGCTCCGGGGTATGACTTAATAACAGCGGAAATATTAAAAATGCTTCCTAATAAAGGATTAATTAACCTCCTTTATATAATAAATGCCGCTCTAAGGCTAGAATATGTTCCAAGCCAATGGAAAGTTGCGGAAGTCATAATGGTTTTGAAACCTGGCAAACCATCTCACGAAAAGAATTCTTACAGACCAATTTCGCTTCTTCCAATAATATCGAAAGTTTTTGAAAGAATACTACTCCTGCGCCTGCAGCCTATAATAGAAGAGAAACGATTAATACCTGAACATCAGTTCGGATTTAGAAGCAAGCATTCAACAATTGATCAAGTGCATAGAATAACTAACGTAATTGAGAGAGCTCTTGAAGAAAAGAAAATCTGTTCGACGGTCTTTTTGGATGTGTCGCAAGCGTTTGACAAGGTGTGGCACGAAGGCCTCAAATTCAAATTACGACAAGTTCTGCCTGAAGGACTTTATAAAATTCTTAACGAATATCTAGAAAACAGACTTTTTCGTGTAAGACACGGAAATGAATATTCTAATTTCAAAGAAATAGTGGCTGGGGTACCACAAGGTAGTGTTTTAGGTCCAGTTCTGTACCTTCTATTTACACGTGATATACCTCAAACAGAAGACACTTTCGTAGCAACGTTTGCTGATGATACTGCAATACTAGCAGTAGGCAAAACGATTAACGAAGCTACGATTAAATTACAAAATGCTCTTAATAATGTTAATGAGTGGACAAAAACATGGCGAATAGCGCTCAATGAACAAAAGTCAGTCCACGTGGACTTTACGTATAAAAAAATAAATAGATTGCCCGTCTTTCTTAATACCGGTCGTGTACCATTTGCGAATGAAGCAAAATATCTGGGAATGACTCTAGACGCGAAATTAAAATGGAAGCCGCACGTAAAAAAGAAATGCGAAGAATTAAAAAGTAAATTAAGAGATATGAACTGGCTACTCGGTAAATATTCCAAGCTTAGTATTGATAATAAGTTGATTTTATACAGGCAGGTACTTAAACCTGTCTGGACTTACGGTATACAACTCTGGGGTTGTACCTGCGATACAAATTTAAATAAATTACAAACGTTTGAAAATAAATTGCTTAGGTCATTTGTAAATGCACAATGGTATATAAGAAACGAAGATCTTCACAGGGATCTCGGGATTCCTACGGTTCGAGATGAAATTAAGAGTTTCGCGCGAAAACATAGAAATCGGCTATTAGATCACGCTAATCCAACGATTATTGACATTCTTGACGAGTCGAATTTAGTACGCCGTCTGCAAAGAACAAAACCTTCCGACTTGGTGCGGTGAACACAAAACCACTTTAAAATCGCGGAATAA
This sequence comes from Dasysyrphus tricinctus, assembly GCA_963921185.1. NCBI lineage: Eukaryota > Metazoa > Arthropoda > Insecta > Diptera > Syrphidae > Dasysyrphus > Dasysyrphus tricinctus. The sequence continues at coordinate 74,219,206 of OY992531.1, forward strand.
GCAGAAACTTTCACCGGAAAGTTACCTGCAACACGTTACTTAACTTCGTTAAAAATAAATTGCTAGATAAGTTTCAACTTAGTTGCAATCGGGAAGTGGAGGTGGTTTTAGTGTAGTAAGAATCTCACACTTCTATGAGCACGCGTTTTCCGGTCCTCATAGAGCCTGATGCAGGTTTTGCGCCTACCCACGGTAAAAAAAAAAAAAAAAAAAAAAAAAAAATTCCTAATTAGTAAATGAAACGGAATAACAAACGTAGAGAGTGTGACAAGGAGGTAAAATCATTTAAAAAAAAACGCAAAATATGCAATCGCATCCTCCTCATTATTTAATGATTTATCTCATTCCACTATGTAATTATACAAAAAAAATATACCAAATGCACACAGTGAATAACTTAAAGATAATAAATAATAAAACAAACTTCCACAAAAGTTTATATTTTCATATCATGGTCTGTTTCCCTTTCTTCAGATACACATCTGGAAATAGGGATGAGCGATTTTAATCGATATTTGAAAATCGATAATAAAGATTTCGATGTTTTGCAACATCGATATTACCATCCAAAACATCGGCTTGAAAAAACAAACAAAAAGTTAGTACGAAAATGATTGATTCTGCTAGTAAAATCTAGATGGAGTGACTTTCATAGTTTTTAAGTAATCTGTAACATTTGGAATTTTTTGAAAGAGGAAATTATCAAAGGATCTTTCAAACCAAATTTAAAAATTCAGAACCACAACGAAACTTCCGATGTGCAAAAAGGCACAGATATAAGTTTACACATGAAGTGCCTATCAATTTTGTATCCATAAAATTTGTTTTGTGTTTATTTGTGCAAAAGAAATATTTTTACATCGATCTTCAAGCATTAATATCATCAGCTGCATTTTATTATCCCCCAAATCTAATCTGGATTAGATTATCATAATAAAACAAACAGGATCCCAGTGTGACGAGAGAGTTATATACCTATCTCTGTCTATCCCTTTGCTTCTGTATTATTTCTCTACTCTATTCTGTATTTCTCCCTATTTTCAACACAAAAAAGCCACCTACACGTCAGAGAAAAAACTAATTTTTGCAAGAAAATGCTAAGGGTGTGTGGTCAGAATGGATTTGTAAATCGAAATCCGAATCAAATTTGGATTTTGTGTTGTTTTTGTAATACATGTATTTTCGTATGCAATTCCAATCCCGATCAGATCTGGAGGAAAATAAAATACAGCTATCGATGCTCAGCAAGACGCATTCTAAACAATACAAGTATTTGTACACACTTTTGTAAGTAAAAATATCTTGCAATATCGTTAGATAACAGTGTACACATTAAATACTTGCAATATTGCTTCTATAAAATCTGTGGACGATATACATATTTTAACATCGATTTTCACATTTCATCCATTAAAATCATTGATGCCTAGAAAGATACCGCTTACATGCGGTTTTAGCACACAAGCTTCTGGGCATCATTATTTTGCAATATCGAGTTTAAAGTTGAAATACCTTGCTTATGGCTTTATATTTTTCATTTGTATAGAAACTTAAATCAATTTTAAAAACCTTAAGAAAAAATAGCCGGCACCAGAAATTTTGAAAGCAAAAATACATTAGAGCATAGCATGATGCATTTTTTGCTTTGGGCAAACAAAAAACTTAAACAAAAACACCTGAAAAAAGCATCGATGTTAAGTAGCATCGATGTTTTCGGTTCGATATTTATTGACATCGATATTTGGTCTTCGATGTTGAAATCGATGTTGTTTCAATATCGCACATCCCTATCTGGAAAATACTTTTTTTTGTATAATGCAGACGTCAAATTATGAAGCAAAAAAACTGTTATACATTATAAGGAATACACTATCCAGTGTATTATAGAGATCAGTGATCGGCGAGCACGCGATTTATATCTTTTATTGACTTTGGGCACTTTGAATCGAAGTTAGTTGATATTTTTATAACTTCTAACTGACCATTCACTATTTTTTGATGAATTAAAATTAGTTTTAATGATTTATTTGCTTTTAATCTATTTAAATGACCGACAAACACTTTAGAACATTTGTTAAACCCGCCGCAAAATACTTTCAACTCCAGAGAAATGTCAAATCTTGTTAGTGTGTGTGAAATCGATTTGAAATCTTGCGGCAAGATTTGTTTTGACAGAATAAAATCGATTTTGTTTAGAAATAAATCAATTCTGTTTAGAAAAAAATCGATTATCTGGTTGTAAGGAATTCGACATTATAGGTCTGATCCTTTACTTTGGGTTTTTGTGATTTTTTGTCCAAACTTGTGTCAAATTTTTTTTTTTATATGAACTTTGACACAACTTTGGACTAAAATGCGCAGAAATGCACAGAAAATCACAGAAATTCAAAGTAAAGGAACAGCACCTTATATTTCTCATAAAAATCAAACAAAATGTATGAAAGTGATACCTAAATAGCTGTCAAAAAAGTGATAGTCAATTTGATAATCACCTTACGTGGAGCAAAAACATTTATTTTGATGATCAACAATCAAGTATTGCCCTAGCCGATTCCACCCCAGTTTATATTTGTTGAGCGCTCAGTAATTTTCGATCGTTCTTTGACGGAACAAGAGAATACAAATAGGTTTGTTCGGGTACTTTCTGGGCTAAATTGGGCAGTCTGTCAAATTTTGAGGATGGGAGATGCAATTCTCTCAGAGAGAAGTAGAACTGTGCAAAAGTACACGAACGCATAAAACTCAATTAAATTTAAAAACAAAATTTGTTTATTGTTAAAAATATTTTGTTATGAAATCAGTTTCTGTTCATATAAAAGCACTGCACAATAAAAATAAATGAAGATATTCACTGTTTTATCACTTTTTCTCCTTTAAATATAAGCTGCGTTTTTTTGTATGTCCATATGGAGTTTGGTGAAAAAAACGACATCGGGACATTTCAATATTTATGCCTTGGTCTGCCATTTTGTTCTGAACTATCCTACCAACAAACATTTAACATTTCTATACAAATTATCGATAACAGAACGACAATGGTAGTCTGACAGTACCGTTTTTATCGAGACAAAAGTTAACTCCAGATAATTATCTGGACTTAGCTAACTCTATATGGACATAGTTGTTGTTGTATTTAACATGTAAATTGTTTTGCTTTGTTGTCGTTTTTTTCACACAATTTTATTTGGACATGCAAAAAAACACAGCTATAGTTTCATAAATTTTTTTAATAAAAAAACGAAAAAAAATAACTAAAAAAAACAGAACGAAAAGTAAACAACAGCCATTTTAGTTTTGTGTTGTTGTTCTCCACAGTACACATATTAAAGGTAATATATTCCGAGTTTTCATTTTCGTTCAAGTTCGCGCATATGTCAAAATCTCAGAGACCCCTGTCAGTTCATTGTGTGTGTACTGTGACATGTTCAACACTTTCCAAATTTTACATTTAGATTTTCAGTTTTCTCAATTTTCCAAGCCTCTGATTGGCCAGAATTCAGAAATCTGAAGATTCAGTACTGAAATTGAGGCATTAAATGTACCCATTGTCAATTTGACAAGGTCTCTGAGAATTAATTTGTTTTTTTTGTTCAGTATCTGACAACCGATTTTTGAAAACATGCGCAATATATTACCTTTAATATGTGTACTGTGGTTGTTCTCAGCTCACAGAACACCAGCACTTCATTTCTGCCCAAACGAATTCTTTGGGCAGAATTTTCAAGAAAGAGAATTTTTTTACTCTCTCGTGAGCGTTCTCTTCTGCCAAAAACTACACATTTTTTGCGTACGTGAACAGATTTGGGCGAAATTTGGTAGATTTGGGTAGAGTTTGGCTGTTTTGTGTGAGTACGCGAACATACCTATTGAAATAAGTGTCAAATGAAAGGTATGCTACTCAGGAACAAGTTTTACTATGGGCGTTAAATTGCATTTCATTTAGTGCCCTTTCACACGCGGAAACTGAGTTGCCAGCAACTTTTAGTTCCTGGGTGAGATGGGCAGGAGGAAAGAGAGGGGCGAACAGAATCTCCCCGGTCGAGGATTTGAGGAGATTTTTTGATTTTTTTTGGTGGGAACATAGTATTAGGTAGATTTTCAAAGAAAATTTCAAAAATTTGAGATTTGTTTCCTCGTGTGAAAGGTACAAGAAATTTTTAAGGAGATTAAAAGAAAACGTCAAAAAAATCTCCAGCAACTTGTTTCTTCGTGTGAAAGGGGAGGTTTAGGTGTGTTCAACCAATAGACTTTCAAAGGAAATTTCAAATATTGCCTGGAGATTTGTTTCCTTGTGTGAAAGGTACAAGAGATTTTTTAGGAGATTAAAAGAAAACGTAAAAAAAATCTCCAGCAGCTTGTTTCTTCGTGTGAAAGGGGACTTAGAAAAGAAGATATTTCAATGTTAATATAATGCAATTGCATGGAGTATGTTGTGGACACCGTAACTGAAATTTAAAAAAAAAAGAAGTTTCGTTCAGTAAATCTCATGGTTATTATTATTATATGTTTACCTATGTTTCTGTATCTGCACCTGCAACTGGACGTGACTGCCCATTTACCCTGAGGCCACACGAGCAAGTACTTGCAAGCAAGTTGGCTACATACACTGCCTGTCAAATTCGTAATTTGCATTCCACTTGCCTCCCACTTGCTTTCCACTTGCATTCCACTTGCTTGTCTCCCAACTTGCTTCTCAACTTGCTTCACTACTGGCTTCAAAACTTGCATGCCAGTTGATAAGCAAGTTGCTTGGGTTTGTTTGTGTTAGTAAACAAATGTGTATGTATTGCAACTTGCTTGCAAGTACTTGCTCGTGTGGCCTCGCGGGGTTACTGGGCTCAGCAGATGTAAAACGGAGACTTGAACCTGTCCGTTTCACAGATATTGTTGCTCTCCTTGCAGAGGACGCAGTGGCCTTTTGGTATTTTGTCCTTCTTCCTGTCGTAGCCGGAAATCGTCGGAAGTGTTCGAATGGGTTGTTCAATGCCATAGCCGTGTGCCTCGAGCTCTGTGTTGCTGTTGGTGCGGCAGTTGCTATTGCAGCAGATCTCTCATGAACGCCACTGGCTTTTGGTGAGAAAAGCCAAATTTGTGACAGGGGTTGTCGATGTCGTTATGGCTGACGATATATTGTTGTAACCATTGCCTGTAGTGAAATTCTTGTTGCTGTTGCTGCTGATCGCAATGACTCGAGATATAGGAGTGGATACTTGGCTGGAATTGGATGTGGTGGTGGCTACTGTTGTTGTTGTTGTTGTAGCTTTGAGATAGCCTAAAACAGCTAAAGGCTGTTGCAGTGCAACTGCGGCGACACCCAAGCGAAGCAGGGCATTGACCATCGCAGGTTTTGATGGGGTTTCCTTATGAGTTCTTTTGGAAGGCAATTATTTATTTATTAAAAGGAAACTGATCGCAAAATAGGGAGGCAACCGCGGGGTTGAGACCAAGCCACGAACCCAAACACAAATGACTTTTTTTTTGTAGGTTATGCTTTGTATTTTCACTGCACATTAACTTAATCACCCTGGGATATATAAAACATTATTTCACCATTTTCTTACGGGTTTTATTTATAATTACGAAAGAGGCCAATATTTGAAAAGAAAAACTAGATTGGAGAAAACGCGAAACCGAAATGTACATACATATGTACATCCAATAAATTTGTTTTTGTAGTTCGGGCGACGCGACGGCTACATAGAACGCTGTTTAGATTGGGAAGGCTGGTTTCTGGACAAGAGAAGTGGGGGGTCAGGGATGTCGTGAGGCATGAAGAAAACATAAACATCCGACTCATGAGTCTCATTTTGTTGTTGTTTCAATGCGCAAAACATTGTAGTTGTTGTTGTTTCTATGTGTTTTGAGGCGCCTCAAATTTTCTAATGTAGACACGATGAGACTCACGAGTCCGGACTCAATTTTCCCAATCTAAACAGGCTCTAGGTGATGTTTTGTTTAGACTTAGACGGTGTCCACATTGGGTATGAAAAAGAGGATTTTTAATGACTTTTCAGTATTCATATCTCGCTCCCACTCCTTCATTGAAGTGAGATGTGAATACTGAAAAGTCATTAAAAATCCACTTTTTCATACCCAATGTGGACACCGTCTTACGCTATATAAAAGATGGTATTTAAAGTGCTACCACGGAATCTAAACAAAAATCCAGTATATTTTATATATTTTATAGGTGGTTACGAGAATTTTGCCAATAAAATTGAAAGTTTTTTTTTAGCAAAAGAACAATCGCGTCGGCATTCTCGCTCACCATATTTCTTTTTGTTTTGGTTTTGGAGGTCAATGCTACCAACATAAAGATGCCAAAAACTTTAGTAAAAAGAATGATGGCTGCCGCAAGAAATGTTTATTGGAGGGACTGAGAGATAGATGTAGTGGAATTTAGCAATAAAATCGAAAACGTGCAAATTCGATTTACACGTTATCGATTTTAAATAAGTACACCGTTTGTAAAAATAGGATGATTGGGATGGATAATTTTGATTGGCAGCTCAAATCAAATGATTAAGCCGTTGACCATATTGATGAAACGATTAGAATTCGAAATTCTCGCTACCTTTCCTAGGCAGAGTTGTAGAAACCGTCGTACGACATAGACGGCTAAGACAGTGCAAGTTAATACTTAAGAACTATACATACCTATAACTACAAAAAAAAAAAAATTTTAAAAATTTGAGAACATTTATTTATATAATAAAGAAAATAACAAATACAATCCGCAATTTAAAATTTTCATATACTACTACCCAGTTTAAATTAGTAAGTTTATTGGATAAAGTTAAAAGTGTTAAAAATAAAAAAGAAATAAAAAATGAATAATTTACAGAAAACATACATAGATATATACCTACCCACTGTTACAATTACGGAGTGCCAATATCACTACTGTAACTACCTACAACTATAGTAAGGTGAAAATCATATTAAGCCTCGATTTTATTGAATTTTTGGTGAGTGTGTTTTTTTTTTTTTTGTTTTATATTAGTGGAAATAAATATAATATTAAAAGAATAATGCAAAATTTAAATAAGTATACTTGAAATCAAAAAGTGATAAGCTATTATCTCCCGATAGGATTTAATGCAGTTAGGCGATCACGGACTATTACACACAGGAGTCGTGATCGCCCACCCCTTTTCTATAACCCGAGATAGTTATCCGAGTTTCTATTGAGTAAAAGGAGGTGCATATATATAAACGCTGTTTTGGATTTCCGATCACGAAACACCTATTAGCTGAATTTTAATCTTCTTTAATTTTTTTTTCGCTATTGCCAAAAATTTAAGTCAAGTCTAAATTCAGAAAGAAAAATCGGAAATTTGCAACTCGCAAAATTTTCAAATTCAATATTTAAAATACTAAGTGCGATTTAAATTATATATATATACACATCGATATTTCTGTTCGTATCCATATATTATTTATATATCGTCTCATACATTTATGCTGCACCTGAAACTTTATTCCGTGGAGGATCTAGTACGGAGAAATTTCAAAGCTTTTGTTCGTGTTTTCTTTTTATATGTTGGTGCGATATTTTTTTTTGTATCCCTTTGCTGGGTTTCTTAACAACTTTTTTTTGTAAATTACTTACCATTTTCATGTAAAGTATATATAGGAGTTTGTTTTGTGATTATTTATATTTCCTTAATTAAAACTGTGGATTAATTTGGTTTCCCCTTCGTCAGAAATAGTAAAAATAAAATTAAAAAAAAAAAAAAAACATGTAGATAGTTTGATATATAACCCAGGTAGAGTTTCTACCCCCTATTGAGCTCGATTCAGGTAGGAAGTCTGATGGTACATAGGCGTGTAATATCCATTGATTTATTTTTTTTTAGGGAAAAGTATTTGAGCTCCCAAATAAGTATAAGAGGAAACTAGGTAAATACCGCGTAAATGGTTAAATTGATAAAACTCCTAAATACTTCCGTTTCCCTTTTTTTTGTAAAATAACAAAATAAGTATGTATGTACATGTACATATCTAAGTAATAGTGAATAATTTTGTTTGTCAGTCATATTTTCTTTTTTTTTGATCTTGTTTTGTTTGTTATATTTAAATTTGCTTGAATCATTTAAATAATTTTGATAGTTATTTTCTTTTTATGAAACCCAAAATTAATAAAATTTGTCTTTGTAAATCGCGCCATCAATATGGTTGAAATTTTGTGTTTTATTCAAGCGTATAGCTTGATGGCTTGCTAGGTGTCTATTTTGCAGGGGATGCGGAAGGCAGCTGTATAGATAAACGGAGGAGAAATGAACTGAGCTGGAAAAGAAGGTAAGCCAAAGTAATGGGGAAGTTATAACCTAGGCCACATAACTTCCAAGGTAGGGTGGGTAGGCACGCTGAATAACAACTTCAGCGCCCTCGGGTGGTAATGTCCGTCCGTTTTATAATTTTTTCTAGTCTTCGGACTATTTGAATTTCCTTGGCATGATTTATGTTTAATGTGATAGGCGAGACCATTGAGCAGCGTGAACAAAGTTCCCACCCATATCCGGCGAGCTCGAGCCGAGCAACCACAAGCATGCCTTTATGTTCATTGCTCTCAACAAAACTGCTTCTAAATTCGTCTCTCTAGCCTATTACAAGTACGATCGCATATTAATTATATTTTTTTTATCCTAACTTCAAAACATCTCCTGACATTGCAGAAGTGTGTTTTTGAGGATTTCCTAACCTCCAAAGCTTCCGTTACGGTTTTAAACATATACCCAGTAAGGATTTCAATAGTTTTTTTTTTAACTTATTATTTTAGTCTGATTTTTAACCTCATGTTTGAAGAATTTAAAGTAGCAGGTTGACTAATTGGCGCTTTCAAAACGCCAGCCCCGGATCTACGATTTTTTCGAACCGGAGCAAAACTTGATTTTGGCGCCCTTGCCGTTTTTGATAAAAATGAAAAAAAAAAACTGGGAGAATAAAACTTTTTAATAGATGTGCAGCCCATACCTATTCAGCAACTTATTACTAGGTATAGATAAGAAAATTAACAATGCCTAAACAAAGATGATCACAACCAAGATTCGTAGAACGATAAAATATGATTCGTTCTCTCGTGAATAATTCAAAAGAATTTTGTTTTTGATTCGATCACGAATCTTATTTTTGGTTCCTAATAAAATTCGTTTTCATTCGAATCAAATCTGCAAGGATTTCAATGAAATTGACAGAGGTGATAGCTGAGACAGAGTTATAGCAGAAAGAAATATTTTCAAAATAGGATGTTTCTAAAATATGTCAACATTTTGCAACTTCGTTCTTTCTTGAGAGATTGCAATGAAATTGGTTTAGGTGATAGCTGATACCGAATTGTAACGGAAAAAATATTTCACAACAGGATCTTTCAAAAAATGTTAATAAATTATAACTTTGTTGTTCTTTGAACGATTTCAATGAAATTGACACACACAATTTCAAACCTTAATAGTACGAGAGCTAAGCAACGTCAAAACACACGTAATTTTAGATTGGCTGGTTCTTCGATACGCGTGAGAGCAGTCTCTGGCTGGTGGGAAATTTTGTGTTATCCGCCATTTTGAAAAAGGGGTTTGTGGGTATTTAGATGTTTTGTGAATTAAAAAAGATCTAAAATACAGTGTAATAATGTTATCAGTATCCAGCAAATAATTCTTTAGGCAAGACTAGGATTTGTACGGCTTGGTGCGACGCTTGTTGAGGGACACAGTTCAAATGTTTTGTTATTGAAGAAGGGGGATCTATCCCCTACAGTTTAGGGAGGAGGGAAAGTTTTGTAAAAATACATTTACATACAATGCAATAAACTATTGTTTAAAAACATCAGAAAAAATTCTTACAATGTATTACAGCTTGTTTCTTTTTAATTTTTAATTTAAAATTATTTTAAATGGAGAAATAATAATAGAAAAACTGCTAAAGGTTGACGGAGAAATACAATTTGATATTCCATTGCCGCATCTCAATTCATTTTATTTCATTAGGCGTCGCAATTCTCAGTTTTTTCAGTCACATAGATTTGGCGCCCTTGTAAGCTGCCGCCCGGGGCACAGGCCCCGGTTTGCCCCCCCATAGATCCGGGGCTGCAAAACGCCAATAAATGACAGCATAAATACATTCACATTTTGAAGACTAATAATAATGACCACTTAAAGCGACTTAATGATGATTTTCGTAATAAAATTAAGACCATAAGCGACGTTCCAAAACACCAATGGTAATTGGCCTATTTTTGACGAAAACCAAATGACGGATATTCGATTCAGAATAGAATCAAGAGTGATTTGAAGCTTCACTATATTCAATTCAATTTCATTTAAGACATACTATAATCAATCATATTTTATTATTAGTCCCCTTTCACACGAAGAAACAAGTTGCTGGAGATTTTTTTGACGTTTTCTTTTAATCTCCTTAAAAATCTCTTGTACCTTTCACACAAGGAAACAAATCTCCGGGCAATTTTTGAAATTCCCTTTGGTTGAACACACCTTAACCTAGATGTGAAAGGAAATGTCAAAAAATCTCCTCAAATCTTCGACCGGGGAGATTCTATTCGCCCCTCTTTCCTCCTGCCCTTCTCACCTTGGAACTAAAAGTTGCTGGCAACTCAGTTTCCTCGTGTGAAGGGGCACTTACATACATAATGTAGATTGTAAATATAGGGTATTATGATAAATGTACTTATTTATGATGTTATATGGGCATTTTTATATACAAAATAGTTTTGGGACTGTCTAGATTCTGTATTCCACTTTAATTTTTCTATTTTTGCAGTGGTCAGAAGCCAGAATGCTAAGTAAGATTTCATGAAAGTGTTAAAACAAAAATGCATTTTTTTCGATTTTGAAGTACACCACAACACAATGAAAACACTTCTGCACGGTGATTGTAGGGCTAAACCACATCCAAAAATAACAAAACCATTCTTGGCCACTCACGCCCATGTTTCATACAATTTTGCCCATTCTCCTTTAACAATTTAAGCTAACTAAGCTTAGGTTTAAATTTATTTATGAATAGCCTAAACTCTGGACTTACTTAGTAACAACTTAGCAAGAGCTTAGCAAACATCTATGAATATGCCCCATTTTGTTTTTGTTTTCTTTTTAAAATTGTAGATAGGATCGTTTATTCACTTTGTCGAAAAGTTAAAACACGAATTTGTTGATATTTGCGCTAGGAATTGCGTAAAGTGCCTTTCACATGAGCTGCGAACTGCGAATGCGAATACATTTTGTTTAAGAAACTCCAAGTGCAAATATAAACAAAATTCACGTTTTAACTTTTCGGCAAAGCGAATAAACGATCTTATCTACAATTTTAAAAAGAAAACGAACCAAAATTTGTGTAAATTGTTAAATTTTGCATTTTTATGTTTTCAACGCGATCAACGATATATTTTCTGTGAGCTGTCAAACACTTATTCGCAATCCACAACATCAGGACACATTCCACAAATCTGCGAATGAAAAATTCGGTCAATTTAAAGTGCCTTTCATATGAGCCGCGAATAGCGAACTGCGAATTGCGAATGGTTGCGAGTTTTGACATTTCTTTCACATGAGTGGTCGCCGACAGACGTGAATCGTCAAAAAAATAAACCAGTAAAATGGGTGCTAAAAAAAATTTGTTAAATTCGAGCGAATTTTTCATTCGCAGATTTGTGGAATGTGCCCTGATGTTGTGGATTGCGAATAAGTGTCTGGCAGTTCGCAGAAAATCATGCCGATTAGTCAATTCGCAATATTCTACTCCCCCGGAGTTGACCAAATTCGCCATGGATTCGCATTCACGTTTTTTCTCAATTAGTGAACTCTTCGAATGAACTATTTTCCGAACTATATTGTAATATTTTCTCAGGTTCGTTAATAAAACTTATTTACTTTATTCAAAACGTCCACTTATTTATTTCGCAAAATAAAACACTTTACTTTTCTTACTACAAACAAAACGATTTATTCTTCACCACTGAATTAATTCACAAACTTTACTTTTCACTTTTATTACAACCAACTTTATTCATTCACGATTAAAAACAAACTGTGTCGCTGCCGTTCAAACATGTGCCTTTTATACTTGTTTTCCAAACTCTGGAAAGTGGTGGAAGGTTCTCGTCTCTGCTTCCAGAGCTTTCCATAGGGGAAATTTCCCAATAATTTCCCTTCCAAAAGCTTTTATTTGACAGCTGGTAAATCTGCTATAATCCGGCAGATGGCGCTTCCTTCGTTTGAGAGTTGCTATAATTATAGCTAATAAGGGTATGTTTGCACTGCGACCGTAAGCTTTATTGTGTCCGTTTGTTTGCATTTTGGAGTCGTTATAGTTCAAATATGGAAAGTTATTACACTGCCCCCCTCTTAGGATTGATCGTCCCGAGCAAATCCATCACTTCCATCACCATTATAATGATGTAAACGGTCGCTGTGAACTACTTTTAGTTTGCCTCTTAATCCTCTCTGAATGCGGTAGACGACATCGTTTATTCGTGTTACAACAGTATAAGGGCCTTCCCAATTTTGTTGAAGCTTCGGTGAGAGTCCCTTCCGACGGTGGGGATTATAAAACCACACAAGGTCTCCCACTTGGAATCCTGTCGTTGTGGCTTTTGCGTCGTATCTTGTTTTCATCCGATCACTCGACAGCTTTATATTTGCCCTCGTCCTTTCGTGAATGTCAACTAGCTTTTCTTTGAGGTTGTCCACGTAGTCGTCTATTCCTTGTGGCTCACTTGTACAACATCCAAATTTGATTTCGCTTGGTAGTCGTATTGTGCTCCCGAGCAGGATTTCTGATGGTGTATGTCCTGTTGAGCTATGTACCGCACTTCGATAGGCCATCAAGAATAACGGAATATGCCGATCCCAGTCTCGTTGGTTGTTGCTTACAACTTTGGAAAGGTGTTCTTTAAGGGTCCGGTTGAATCGTTCAACCATCCCATCAGATTGTGGGTGAAGCGGTGTTGTCCTCGTTTTTTTAATGCCAAGGAGTGTACAAACTTCCTGAAAGATTTTGGACTCGAAGTTCCTCCCTTGATCTGAATGGGGTTCCATAGGTACACCAAACCTGCTTACCCAGTTGAAAACAATCTGATCCGCAACTGTTTTGGTTTCCTGGTTTGGGATGGCAAATGCCTCAGGCCACTTGCTGAAGTAGTCCATTACTACCAGGATGTATCGGTTTCCGTTTCTGGTTTCTGGAAAAGGGCCTGCAACGTCTATTGCAATTCTTTCAAAAGGCGTGCCCACATTATACTGCTGCATCTTACTCTGAACTTTTCTGCCTGGTCCCTTGCTTGCAGCACAAGTATCACATTTTCGGCACCATTTTTCGACGTCTTCTCTTGCGTGTAGCCAGTAGAATCGCTGCCTTACCTTTTCCAGTGTCTTATTGACACCCAAATGTCCTCCGGAAGCTCCATCATGCATCTCTTGAAGAACGTCATTAACTTTGGAACGAGGTACGACTAGCTGCATCACATATGATTTGCCGTCTGTGGACTCCCATTTACGTCTTAGTACTCCTTCTTGTACATGAAGCGAGTCCCATTGTGCCCAATACGCCTTAAGAGTTGGACTTCCGTCGGAGATGTCACCCCATTCTGGCTTCTCTTGGTGTTCCTTCCATGCAAGAATGGGTTCAATATCAGAGTCTTCTTGTTGGGCAGCTCTTACTTCTTCATTACTCCAACCGTAAATGGGGTCGGCTCTTAATCGCTGGATGGAAGCAACCTCTTTCTCTTCTTGACGTGTGCAGTGCTTGCAGTCCGGTTTGCATGGTCTCCGAGATAAGGCATCTGCATTTGAGTGCAACCTTCCTCTTCGATGTTGGATCTGGTAGTCGTATGTCTGCAATCTCTCAATCCATCTTGCCACTTGACCTTCTGGATTTTTGAAGTTCAACAGCCAATTAAGTGCGCCATGATCTGTTCGAAGAAGGAACTTCTGTCCATAGATGTACTTATGGAAGTGTTTTGTTGCCGATACTAAAGCTAGAAGTTCTCTTCTGGTCACACAGTTATTTCTTTCTGGCTTTGAGAGCACCTTGCTGTAATAGGCAACGACCTTTTCTTCTCCTTCGTGGACTTGTGATAGTACGGCACCAATTCCCACGTTACTTGCGTCAGCGTCGATGATGAAAGGTTTCCCTGGTGTCGGATAGGCCAAAACTGGTGTATTGCATAGGCGCTGCTTAAGTTCCTGGAAGCTTTTCTCGCACTCGCTTGACCATTTAAACGGTTTGCCTTTCTCTGTTAGCTGATGCAAACTTTTCGCGATCCCAGCAAAATCCTTCACAAATCGTCGATAGTACGTGGCTAGACCAAGAAAGCTCCGGAGTTGATGTTTATCCTGTGGTGTTGGCCAATTCTTTACGGTGTCAACTTTATCAGGATCAGTCTTCACTCCTTGGGAAGAGATGATATGTCCCAAGTATTTTACCTCAGACTTGAAAAACTCGCACTTGTCTGGATTCAATTTCAAGTTTGCTTCTCGAAGCCTCTGGAACACGGCCTTAAGGTTTCCACAATGCTCATCAAATGTCTTACCATAAACAATGACATCGTCCAAATAGACTAGGCAAGATTTCCAAGTAAGTCCTTGTAAAACGCACTCCATCAAACGCTCAAATGTTGCCGGAGCGTTGCATAGTCCGAAAGGCATCACTTTAAATTGCCACAGACCATTTCCTGTGGAGAAAGCCGTCTTTTCTCGATCTTCTGGATGAATTTCTACCTGCCAGTAGCCACTCTTCAAGTCCAATGTTGAAAACCATTCAGCTCCTTCCATCGCATCCAGAGTATCGCTGATTCTTGGCAGAGGGTAGCTGTCTTTCTTTGTCACATCGTTCAGCCTCCGATAGTCCACACAAAATCAAGTACTTCCGTCCTTCTTTTTGACAAGAACAACTGGGGATGCCCAAGGACTTTTAGAGTTTTCGATTAGCCCATCTTTCTTCATGGTCGATATCATCTCTTCAACTTCGGCTTGTTTGGCTAATGGGAGACGTCTTGCTGGTTGTCGAATAGGTCTTGCGTCTCCTGTGTCGATTCGATGCTGCACCAGTTGTGTTCGACCAAACTGCCCACTGGGTGAAGATAGTATATCAGCGTACTCGTGAAGGAGGCTTCCAGCAACACTTAGCTGACGTTCAGTTAATTTGGATGACTTCAGAATTTTTGCCTTCACAGAGTTCACTTTGCCGGGGTCCACAGATTTTTGTGCGTCAGCTTCTGTGTTCGAAGTTATGGCGGAAACAGATTCACACTTTCCAACAATTTCTCCTTTTCTTAGCTTAACTTCGTACGGTTTAATGTTAAGTATCCGTACGGGTACCATGTTGTTCTTTGGTGCCACAAGGGTCTTCCCTAGGATGATGTTTTGGGAAGACTGTTCACAGTCTGGTTCCACCATTAGGTATCGATGGCTACCCAAATCACCTTTTATTTTCGTCCAAACGAACACTTCTGACGAAGGTGGCAGGCATATATCTTCTTTTATGACAGTCCTGAGAGTTGATGAGTTTTCATTGCCGTAAACCATAGGAATCTCCACATTTCGGTACTTGAGAACTTGCTTCCCGATGTCGAGAATTACTCCATGCTCTTTCATAAAGTCGATTCCAACGATGCACTCGTCACATATATCTGCTACCAGAAACAGATGTGAAAACTCCAGTTCTGCCAAACGGATTGTAAGACGAACTTCCCCGTAAACTCTGGCTGCCTCTCCTGTTGCAGTTTTCAGGCGGTAAGTGTTGGTGTTATGCAGCCATGTCATCTTCACCAAGTCCTTTCGAACAATGGAGGCAGTGGCACCGGTGTCGATCGTAGCCACTTGCTTTTTGCCGTTTAGTGTTGCCTCCACAGTCAGACTTTTATTGTTTCGTTTCGTCTGTGATACCTGGATGGTGGTTCTGGGGCCATCGATACCAGAAACCAGCTTCTGCCCCTCGAAGTTGGTTCTTACTCGTTTCCCGGTTGAGAAACGGGCCGAGTAGGAGTATTGACATTGTTGTTTGTTGCTGTTTCTGCTTCCACAATGTTGACATGCAGGTCTTCTAGGTGGCAATCTGCACTGGCGTTGAAGATGTCCGGTTTTGTTACAGTTCCAGCATCGAGCAGGTCCATCTCGCTGGTTCCTTTGGAATGCAGTTCTCTGGCAAGAACACTCCTCAATTTCTATTTCTCTTACCCGATGAACTCCTTGAGAAGCCTGTTCTGCTGCTTCCATAGTCAGGGCGAACGCTAATGCTTCAGGGAGCGTGCGTTTTCCAGCCGTTCGAATTGCTCGCTGAAGGTTGATGTCAGATACAGCACGAACAAAGGCTTCTGTTGCGAATTGGTTAATGATTTCATCTCCTGCAGCTGGATATGCCAGATGCGCCAATCGTTCGATGTCTGCTTGAAGCTGTTGCAGAGTTGCTCCCCTTTTCTGGACTCTTGTATTGAGTTGAACACGGAAGACTTCTTGCATATGGCCATCTCCAAAGCGTTTGTCAATGGCCTGAACAAGAGCGCTGAAGTTGCCATTCTTTTCTGCTGGTATGGTTTGCAGCAGCTCAGCAGCAGTTCCTCTAAGAGCAAGCGTCAGAGCTATATATTTGTCTTCGTCGTCCCAGCCGTTCGTTGCTGCAGCTGCCTCAAACTGCTTCTTGTAGATTGACCAAGAAGTTTGTCCATCGAAGGTTGGTGGATGCATCTCCTTTCTCCTAGGACAGTCACCAGAACTTTCTCGAACCTTCATCTTCCTTACTTTGTCTAATTCCTTGGTAATGGATTCAATTTTATCTTCCATTTTTTCGAACTTTGCTTCTACTGTTGACAACTGCTTATCGACAGTTGAAAATTGTCTATCGACTCGCTCGTCAAGGGCAACAATTCTGTTGTCAAAGGCATCTAACTTACCTTCGAGTAAGTTTGTCTGTTCTTGGAATTGTTGAAGAAGATTCTTTTCTTGTTTTTCGAGCAGACTCTTTTGTTCTTGGCTTTGTTGTTCTAGAAGATTCTTTTGTTCTTCAAATTTTGCGAGCAGCTGAGACAGCATATTGGTCATGCCCGATGTACTTACTTGCTCTTGCTGTTCTTCCATTTCAATGTCGAATAAAAACGTGTCCGGGTTTTTTCCACATCTTCTTAAATCTTCTTGCAGACGAATTATAAGATCATTCTTTGTTCCAGCAGTAGGAAGATCTCGCTTATTCAGTTCTGCCTTAAGTTCCACTAAATTTAAATCATTCAAAGATTTACCCATTGTCTTTTTTTTTTTTTCACTTTCCACACAATATAATATAATAATTTACTGAGTGCACAAATAAAATAAGTTTTATTCCACTTCTTACACCAATGTAATATTTTCTCAGGTTCGTTAATAAAACTTATTTACTTTATTCAAAACGTCCACTTATTTATTTCGCAAAATAAAACACTTTACTTTTCTTACTACAAACAAAACGATTTATTATTCACCACTGAATTAGTTCACAAACTTTACTTTTCACTTTTATTACAACCAACTTTATTCATTCACGATTAAAAACAAACTGTGTCGCTGCCGTTCAAACATGTGCCTTTTATACTTGTTTTCCAAACTCTGGAAAGTGGTGGAAGGTTCTCGTCTCTGCTTCCAGAGCTTTCCGTAGGGAAAATTTCCCAATAATTTCCCTTCCAAAAGCTTTTATTTGACAGCTGGTAAATCTGCTATAATCCGGCAGATGGCGCTTCCTTCGTTTGAGAGTTGCTATAATTATAGCTAATAAGGGTATGTTTGCACTGCGACCGTAAGCTTTATTGTGTCCGTTTGTTTGCATTTTGGAGTCGTTATAGTTCAAATATGGAAAGTTATTACAATATTATCGCTTTTGTCATTTATTGACATTTCAAACGTGACGCGCAATCTCAAGTGGGGTTCAGACAGTCTTCAAGTCAAAATGAGTCGCCACATATGAAGCCTCTCTAAACATAATCCTAAAATTGTAAACAATTTATTTCTTCAAAAAGAATGTCAAATACTTTACTTTAACTAAACTATACTTTTAAATTTAGAATTATGAGTCTAAATTTACATTTCTGTATTATTCATTATGATTTTCTGGAAAATAAAGAAAATCAATAGAAGATTCGCGACCAAATTGGTGCGGATATAAAATGAGAAAGTTTGTTTGGAGAGCGAATGGTTTTCGGTTTCACTAGCTGTGTTTTTTTGCATGTCCAAATAAAATTGTGTGAAAAAAACGACAACAAAGCAAAACAATTTACATGTTAAATACAACAACAACTATGTCCATATAGAGTTAGCTAAGTCCAGATAATTAGGAGTTAAGCTAGAACTATAATGCTCGGAGGGGCACTTAAGTGGTCGGAAGAAAACAAGCGAATACACGGAAAGCATTTGACGCGACTATAATTGCGAAGTGGAGCGTTTCGTCAAGTTTCGTTCAACTTTGGTGCGCTCCCGAGCGCACCTCACTAAAGTAAAACTGACATTTGGTGAAATTGGAATGCCAAAAAGAGAAAGATGATAGTTACATTATGGGTGTGTTCCCCTTTTTTCGGTACGGAAAGCTACTTTTCGTTGGTTTTTGACATTAGCTTCAGTGCCCTTCCGACTATTATAGTTCTACCTTTAACTTTTGTCTCGATAAAAACGGTGTTGCCAGACTACCGTTGTCGTTGTGTTATCGATAATTTGTTTAGAAATGTCAAATGTTTTGTTATGTACGCCTGGCGAGAAATATTTCCATGCTGGATATTCATCAGAATATCTGAAAGCATTGAGGAGATTCAAATATACTTGATGAATTGAATAGTAAGGAAAAATAGTTGGAGCATTAAATTTTTACTTACCTGCCAGGAAACTGCAACCATATTTACCGACCAAACACTATTTGAGAAATGCAAAGCAAATGAAGGAACGTTCAGGGGAGAAATGCATAAAATCAGATTTAGGAAACTGGAAAAATACCTAAGAGACGATAGTACTTCCAACGAATGTCGTTTTTTGACATAACGCTTTGGTGTTCCTTGAAGCAAACGAGTCCGTTTTGGATCCGCAGACGTAGTGAACAACGTATGAACTACTACGTTTTCGGATCCAAATGTGGATCCCCAAGCTGCTTTGTACGACTCACATTAGTATGGAAATTAGAATCACCGCTGACCCACTGGCAAGTACCGAATCCGAGAAGAGACTTTAGAATAGAATTAACTTGTTTACACTTTGGTGTTAGAAACCATAAGTCAGTGCCTACACTTTTCCAATGTTATAATAGGGGGTGAAAAAAAAGAAGAAAATGAGAACATTTTGATTTCTTTTATTTAATGGGAAAAGCAAATTGAGAATTATGCTAGTGAAAACAGAGTATTAAATTAATGGATCAGCGCCATCTAGTAGTCGACAAGCGATCGAAGAAGAAAGAAGAGGTATTTCGAAATGTCCATTAGAGGGGAAAAGGAAATTAAATGACCCACCAGTACATTGACATTTCGAGATAAACATATATTGGTTTTAGGATGATTAGCATCGGATGACACAAATAAGGTGGGAGGAGGAATAGCCGAAATGAAGTGGGCTGATTCTCGTACCGCAAATGAACCTGTTGACTTACGGTCATACTGACAATTTCCTCTAACGATCGAAGAAGAGCGATACGTCCTTAAGCTCTACTGACATAGTCAGTTATCGAATTGAAGAAACCAAAAAATTAAGCAAAATTTCATTTTATTATACTGTGCGTGGTGATATTTCTTGTTTTATTAATTTAACTAATTTGTATCTATTTTCTGAAGTTAAGTTCAAACTAAGTGAAGTTAAATCATTTTTATTCAAATTTAGAGATACATTACGTTCGATTGATCGTTAGGATTTTAGTCCCATATACATAGTTTATATGAAAAAAAAAAGAAACACTAGGGTGAGTTTTAAATGTGATTTTTTTTCTTATCGATGGTTATATGCTAAAGGTGGAAAATTTTATATAGGTTACCATACAACCATTATAGTGAATTCAAGGCGGTCCCAGATTTCCAGGATTTACTGGGCCGCCACATCCTTTTTCTTATGGGACCCGGTGCTCTCTACTGGATACTGTTTTTTTTTCTTAAAATCCAATCGTGGACATCATTTTTAATAACTGCTTGTCATTGGGTTTTTCTGGAGGTTACTTATCCAACGAAGCCGATTGCTCTGCTTTTATCTGGTGGACCTCCGAATGTAGGGATATTGACGCCAGTTTTAAGTCATACCTATAACCACCCGAACGAGGTAGCCGTTGATTAAGACCTGCTACGATAAGTGCTCCAACGTCAGTTTTGCAAAAAAAAGGTTGTATACTCCAACTGCATCAAAGTGAGTCCTATAAAGAAAAAAAAATCCAGTTTTATATATATATCCATACACTTGATATTATACATACATATATCTATATAATATATGAAGGGAACAAAAACAAGGAAGGATACTTGCTCCAATTTTCTGTCTCAAATAAAATTGGTTAGATAAGTAACACAAATCGAAAACTAAGCTTTTAACTACAAATACCACCGGAAAGGATTTCCAGTACTTGGGTATTTGGGGGTTATATTGAAATCTCCCGTGGATGGTCACTATAATTATTTTTTTTGTTAGATTATAAGTGGCGTTGAAGTTTTTTTTTGTTTAATTTTTCTTGTATGAATAGTATATATTTACCTCAACTAAGATTAAATAATTTTTTTTTTTTTCGTTTCAAATACTTGTTGTAAGTGATTAGGTAGTGTTTCCTGAGTTTTTATCGCGCCTTTTATACGCCTTTTTTTGAATTATCAGTCCTCCTCTAAGGAGCTCTATCGAGGTAGGGAAACTTAACGATCGAAAACTTAATTCCAGCCAAAGTAAGTACCAAAAAGGGTACGTTCAGCACCCCTCTTGGGAAATACTTCCATCACCGTTTAATTTGATATCTTTTTCTTAGTTGTTTTGTTTATTTTTTTCTTAAACATACCCTACAAATTTGTATACAGAAATTATATTATAGTTTTAAAGATTTTAAATCTAATCTCATTATCTTTTCGTTCCTAAATACATGTTAACGTTGCTATCTCTCATAATTCGTAATAAAACTTCATTAAACGCCTTTTTTGGTTGAAAATTATGTGTTTGTTTGTTTCGTCTAATCGAAACATGACATTTTGAGGAGACTTTTCAGGGGGTTTGGATGGTAGCCCAATCCTTTCGGTGAAGATGGTATGACCAGAAGCTGGTCATCGACACTATTAGGGGAAATCCGAGAATCGCCAAAGGATTTCTTGGTTGGGAGGGTTGGCTTCATTGCATCCAAACCAGCAATGCCCGTGAAGTGGTGATTGTCCGTCCGTGGTCTTTTTTGTATGTTTTTCCCTTCCGGCCTGATTTATGTTTTGTTTGCAGGTGAGGTCAAGTTTTGAGGGCAAGATCCCCCCCATTCCGGCGAGCTAATGCCGCGCAACGCAAGCAGGCCACGTCCTCGGAACTTGACAATCCTTTCCCCATTCCAAACTCTCACTTACCTATTTTCCTGACCTTTCCTTTTTCCTACCCTACCTACCTACCAACCTTTCCTACACCTCCTATTGCCTTGCAACAAATGGCGCCCAACGTCTGAGCTTTATAGCGAAGATTTTTGTTGTCTACGTTTTTGTGAAAGTCCCCGACCAAACTTGCTGTGGATTTTCAAGAATCGTAAGTCTTCACCAAGAAGGTCTTGGACGTACTTAGGTGAATTGCGACGATTTCTTGGAAATTCACAGCGACCGCGGTTAGTGTGTGTTTTGGCGTTTTTCTGAAGTTGCTGTAAGCTTTCCAAGGTTCGTAAGTCTGCACCTGGAAAGTCTCTGACAAACCAGGTGTATTGCGACGAATTTTTGGGAACTTAAAGTAGCAACAGATAACGTCTTTTGTCCTGTTTTCCCTTTTCCTTTCCTAACCTTTTTTTACTTTTCTATTTAATTTTCAATTTCTTTCTTCTAATGTCTCGACTTGCTAATTTTCGATTTGGACGCAGTGACCGTGTTTGACGTGCCGTCGAATATCGATGCACCGTCCAACTTAGTTTTTTTGAGTTTTTCTCATTTTTTGTGTTTCGTTTCCCTCGCCGTTTCAAGTCTTCTAGCTAAGTCCTAGGTACAGACTAGAATCGCGGGAACGGTGAGGGAAGCAACGTCTTTTTTCGTCATTTTTATTTTTTTTGTCATTCCTTTTCTATCTCACCACTTCATGGGGTTTATTTCTTCGTCCGTCTGCAGTCTTATCTTAGAAAGATACCACTAGTAAGGTCATACCATGCCGTCAAGAAACCATCGAAAACGCTACCAGAAGCACCCCGAATACAGATACAAAAAAAATACATTAACTAATATTAAATTACTTTTAGTGTTGATTTGAAATTTTCTAATTGACCTTATTTATTATTACCTATTTCTTACTCAAATTAGATAGTTTTCAAAAAAATAAAATACAAAAAAAAACGAAGATTCACAGCTATTCTGCTTCAAAAGTAAAGGCAATCAACTTTTTTTAAATTTCCTACCTTTTTTGCGCTACGTAAATAAATAAACCAGAAAAAAAAGGCGCATTTCATAATAAAATTCATCCTTTGTTCCTCAGTAACTTTTTTTCTTGTGTTGAGTCGTTTTTTTTTAAATTAAGAGTTTTTCTTATTAAAACGATTTTCTCGTCGATAAGACAAAAATGCATCACGCCAGTAAAGACGAAGATGACCGCATTAACCGGATCATTAGGGAATCCGAAATAGAGGAAAGTGTCAGATTGACCCGGTCAGTTAGCCAGCATTTAGACGGAAGCGAGAGGCGTCGAGTATTGCATTCTTCTCTCACTTTTGAACGGCCATTCCGATCCGCGTCTAATTTACCAGCTAGTTCTGGTATTCCAGTTAGAAATGAACAAGCCAACACCTCGATGGATTCAATTTCTGCTCCTTAATTTAGTAGCCTCAGTGGCGGGGCAGAAGCGTTACCCCCTCAACGTAGTAGTTTTGGTACGCATAATGCTACAGTTATTTCAAAGTCAGGTAGGATGGCACATTCCAGACCGATTAGCACAAATTTGACCAATGGGGGTGGCTCTAGAGACATTTTGGAAAGTTTAGCCCAAAGACCGCCAACAAGTAAAGCACCAGAAAAGCGGATAGTGTCAGAGGACTTGAAGGCTTATATTGATTTGGCCATAGTAGAGGCGTTGTCCTCATACAAAACTTCGGTACAAGCTGAAGTCTCCAACACACTGAAGGATGAACTCCAGCATCAGCTGGGAGGATTCCTCAGAGAATTGAATCTGGGACGACCAAATCCACCAAATGCGGACCCAATTTCAAGACCTCCGGCTTCTTCGTACAATTTTCCGCCAACTGTCCACCCATCACAATCGCAGCTTCCTCAGTCTGATCCAAGCAGAAGTGCTTTCGTTCTTTCTGGGCAGCAGCGTAAGCGACCGCAAGAGCCGTTCAGGCAAAGTCAGGATAGGATATACCAGCACAACGATTTCCAGGATGTTTCCCAAGGTCCAACGAGAAATCCACCTAACTCGCAAACTCCTTATCCATACCAAGTTCCTTTTGCACCTCAAATGCTAACTGCTGGGTATAAGGCTCCGATCAAGATCAATAAATGGGGCCTGAAATTTGAAGGACAACCGGCTACTTTGACAGTTGAAGACTTTGTTTTTCGACTTGAAACGCTGCAGAACCAGTATGGATGTCCGTGGGCAGAAATACTGAGAGATTTTCATCTTTTGCTTGCAGGAAATGCCCACGACTGGTTCTGGCAGTTTCAGCGCAACAATTATCGGCCCGACTGGCCGATGCTGAGAGATGCCCTAATGCGCCAATTTTAAAATAATAGATCGGACTACGACATAATGCGCGATATTATGGATCGTAAACAAGCTTTTTCTGAGAGCATAGATGACTTTTTGGCAGCTATAAATAAAATAAAGTCGCAACTGAGAATACCGATTCCGGAAGTGGAGTTAGTGAGAATTCTAAAAAAGAATCTGAACGAGAGAGTGGTTAGTTTGGTATATCCTATGCCAATCTTTACCTTGGATCAGCTGAGGAACGCGTGCAAAGATGTTGAAACAGCGTTTCCGAGAAAAGAGCGAGAGTTCTCAAAACCGATGAGACCACCAGTAAAATATACGGCCAATGAGTTGGAGTATGAGAACCAGTACCTGCCTTCTGAAGAGCATTTAGCTGCCTACCAGTTTGGTGGGGGCCGTCCAAAACTTCCCTCTCGGAAATACGCCGATGCTCCAAGTTTAGTATGTTGGAATTGTAAGGAACAGGGCCATACATACTTCGAGTGTGAGTCCGAAGTCCTCAATCTGTTTTGTTATAAGTGTGGGCTTGAGGGAGTGAAAACCCCTCACTGTAAGCGATGTAACCCGGGAAACCAATCGTTGAACGCGAAGGTTTCGGGGGATTCGCGTTCGTCCCAAATTTAGAAACCCCAGTAATTCCAAAATCCGAAGTCCAAATTCGAAAAGAGATAAATGAAAGTCCTCATGAAATAGGAAGCGAAGAAAAAATCACCATTTTAAAGAGAGAGGGAAGTCAAAAAAATAAAGCAAAACAAGTCATGGGTCCAAATTTGTATCATATTAAACCACTTCATGTTAGAATAGAGGAGTACTACCAGGCCAGAGATAGGATTTTTAATAGCAGTGCGCCTTCACCTTCTAAAAAAGTGCTTAAAGCCTAGTTTACAGTTCCCGTGCGCAAAAAAAAAATCTATGCAAATATTCTCGCATGTCAAAAATAATTGAGGTGAAATGTAAAATTAATTGTTTGCATGATTGGTTTACAGTTTCATGCAAAAAAAAAAAACTATGCTGTCATGGAATGCAAAACAATGGACCGGCAATTGATTTGCATGCGAAAAAAAGTGTGGTGAATAAAATATTTTTTTTTTGATGGTCGGTTTATACTTCCGAAAAAAAAAATATATTCACCTCAAGGCATTATTTGCATGCAAATGGTTTTCGCATCCAAAAATAATTATTTTCCATTTTTAGGCCTATAGCTTGTCAATTAAGGGTAAATTAATGACTCAATGGGTGGTTTAGGCCAAAGCAAACGTTTTTCGCCTTGAATATTATTCAACTTGGTGCGCAGAATATGTAGAAAATCGTTTTGAAAATTTTGATTTTTTTTTCGCATCGGAACTGTAAACTATGCTTAAAGCAAGGGAAAGATTCAAGGTAAGAAAGGATATTAAAAGCAGAATTTCCTCAACAATTATAGATTTGTCAACCGATCCCAGACCTTACGCTCAGGTTAAGATAGAGAATAAGGAAGTTCTGTGATTGCTAGATAGTGGTGCGAGCGTCAGTATCCTAGGAAAAAACTGTATGCTACTAGTGGAGGAACTTAAACTTCCAGTAACAACTTTTAGGTCTGGAGTCAAAACGGCCGACGGAAAGAGTCAGTCGATAGTAGGGAAGGTTAAAGTAAAAGTAGAGTACAAGGATAAGGGAAATGAGCTAACCTTCTTTCTTGTTCCAAATTTAGATCAAGAAATCTACCTTGGAATAGATTTTTGGAAATTATTTCAACTAGCTCCTAACATAATTAGTTCTATTTCGTTAACTGATGAAGCAGATCTCTCGAACGCTCATCAGTTGAACCTCGATCAACAGGCCAGACTAGATGCAGTCAAGCAGAAATTTCTTTGTTTCGACCGGGATGGTCTTGGAAAGACGGCGCTCATGGAGCACGTTATTGATACAGGAGATGCACTCCCTGTGAAGCAGCGTCACTACCCTGTCTCACCAGCGGTACAAGCTATTTTTTATGAAGAGCTAGACCGGATGTTGAGCCTCGGCGTTATCGAGGAGAGTGAAAGTCCATGGTGTTCGCCAGTGGTTCTCTTGCGAAAACCAGGCAAAAATCGACTTTGCCTGGATTCTCGCAAGGTGAACGCACTGACGAAGAAAAATGCGAATCCTCTCCCCCATATCGAGGGGCTTCTCAGCCGGCTACCAGATACTTTCTACATAAGTAGCATAGATCTCAAAGAAGCATTCTGGCAAATACCGCTGGAGAAACAGAGTAGGGAAAAGACTGCCTTTGCGGTACCGGGAAGACCCTTGTATCAATTTACTGTCATGCCCTTTGGGTTGTGCAATGCAGCCCAAAGGTTATGCCAGTTGATGGACAAGGTTATTCCTGCACGACTTAGGGATCGTGTTTTCGTGTATCTTGACGATCTGCTTATCATGGTGCCGGATTTCGAGACGCATATCGCCCTGGTAAGCGAAGTAGCCGATTGCTTACGCAGAGCTAATCTCACCATCAACATGAACAAATCCAAATTTTGCTTCAAAGAGTTGAAGTATTTGGGGTTCATAGTTGGTGGTGGGAGGCTTAAAACTGACCCTGCTAAGGTGGAGGCAATTGTAGATTTCCCAGTTCCCAAAACCCCAAAGCAGGTTCGGCGGTTACTTGGTTTAGCAGGGTGGTATCGGAAGTTTATCAAGGATTTTTCGAGTTTGACTGCACCCTTGACGGACCTGTTGAAGAAGAGGAACGGGAAGTTCATAATGACCGAAGAGGCCCAGAGAGCGTTCGAGGATTTGAAGAAATCGTTAACTACGGCACCGGTTTTTACGCATCCTGATTTTAAGAAAAGATTTTACATCCAGTGCGATGCATCAGATGCGGGGATCGGAGCCGTTCTTTTTCAGAAGAACGAGAAAGAGGAAGAAGCTCCGATCGCGTTTTTTTCCCAAAAATTTAACAAGAGCCAGAGAAACTACAGTGTAACCGAGAAGGAGTGCATGGCCGCGGTGATGGCTGTGCAAAAGTTCAGGCCGTATGTCGAGGGCATGGACTTTACGGTTATAACTGATCATTCAAGCCTTCGCTGGCTAATGAATATGAAGGATCTTAGCGGTAAATTAGCCCGATGGAGTTTGCTGCTACAGTCCTATGCCTTCGACATACAGCATCGAAAGGGCACCCTGAATGTCGTCCCAGACACTCTTTCTCGGGTACACGTAGATTCTCTGGCTATAGAGGAAGTAGCACCACTTATTGACT
This sequence comes from Dasysyrphus tricinctus, assembly GCA_963921185.1. Taxonomy (NCBI): domain Eukaryota; kingdom Metazoa; phylum Arthropoda; class Insecta; order Diptera; family Syrphidae; genus Dasysyrphus; species Dasysyrphus tricinctus. The sequence goes on from OY992531.1 coordinate 74,246,275, forward strand.
TAGACTCCACCGAATTTCAGTCAGATGAATACCTGAGTTTAATAGACACAATCAAAGATCATAAAGACGAACTCCCAGATCTTAAAGTTGAAGACGGGTATGTTTATAAGCGTGCGTTTAGAAGGATCGAGGATGAAATCATGCAGGAACATACTTGGCTCCTGTGGGTTCCTTCAGGCCTTACTGAAGAAATCATTGAAAGAGCCAACAAGCCACCCCGAGTAGCTCATGGTGGCATCGCGAAAACCCTATTTCGAATTCGTCAATATCTCCGCATTGGCCTAATATGACGGTACAAGTACGCGAATATGTGTCTAACTGTTCCGTTTGTAAAGAGTGTAAGGCCACGAACCAAATGTCTCGCCCTCCCATCGTAAACTCGTATTGCTCAAATCGTCCATTCGAAAAACTTTATATCGATTTCCTAGGCCCTTACCCTAGATCGAAGTCAGGAAATGCGTATGTATTTATTGTTTTGGATCATATGGCTAAATTTGTTTTCTTAAAAGCCCTAAAAAATGCTAATACGATAAGTGTTATAAAATTTTTGCATCAAGAGGTGTTCAATGTGTTTGGGGTACCCCGTGTAATCCATTCCGACAATGGAAAGCAATTTCTCGCAAAGGAATTTCAAAACCTTTTGCAAAAATTTGGAATCCAACATTTAAGGACAGCGAACTATGCACCCCAATCGAATGCGTCGGAGAGGGTCAACCGCACGTTGCTGGCAGCCATCCGTTCCTATATCAAAACGGATCAACGCGATTGGGATTATCACCTCAACGACATCGCTTGTGCGTTGAGAAGTGCTGTTCATAGCTCTACCGGAGTATCTCCATATTTCGCTTTGTTTGGCATAAACATGATGATGCACGGTAGCGGTTATGAACTAGCACAAAAGTTGAACGCGATTGACGACAACGAGCTGTTGATCCTTCCCCGGCGGGATCGGTTGGAGAGCATACGGAAACGAATACGAGAAAACATCTTAAAAGCAAATGAAAGATCCGCAAAAACGTATAATGTACGCGCACGGAAGGTTAGATACCTACCCGGTCAGGAGGTATTCCGAAAAAATTTTATTTTGAGTGACGCTTCCAGAAATGTGTCAGCCAAGCTTTGCCCCAAATACGTTAAATGCCGTATAGTTAAAAAAATAGGTAACCAAATGTATGAAGTCGAAAATCTGAATGGAAAAAAAGTCGGCATATTCCATGGAAAAGATTTAAAGCAATAGTCGATCTACGCTTATAGCAAGACACATGTAATGTCACTAAAACCCCGATTGTTTTTCTCAAAACGCACATTCATATTCCACACGTTTCCTTTTCAAAATATTTGTGTTCCACATATATACGCATAATATTAAATCAGAAAAAAAAGTAACAGAAACAATAAAAAAACAACACCAAATTTCCTCAAGATATTTTCCACCCGTAGTACCTGATGTATTTCAAAACGATTTCCAAAATCTCAATCTCAATCTTAAAACAAAATATAAAAATATTTAGTCTGTCCTTAATGAATGTATCGGACTAAGGCCTGGTTCACACGACAATGCACCGCACGTTTTTTTGCGGTATAAATCCAAAAGTCAGTATAAATCTAAACGTCAAATGAACACACGTCGTGTGAAAGGCTCTATGTAGAATGTATACGCCACTGCTCATTCGCACGGATTTATACTACGAAAAAACGTGCGATGCATTGTCGTGTGAACCAGGCCTAAGGGATCTCCATCGAACAAGTAACGAAATGAAATTCTCTTCACGTTGTACCTCGTCTCAATTAGTATATTCTATCGTTTTCCATAAAAACACCTTAAAAACCAAAAGTAATTTGTTCGCATAGTACCTGATATAGATAATGGGAAAAACAATCTTAGAGCTACAGCTTACTAAAATGTTTGAAGCTAAAATCACCTTGTACCTCAAAAACTCTGTACCTGAAACACCTTGTACCTGAAACACCTTGCTAGTCAATCCAAATCATTATTGTATTTTTTTTTAGTTATTTGTTTATTTATTGCATGTATCTGTTCTTAAAATAACAAAAAAAATTGTGTTCTTAGATTTACGTAAACCCATTATTATTACTCTACTTAATCGGTGATAAATATGGGTGGAAGTTCCTAGCATGTGATACTACCGACCGTATAATTTTTCATTTCACACTAATTTTTAGATTCCAATACTTGATTTAGGTATATATTTATTATTATTTAAAACGATAAATTGGCACTTGTAAGTGAGGACTCACCATTTCACAATCACAAACGGAAAACTTCCGCAGAGAACGTAAAAGATCAGCTAGCTGGACTTCCAGGAGCGTTGACTTTGATACTAATATAAACCAACTCACGTTGGAGGGTCTTGTTTAACGGGTGTTTCTTGCTCAGCTGCTTGCATTCAGGGTCAATGACCTCCATACCATTGAGCAAATGAAAAGCAGGTCTCATATTATCAGCGGTACATCAATCAGGCCAATAACTTTTATAAATCCCGGAAAGAAACTTCATATAGTTTGGGTGTCATATGACATCTATGATGGAACCGATATCTAAGAAGAAGAAGTTAGATAAAGGGTTAAATAGGATAATAGTTAAGAAGCAAAAAGTATGTAATTTAGGAAACAGAAAAATAATTTAGGTACATACCGATGGCCGTAGTTTGAATGAGCTATTTATCGATGTAACGAACACTACAAAGGATTCGCTTAGGTAGAAAACTAAAAAGTTGTCGTTATATGTGCAGATATCTAAAAAAGAAAACAAATTATAAGAAAATTTAAGCTATGGTTATGGAATTTTACTAACCTTTTCGGCGACTACTAAGTGAAAATCTAATAGCATAGATACGCGAGACGGTACATAACCACAACCAGACCGAAGAACTGCATTTAGGGATATAGATTTTTGCCCGGCTTGGTAAGCGTGGGTAGCTCACCACGAGGTAAAGAACAAAATCCAGGCTACATTTTCTGTGCTTGTACTTGGACTAAAACCCACAAGTACAGAAATTTTGTTATGTACGCCTGGCGAGAAATATTTCCATGCTGGATATTCATCAGAATATCTGAAAGCATTGAGGAGATTCAAATATACTTGATGAATTGAATAGTAAGGAAAAATAGTTGGAGCATTAAATTTTTACTTCTTCTAGGAAACTGCAACCATCTTTACCGACCAAACACTATTTGAGAAATGCAAAGCAAATGAAGGAACGTTCAGGGGAGAAATGCATAAAATCAGATTTAGGAAACTGGAAAAATACCTAAGAGACGATAGTACTTCCAACGAATGTCGTTTTTTGACATAACGCTTTGGTGTTCCTTGAAGCAAACGAGTCCGTTTTGGATCCGCAGACGTAGTGAACAACGTATGAACTACTACGTTTTCGGATCCAAATGTGGATCCCCAAGCTGCTTTGTACGACTCACATTAGTATGGAAATTAGAATCACCGCTGACCCACTGGCAAGTACCGAATCCGAGAAGAGACTTTAGAATAGAATTAACTTGTTTACACTTTGGTGTTAGAAACCATAAGTCAGTCCCTACACTTTTCCAATGTTATAATAGGGGGTGAAAAAAAAGAAGAAAATGAGAACATTTTGATTTCTTTTATTTAATGGGAAAAGCAAAATGAGAATTATGCTAGTGAAAACAGAGTATTAAATTAATGGATCAGCGCCATCTAGTAGTCGACAAGCGATCGAAGAAGAAAGAAGAGGTATTTCGAAATTTCCATTAGAGGGGGAAAGGAAATTAAATGACCCACCAGTACATTGACATTTCGAGATAAACATATATTGGTTTTAGGGCCAGTTTGTTCACAGTGGGTTAAATCAGCAATTAGATTATCATATTATATACTTGATGAATTGAATAGTAAGGAAAAATAGTTGGAGCATTAAATTTTTACTTCTTCTAGGAAACTGCAACCATCTTTACCGACCAAACACTATTTGAGAAATGCAAAGCAAATGAAGGAACGTTCAGGGGAGAAATGCATAAAATCAGATTTAGGAAACTGGAAAAATACCTAAGAGACGATAGTACTTCCAACGAATGTCGTTTTTTGACATAACGCTTTGGTGTTCCTTGAAGCAAACGAGTCCGTTTTGGATCCGCAGACGTAGTGAACAACGTATGAACTACTACGTTTTCGGATCCAAATGTGGATCCCCAAGCTGCTTTGTACGACTCACATTAGTATGGAAATTAGAATCACCGCTGACCCACTGGCAAGTACCGAATCCGAGAAGAGACTTTAGAATAGAATTAACTTGTTTACACTTTGGTGTTAGAAACCATAAGTCAGTCCCTACACTTTTCCAATGTTATAATAGGGGGTGAAAAAAAAGAAGAAAATGAGAACATTTTGATTTCTTTTATTTAATGGGAAAAGCAAAATGAGAATTATGCTAGTGAAAACAGAGTATTAAATTAATGGATCAGCGCCATCTAGTAGTCGACAAGCGATCGAAGAAGAAAGAAGAGGTATTTCGAAATTTCCATTAGAGGGGGAAAGGAAATTAAATGACCCACCAGTACATTGACATTTCGAGATAAACATATATTGGTTTTAGGGCCAGTTTGTTCACAGTGGGTTAAATCAGCAATTAGATTATCACAGATTCTGTTAAACCCATGGTTATGAATCTGTGATAATCAGAAAGTGTTTGTTCACTGAATTTTCTGTTTGATTAATAAATCATAGTTTTTCCAATAATCTTTCCAGTTTCCAGTCTATCTGTCAAATCAATTGTCAGACGTATTCTGCCATTAACTTAGTTTAGTGTAAGTGAGCTTTCTAAAAAAAACATTTTTGTGTACAAAAACAATCAGCGTCTTCAAATTTAATTTTTTGTTCGATTTACGATTATTTCCTGTTATATTACTATACAAAATAAGTACCCACGTGAAATTTGTTTTTATTTTAATATTGCTTTCTGTTTTGATTTTTTTGTTCCAAATGTATAGTTGAAGTGTGTAGGTAGTGCTGGCATTTTGTGTAATCTAGTGATGGGAATTTTTCTATACATATTTTATAATTAGGCACTTCTTTTTGGGTAATAAATAAAATAACTACAACTAGTAGTAAAATCTTGACAAATTGTTTGTTTTATTTTGCGAGATGAACGATACATGGTTTCTGTTTTTTAATGTTCTTGTATAGATTTTGTTTTTCTTTTTTATACCTACGCTTTGGGAATAACCAATGATGAACAAACAAAATTCCAGGAAATCTTTGATTAAATCGTGCTAATCAGACAGAATCGGCGAATTAGTGATTTCTGCAATTAAGTGCTCAAATCATGGATTCTCTGTTTAAAATTTGGCTGAACAAACGCATTCAATGATAATCAACTGGAATAATCATTGATTTAAGTTGACAAGTTGTGAACAAACTGGCCCTTAGGATGATTAGCATCGGATGACACAAATAAGGTGGGAGGAGGAATAGCCGAAATGAAGTGGGCTGATTCTCGTACCGCAAATGAACCTGTTGACTTACGGTCATACTGACAATTTCCTCTAACGATCGAAGAAGAGCGATACGTCCTTAAGCTCTACTGACATAGTCAGTTATCGAATTGAAGAAACCAAAAAATTAAGCAAAATTTCATTTTATTATACTGTGCGTGGTGATATTTCTTGTTTTATTAATTTAACTAATTTGTATCTATTTTCTGAAGTTAAGTTCAAACTAAGTGAAGTTAAATCATTTTTATTCAAATTTAGAGATACATTACGTTCGATTGATCGTTAGGATTTTAGTCCCATATACATAGTTTATATGAAAAAAAAAAGAAACACTAGGGTGAGTTTTAAATGTGATTTTTTTTCTTATCGATGGTTATATGCTAAAGGTGGAAAATTTTATATAGGTTACCATACAACCATTATAGTGAATTCAAGGCGGTCCCAGATTTCCAGGATTTACTGGGCCGCCACATCCTTTTTCTTATGGGACCCGGTGCTCTCTACTGGATACTGTTTTTTTTTCTTAAAATCCAATCGTGGACATCATTTTTAATAACTGCTTGTCATTGGGTTTTTCTGGAGGTTACTTATCCAACGAAGCCGATTGCTCTGCTATTATCTGGTGGACCTCCGAATGTAGGGATTAGGCCAGGAAAAATGGGTTCCGAGGTTGAAAAAATTAATTCATGAAATATTAAAATTGGAATCGACGCAGAATTACAACCTCTATAACATATCCAAAGTCCCCCAAAATCCCCGCATTGGCTTTTTGTGTAGATGCATTTGAAAAGGTGCAGACGGGGAGAATTTGGAGGTCTATCAAACTAAAATATTTGTTTGGGTAAAACCTGATCATATGATACATGTTTTAAGGGTAGTTTTTAACGCTGAATCTAATGAAACCAAATTCAAAATGATACAACCACCCAAAAAGAAGTTATAGTCCTTTTTATGTAATGATGACTTTTTTTCAGGTACAACAGGTAAAATATTACCGAAAACCCTTTGAAAATAATGGTATGTTAATGAAACTTGAAATGAATGTTTCATTTGTGATAGGAATTAAGAATCAAGAGAGTCCCTAAAAATATCCATGGTAAAAGGGTGTTTTTTTAAGGGGGAGGGGCAAGTGTAGAATGTTAACCATAACACCCACGAAAAAACTCTTACACTCATGAAATTCGCCAAAAATATATAATTTGTCATGGCAACCAAGAATCAAAATAGTCCTCATAAATATATTTGTTCTGGGGTTTTTTATTAAAGAGAGGGAAAATCTGGGAAGAAGTTGGAAGAATTGAGCCAAAATTCCGATTTGGTGTAATTGAGGTATATACACAAAGTATGGTATATGATTTAAGGGTATTTTTTAACACTGAATCTAATAAAAGCAAAACTAAAATGATACAAGCACCCTTAACAAAGTTATGGGCCTTTTCAAGCAAAAATTAATTTTTTAAATCGTATTTTCCGTAGATCAAGTCAAAAGTTAACAGCCACCAAAAACACTATTAGAACAAAGATATTTGTATGGATTATTTTGATTCTTGGTTGCCATAAAGAGTTTAATATTTTTGGCGAGTTTCATGAGTGTAAGAGTTTTTACGTGGGTGTTATGGTTAACATTCTTTGTTGCCCCTCCCGCTTAAAAAAAACACCCTTTCACCATGGATATTTTTAGGGACTCTCTTGATTCTTAGTTCCTATGACAAATGAAACATTCATTCCAAGTTTCATTAACATACCGTTATTTTCAAAGGGTTTTCGGTAATATTTTACCTGTTGTACCTGAAAAAAAAGTCTTCATTACATAAAAAGGACTATAACTTCTTTTTGGGTGGTTGTGTCATTTTGAATTTGGTTTTATTAGATTCAGCGTTAAAAACTACCCTTAAAACATGTATCATATGATCAGATTTTACCCAAAAAAATATTTTAGTTTGATAGACCTCCAAATTCCTCTCCGTCTGCACCTCTTCAAATGCATTTACACAAAAAGCCAATGCAGGGATTTTGGGGGACTTTGGATATGTTATAGAGGTTGCAATTCTGCGTCGATTCCAGTTTTAATATTTCATGAATTAATTTTTTCAAGGTTCCCCATACGATTTGTGCTATTTTTCCTGGTCTAATATTGACTCCAGTTTTAAGTCATGCCTATAACCACCCGAACGAGGTAGCCGTTGATTAAGACCTGCTACGATAAGTGCTCCAACGTCAGTTTTGCAAAAAAAAAAAGGTTGTATACTCCAACTGCATCAAAGTGAGTCCTATAAAGAAAAAAAAAATCCAGTTTTATATATATATCCATACACTTGATATTATACATACATATATCTATATAATATATGAAGGGAACAAAAACAAGGAAGGATACTTGCTCCAATTTTCTGTCTCAAATAAAATTGGTTAGATAAGTAACACAAATCGAAAACTAAGCTTTTAACTACAAATACCACCGGAAAGGATTTCCAGTACTTGGGTATTTGGGGGTTATAGTGAAATCTCCCGTGGATGGTCACTATAATTATTTTTTTTGTTAGATTATAAGTGGCGTTGAAGTTTTTTTTTGTTTAATTTTTCTTGTATGAATAGTATATATTTACCTCAACTAAGATTAAATAATTTTTTTTTTTTCGTTTCAAATACTTGTTGTAAGTGATTAGGTAGTGTTTCCTGAGTTTTTATCGCGCCTTTTATACGCCTTTTTTTGAATTATCAGTCCTCCTCTAAGGAGCTCTATCGAGGTAGGGAAACTTAACGATCGAAAACTTAATTCCAGCCAAAGTAAGTACCAAAAAGGGTACGTTCAGCACCCCTCTTGGGAAATACTTCCATCACCGTTTAATTTGATATCTTTTTCTTAGTTGTTTTGTTTATTTTTTTCTTAAACATACCCTACAAATTTGTATACAGAAATTATAGGTATTATAGTTTTAAAGATTTTAAATCTAATCTCATTATCTTTTCGTTCCTAAATACATGTTAACGTTGCTATCTCTCATAATTCGTAATAAAACTTCATTAAACGCCTTTTTTGGTTGAAAATTATGTGTTTGTTTGTTTCGTCTAATCGAAACATGACATTTTGAGGAGACTTTTCAGGGGGTTTGGATGGTAGCCCAATCCTTTCGGTGAAGATGGTATGACCAGAAGCTGGTCATCGACACTATTAGGGGAAATCCGAGAATCGCCAAAGGATTTCTTGGTTGGGAGGGTTGGCTTCATTGCATCCAAACCAGCAATGCCCGTGAAGTGGTGATTGTCCGTCCGTGGTCTTTTTTGTATGTTTTTCCCTTCCGGCCTGATTTATGTTTTGTTTGCAGGTGAGGTCAAGTTTTGAGGGCAAGACCCCCCCCATTCCGGCGAGCTAATGCCGCGCAACGCAAGCAGGCCACGTCCTCGGAACTTGACAATCCTTTCCCCATTCCAAACTCTCACTTACCTATTTTCCTGACCTTTCCTTTTTCCTACCCTACCTACCTACCAACCTTTCCTACACCTCCTATTGCCTTGCAACAGTTTGTTGGTAAGATAGTTCAGAACAAAATGGCAGACCAAGGCAAATGTTGAAATGTCCCGATGTCGTTTTTTTCACCAAACTCCATAACGCAGCTACTAATATCAAATTTGTTGAACAAAATGTCGGTGGTGCAGATAATGTTACCGACAGTCATTCAATTTTCTATCTCGAATTCACTAATAGCTAAAATCTCGAAAATGAGTTGAATCGTGGCAAAAGCTCATTCGCCGAATTCACTAATCTCTCGTTGGTCACGTAGAAAATATAAAAATGCTAAATTTAACAATTTAAACTAATTTTAGTTCGTGTTTTCTTTTTAAAATTGTAGATAGATAGGGTCGCCGACTGACGTTTACTAATATCAGATGTGAATTTAACTTGTTGTTGTTGGAATTTTCATTTGAAAATTTGCCAATGTGAAGTATTTCTTAATGTTCACATTAAGGAGGCCAACAAAACACACCTACAGTGGAGGTCCAGTATAATGAATGATATAATCTCCAAGGTGCATTATCGTTATATTGAAATTTCATTATATTGAATAAATTTTTTCTGCAAAGAAGTACATAGCTATTGTTTATTTTTCATCACCTTATCTCATAGTATTTTCCAATACAACCCCAGTTTAATCCTCAATTCCTTGAAAAAATAAAAATTTTAACATGTTCATGCTTTAAATAAGCAAAGATGAGAGGATAAATGAACAAAAAAAAAAAAACAACTTTCAAATTACAGTAGACGCTCGATTTAGTGAATCTAAAAATAGTGAACTATCCAAAATAGTGAACACACAAAATTTTATATAACAATGTCTCGCAAGCATTTAATTGCTTAAGAACACTGTTGAATTGTCTCCGTTTTTTTATTAAACCTAAAAGAATGCTTTGTTAACGCTTAAATAAGTGTAAAAACATTCACATCGAATAAATGTGCATCATTTTTGGATCAAGGTAGGTAGGTAAAAATGGTGGCAAGAGCGTAACATTCGCTGTTGCCCAATTAGCGCTGGATTGCGCCGTTTTGATACCATAACTCGTTTGACCTGTGTATGAAAGTAGATAAAAGCGTTCCTTGCTTTGAAATAGGACGGCTGTGGAGTATGGTTAATGTATCTTGTGAGTTGGGGTCATAGGACACTCACTCGATCGGATCGCATCTCGCCCGAGCTTGCCACATTATGCCGAGCTCGGCAGGTTGTAGAGTAGCAACGGAGCGATCGATCAGATCATGTGGTCATCATTGCCATTGAGCATCATGAAGCTCCTCAGAAACCCGGGTTCCGATTACTCGCGGACTTTGGATCTGGGGGGGAACATGATGCAGAACGCAACAGATTTCTGTCTCAGAACCATTTCGTGGCGTTAAGAAAAGAGATCAAGTCTTTGATCTTCATTTCGGAAAGTTCGTTTAAGTCGTCAAAAAAAGCCATTCCAAACGATTGTGCTCTCATTCTGGCTAGAGCTGGACATTTACAGAGAAAATGTAGGACTGTTTCCTTTTCTTGCTGGTCTCCACAACTGCGACAGTGAGTATTGTAAGGAATACCCAGCCTCGCCGCATGTTCTCCAATTGGCCAGTGTCCAGTGCAGGTTGCTACGACCCTGGCTATGTCCCGCCTGGGTCTACATATGAGATCAATTGTTCGGGATTTATTTAAGGCGGGCCAGATCGTTCTGGATATTTTGCAGTTGGTCAAACTGCTCCACCTACGGTTAGATTCCCTAAGGAAAATTGACAATATATTGCCCTTCACAACTCCAAGGGGAATGTAGACTCTTTCCGCAAGTGAGATGTGAAGGGCTGATCCTTGCCTGGCTAGTTCATCTGCCCGTTCATTACCCTCAATGCCACTGTGACCAGGAACCCAGATAAGAGTGACCTTGAGGTTAATGTTTAGACTTGCGAGCTCATCTCGGCATTGTTGGACCAATTTAGAGGATGATGTAGCCGAATCAATGGCTTTAACAGCCGCCTGACTGTCTGTAAGGATGGCTGTATTACGATTTTGGTTTGGATCTGCTTTTAGCATCTTGCAAGCCTCCCTGATTGCCAGTATTTCAGCTTGAAATACACTAGCGAAATTCGGTAGCCGAAATGACTTGGAGATGTTGAGAGACTCAGAGAAGACTCCTGAGCCAACACCGCACTCCATCTTTGAGCCATCAGTATAGATAGTTGTGTCGAAGTCTCTCGTCACGGCGTCATCATCCCAGTCCCCTCTGGATGGGAATAAGACTTTAAAATCTTTACTGAGGCTCATTGTAGGAGCGCGGTAGTCAGTGGGAGTCGAAAGTATATCAGCGGGAATCAAATTTGTGATATTGCTGTGACCATAAGGTTTAGCAACCCAAGAGTTTGATTCTTTAAGTCTTAGGGCGCTGCAAGATACTAGATATTTTATGTGTAGATCAAGTGGTAGAAGGTGCAGAAAAACGCTTAAGGCATCCGTTGGGCAAGATCGAAGAGCCCCTGTGGTACCAACACTAGCTGTTCTTTGAACCTTTTTTAGTTTGTCGATGTTATATGTCTTATTTAGTGCGGGCCACCAGACAATCGAACCATATGTTAGAATCGGCCGTACCACTGCAGTATACGTCCATAAGATCATCTTTGATTGAAGGCCCCAGTTTTTACCGAAGGTTTTGCTACAGGCGTAGAAAGCTATGCAGGCCTTCCTGACCCGTTCTTCGATGTTTAATTTCCAGTTTAACTTAGGGTCTAGGATGACACCTAGATATTTTGCACTGGTTGATAGTGAGAGTGTTTGGCCGTTAAGTTGGGGTGGAGTGAAGGGTTGTATCTTAGTTTTGGTAGTAAAAAGCATCAGTTCAGTTTTGCTCTGGTTGACTCCTAGACCACAACTCGTAGCCCAGTTGCTAACTTTTCTCAAAGCCATCTCTGTGATTTCGCTTATCACAGGAGTAAACTTCCCTGACACTAATAATACCAAGTCGTCCGCATACGCAACCGCCTTCACACCACATCTCTCCAGTTTAAAGAGGATTTTGTTCATGACTAAAAGCCATAGAAGTGGTGACAGAACACCGCCCTGGGGTGTTCCTCTCCTGACGTGTTTTGTCGAGTTTGCATTACCTAACGTGCCATGAATCTTTCTATCTTTGAGCATGGATATTATCCATTCTCTGATGTAGTCCTCTACACCAAAGTCAACGAGTGCCTCAAGAATAGATTCGGTTAGCACATTGTTGAAAGCCCCTTCTACATCTAAGAATGTAGCGAGGGTATATTCTTTGAAGTTGATGGTTTTCTCAATTGTACGCACTACCTCATGAAGGGCCGTCTCGGTCGACTTACCTTTGAGATATGCATGTTGAGAGTTTACTAGAGGACATTCCACAAGTATGTCTCTAATATGTGTGTCTAGAATACGCTCTAGAGTTTTAAGTACAAAAGAGGTTAGGCTAATTGGACGAAAATCCTTCGCGGATTCGTGTCCTCGCTTGCCTACTTTTGGAATAAAAACCACTTTTACATGTCTCCAAGACTCTGGCACATGGTTGAGAAGGAGGCATCCTTTAAAAATCATCTCTAGCCGTGGGACTACCAAATCTTGTAGCTTTTGAAGCATGATTGGCAGAATTCCATCTCGGCCTGGAGATTTATACGGGGAGAAAGTATTAATAGCCCAGGCTATTCTTTCTTTAGTTATAACGGTATTGATATGTTCTACACGAGCTAAAGGTAAATTATAAGTTCTATGCGTTTCGGGGTTGCTATTCTCGCAGCCCGGAAAGTGTGTCGTCATCAGCAGTTCTAAGGACTCCGTCGGAGAAACTGTCCAAGATCCATCAGGCTTTTTCAAGAACGAAGGATTACAATGCTCCTTAGAAAGAACTTTGCTAAGCCTTGCGGAATCTTTTAAGCTCTCAATAGAATGGCAGTAATCTCTCCAACCAAGTTTCTTCGCTGATGCGAGAGCACGCTTGTAGACTTTCAAACAGTCTTTATAAGGTTGGTAAAACTTGTGTCTGTGGCAGATATTGAAGATCTTCCTAGTCATTTTTCTCAGACTAGACAGGTCTTCATTCCACCATGGAGGAAGGGTTTTACGGCTATATTTAACTGGGCAAGAGACCTTAAAAGCAGTGTTCATAGACACTTCAATGGTTTTCACCATTGATTCTAGATCTATAACTGATTCTGGACTCAGATTCGGTATATTGCGCAGTTTGGAATTTACGATTTGGCTGAACTTCTTCCAGTCAATTCTTTTCGGGTTTCTATAGGGAGCAGGGGTTTCAGACTCGAAATTAATATTGAAGAGGATCCATCTGTGATCCGAAAAGGAATTAAGAGGGGATACTCTCCAATTCTCCACTGATAGCTTAAAGCTATTATTAATGACGGTAATATCAAGTATGTCCTCCCACCCTTCGTAGCTATCCGAGCTCGGAAAGACAAAAGTAGGAGTAGTACCTCTGTTACATACAGTTAAGTTGTTTTCAATAATAAAATTAAAAAGAGACTCACCTCGTTCATTAATCTCCGAACTACCCCAGAGAGTATGTCGTGCGTTAGCATCACATCCAATCAGGAGGTTTGTCCCTTTTGTGTTGACCTCGGACGAAAGCGTGCGCCACTCTTCCGGCGGTGACAGCCTGTCGTGCGCCGAGTACGCTGAGGCCACCAGTAAGCCGTCTGCATTTTTATCGTCCAATCTGACGACTGTCAGATCGGAAGTGCTAAGGTTAGGACACAAAAAAGCTTTTAAGTGTTTTTTAGCTAAAATACAAGTTCGAGGCTTACCTTGGTCTTGGTTTGTGGTTTTGTAGAACAGATCATACTGGCTGTCTTGGAGACCTCTCACTCTACGGCCGTTAACCCCTCTCACTCTACGGCCGTTAACCCACGGTTCTTGTATGATGCCGACGTCAATGTTCTCCTCACTCAGGAAAACCCTCAGATTATCTGATGCACATTTCGAGTGCTTCAGATTAATCTGAATGACCCTCAGCATCGCGTTTTTAATTTTGATGGAATTCTGCACAATCAGGGCCCGGCGGCTCGCTGGGGACCTCGACTCCATCGATGACATCGTCGAACTCGACATTGTCATCAACTTTGTCGGGGTCAGTACCCTGACTGGGCAGAATTTTGACTTTGGCAAACCTGATGCCAAAGCGGAGTCTGAAGTCAGCCTTCTCAAGTTCTCCTACACTTTCTTCGCTAAACTTCAGAAGATAAGAAGCGCTGTTCTTCTGCGGTTCCTCAGTCTTGATGACTGCCCAGTCCCGCATCGGAATTAACGGATTTAGCCTCTGAAGACCGCAGATCAGCTCCTGTCCGCTTGGCTTAATGCTCATGAGGGGCAACCAGATACGCGCCTTTGGTTGTCTAGGGATATCCTTAGCTGGGATGAGCTTGAGCCTCAAGCCATCCCAGTGATTGCTAATCTTAGCAATGCAGCTACTAAGGAAATCCCTAGAGAACAAGTCCGCGCATTTGATAACCCTGTGTCCCCTGAGCATCTCACCAGAGTCAAAACTAGGGTAGGGTCCCTCGCTTGCCGTCACGGTGTAGGAAAACACCATCTCCGAGAGCTTGGCCTCGATGGAGTTCCACACTTCCAGCAGACCTCTGCTGTTGGTGGAGAGCTCATCCACAACCGATACTTGGAGGTCATCTCTGACGACCTCACTTAAAGTACGCGGTTGCGCTGCTCTGGGAGGTGGCACTTTCTTTTTCTGGCCACCAAACTTACTCCTTTTCGGAGGTTGGTTGGTCTCGTCTCGAGACCTATTTCGTTTGACAGCTTTTTCCTGGGTTGACTTTTCTTGCGTAGCCAGAAAACTGTTGTATTCTTCAACAATCTTCTGGTACTTGATTTTATCAGCTAGGTCTCTCTCAAGAACAGTCCCAGCTTCCTCATTCCTGGCAATCTTGTCAAGAATGAAGGTAGCCTTCCGGAACTGGAACTTGAGAAGAGTACCCGCCGATTTCTTTTTACTACGCCGTACAGCGCTGCTTTGGCTGGCATTGCTGCACGAAGGCTCTGGTTCGGAATTGATGGTCGGTCGGGGCACAGGTGTACTATGGCTGGTACTACCAGTGCTCCCTGGGTTTGCAGGTTTCCCTACGATGGTCTCCTGACTGGAGGCCAAAAGTTCATCCTCAGTGTCAGCGGATGGTAAGTTCGTCATGTCTAAGTCGTCCATTGTTGTTAAAAAAATAAATGAAGGTCCCACGAGTAGGTCGGAAAAGATGGTCAGCCCCGGCAGAGCCGATATACCGGGGTAAGGCAGTCTAAGACGGACCCTGCCAAGGCGCCCGAATGAGCTCGTTAGTGACTGGTTTGCCCCCCAGCCTTCCATTTCTTCGGCACGGATTATGAAAATCGCTCACACCACCACTGAAAATTAGGGACTCGCATCTATGGTCAGATCGAATTGCTGAGGGTTGAACTATTGAGGAGTAAAGGAACACCTCAACAGTTCGACCTGACCTTAGCTGATCCCCAATCTTGTCAAAGCACAAGATCAACTGTGGTGATCATTACCGCCCGGCACCCACTTGGAGGGTTTGATGCGAGATTTTTGCCAGGCTTTTTTGGATCAAACTCACCATTAAAAATTAATGAACCAGTGGCCTGATTAGGGAATACGAAGCGGATCGTTTTAGATGGCGAAAATGATGTTTGCTATATTATTGCTTTAGCTTTCGCCTTTTTCGTTTAACATTCGCCCTATTTTCGAAATCGAAAGCGAATGTGAAATGAGATTTCCGCTAAGTTTTTCTGGGGGTGCATCGACGGGCGAAAGTGAATGTTTGTTAATTGATTTCATTAAAATAAATAAAAATGTGATGTAATTGTTATTTTCTTTTATTAAATAAAACTAAAGAAAGAATTAAAATTTATTTTTTTATAATAAACGAAAAACAGCAACACACGAACCAGCAACAACTTTCAGCGCTCATTGAATTTTTGAGGAAATATGAAGGGATAGCCTAAGCAGCACTCAATGCACCTTAATACAAAACCTTTTTTGAAAGCCGAAACAGCTAATTGAATCTATTTTTTTTTAGAATAAAGCTAATTTATTATGAAAAACACTACACAAAAACACTCACTCGAAGCAAGAGGTAAAGAAGCACTTTTTTATAACTTTCTTGAAAGTTTGAGGAAAATTCTACATCACAAGTTCAGCATTATATAACCAACATTATGGAGTCTATTTTTAATTTAAATAATATATATTTTAATTTTATTCTAAAGCAAATGACAAAAATTGTAAATATTTGCTCCTCGCCACATGATTTTAATTAAAAAAAAAAATATTCTCTGGAAATCAGCTGTCAATTGTCTGGAAATCTTGGAATTATAATTTACGACTCGCTTCGTATTGGATAATTGCTCAAATCGAAGCGAGTCGAAAAGGAGATATCGAATTGAAAACGATTCGCTTCGTTTTCCCTAATCAGGCCACAGGCCTTTGGTTCTTATTACTTCACTGTATCGAGCGTCTACTGTATAAGGATACAAGGATACAAATCAAGAGTCGGTTTACACAAATTTCTTTTTTTTAATTCGTGTCCGTAACAGAAAAATTAATTATTCTTAAAAATGTTTAGTTTTATATTGTCTCACGGCAGTTTCTGGACAAGAGAAGTGGGGGATCTCTAACCCCTCACTTCTCTTGACCAGAAACTGCCGTGAGACCGTTCTCAATCTTTCCAATCTAAACACCGTCTTATGCTTTATTCAAGCCTCACGATATCTCTGGAGCCTGTTTAGATTGGGAAAATTGAGTCCGGACTCGTGACTCTCATCGTTGTCTACATTAGAAAATTTGAGACGCCTCAAAACACATAGTCCAGTTTCACACAGCGCATGAAATTAATGCGCAACTCTTGCTTATTTCCTTTTGAACTTGCATTCGGTAATGCACGCATTCTTACACGAAGCATGTTCGAACGGCGCATTGTTTTTTGAATTGCGAATCATTTTGACAGCTATCTGCAGGTTTGAGCTACATCCAGAACAAAAATATAGCAAAATAAGAACAAAAAGAATACAGACAAAGAGAAACGTCAAAAAGTTGCAGGGACAGTCCTACCCGTGCATGTTTAGTTTCTCCTATTTCTATTTCATTAAGGTTATTCATTCAACAGCGTAAGCTCGTCGTAAACATCGTAAAGTTTTAAATTTCGTAAATCTGTCAAATTTTCCATACAAATTGTGACAGAATTACGAAGTTTAAAAGTTTACAACGTTTACGACGACTTTACGCTGTTGTATGAATACCCTTATTATGTTTCTCTTTCGCACTCCAAGCATGTAAGGCAAACATGCGCTTTGTAAAACTGGACATAGAAACAACAACAGCTTCAATGTTATGCGCATTTAAACAACAACAAATGAGACTCAGGAGTAAGATGTTTATGTTTTCTTCATGCATAATGACATCCCTGACCCCCCTTTTTGTCTAGAAACCGCCTTCCCAACCTAAACAGCGTCCTGACCCGCCACTTCTCTTGCCAACAAACTGCCGGCATGACGGACTTAATCTTCGCAACATAGTCGGCAGTTACATTACCCAATTTTCTCAACGACGATATTTTTGTTGTTGTTGTAATACATCGACTTTTCCTTCATTTTTAGTTCCCTCAACCAACAAAAAACAAAAATCGCACTGGAAATACCGACATAGTTCGTCTTCAATGGATTAAGGTACGATAGAGTAAAATTTGTGAGATCTCAGAAGTGTGAACGTGGCTAATTTTTATTTTGGCATCACTTTTATTTATCTGTCACCTAAATCTTGCATTTTACAAAAGAAAAAATCTATTCGATATCAATTGTATTTAAATTTCTTCATAAAAAAATGAATATGCACGGAATGCCTCAACCGGGAATGGGTGGACAAATGATGCCCGCTGGAGTTTCACCAGTAATGATGCAACAAGCTTCACCGCAACAGGCTCAGCAAATGCAAGGCGTAATGGCCACACAGCAGATGCAGCAAGCAACCCCTCAGCAGCAGCAGCAACAACAGCAAGCAGAAAAAATTGACAACATATCGAAAGTTAAAAGTCTCTTTGGCCCTTTAAGGGAATCCCTATCTCTTACGTTCAAGCATGGCGCTGTATCGCTGCAACAGAATAACTTGGCGGATACACTCAAGCGAGACACCAGCAACCCGGCAAGATTTGACAAGCATCTTGAAGATTTCTATTCGTATTGTGACCAAATAGAGTTGCATCTCAAAACAGCTATCCAATGTGTTCAACAACTATCTTCAGCACAGCATTATCTACCAGGGGCAGTAACTGCTGTACGGGTTGATCCATGTATGCCTCCAGATAATACGAATGGGCCCATGTCTTACCCTCAGTACTTAAGCACTGTTCGTGGTCACGTTCAATCTGCGAAGGACATTCATGATACTCTTATTAGCGCCGCACAGAATATTTCTCCGAGTGACTGATGAAAGTAGACCGTCTAACTCTTAATAGATTTAGGCATAAATGTATCTTATTTCTGTATTTCTTTTTTGAGATCTAAATTAAACATAGTGACATAAATAAAAGCTATATATTTTCTTCTTGTTTTTATGGTGATGTAAGTTCTCAATTTTCTTGGTTCCTTCTTTGAAGCCTCATTTGGAAAACTGGATCTTCGACAAGGTGAACTTTTTGTACAAACTGGTTGTTTCCACAACCTGCTATCGGGCACCTGTTTTGGCGAAACTTTGATATTGACATGGGCAAAATTATTAATATTTAACATACCTAAGTCTTGGATTCACTTGAATAGACTCAAGAATTGTAGATTTTTCATAATAATGTCCACAAACACTATTTTTAACGGGATGTGTCATTCGGCGCTTCGTTAGAGGATCTATGTCCGATATTTCGATCTCCATTTGAAAATCATCGCCTTCTACAACGCTGGTAGAGGCAACCGAATCAATATTCATAGATAGAAGAGTTCCTATCTCTTCCATGATGCGTTTGTATTCATCGGTGCTTTTAGGCTTGCACTTTGGCTGTTTATTCAATTCGTGCGAAAATGTCTGAAGAAATGTATGATTAATTAAGGGCTTGTTTTACAATATCTGATTATAGCTTCAATTAAGCTACTTTGAACTTATTCGTCAGTAGAGTCTCAAATGGGTAGAACTTAAATAAATAAAAATAATTACGTTATCGTATTCTGTAATCGATTGCTTATCTTTTGCAATTTCGGAAGCCCTGTTAGCTTTTTTTACATTGTTTGTTATGCAGATAAGTTGTTCGATCATTCTGCCGAATGTTTCAGGATTTTTTTGTTCTGGAAAAATATTTACGCGCGTAGGTAATTTTTTTTATCTTAAAACTTAACTTGGAAAAAAACAGTGTACCTACCTTCACCACCGTATTGAGCAGCTAGTTCTGCAGTTTTTACTATACTCTGGATAGCCTCTTCAACTTTTGAGTTTATTAGTTGGGCCATTGTTCAAAAATGTTTTATAATTGTGGATTACTGATTAACAAACGCTTTTTCTTTTTTATTTAATTTAAAAAGAGTATCGCGTCCGCGGTTGACAAATTTCGGTCGGTTTGGTTCATGGTATAAGAATAACAAGGTATGCTTGACAGTTTAGGATATTGATTCGTGACGTCATTGCGAGTGAATGATCCTAATTATTTTTTATATTTATTATAGAAATTGTTTTTTTTTGAAGCATTTGCTATTAAAACTCAAAGTAAAACAATAGATTATTCATGATTTGAAGTTATGTTTTGTTAAATTTTAAGTAAAACAATAAATAATTTATTTTTTAGAGCTATGTGTTGGTGAACACTCGCTATTACGTCACACAAAACACAATATGGCGACCCTTCATCTCATATCCAACATACCTTGTATTTTTATACCATGGGTTTGGTTGATGTCCATGGTATAAGATGGGCGCATTCACCGCAAGATCTGAAAATTCAGATATGAAAATTCAGAAATTTTATTACGTTGAATGCAAAAAAATCTGAATTTTCAGTCGAAAGTCAGCTGTTTCAGTTTTGTCAAAATATTGCATTTACTTTTGATTTTTACATTGGAGAGAATTAAATTAGAACTTTTATTTTATTTGAAAATTAAAAATTAACGATGAATGAAGTTATCAGTAACTTAAACAAGTAAAAAGTAACTTCACCAGTAAATGTTAAGTACTATTTTTCCGATAACAGTCCAAAGTAGCACTCTTCACATAAAATAATTTGTTGAATCTTCCAGCGAAACACATAACACTTACGATTTAAATTTGGATAGCCATAAATTTCACTTTTCGCAGTATGTGCCCACTTCCATCAGTCATCAAACAGTAAAGTTCAATTCTCATTTGAATATGTTTGCGCTTTTTTTGGCAGAACGTATCTTCCATCTCTTTCATCTGAATTTTCAGATGAAAATTTTCATCTGAAAATTCAGAATAAAACGTAACCAAACGTAACCAAAAGTCATCTGAATTTTCAGATATTTTTTGACAGTTGACCAATCAGAAGCCAGATATCTGAAACTTTGAATGCCCCCAATAACAAGGTATGCTTGACAGCTCAGGCAGTTGACTCGTGACGTCATTGCGAGTGAATGATCTCAATTGTTTGTCATTTATGGCAAAGAAAGTAAACAGAAATAGTTTATATTTTGAAGCAATTTGCTATTAAAACTCAAAGTAAAACAATAGATTATTCATGTTTTGAAGTTATGTTTTGTTAAATTTCAAGTAAAACAATAAATAATTTATTTTTTAAAGCTATGTGCTGGTGAACACTCGCTATGACGTCACACAAAACAAAATATGGCGACCCTTCATCTCATATACATCAACATACCTTGTATTTTTATACCATGGTTGATGTCGGTCGGTCTCGGTCAGTCGAGTTCATCTTCATGTGCCTGCGCAAGCAGATTTAATTTTAAGCGTGGTACACATTATCAAACCTGAGTGTCACGCGTGTTGGACAGAGAATATGAAATAAAGAAGTCAATCCTCAGCTGTCAATTTGATTTGCCTACAAGCTGGAAGCGAACAGCTGATGTATTAGATTTGCAAAGTATTAGTGAAAAGCAGTGCAAAACGCACACATAGAATCAACTAGTCATTCAGCACATCATTCAGCACGTCTTGTTGTTGTTGCAATTCACATCTATTTCTTCGACACGAAATGAAATTACAAATACAACAATGTAAACAAATGGGTTTTGGGGGGTGAAACGTACGAAAGATTGGCTTCTTTATTTGATATTCTCTGGTGTTGGATATCAAACCTGCGTGAAAAGTTTCGCATACACACTTATCAGTTATGTTGGGCGTCAGGCAAAGAAATTCCACTACTCTCAGAAAATTGTTTCTTTTTATTTTGAGGCTATTTCCGCCACGAATCGTGTTGATTCCTTTTTTACATGACACACACAAGCTTTTTCTTATTTTGTTTGCACTTTTTCCACTGATTCGCTATAAAAATTTTTGTTTTGTTCCATGAATGAAGGCTCATGAATGAAATTGTGTACACATCATCGAGCAACCACCCAACAAACCGAGGGTTGTCACGCAGTATCAAAAAATTTTGTGAGCAGGCAGTTCTGAGTGGCAAACCATCATTCAGCGTGTACACATTGTCAGTTCGGTTTGATATCCAACATGGCTGCTACTCAGGTTTGATAATGTGCACCACGCTTTACATGAATACGTATTTGGTGTGTTTGTCCCATGTCACACGCAGAAACAAGTTGCTGGAGATTTTTTTGATGTTTTCTTTTAATCTCCTTGTCCCTGATCACACGTGAAGAAACTCAAGCATTTTCTGCGATTTGTGACGGTGAGCGGGGTAACTTGCAGAAGAGGGAGGGGGATGAAATATTTTAAAATATTTGAAAATATTCGGTGTAAAAAATTGACGTTCTCTTTTGTGTTGCTTTTCCTATCCAATCCAACCAATCAAATCGTGTCTTTCATTATGAAAATACGAAAAACACAAAGAGGAGAACAAAATCGGCAGAATAATTTTCTTCACATCTGAACACTTTCGTTCTTCATGTGTAAGCAAGCACTTTAAAAATCTATTGTACCTTTCATACGAAGAAATAAATCTTCAGGCAATTTTTGAAATTTCCTTTGAAAGTCTATTGACGACTAGAAAAGTCAAAATGCGATACCTGGTGGCGAATAAAACAACTACATTATGAAGAAGTTTTACTTTATTATTTAAGTAAAAATATAGTTTTTATATTTATTAGAATAGTTTTTCTTCTTTTAATAAATAATTTCGGAAAAAACACTTCACAAATCACATACGATTTACAACAAATTTTGACATCTTATGTAGTTATTCTGTTGCATTTTTTGCCCGGTAGAGTACTGCCTCCAGTCGTCAATTGGTTGAACACACCTAAACCTAGATGTGAAAGGAAATATCAAAAAAATCTCTTCAAATCCTCGACCGGGGAGATTTTGTTCACCCCTCTTTCCTCCTGCCCTTCTCACCAAGGAACTAACCCGGAGGGCTCACGAGCAAGTACTTGCAATTGCAAGCAAGTTACACTGCTTGTCAAATTCGTAATTTGCATTCCACTTGCCTCCCACTTGCTTTCCACTTGCATTCCACTTGCTTGTCTCCCAACTTGCTTCTCAACTTGCTTCACTACCGGCTTCAAAACTTGCATGCCAGTGTTGATAAGCAAGTTGCTTGGGTTTGTTTGTGTTAGTAAACAAAAATGTGTATGTATTGCAACTTGCATGCAAGTACTTGCTCGTGTGGCCTCGGGGTAAAAGTTGCTGGCAACCCAGTTTCCTCGTGTGAAAGGGCACTTTCGTAATTTTAAACTTTTTTGTATTAAAGGAACGATGAAAGTTCACTATTGGTTAAAAAAAGAACGCACTTCAGCTGTGATGATTAGATTTGCAAAGTAGTGAAAAGCAGTGCAAAACGCACACATTTGTTCCTTGCCGACTTTCAAACTGTTTGAAACCGCCAGATTTAGCCCGAAGTCGTTTCACACTTGAAAATTTGTACTGGTCCGCACCAAATCTGGCGGTCTAAGGGCCAGTTTGTTCACAGTGGGTTAAATCAGCAATTAGATTATCACAGATTCTGTTAAACCCATGGTTATGAATCTGTGATAATCAGAAAGTATTTGTTCACTGAATTTTCTGTTTGATTAATAAATCATAGTTTTTCCAATAATCTTTCCAGTTTCCAGTCTATCTGTCAAATCAATTGTCAGACGTATTCTGCCATTAACTTAGTTTAGTGTAAGTGAGCTTTCTAAAAAAACATTTTTGTGTACAAAAACAATCAGCGTCTTCAAATTTAATTTTTTGTTCGATTTACGATTATTTCCTGTTATATTACTATACAAAATAACTACCCACGTGAAATTTGTTTTTATTTTAATATTGCTTTCTGTTTTGATTTTTTTGTTCCAAATGTATAGTTGAAGTGTGTAGGTAGTGCTGGCATTTTGTGTAATCTAGTGATGGGAATTTTTCTATACATATTTTATAATTAGGCACTTCTTTTTGGGTAATAAATAAAATAACTACAACTAGTAGTAAAATCTTGACAAATTGTTTGTTTTATTTTGCGAGATGAACGATACATAGTTTCTGTTTTTTAATGTTCTTGTATAGAATTCAATTAAAAGGTATTTGTGGCCTTTACTCCAGAATGCGTTTCGCCCAGGCATGGTGGTGGGCTCATCAGTTAGATGCCACCATACCCAATCTAAGACGCATTGTTTAGTCGATGGTTACCGACGTCTGCATATCACAATTTTGTGAGAAAACTCACTGTGAATTATGCTATCTAAGGAACTTTGGTTAAAGTTGTGCACTTAGATTTTGTTGTTGTTTTGCCCGTGGCCAGGCGAAGTAATTAAGAAGAAGTTTTTAAGAAAATAAATAGAAAAATTATTTATAGTCAAAGACTATAAACAATAAATCCATTTATTTCTTAATTTTTGTGGAGTTTATGAATAAAATTCAATTAAAAGGTATTTGTGGCCTTTACTCCAGAATGCGTTTCGCCCAGGCATGGTGGTGGGCTCATCAGTTAGATGCCACCATACCCAATCTAAGACGCATTGTTTAGTCGATGGTTACCGACGTCTGCATATCACAATTTTGTGAGAAAACTCACTGTGAATTATGCTATCTAAGGAACTTTGGTTAAAGTTGTGCACTTAGATTTTGTTGTTGTTTTGCCCGTGGCCAGGCGAAGTAATTAAGAAGAAGAGTTTTTAAGAAAATAAATAGAAAAATTATTTATAGTCAAAGACTATAAACAATAAATCCATTTATTTCTTAATTTTTGTGGAGTTTATGAATAAAATTCAATTAAAAGGTATTTGTGGCCTTTACTCCAGAATGCGTTTCGCCCAGGCATGGTGGTGGGCTCATCAGTTAGATGCCACCATACCCAATCTAAGACGCATTGTTTAGTCGATGGTTACCGACGTCTGCATATCACAATTTTGTGAGAAAACTCACTGTGAATTATGCTATCTAAGGAACTTTGGTTAAAGTTGTGCACTTAGATTTTGTTGTTGTTTTGCCCGTGGCCAGGCGAAGTAATTAAGAAGAAGAGTTTTTAAGAAAATAAATAGAAAAATTATTTATAGTCAAAGACTATAAACAATAAATCCATTTATTTCTTAATTTTTGTGGAGTTTATGAATAAAATTCAATTAAAAGGTATTTGTGGCCTTTACTCCAGAATGCGTTTCGCCCAGGCATGGTGGTGGGCTCATCAGTTAGATGCCACCATACCCAATCTAAGACGCATTGTTTAGTCGATGGTTACCGACGTCTGCATATCACAATTTTGTGAGAAAACTCACTGTGAATTATGCTATCTAAGGAACTTTGGTTAAAGTTGTGCACTTAGATTTTGTTGTTGTTTTGCCCGTGGCCAGGCGAAGTAATTAAGAAGAAGAGTTTTTAAGAAAATAAATAGAAAAATTATTTATAGTCAAAGACTATAAACAATAAATCCATTTATTTCTTAATTTTTGTGGAGTTTATGAATAAAATTCAATTAAAAGGTATTTGTGGCCTTTACTCCAGAATGCGTTTCGCCCAGGCATGGTGGTGGGCTCATCAGTTAGATGCCACCATACCCAATCTAAGACGCATTGTTTAGTCGATGGTTACCGACGTCTGCATATCACAATTTTGTGAGAAGACTATAAATAATTTTTCTATTTATTTTCTTAAAAACTCTTCTTCTTAATTACTTCGCCTGGCCACGGGCAAAACAACAACAAAATCTAAGTGCACAACTTTAACCAAAGTTCCTTAGATAGCATAATTCACAGTGAGTTTTCTCACAAAATTGTGATATGCAGACGTCGGTAACCATCGACTAAACAATGCGTCTTAGATTGGGTATGGTGGCATCTAACTGATGAGCCCACCACCATGCCTGGGCGAAACGCATTCTGGAGTAAAGGCCACAAATACCTTTTAATTGAATTTTATTCATAAACTCCACAAAAATTAAGAAATAAATGGATTTATTGTTTATAGTCTTTGACTATAAATAATTTTTCTATTTATTTTCTTAAAAACTCTTCTTCTTAATTACTTCGCCTGGCCACGGGCAAAACAACAACAAAATCTAAGTGCACAACTTTAACCAAAGTTCCTTAGATAGCATAATTCACAGTGAGTTTTCTCACAAAATTGTGATATGCAGACGTCGGTAACCATCGACTAAACAATGCGTCTTAGATTGGGTATGGTGGTATCTAACTGATGAGCCCACCACCATGCCTGGGCGAAACGCATTCTGGAGTAAAGGCCACAAATACCTTTTAATTGAATTTTATTCATAAACTCCACAAAAATTAAGAAATAAATGGATTTATTGTTTATAGTCTTTGACTATAAATAATTTTTCTATTTATTTTCTTAAAAACTCTTCTTCTTAATTACTTCGCCTGGCCACGGGCAAAACAACAACAAAATCTAAGTGCACAACTTTAACCAAAGTTCCTTAGATAGCATAATTCACAGTGAGTTTTCTCACAAAATTGTGATATGCAGACGTCGGTAACCATCGACTAAACAATGCGTCTTAGATTGGGTATGGTGGCATCTAACTGATGAGCCCACCACCATGCCTGGGCGAAACGCATTCTGGAGTAAAGGCCACAAATACCTTTTAATTGAATTTTATTCATAAACTCCACAAAAATTAAGAAATAAATGGATTTATTGTTTATAGTCTTTGACTATAAATAATTTTTCTATTTATTTTCTTAAAAACTCTTCTTCTTAATTACTTCGCCTGGCCACGGGCAAAACAACAACAAAATCTAAGTGCACAACTTTAACCAAAGTTCCTTAGATAGCATAATTCACAGTGAGTTTTCTCACAAAATTGTGATATGCAGACGTCGGTAACCATCGACTAAACAATGCGTCTTAGATTGGGTATGGTGGCATCTAACTGATGAGCCCACCACCATGCCTGGGCGAAACGCATTCTGGAGTAAAGGCCACAAATACCTTTTAATTGAATTTTATTCATAAACTCCACAAAAATTAAGAAATAAATGGATTTATTGTTTATAGTCTTTGACTATAAATAATTTTTCTATTTATTTTCTTAAAAACTCTTCTTCTTAATTACTTCGCCTGGCCACGGGCAAAACAACAACAAAATCTAAGTGCACAACTTTAACCAAAGTTCCTTAGATAGCATAATTCACAGTGAGTTTTCTCACAAAATTGTGATATGCAGACGTCGGTAACCATCGACTAAACAATGCGTCTTAGATTGGGTATGGTGGCATCTAACTGATGAGCCCACCACCATGCCTGGGCGAAACGCATTCTGGAGTAAAGGCCACAAATACCTTTTAATTGAATTTTATTCATAAACTCCACAAAAATTAAGAAATAAATGGATTTATTGTTTATAGTCTTTGACTATAAATAATTTTTCTATTTATTTTCTTAAAAACTCTTCTTCTTAATTACTTCGCCTGGCCACGGGCAAAACAACAACAAAATCTAAGTGCACAACTTTAACCAAAGTTCCTTAGATAGCATAATTCACAGTGAGTTTTCTCACAAAATTGTGATATTGTTGTGGACACCTGAAAGCAGAAATGGTTCGGATTAGTTTTGTTTTGTTTATGTATTTATGATTTTTTTCTATGCCACGAATACCTACCAAAACCTCCTGCCTGATGATGGTATCTGAGTAGTCCATAATAATTTATGTAGTCTATCCGATGACATAGAATGCTCAGCTGTAATAAGATTTCAGAAGATAAATTAATTTGTATTCTGGAAATACGAACACGAAACTATAGTTATAGAAATTACTTTTACTTACCTTCTTTTTGATTGAATCCCTTTTGTTTGACAGCATAAGCGGCTTGCGTCTCGGCAATGGAAATTTTTGTGTTGTTGTTTAATGTTTTCCTTTTTTCTGAAAATTGAAGAGAAATATTAAAGTTGTTTTCAATTCTTTTTTTTTAATACTTTGCTTACCTGTTTGTTCATTTATTATTTGTTGTTTGATTTTATAAATATGTTTTCCTTTTCTCGGCCTATTATAATTTTTTTTTGAGATAATTTTTGGTGCCGACCGCAACCATGATGAATTTATTTTGTTTTGATGATCCCTTTGGTTGTTGACATCTGCTTTTGTCCCCTTCTCAGGAGATATATTGCTCTCTTTTTTGCACTACGCGAAACTACTCGAAACCATAATGGCCACCATAAGAGCTTTCAGGTTGCGTTCTCTTTATTAACCATTCGCCTACACCTGGATTAGAATAAAATTGTTTTTGGGATTTGTGGCCTGATAGGTTGCGAATCAATTTGATTGGCGGTTTAAAATCAAACGATTGATCCGTTGAATTGAGAGGATTCGTGGAACGGATAGGATTTGAAATTTTGATTTCATACTATGGGTATGGTAGTCATAGTTGTGGAAACCGCCGCGCGCTCTAGACGGCTACTTAAAAGCATATATTTACCTACCTACAACGAAGATAATAATTTTCAAAAATAAAGTTGTTAAATATATTCAAATACGCCAAACGAAAATCAAACATAAATTTGAAAACTATAAAATTAATATTATTTGTTAAAAAAAAAAAAAGAAAACGAAAAAAATGTAAGTTAGATTTAAAAGTGCTTAAATTTAAAGGAAAATTGAAAAGAAAAAAAAATATTAAAATTACAGAACATTCTTCGGAATTACTTATACCTACCTACCAACAAATTAACTTATACATACATCCCTACAACAATCTATACCTAAGTGGAAGTGGAAATTCTACCAAAATTTTAAATAGGGAAACCCATTAAATTTGGGTAAGTGATTTTTTTTTTTTTTGTTGATCAAATGAATTTAATAAGAAAAAAAATTAATATAGATAAATATATATATATAAAAAAACAAAAAAAAGAAATTTAGACGAATAGAGATCTAAAGGAATCAAAAAAAGAAAATACAAAAAAAAAATAAGAAAAAAGATAAGATTATAGTTTCATAATATAGATAAAAATACATATATAGATAAATAATATAGTGAAAAGTGATACAAACTTTTTATTTTCTTTTGCTACAGGCTTAAATACTGTTTGGCGATCACGAACTAAATACTATCAAGAAGTCGTGATCGCCCGCCCTTTTTTTTTATACGGGTCTATCTCTGCTATCCACAAAAGAAGAAACTCAAAAAGAAGAATCTCAAAAAGAAGAATTTCAAAAAGAAGAATTATTTGACGATTTCGAAATTGATTTTTTTCGTTACTTCTTTCATATTTTAATTGTGAATATTTAAAGTTAGTTATAAAAAAAATCTTTATTAGTATAACATATATATATATATCGACACGGTCATACCGTAACTATATATATATATACATATAAAAAGTGCAAGATATAGATATACATATATATCTGCACATCAATACTTATATATATATATGTACATATGCCTATATATATAATATATAAATGCATCAGACGTATCAAGTACGTGACGTCTCAATTTATGTTCCTGAGCTCCTGATAAAATTAAAAGAAAAGAATCGTCAACATCTTTCTTCAGATACATTGTTTTTTTTTTGTTGCTTGGTGCAATCTTTTTTTTTGTAATTAATTAATTTTGTTTGTATATAAACTTCATTTTATATCTGTAAAAGTTAATAGGAATTTAAAGTTTTTTTTGTGTTTGTTTGTGGAAATCTGTGGATTTTCAAAGTTAGTTTCCTTTTTGGCTTGGAGTAAATACAAAAAAAAAATATATTGATATAGGTTCAAAATTTCGTTAGATATCAGATACTCACCTAAATTGGGCTCGATTAGGCAGGGCAACTGATAGGTCTTTAAAAAGTTTTGAGAATTTTGGATGTGATAAAAAGGGAAGCTGACAATTTTTCCACAATACCTTTTTTTTATTAGTTGGAAATAAATTCCTACTTACTTAAAATTTTTTTTTGTATGTTAAAGTTCTTAATTGCGATTTAGGGTTACCATCCTTACTTTATGATTTATATAATAAATAATTTTTTTTTGTTTGTTTAATATTTTTTTTATTGTTTAAATTTATTAACTAAAGAAAAATTAAATTTTTGAACAGGGTTACCACCTTTATGTTATATATTTCAAAAATAATTTTCTGTTAGATTTCATTTTTTTTTGGTTGTTTAAAAAAAAAAAAAAAACTTAATAATTTATAATTTTTTTTGTATGTTAAGGGTTACCACCCTACTATTTTGTTGATAACAAATAATTTTTTTTGGATTTTATGTTTTCTTAAAATTTATTTATTAATGTTTAATAAAAACTTTCGTTGTAAATTGCACCATGATGAATGAAATTTCGGCTTTTTTTTGTCAAGCACATAGCTTGATGGCGTGCTAAGATTTTTATTTTCAGGGGATGTGGATGGCGACAAGACTTTTTGGTGAGAAATGAACTGAGCGGAAAAGTATGGTAAGCAAAGTCAAGGGGGAGCTATAACAACGGCCAATTGCTTCCAAGGTAGGGTGGGTCAGGCCAACGCTGGAAACCATCTCAGCGCCCTCTAGGGGTAAAACGTCCGTCCGTTCTTTTTTTTTATATTTATAACAATCTTCAATTGTTTTAAATTAACATTTCTTGTTTTATTCTATGGCATGATAAATGTTTAAGTGGCAGTTGAGGGTTGAGTGAGAGGACAAGTTCCCACCCATTTCCGGCGAGCTCTAGCCGAGCATCGCGAGCATGCCAAGTCCGACCACTCACCATAAAACCGTTAGATTTCAAATTTTTGAAATAAAATTTCTCAATCCTACTACAAATGGCGCCCAACGTTGAGTTTCGTTTATTGTTTTCCTTTCTTATTTCCAATTCTAGTTGTCATCTCATCGGCAACTCGTATGTCATGAACTAGGAAAGTTTTAAACATACCTTTTCATTTGCGACGAGCAAACAAGATGTTGATGACAATTAAAATTAAATCTTATTGTGTTTG
Organism: Dasysyrphus tricinctus; assembly: GCA_963921185.1. Lineage (NCBI taxonomy): Eukaryota > Metazoa > Arthropoda > Insecta > Diptera > Syrphidae > Dasysyrphus > Dasysyrphus tricinctus. The sequence continues at coordinate 74,276,769 of OY992531.1, forward strand.
TGTTAACCCATCCTTAAGTGTTAACATTTTACTTTCCTATCTTCCTTTTATTTTACTTTTCCATTCATTTGTCTCGTTTTTTTTTAAAGGTTTGTGGCCAGTAAAATGACGAAGTGTCACAACTGTTGCACAAATTCTTTTCCTTATTTTCTATTCTTTCCTATTTTCTGGTTATCGGACAACTTCAAGTCTTCTAGCCAAAAAGCCTCAGGCTTGATTAGAATTGCGGGAGTTGCCAGATAGCAAATACTTTGTCCTCGTAAAACTTTTTGTATACCTATTTACTACCTAGAGGGAATTTTTCAAAAGAAGTCCGTCCGACAGTCTAATAAGAACATAAAATATCTACCATTTTTCAGCTCAGTTCAATATCGGCAAAACAAATACTTTCACCAAAAAAAGTTGCCCGAAGCATCCCCGCATTCATATGAGTACCAAAACCCGAAAAATATATACGACGAAATAATACAAACAAAATATTGGAAAAAAGTTTTCTGGAGTTTATTGAAAACCATAACAAGAAAAAAAATCTAATAGCAATAATACTTAAATAGTAAAAACTTTAAAGTAAAGTTTATGAAAATTTTGAAATATTTTCAACTATTTTTCCAAAATTTACACTTTTACTTGTTTTTTTTTGTGAAAATTACAAAATCTTAAAACAATTTTGTTGGTAAGTTTGGTATCACAAAATATATTAATATTATAACTTATCTTATAAACAAATTTATTAGGTTATAAAACTTAAAATTATATTTCATTTTCTTAAATTCTAAAAATCTTAAAACATAATTCTAAAAACGTACTTAGAAACTAAAATATTTTTTTTTCAAAAATATACTTGAAAACTAATATATTCTTTCAAAAAAATATATTTGAAAACTTAAAATATTTAAATGGACTCAACAGATAAAGACAATAGTAAAGCTTCTAAAATTCCTAAAATTTCTAAAACAGGAGCTATAAAAAAGAAAGGTTCTAGATCTTCAAGTAGATTAAACCCTACCGAACAAGATAGACTGTTATACAGCTTAAGTCCACTAGTTATAAATTCTTCAACCGTTTCAAACAATAAAGACAAAAGTAAATCAATTTCAGATTCTAATCCCGTTCCACAGTCCTCCAATCAATCAGGTCAACCCCAATCAACAGTAGAAAATATTGTTGAAAGTTCAGGTCAGGAAACGAGGTTTTCATCAAATTCGAATAATAACCCAATGGCATCAAATTATAACAGCATGGATAATTTAAATATCCAACCTTCTCGTGTTCAACGAACACCAATTCCACCAACACCAGCTATCAACCAAAGTTCTTTGCCAAATATTCCGGAGAGTGGTGAAGTAGATATAGACACCATTTCGGCTCCGTCTTATAGTAGCCTAAGCAATTTAGGCGAAGCTCCTATTGATTTCGACAATAGTATTCAAACAGTTCGGAATCAAGAAATTTTAGAAAACGGGAATGGAAACAGGTCAAAAAGAAAGGTTAATCGTCCAGAAGCAGTACCTAATGATTTTAAAGCTTATGTCAACTTAGCTATAGTGAATGCATTTTCATCCTATGCTGAATCTATGAAATCCGATATAAGTGAAAGCCTCAAACAAATGATGAAAGACAATTTCATCGAATTTTTAGGCGATATTAATTCGACAACTCGCCCATTAGTCAATCAGGAAGATACTGCTCCCAAACAAACCTCAAATCAAACTTCTTTTAGAAAACCAGTACCACAAAAACAATCCAATCAACAACAACAATTGCAAAAACCTTCTCAATCACAACCACAATCGCAATCATTTCGGCAACAATATCCTCAACAACAACAATATGAACAACCACAGTTTTTACCATCTACAGCTCATAATATTCAACACAATCCATCTGTTCAGTTTCCTCAACCAATAAATAGTTTCAAACCCATTCATAATTCGAATCATAATCCATCTGTTCAAATACCTCAATCAATAAATACTTTAAATCCAATAAATAATCAGAACCATAATCCACAAATTCAATTTCCACAAAATTCACCAGATGTTAGATATTTTGATGGATATCAACATCAAAGTCCTCAGAATTCATATTACGATATGAATAGAAATTTTCATAGAGGGTATCGTGACATCATTAAAGTGGATCGATGGGGTCTAAAATTCGACGGAACACCCGAAATTTTGACCGTCGAAGATTTTATCTTCCGTTTGGAAACTCTCCAAATCCAATATGCGTGCCCTTGGTCTGAAATTTTAAAACAATTTCACCTTACCCTTTCAGGTGCCGCCCTTGATTGGTATTGGGATTTCCACAGATCAAATTATAGACCCGATTGGCCAATTTTGCGTGAAGCATTAATGCTTCACTTCAAAAATGCTAAATCTGATTATGAGATCATGCGAGATTTGTCAGATCGGAAACAAGGTACTTTCGAAACTTGTGAAAAGTTCTTCACAGCAATCTCGAAAATCAAATCTCAACTGAAAGTACCAATACCTGAGTTTGAACTCATAAAAATGATAAAGAGAAATCTAAATGATAAAATTGGCAAATTAGTTTATCCTATGGCTATATTTTCTTTAGACCAATTAAGGTTTGCCTGTAAAGAAGCGGAAAATGCATTTCCCCCTAAAGAAAATTATAACACTAGGCAGTATAGGCATCCTCCGAAAATGGTTGCAAATGAAATTCAATTTTATGAAGGAAATCATGATGAGAGTGAAGATTATATAGCGGCTGTCAATTATATTAATAATAGTAGACCTAGGCCAGCAAATAAAATTCTAAATTGCTGGAATTGTAAGGTAGATGGACACCTATATTGGGAGTGCCCATCTCCTAAACAAAATATTTTTTGTTTTCGGTGTGGAGAAGAAAACGTTATTTGTTCTAACTGTCCAAGGTGTAAACCGGAAAACAGACAGAAGAGCGCGATTTCGACGGGGGAATCGCGTTCAACGAAAATCCCCGATACAACGACTCAACAAAACCCAAAGGCTTAGAAAAAAATATAAAAGAACAAACAATTACAATTTTTAAAAGACAGGTAGAAGAAAAAGAAGATATTAAAGAGAAAAAAGAAAAATTTAGTTATGTTAAACCATTACATGTTAGAATTAAGGAATATAACGATGCCAAAGAAAGAATTTTCAATGGCACTGTTAAAAATAAAATACTTAAAGCTAGAGATAGATACAAAACCAGAAAACAATTAAGATGCAACCTATTATCCACTATAATAGATGTATCCACCGATCCTAGGCCATATGCCTCAATAAAAATTGCCGAAAAAGAAATGCTAGGCTTACTCGACAGTGGGGCAAGCATCAGCATTCTAGGCAAAAATTGTAGAGACTTTGTTGAAAACTTAAATGTAAATATTTCACCATTTGCATCTAACGTGAAGACTGCAGATGGAAAATCCCAAAACATAATTGGAAAAGTCAATATTGACGTACAATATAAAGATATGAAAAATAAGATTACTTTTTACCTTGTGCCAAGCTTGGATCAGGAACTCTACCTCGGCGTCGATTTCTGGAGGACATTCAAACTTGCACCTGGAATTATCAGCGAAATTAAAATATCGGACATTGAAGATACTTCAAATACTCACCAACTGTCTCCAGAGCAACAATCAAGGTTGGACGCAGTCAGGCGAAAATTCCGGTGTTATACTCAATACGGTCTCGGAAGAACGACGCTTGAGGAGCATGTCATCGACACCGAAGATGCGGTTCCTGTAAAGCAGCGTCACTATCCTGTCTCTCCAGCGATACAAGTCCTCTTGTATGCCGAGATAGACCGAATGTTGAGCCTTGGAGTAATTGAAGAGAGCGAGAGCCCATGGAGTTCGCCAGTGGTCCTGATACAGAAACCCGGCAAAAATCGTCTGTGTCTCGATTCACGTAAGCTGAACTCCCTCACGAAAAAAAATGCGTATCCTCTCCCAAATCTCGAAGGCATCTTCAGTCGTCTTCGTGATACTATTTTCATCAGTAGTATCGATCTCAAAGACGCATTTTGGCAAATACCGCTGGCAGAGCACAGTAGAGAAAAAACTGCTTTTACGATACCGGGACGGCCCTTGTATCATTTTACTGTCATGCCTTTTGGTCTGTGTAACGCAGCCCAAAGGTTATGTCAGTTAATGGACAAGGTCATTCCCTCAAGGCTAAGGGATCGTGTCTTCGTGTACCTCGATGATCTGCTCATCATTGCTCCAGATTTCGAGACACATATCGCTCTGCTGGATGAAGTTGCTGCGTGCCTGAACAAAGCTGGACTCACCATCAACGTTACGAAGTCAAAATTTTGCTTCAAGGAATTGAAGTATTTAGGCTTCATCGTTGGTGGTGGGAATATCAAAACTGATCCCGCCAAGGTTGAGGCGATTGAAAATTTTCCAGTTCCGAAAACAACGAAACAGGTCCGCAGGCTGCTTGGTCTCGCAGGGTGGTACCGTAGGTTCATACGGGAATTTTCGTCCTTGACGGCTCCAATCACTGATACACTAAAAAAATCTAATAAAAAATTCAAAATGACGGAAGAAGCTCTGGAGGCATTTGAAAAGTTGAAGAAAGCTTTAATGTCCGCCCCAGTATTATGGCATCCTGATTTTTCAAGACGCTTCTATATCCAGTGTGATGCGTCTGACACAGGTGTAGGGGCGGTGCTTTTTCAGAAAAGTGACGCCGAGGAAGAGTCACCTATCTCTTTCTTTTCGCAAAAACTTAATAAGAGTCAAAAAAATTATAGCGTTACCGAAAAGGAATGCCTTGCAGCGGTTTTAGCTATACAAAAGTTTAGACCCTATGTGGAGGGAATGCTATTCACGGTCATAACAGACCATTCTAGTTTGAAATGGCTGATGAGTCTTAAAGACCTGAGTGGCAAACTTGCTCGATGGAGTCTTCAGTTACAAGCGTTTTCTTTCGATATTGAGCACCGAAAAGGTAGTTTTAATGTAGTCCCCGACACCCTGTCCAGAGTATATATGGAAGTAGAGAGTATAAACTTAGAAAATATTGCCCCATTAATCAATCTAAACTCAAAAGAATTCGAAAGTGATGAATATCTTAGTCTACTTAAAACCGTTGAAGATAACAAAGATCGACTGCCTGATTTGAAAATCGAAGATAATTATCTTTATAAGCGTGGATTTCCAAAATTCGATGATCCTTATACTGTAGAGCACACTTGGAGATTATGGGTACCTTCAGGGTTAACGAACGAAATTATTGTTCGTGCCCATAATCCTAATAATGCTCATGGTGGAGTAGGAAAAACACTTCAAAGAATTCGCGAGTACTTTTATTGGCCGAACATGACGGTCCACATACGCGAATATATTGCGAAATGTGACACTTGCGTTCAATGTAAACCGTCCAATCAAGTTTTACGTCCACCTATGTCAAGTGGTTACAGCGTAGATCGACCCTTTCAAAAATTGTACGTTGATTTTCTAGGGCCTTATCCGCGTTCTAAGTCCGGTAACAGTTTTGTCTTTATTGTCCTTGATCACTTATCGAAATTTGTCTTTTTAAAATCTTTAAAAAATGCTAATACATCAAGTATAATTAAATATTTACAAGAGAATATTTTCACCATGTTCGGAGTGCCTCAAGTAATCCACTCCGACAATGGAAAACAGTTTCTTTCGAAAGATTTTCAAAATTTTATGAAAACGTACGGTATTCGACATTTCAAAACCGCAAATTACTCTCCTCAGTCAAACGCATCAGAGAGAGTGAATCGAACTCTTTTAGCCGCAGTTCGTTCCTATCTCAAAGAAGATCAACGAGATTGGGATCTTCACTTAAGTGATATTGCGTGCGCTCTAAGAAGTTCGGTTCACAATTCAACCGGTGTGTCACCGTATTTTGCACTTTTTGGGTTAAATATGATGACACACGGAAGTTGTTACGAGCTGGCGAAAAAATTAAACTCTTTAGAAGATGGCGAATTTATGACCTTATCACGACATACGCGACTACAAAGCATGCGAAATAAAATTAAAGAAAGTATAGCCAAAGCGAATGAAAAAAGCGCGCAAAAATATAACACCCGTACTCGCAATATACGATTTCTACCAGGCCAAGAAGTATTTCGAAGAAATTTCATCCTTAGTGACAGTTCGAAATATCTTAGTGCTAAATTATGTCCCAAATTTATAAAATGTCGAGTTGCGAAACCTATCGGCAAAAATCTCTATGAATTAGAAAACCTGTCCGGCAAACCAATTGGTGTTTTTCATGCTAAGGACATTAAACAATAAAATGAGTTTAAATTGTTATCTATTTTTTTTGTTTATTGTTATGGCAACATTTTTTTTTGTAATTATATTTGCATATTATTTTCTAAATAAAAAATTTTCCTTCTTATGAGATTATGAAGTTCAAGTTTTTTTTTGTTATGTACTTATTTATTTATCTTCATTTTTTTATTATTTATTTATTAACTTTTTTTTGTAAACTATGAATTTGAGACTAGGTCTCACCATAATTTTTTTTGTTGTACCATTATTTTCAATATATTATACATTATTTATTTATTTACTTATTTGTTGCCTTATTAGTGAATTTGTATGTTAATTTATTAATTATTTTATTAAAACAGACCCTGTGATATTTTTGTTAATTTATTTTAGTTTAAGTTTGCAATATTAGTTTTAGTAGTTTTTTTTTTAATTTATTTATCATAGTTTATTTATTTCTTTATTATAGTCAAATTTATTTATTTATTATAGCTAATTTATTTATTTATTTATTTATTTATTTTCTTTCCGTTATTTATTTATTTATTTATTCCGTTCACCTATTTATTCACTTATTTATTTATCCGTTCAACTAATTTATTTATTTGTTAATTTATTTATTTGTTAATTTATTTATTTACGTGTTAAATTATTTATTTATTTTTTTGTTAATTTATTAATTTTGTTTCATTTATTTATTCGTTAATTTTTTTTTGTACAGATTTAAACTGTCTTATTTATCTCATTTGTTTGGTTACTTATTTATTTATTTTGTTTGATTACTTACTTATTTCTTCTTTTTGTTTGATAAATTATTCATCTTCAATATATTCATTTATTCAGGTAAATTGTTAATTTCCGTTCTTATTTATTTTTTTTTGTAGTCTTCGCGTTTCATACCTTATTTTTGTTTACTTTCTGGTTTCATTATGTATGTATTAATTTATTTATTTGTTTTTCTTCTTTAACTATGAATTCAGTTATTTATCTATTTTTTGTTTGTTTAATTATTTATTCATGCCTTTATTTATTTAATTATTGTAGATCGTTTTTTTTGTAACTCATTCAATTGTTTGAATCTAAAGCATGAATAACACTCCACTAAAATACTTAACTGACCACACTATTTTTGATTGTATACCTAACTTACGTATCCTTCAGAAACCGATCCAAAAATAAAATAACCATTAATCAACAAATCCAAGCAATTACGTTAAGAGTCAAAACAACCAAATACCTACTACCTACCAGGGGCACATCAAATTTATATTGCCCGGCTGTGAGGGTTCTTCCCCACGTTGACACATACCTAACTACCTAACGATCAGTAAAACCACTCTCATAACAGCAACACCATACTCCAAACAAAACAAAATAAATTGAAAAAGACACATTATACGTGCAAATATTTTATTTGCGAACTCCTTATTATCTACCTACTTAAACTATGAGGCTGATCAAATTGTTTTAGTTTACAAATATACCTGTAAGATAATACCTACAAAACTATCTGAATCTTAATAACTAATTATTGTTTATGTTAGTAATACTCGCCGCTCTAAGCAATTATTATTCACTCACATTTCTTTTTGTTAAAAAAACAATGTTCTTGCGGATGGGGGTGAGGTGCCATGAATCCTTCAGGCGTCCCTTCTCACTGTACCTGAGTCGTCGGTAGATCGTCCTCCCCAAGTCCAGAGTTTTGTTGTGGACACCTGAAAGCAGAAATGGTTCGGATTAGTTTTGTTTTGTTTATGTATTTATGATTTTTTTCTATGCCACGAATACCTACCAAAACCTCCTGCCTGATGATGGTATCTGAGTAGTCCATAATAATTTATGTAGTCTATCCGATGACATAGAATGCTCAGCTGTAATAAGATTTCAGAAGATAAATTAATTTGTATTCTGGAAATACGAACACGAAACTATAGTTATAGAAATTACTTTTACTTACCTTCTTTTTGATTGAATCCCTTTTGTTTGACAGCATAAGCGGCTTGCGTCTCGGCAATGGAAATTTTTGTGTTGTTGTTTAATGTTTTCCTTTTTTCTGAAAATTGAAGAGAAATATTAAAGTTGTTTTCAATTCTTTTTTTTTAATACTTTGCTTACCTGTTTGTTCATTTATTATTTGTTGTTTGATTTTATAAATATGTTTTCCTTTTCTCGGCCTATTATAATTTTTTTTTGAGATAATTTTTGGTGCCGACCGCAACCATGATGAATTTATTTTGTTTTGATGATCCCTTTGGTTGTTGACATCTGCTTTTGTCCCCTTCTCAGGAGATATATTGCTCTCTTTTTTGCACTACGCGAAACTACTCGAAACCATAATGGCCACCATAAGAGCTTTCAGGTTGCGTTCTCTTTATTAACCATTCGCCTACACCTGGATTAGAATAAAATTGTTTTTGGGATTTGTGGCCTGATAGGTTGCGAATCAATTTGATTGGCGGTTTAAAATCAAACGATTGATCCGTTGAATTGAGAGGATTCGTGGAACGGATAGGATTTGAAATTTTGATTTCATACTATGGGTATGGTAGTCATAGTTGTGGAAACCGCCGCGCGCTCTAGACGGCTACTTAAAAGCATATATTTACCTACCTACAACGAAGATAATAATTTTCAAAAATAAAGTTGTTAAATATATTCAAATACGCCAAACGAAAATCAAACATAAATTTGAAAACTATAAAATTAATATTATTTGTTAAAAAAAAAAAGAAAACGAAAAAAAATGTAAGTTAGATTTAAAAGTGCTTAAATTTAAAGGAAAATTGAAAAGAAAAAAAAATATTAAAATTACAGAACATTCTTCGGAATTACTTATACCTACCTACCAACAAATTAACTTATACATACATCCCTACAACAATCTATACCTAAGTGGAAGTGGAAATTCTACCAAAATTTTAAATAGGGAAACCCATTAAATTTGGGTAAGTGATTTTTTTTTTTTTTGTTGATCAAATGAATTTAATAAGAAAAAAAATTAATATAGATAAATATATATATATAAAAAAACAAAAAAAAGAAATTTAGACGAATAGAGATCTAAAGGAATCAAAAAAAGAAAATACAAAAAAAAAATAAGAAAAAAGATAAGATTATAGTTTCATAATATAGATAAAAATACATATATAGATAAATAATATAGTGAAAAGTGATACAAACTTTTTATTTTCTTTTGCTACAGGCTTAAATACTGTTTGGCGATCACGAACTAAATACTATCAAGAAGTCGTGATCGCCCGCCCTTTTTTTTTATACGGGTCTATCTCTGCTATCCACAAAAGAAGAAACTCAAAAAGAAGAATCTCAAAAAGAAGAATTTCAAAAAGAAGAATTATTTGACGATTTCGAAATTGATTTTTTTCGTTACTTCTTTCATATTTTAATTGTGAATATTTAAAGTTAGTTATAAAAAAAATCTTTATTAGTATAACATATATATATATATCGACACGGTCATACCGTAACTATATATATATATACATATAAAAAGTGCAAGATATAGATATACATATATATCTGCACATCAATACTTATATATATATATGTACATATGCCTATATATATAATATATAAATGCATCAGACGTATCAAGTACGTGACGTCTCAATTTATGTTCCTGAGCTCCTGATAAAATTAAAAGAAAAGAATCGTCAACATCTTTCTTCAGATACATTGTTTTTTTTTTGTTGCTTGGTGCAATCTTTTTTTTTGTAATTAATTAATTTTGTTTGTATATAAACTTCATTTTATATCTGTAAAAGTTAATAGGAATTTAAAGTTTTTTTTGTGTTTGTTTGTGGAAATCTGTGGATTTTCAAAGTTAGTTTCCTTTTTGGCTTGGAGTAAATACAAAAAAAAAATATATTGATATAGGTTCAAAATTTCGTTAGATATCAGATACTCACCTAAATTGGGCTCGATTAGGCAGGGCAACTGATAGGTCTTTAAAAAGTTTTGAGAATTTTGGATGTGATAAAAAGGGAAGCTGACAATTTTTCCACAATACCTTTTTTTTATTAGTTGGAAATAAATTCCTACTTACTTAAAATTTTTTTTTGTATGTTAAAGTTCTTAATTGCGATTTAGGGTTACCATCCTTACTTTATGATTTATATAATAAATAATTTTTTTTTGTTTGTTTAATATTTTTTTTATTGTTTAAATTTATTAACTAAAGAAAAATTAAATTTTTGAACAGGGTTACCACCTTTATGTTATATATTTCAAAAATAATTTTCTGTTAGATTTCATTTTTTTTTGGTTGTTTAAAAAAAAAAAAAAACTTAATAATTTATAATTTTTTTTGTATGTTAAGGGTTACCACCCTACTATTTTGTTGATAACAAATAATTTTTTTTGGATTTTATGTTTTCTTAAAATTTATTTATTAATGTTTAATAAAAACTTTCGTTGTAAATTGCACCATGATGAATGAAATTTCGGCTTTTTTTTGTCAAGCACATAGCTTGATGGCGTGCTAAGATTTTTATTTTCAGGGGATGTGGATGGCGACAAGACTTTTTGGTGAGAAATGAACTGAGCGGAAAAGTATGGTAAGCAAAGTCAAGGGGGAGCTATAACAACGGCCAATTGCTTCCAAGGTAGGGTGGGTCAGGCCAACGCTGGAAACCATCTCAGCGCCCTCTAGGGGTAAAACGTCCGTCCGTTCTTTTTTTTTATATTTATAACAATCTTCAATTGTTTTAAATTAACATTTCTTGTTTTATTCTATGGCATGATAAATGTTTAAGTGGCAGTTGAGGGTTGAGTGAGAGGACAAGTTCCCACCCATTTCCGGCGAGCTCTAGCCGAGCATCGCGAGCATGCCAAGTCCGACCACTCACCATAAAACCGTTAGATTTCAAATTTTTGAAATAAAATTTCTCAATCCTGCTACAATATGCAGACGTCGGTAACCATCGACTAAACAATGCGTCTTAGATTGGGTATGGTGGCATCTAACTGATGAGCCCACCACCATGCCTGGGCGAAACGCATTCTGGAGTAAAGGCCACAAATACCTTTTAATTGAATTTTATTCATAAACTCCACAAAAATTAAGAAATAAATGGATTTATTGTTTATAGTCTTTGACTATAAATAATTTTTCTATTTATTTTCTTAAAAACTCTTCTTCTTAATTACTTCGCCTGGCCACGGGCAAAACAACAACAAAATCTAAGTGCACAACTTTAACCAAAGTTCCTTAGATAGCATAATTCACAGTGAGTTTTCTCACAAAATTGTGATATGCAGACGTCGGTAACCATCGACTAAACAATGCGTCTTAGATTGGGTATGGTGGCATCTAACTGATGAGCCCACCACCATGCCTGGGCGAAACGCATTCTGGAGTAAAGGCCACAAATACCTTTTAATTGAATTTTATTCATAAACTCCACAAAAATTAAGAAATAAATGGATTTATTGTTTATAGTCTTTGACTATAAATAATTTTTCTATTTATTTTCTTAAAAACTCTTCTTCTTAATTACTTCGCCTGGCCACGGGCAAAACAACAACAAAATCTAAGTGCACAACTTTAACCAAAGTTCCTTAGATAGCATAATTCACAGTGAGTTTTCTCACAAAATTGTGATATGCAGACGTCGGTAACCATCGACTAAACAATGCGTCTTAGATTGGGTATGGTGGCATCTAACTGATGAGCCCACCACCATGCCTGGGCGAAACGCATTCTGGAGTAAAGGCCACAAATACCTTTTAATTGAATTTTATTCATAAACTCCACAAAAATTAAGAAATAAATGGATTTATTGTTTATAGTCTTTGACTATAAATAATTTTTCTATTTATTTTCTTAAAAACTCTTCTTCTTAAGTTCTTGTATAGATTTAGTTTTTCTTTTTTATACCTACGCTTTGGGAATAACCAATGATGAACAAACAAAATTCCAGGAAATCTTTGATTAAATCGTGCTAATCAGACAGAATCGGCGAATTAGTGATTTCTGCAATTAAGTGCTCAAATCATGGATTCTCTGTTTAAAATTTGGCTGAACAAACGCATTCAATGATAATCAACTGGAATAATCATTGATTTAAGTTGACAAGTTGTGAACAAACTGGCCCTAAAACTGTTTGGGACTAACCAAGGAACAGGGTCATAGAATCAACTAGTCATTCAGCACAGGTCTTTTTGTTGTTCACATCTATTCTTCGACACGAAATGAAATTACAAATGCAACAATAGGTCTGTTCGCGTACTACCCAAAAATGCCAATTTCTACCCATTTTAGTCCAAGGTTCTGTCAAAAGTTCATATAAAAAATGATATTGACAGAACTTTGGACTAAAATGGGTTGTTTTGGGTAGTACAACAGAGGTAATGTAAACAAATGGGTTTTGGAGGGTGAAACGTACGAAGGATTGCTGCTCTGGATTTGACATTTCATACAGCGAAAAGACAGCAGAGCAGACAGCACATACACATATTAGGCAAGTTCAGGAAAATGAGATCTCAGAGCCCTCAGCAATCTCATGTTGAATTCCTTTCAACCAAAAAATCGATTCTGTTTAGAAAAAAATCAACTTGTTTAGAAGAAAAATCAATTTTTCTAGACAAATGAAATCACACAGACCACACACACTAGTAAGATTTGACATTTCTTTGGAGTTGAAAGTTTTTGTCTGCGGTCCTTAACAAACATTCAAAAGTGTTTCTCGTTTATTTAAATAAATTAAAAACAAATATATCTCTTAAAAGTTTTTAATTCATCAAATATGGAAGTGCATAATTAATATGAAGTGATAAAAATATCAATGAACTCCATTTTCAAGTATCCAGAGTCGATTGATGATATGAAGCGCGCGTCCGCCGACGTGTTCCTCGATTGATGTGTTTTGTTGATGGATTTTTGTTTATTTCTGCTACTATTCCCGGAAATATATTTGTTTTTAATCGTATTAAATGACGCGTAAATCTGAATGCACTTTTGAGTATTTGTATGTCCACTAATATGTTTACTTTTTGCCTCAAAATTTATGTCAATGGCCAACGCACACAATCACATACAAAAATTGATTTTTTACAAATTCTTTTCAACCCAAAAAAGAAATCGATCTCCAATGTTTGAAAGGAATTCGACATCAGTCTCGTGAACAGGATTCCTCAGAAATGATGCTGTCAAATAACTGAGGAAAGAAAATGGGGGCATTCAAAGTTTCAGATATCTGGCTTCTGACTGGTCAACTGTCAAAAAATATCTGAAAATTCAGATGACTTTTGGTTACGAGAATTTTCATCTGAAAATTCAGATGAAATAGATGGAAGATGCGTTCTGTCAAAAAAAGCGCAAACATATTCAAATGAGAATTGAACTTTACTGTTTGATGACTGATGGAAGTGGGCACATACTGCGAAAATTGAAATTTATAGCTATTCAAATTTAAATCGTAAGTGTTATATGTGTTTCGCTGGAAGATTCGAACTAATCAACAAATTAAGGGTATTCATACAACAGCGTAAACTCATCGTAAACATCGTAAAGTTCTAAACTTCGTAAATCTGTCAAATTTTCCATACAAATTGTGACAGAATTACGAAGTTTAAAAGTTTACAACGTTTACGACGACTTTACGCTGTTGTATGAATACCCTTATTATTTTATGTGAAGAGTGCTACTTTGGACTGTCATCGGAAAAAGAGTACTCAACATTTACTGGTGAAGTTACGTTTTACTTGTTTAAGTTACTGATAACTTCTTTAAAATGTCTAATTTTAATCCGCTGAAATAAAGAATTCACTTCAATTGTATTCTCTTTAAGATGTTCAGTTCCAACATGCAGAAATAAATTTCTAACACCAATTATATTTTATTATCTTTTATTCAAAATTACTGAGTTACTCTTTTTGCTAGACACGTCTGAACTTCTCGTGGTTAATTTTCGAATGCCGTATCAAACTCTTTTTATTATACAACCCCACCTTTCAGCGCCAGTACTGTCACCGTCTCTTTCTCTCCCCAGCTCCTCCTTCTATCTCGCTACACTTCATTCATCCTTAATTTTTAATTTTCAAATAAAATAAAAGTTCTAATTTAATTCTCTCCAATGTAAAAATCAAAGGTAAATGCAATATTTTGACAAAACTAACACAGCTGACTTTCAACTGAAAATTCAGATTTTTTTGCATTCAACAGGCGTTTTCCTTTGGAGGTGGCGAAGTACTTGCAAGTACTTTGCCAGCTTTTTTCAATGGAACACATCAAACTGCTTTCCCATGTAAAATGTATCTACTCGCACATGAGAGCATGTGCAGTTGATAGTACTAGAATATGGTTTTCATCTACTCACAAGTACTTTGCCACCTCCAAAGGAAAACGGCTAACATAATAAAATTTCAGAATTTTCATATCTGAATTTTCAGATCTTGCGGTGAATGCGCCCAATATTGGATTCGCTTGCTGACACTGAGCCGTCATTCACTGAGATCACATTTTCCTGAACACGCCTAATTTCACATTCGCCGCTTTTTGGTTCGTTGATGTAATGCGGAAATTTCTTGCGTTTTATAAACTGTCACGTTTTGATCAAACAAACCATACAAACTTGTAAAATATAAGCCAAACTTAATTAATGAATTGATCTTATTTTAAGTATGCTTTTGTTTTGTCCAACATGTGGTAACATTTTAATGGTCGAGGAAGATACAAACGGACTTCGTTTTTCATGCAACACATGCCCGTATATTTGCAATATAAATAAAAAAATTTCAACGAGAACCTATCCACACTTGAAGGTTAGTCAAATCACCTCATGCTATCTTTTTTTTCAGTAAATACAAATTATTTATTACACAGGAGGTGGATCATGTAATGGGAGGATCTGCTGCTTGGGAAAACGTAGATTCAACAGACGCAGAGTGTCCGGCTTGCTGCCATAAGCGCGCTTACTTCATGCAAATGCAGACACGTTCTGCCGATGAACCAATGACCACTTTCTACAGATGTTGTAATCAGTTGTGTTCTCACACTTGGAGGGATTAAATTCTAGCAAAACTAATGACTTCTATTAAAATTAAAATTCATATAAATAAAATCTCAAAATCATTAAGGCATTTGCACATCGCTGGGAAAATGGTTGAAAAGATATACCAAACTAATTTTAAAACTGCATTGAATTCGGCTAAACATTACCTAGATAGGGGAGATGTGATAGCGCTTCCAACCGACACTGTTTATGGTCTTGCGTGCAGTGCCAACAACGAGCGGGCCATCCAGAAGCTGTATGCGATAAAAGGACGAGACTTCCATAAGCCGGTAGCAATATGTGTTAAGGACACCGACTCTTTGCGGCATTGGGGAAAAGCAGAACATATAAATGATATGCTCCTGGAGCATTTACTTCCCGGACCTATAACCATAGTGATAGAACGCTCTGCGAATTTAAATAATAGATTCCTCAATCCGAGTACTTCAAAAATTGGAATAAGAATTCCTGACTTTGATTTCATTAAAAATCTATGCGATAAGTTTGATCAGCCTTTGGCGCTAACTAGCGCAAATAAATCAGCCGAGCAAAGCAGCTTGAACATCAAAGAATTCGAATCGCTTTGGCCGCATTTGGGAGGAGTTTTTGATGGGGGACAGTTAGGTGTGGCTGATGAATGCCGCTCGGCTTCAACAGTTATCGATCTCTCCATTCCGGGAAGGTATAAAGTGGTTCGGGAAGGAGTAGCTCTTAAAAAAACCCTTAGTATTATGAAAAACTTTAATATAAAGCCATTGTTATGAAATAAATATTCGGTTTTTGTACATATTTCCTAAAATGAATTTATTTGTTTTATTTATCATCAGCTCAGCTGATGCTAACGCTAGTGGGCTTGAAAATGGGAAAATCGTTTGGATGATGATGATAGTGGTCGTCTTGGCTTTGGAAGGTCTGCCGGCAGACTTTGCCACCTTGATGGTGGCCAAACGATATAAGTGGCTCTTGCTGTCATCAAGCCCAATGACACTGGTCCAAATGTATTACTATCCAATGAATTGCCCATATGATCACCTTCAATCCAACAATGTCCGTCGGGTATCCGAACAACCTCGGTCTTATATCCTAAAGTTGAGATAACATCTCCTTCCAAGCCAACGATTCTCTTTATTATTTTCTGATCGGGGTCTTTGGGCGAGACAAGTGAGACGATGTCACCGCGCTCCACATCATAATTTCTTACCGCCCATCGGGATAGAAATACGTAGTCTGTTTTATTAGCATCAGGATTTAAGGTTGGCTGCATGGAAATTCCTATAACGATATTCTTGTTGAATAAGTTTTGTTTGCTATGGGTTGCAACGGTCAATTGATTAACTCACCCTCTACTCTGGCAACATAGCCAACACAATCGAAAAATGTAATGCCTACTGGTATTCCGACTAGGATTGATTTCAAAAACGCTTTGAGTTTCATTTAATTTTTTTCAATTTTATATACAAAAAAATATAGAAGTGTCTTCTAAAAAAAAAACAAATATATTTTTGACATGTTACCTAAGAGGTTTGTTTGTTTGTAGAATTTCCTAATTCCCCGGACTGAGATTCAATAATTTCGGAGTCAGGCCTGAGGCGACACGAGCGAGTAAGTCCCCTTTCACACGAAGAAACAAGTTGCTGGAGATTTTTTTGACGTTTTCTTTTAATCTCCTTAAAAATCTCTTGTACCTTTCATACGAGGAAACAAATCTCCAGGCAATTTTTGAAATTTCCTTTGAAAGTCTATTGGTTGAACACACCTAAACCTAGATGTGAAAGGAAATGTCAAAAAATCTCCTCAAATCCTCGAACGGGGAGATTCTGTTCGCCCCTCTTTCCTTCTGCCCTTCTCACCCAGGAACTAAAAGTTGCTGGCAACTCAGTTTCCTCGTGTGAAAGGGCACTAATCGCTAGCGAGTGGCCGCGTTCCGCGGGCTATCGGAAGATATCCAACATTAGCTGTGTTTTTTTGCATATCCAAATAAAATTGTGTGAAAAAAACGACAACAAAGCATGTTGCGGGCGCCTGGCAAATTATCTAGATTTGATGCGGACTCCACCTAGAATACAAAAAAATAGAAACAAAACGATATTAATGAAGAAAAAAAAATAAACATCCCTAAATAAATAGAAAATAAATGAACTATGAACTACCTACTTACCATCCTTGTTCAATGCCGGTGTTTGTGTTTTCTTTCTGTTTTGTTTACTATCTGTGGCTGTTAAGAAGTGTCATAGCCAAAGATACCAAAAAAATAAATAGAGAGGTAAGAGACTGATTGGAAGTATGAGCCTGTTTACACGACTCTTTTTTTTGGTCGTGTCGTGTTGATGTTTACACGATTTGTTTTGTTTTGTCGTCTCTTGTTTCGTCTTTTTGGACACAGTGGATGAATGAGGAAGACATGTAGGTAGAACTTTGACGTTTGTGACATGCTTACGATGAATAATATAATCTATTTATGTAATTATCTAATTGAAAGGGAGGTAATAAAACATTATTATTTGATGATTAGCTTTGAATAAAGTGAGTCTAAATGTGATAGATAATAATGGATAGCTACGTGTAATACTCGTTCATAATTTATTTTCATGTTTCGGTCATCGTCTTTCACGTTTACACGTATCGTGTTTCTTGTCACTAAAGTTATACGTTGTTATTTATATTTGTTACGTGGGCGTTTTTTTTTTGTCGATTACGTACCCATTTATATCTTCGTACTATCAACTGTCGTCTCCTTTTTGAGGACCTTACCCTAGTTGCGAAGTGTTGACAAAAATATATTGTAAGCGTTAACTGTTATACTGCAACTAAGTTTTGACGAATTTACTTAGTAAAAATAACTTAAAAATATACTTAGTTTGTTGGGGTAAATTTGACAAAAATAAAAGTGTCGTCAACCCCACCTGTTGACGAATAGCTGCACAGGTCTCTTACTTGTAATGGTGTCATTATTGTTGAACATGCCCATCGTCCGAATTCGAAGATAAAAACAAAAAGAGAGGAAAATACAAGACAGTTTTGGTTGTTAACCCATACTAAGGCAACTGGGGTAGATAAATGTTTATGTATGTGTATTTTTAATTTTTTTTGTTTGTTACTGTAAGTTAGGTGCTATACATAGAGATGTGAATCGGATGATGTTTTCCTGTTAGAGGAGAATCATACGACTTAGTTTTCTTAGAAGAATTTTACTATTGGCTTCATTGAGCTCTAAAAAGATCTGTCTCTTTCTGACGGGAGTGTTTTCTCTACGTATCTCTGGCATGACAGTTTCTTCGAATCCTAGTACGTTCAGCAAGAGTTTACATACTTGGATTAATTTAAACTCTGTATGATAAAGTGGCCGGTTGGTTTCCTTGTGGTTCGAAAAAAAAGTTTAAACGAAGAAAACTAAACCAAAGAAAACGAAATAAAATTTAATATACACGTAATCAAATAAAATAAAAGAAATTAAGGATACGTGAATTAAAATTAATATTAAATCGTTTTTGGTGCGTTAATGGAGTTTGAAATTAAAAAAAAAAAAAGTTAATGTTGAGTCGTTTTTTTTTGTAGAATCTGCATAAGCAGTACCAATCCGCTGCTTCGACATACAAATAAATCAATCTTAAATAAAACAATTTCAAGTGGTGAGTTTGCGATAAAAATAAGTTTTATTGAAAAGTGAGTAAGAAGTTTTAAACTTTTAGGTATATTTTCGGCGGCCCCTGATACGCATTCCAGTAAGGGCCGCCGCATGATTTTTTCAAAAATATTTTTTGTGTCGTTACTTTTTGTTGGAACTTTTGGGACGAATACCCGTCAAGATCAGCCTCTTTTGGAACAATCATCATTGGTGTGGATGATAATCTCTTGTCCAAGACACGTTGGTGCTGCTGCAACGTTTTTATCCAATCGAACCTGCTTCGCCGAACGCTGTTTCACGTGGATACAGCAAGAAGCCTCGTTTAATCCGCTGGTTAATTATCATCCATAAGAGGTCTGAAGAAACTCCGCATTGTCTTGAAAGATAAGTTCAGTGAGAAGTTTGAAGCACCCCACTACTATCTTCAAGCTTATTTGTGAGTTCCAGCTAAAAAGATACAAAAGATACAACTTAGTTTTGTAAAGGAGCACAGGTATTTCATATATTTAAGTGATAACCTACAATATACCCTAGAAAGGAAGAAAACAAAAGAAGAACGTGAAGAAACAGAGTGTTTTAGCCAGTAACTTTGGTTATGAAAGTATAACCAATTTCAAAGATTGTTTATTTTTTGTTATTATATGTTTTTATTATTATATGGTTTATAATTTAATTGGCAAATCTGAAGTTGAAGTTTTTTGGTCTATTTGTGTTAAATTTTTCTTAAATTTTCTATATACATTTTTTAAGTTATTGGATGTAAATGATAAGGTTTTGTTTCCTTGACTGTCGCTCGTGTGGTGTTTTTGTTCGGTCAGCATTGTTTTGTAAATCCCCCTCCATTGAGCTCACTTGAGGATAGGGAAAAGCGTTAAGTGAATTAAGTCAAAAGTGCCAAGAAAGGGGTACTATTTTGAAGGCCAGTGATAGTCCTGTTTTGAAACAGTCCATGATCATCTTTTGTTTGTTTTTGTTTTTGTATATTTTGTGTTTATTTTCAGATTTCATTGTTTAATTGATATGATAAAGCTAAAGTTAAATTATTTAAAATTTCATTCCTTAAGTAATTGTATAAAATTTATAATTTTCATTAGTTTTCAATCATAGTAAAATACCTAGTAATCATTTCAATCATAGTAAAATACCTAGTAAAAATAATAGTAATAAAACTTCAGCCAATGCCAGATTGAGATGAAATCGAAGTTGTGTTTCTTTGTTTCGAGTAATCGGAACATGTCTTACTGAAGACCATTTTTCAGGGGTGCTGAAGGTAGCTGAGTTTCGGTGAAGATGGTATGATCTGAAACCGATCATCCACCATCCTTGGGGGAATCCAAAAATGGCCGCGGATTCCTAAGGTAGGGTGGGTAATGGCCTCACTGCAACAACATCCGCAGTGCCTTGGTGTGACGATAGTCCGTCCGTGGTCTTTTCTAGTCCGACGATTTTTTTTGTTCCCTAGTTTTCCCCAGGCCTGATAAGTGTTTTTGTTTGCAGGCGAGGTTAAGTTTCCGGGGGCAAGATCCCCCCCGTCCGACGAGCTGACGCCGTGCATGTGCAAGCAGGCCGCGTCCCCGGGACTTGACATTCCACCTTCCTTTTCCAAACTCTTCCTCTTTCTCTTTCCTACCTCTTCCTTTTCCTACCCCTCCACTTTACCGACATCCTCCTCTCCTCTTGCTTTAGCAACAAAATGGCGCCCAACGTTGTTAAAGCGTTTTTCCAACCTAGTTGGAACGTTTTTTCAGCAAGTTAGTTTTTGTAGTCATAGTTTCAGTTCGTTTATGTTGTATAGTCTCCAACCTAACTTGTTGTGAATTTTTAAACCTCGTAAGTCTTTATCAGGAAGGTCTCTGACGTACCTAGATAAATCGCGACGAGTGTTTGAAGATTCACAACGACTTTGGTTAGTTAGTGTAATGCGTTTATCGGGGATTACTGGAGTTTTTGCAAAGGGCGTATGTCTGCATCAGGAAGGTCACAGACGAACCTAGGTGTATCGCGACGTTCCTTTGCGAAAGCTTGAGTAATGTCAGATAACGTATTTTAGTATCGTTTTCCCTATTCCTTTCCTTACTTTTTTTTACTTTTCTTTCTAATTTTCAATTTTCTTATCCTTTAGTCTTGTGAGTTTCTATTTGGAAGTGATGATTGTGCGTGACGTTTAGTCCAACATCATCGTTCCAACTTTTTTGTGAGTCTTACCTTACCGTTTCATGTCTTCTAGCAAGGTCCTTGAGACAGTCTAGGATTGCGGGAACGGTAAGGGAAAACTTTGTAATGTAATATGTTAGTGTTTCTAGTAGTTTTCCTATTCTATTATCGTCACATCAGGGGTCTAGTTCGTCCGTCTGATGTCTTTTGTTAGCGATGTCGTTAGTAGGGTCATACCATGTCGCTAAAAAAACCACCAAGTGGAAGCTACCTGAAGCACCCCGTAAGATCATGATACGAACCTTAAATACATAAAATACCTACGTCTTTATAAATAATACTGTAAAATTGAAACATTAATCGTTTACTTTTGAAAAGTCATTCAACTTTATTGATTTTTCAAAATAATTGACTAATCTTAAATAACTTTTTGAAGTTGGGTTAGTACTACTTTAAAAACAATACCTAAATAACATAAATACTAAGAAATACATATGAAATCTTAAAAATTAAAGTTCTTAACAACTAGTTTTTGAAAAACATTTAGCTGTTTACATCTGTTTTCGTTTTTTGTGTTCAATTCAAACTTTTCTTATGAGTTTTAGCTTTTTTTCGCTATTAAAGAGATTAAAACTCTAAAGTAAGAAAAATTATAAAATTTGCGATCTGTTCATTTTTTTTCGGTTTCTTTGTAAATTAAGTTTTTTTTTGAAAATACCAAAAAAATTCTTCGAATTTATATAAGAAAATAATCATAGTTGATAAAATTAATAGTTTACGCAGATTTGTTTTTGAAAATATTTGTTTTTGAAAACTTTGTTTTTGTTTATACATTTTCTTTGTTAGGTGTTTACTTGGTTCCTTATATTTCTATTTATTTATTTATTTATTAATTTGTCAAGTTTTTTTGTATTCTTTAATTTAGTTTTTCTTGCTAAAATTCTGAAATTAGAGAATATTTTCGAAAATCGTTCAAGTTTTTTTTTAAATTTAGTTTCTTTTCTGAGGAAAAAATACTTTAAATTTTACAAAAACTATATACAATATACATATTTAGATTTTTGATTTACTATTTAACTTGTTTTTCAATTTTGTTCAATCGTTTTCGAAAGTACTTAATTGATAAAATTTCAGTTTTTTTTTGTTATTAATTAATTTTTGGTTTACAATTTCGTTTTTTTTTGTTTGATTTTTAAATACATTTTTGAAAAATTTTCATTGTTTTTCAAAAGTGATTATTTACAGTTTTTCTGTTATTTATTAAATTTTTTTCGTCCATTTTTAATTTTTTTTGTTAATTTATTTACATTATTTATTTACATTTTTTTTGTTATAAATTCCTTTTTTTCGTCATTCATTTATTCAACTGAAACAATATTTACATTTTTGTTTTTCGATTTATTTATCTTGTTTGATTTTTTTTTCAAAACATATTTCGTAAGTTTACATATTTTCATTTCGGTTTCGTTTTTTTTTGTAAGATTTTGTTACTTATTTACTATTTTTGGTTACAAATTATTTTTTTTGAAAAAACTACTTGTTAGTTTTGAAAATTAAGTTTTCTGGTATAGGAAAAAAAAACTATTTTTATTCGAAAACTCACCTCTTTTTGTTGTCGTTGATTTTATTGTTGAATTCTTTGTTTTGTTGAACTGGTTATAAGTTAAAGTTGAAAATGGCACACACAAACCAAGATGAACAGGATCGCATCAGCAGAATGATCAGGGAGGCTGAAATAGAAGAAGCCAGAATTACAAGATCAGCTACACAGAACTTAGGTACAGGTGCCAGGCACCGAGTATTACATTCTCCTCTGATTAGTGATAGGCGCGTCCGATCCACATCTCTCAATGTAGATAGTACTAGCGTTCCAGTAACAAGTGCCCAAAATACCAGTGCTCACACGAGTTCATTGTCAACCCCGCCTTACAGCGAAGTAAGTAATACGGGAGCCGCTTCTTTACCGCCTCGGCCAGAACAATTTGGTTCTCTCGACGACACAGTGCAGCCAAACACTGGTATTGAAAATGAAGATAGGCCCCAAAATATACCATCCAACCAGGGTTCGAGGGCAATACTAGAAAGTATTGCTAGGACTTTACCTAAAAAGAAACAAACTAAGGTTATATCAGAAGATCTGCAATATTTTATAAATATGGGAATAGCTAGAAGTATGTCTACCTGTAGGAAAGGGTTGGAGACGGACGTGACGGCACGTGTAAGTGCTGAAGTTGAGAGACAACTCAGTGGTTTTCTGGAAAAATTGAGTTTGGCTCTTCCAGTTCCAGCAGCAAATAACCAGCCTAGTCAACCCACTGTTCCGACGAAGCCACCTCCGATGCCAATTCATAACTCGGCTTTTGCAGGACCACCACCAGTGTTACCAAATCATTCAGCTTATCAAGGTAGGAGTGCGTTCGTACCGATAGGACAGCAAAGTAGAAACAATCCACCTCCAGCAGCTTCGGAAAGGCCTTTCCAGTCTCAGGCCAATCAGCCAGCTTTTGGGGGCTACCAAACTCCATACACCCCGTTTCCTTTTCCACCTCCAGTCATAAACCAGTATATGCATTCCGGATACAAAGCCCCAGTTAAAGTTGACAAATGGGGGTTAAAGTTTGACGGCCTTTCAAACAATCTAACAGTTGAAGATTTCGTCTTCCGGCTAGAAAAGCTAAAAAGTCGTTATGGTTGTTCGTGGAATGATATTTTGAGAGATTTCCACCAATTACTCTCAGGTCCGGCATATGAATGGTTTTGGCAATTTCAAGTCGATAGGGAATTTGACTGGCCCACTTTGAAAGAGGCTTTATTGAGTCGGTATCAAAACCCCATGACCGATCTAGAAATTGTCCGAAACATTCTAGATCGAAAACAGTATTCCTACGAAAGTAGCGAGGAATTTTTCGCAGCTATAAACAAAATGAGATTTCAATTGAAAATGCCTATTCCAGAGGCCGACATGGTCAAAATTATTAAGAGAAATCTGAATGAAAAGATCAGAAATTTAGTGTTTCCTCAAGCGATCTTTTCTCTCGATCAGCTTCGATATGTATGTAAGGAAGCTGAAGCAGCTCTTCCGAAGAGAGATCGGGACCTACCCAAACCAGCTGGAAGACCTCCACATAAGTATGGTGTGAACGAGCTGGAATATGAAGAGTACCAGCATACTGATGAACAATTGGCTGCTTACCAGTTCGGAGGAGTACGTTCCAAAAATCCACCTAGGAGATATGCCGACACTACAACTCTTGTGTGTTGGAATTGTAAAGTTCAAGGCCATACCTACTTTGATTGTGAGTCGGATGTTAGAAATCTGTTTTGTTTTAAGTGTGGTCAGGAGGGTGTAAAAACACCAAGTTGTCCGCGATGCCACCCGGAAAACCGAGCGAGGGACGCGAAGGCTCCGGGGGAATCGCGTACCACCCCAAAACAGAACCCCCAATAATTTTTGAAGATGAAAAACTGAAAGAAGAAAAAACCATTATTTTAGAAACTCTTCCAAAAGAGGAAGAGCAAAAACTTAAAATTTTAAAACGTTCAGAAGAATTAGTAAATGAACAAAATAAAGTAAGAGAAAATTCTTTCTTTACAATAAAGCCATTGCATATTCGCCTTCGAGAATATGAAGAAGCTAGAAAGAGAATTTTCAATAGCGCGATTAGTGTACCTTCTAAAAATATTTTAAAGGCCAGGGCCAGATTTAAGGCCAGAAAAGATACTAAAAAGAAAATATCTTCCACAATTTTAAATTTGGAATCCGATCCTCGGCCTTATGCAAAAATTAGAATAGGTTCGCAGGAATTTTTAGGATTGCTGGACAGTGGAGCCAGCGTTAGCATTTTAGGCAAAAATTGCAAACAATTGATTGAGCAACTCGGCTGTCCAATCATTCCCTTTTATTCAGGAGTGAGGACCGCTGACGGCAAAAGTCAATCAATTGTGGGCAAAGTTGAAATAAAAGTCCAATATAAAGATAAAGTAGAGGGGCTAACTTTCTTCCTAGTACCCAATTTGGATCAGGAAATCTATCTTGGGGTTGATTTTTGGAGAGTTTTCCAGTTAGCCCCAGGAATCATAAGTAGTATTTCGATTGATGAACAATCAGATTCTTCAAATGTTCATCAGTTGAACTCTGATCAGCAGGCCAGGCTGGATGCAGTCAGAGAGAGATTTTTATGTTTTGAACGTGATGGTCTTGGAAAGACGGCGTTGATGGAGCACGTCATTGATACAGGGGATGCACTCCCTGTGAAACAGCGTCACTACCCTGTGTCTCCAGCGATACAAGCCATTTTGTATGAAGAGTTAGATCGGATGTTGAGTCTCGGCGTTATTGAGGAGAGTGAAAGTCCGTGGTGTTCGCCAGTGGTTCTCTTGAGGAAACCAGGCAAAAATCGACTTTGCTTGGATTCCCGTAAGGTGAACTCACTGACGAAGAAGAACGCTAACCCTCTCCCCCATATCGAGGGACTCACCAGCCGATTTCCGGATGCGATCTACATGAGTAGTATCGATCTAAAAGAAGCATTTTGGCAAATACCGCTGGAGAAGCAGAGTAGGGAAAAGACTGCCTTTGCGGTACCGGGAAGACCCTTGTACCAATTCACTGTGATGCCGTTTGGGTTGTGCAATGCAGCTCAGCGGTTGAGCCAGTTGATGGACAAGGTAATTCCTGCACGACTTAGGGAGCGTGTCTTTGTGTACCTCGATGATTTGCTTATCATGGCGCCGGATTTCGAGACGCATATCACCTTGCTGAGTGAAGTAGCCGACTGCTTACGCAGAGCTAATCTCACCATCAACATGAAGAAATCAAAGTTTTGCTTCAAGGAGCTAAAATATTTGGGCTTCATAGTTGGTGGTGGGAAGTTTAAAACCGATCCTGCTAAGGTGGAAGCAATCGTGGATTTCCCGATTCCCAAAACCCCAAGGCAGGTTCGGAGGTTACTTGGCATGGCAGGGTGGTATCGAAAATTCATAAAAGATTTCTCGACCCTGACTGCACCCTTGACTGACTTGTTGAAGAAGAGGAGCGAAAAATTTAAAATGACGGAAGAAGCGCTGAAAGCATTTGAAGATCTGAAGAAAGCGTTGATCTCGGCACCGGTTCTTTCGCGCCCGGAGTTTACAAAACGATTTTACATCCAATGTGACGCTTCGGACGCGGGAATTGGTGCTGTACTGTCTCAATTGGACGAGGAAGGACAGGAAGTCCCTATTGCTTACTTTTCACAAAAATTTAATAAGAGCCAGAGGAACTACAGTGTCACCGAGAAGGAGTGTATGGCCGCGGTGATGGCTGTGAAGAAATTCAGGCCGTATGTCGAGGGTATGGACTTCACTGTCATCACTGACCATTCTAGCCTTCAATGGCTGATGGGTATGAAGGACCTGAGTGGTAAACTCGCAAGGTGGAGTTTGTCCTTGCAGTCCTATACCTTCGATATACGGCACCGTAAAGGCAGCCAACATGTAGTACCGGATACTCTTTCTCGGGTACACGTAGATTCTCTGGATCTTGAGGACGTTGCCCCGTTGATTGACTTAGAGTCAGCGGAATTCCTATCCGAAGAATATTTGGATTTGATTGAACTTGTAATCGAATGTAAAGATGAATTGCCTGATTTAAAAGTTGAAGGCCGATACGTGTATAAGAAAGCGTTTAAAAAGTTAGGCGAAGAAGAAATGTTGGAGCATTCTTGGCTTCTTTGGGTGCCTTCAGGTCTGACTGAAGAAATTATACGTAGGGCCCATGATCCCCCTAAAGCTGCTCACGGTGGAATAGCTAAGACCCTAAATCGCCTTAAACAATACTTTTATTGGCCTAATCTGACAGTGCATGTGCGTGAATATGTTTCTAATTGTAGTGTGTGTAAGCAATGCAAAGCGTCTAATCAAGTAACTCGTCCCCCTATTGTAACGTCTTATTGTAGTAATCGTCCATTCGAAAAAATATACATAGACTTTTTAGGGCCTTATCCGAGGTCCAAGTTAGGAAATGTATATGTTTTCGTTGTCTTAGATCATTTGTCCAAATTTGTGTTATTAAAAGCTTTACGAAGTGCGAATACGTCGAGCGTGATTAGATTTTTGAAAGAGGATGTTTTTGATATGTTTGGAGTTCCGAACATTATCCATTCCGATAACGGCCAACAATTCGTGGCGAAAGAATTTCAAAATTTTATAACCAAATATGGCGTAAGGCATTTCAAAACTGCTTACTATGCACCGCAATCGAACGCGTCGGAGAGGGTTAACCGCTCATTGTTAGCTGCTATCCGATCATACCTTAAGGATGACCAACGAAATTGGGATACGCACCTTGGCGATATCGCGTGTGCGTTAAGGAGCGCAGTTCATAGCTCTACCGGTGTATCGCCATATTTTGCCCTATTTGGTACTAATATGATGATGCACGGTAGCAGTTATGAACTTGCTAAAAAGTTGAACGCGATAGACGACAACGAGTTGTTAACTCTTCCCCGACCGAGTCGATTGCATTGTATCCGAAACAAAATACGAGAGAACATTTTGAAAGCCAATGAAAAATCAGCAAAAATATATAATGTCCGAACTAAGAACGTTCGTTATGTAACCGGACAAGAAGTGTATCGAAAGAATTTTGTGTTGAGTGATTCCTCAAAATATTTGTCCGCAAAGCTTTCACCGAAATACATTAAATGTCGAATCATCAAACAAGTTGGCAATCATATGTATGAACTTGAAAATATGAATGGAAAACGAATTGGTATATTCCACGCGAAAGACTTGAAACAATGAGCTAACCGATAAAATTTTTCATTTATTAACCGAAATTATGATTACTTATGTTTCAGAAAACTATTCGCTTCATTTCGTATTGCTGTTCTTAAATGTTGTCTAATTGCTATTCGTTATCCGTTATTTATGTATTTATTTATTTACTATTGTAATGTTCTATATGTTAATTTATTTACACGTAGTACCTGACCGTTTCAAAACGCTGGGGTTTTATCCCAATCCAAAAAAATGTTTCGAATAAAATAAAAGAATAATGAAAATCGAAACCCCCTTTTATATTCACCAAGTACCTGAAAACTTTGAATAAAAACTAAGTAATTTTATAGATTTTAGTAAATATTTTATTAGTTGCATGTCTTTTGTTCTAAATGTTGCTAATTGTTAATTGTTTTTACTTATTTATTGATATTTTAATTAATTTTACTAAGCATCTGTGATTTCTAGGTTTAAGGTTTTAACCACTTCGCTTTCTGTGATATTTTTAGTACTTTATTAATTTTCTGTAAGACTGATAGTTTCAATAAGTTTTAACGATCTGTGATATTTACTTTTCTAATTTTTATTAACTCTAGGTTAAGTAACTTTTTATTTTAGAATCTGTGATATTAGCTTTAAGTTTTTTTTCGAACTGTGATACTAGCTTTAGTTTTTTTATACCACATTTATTTATTCATTATTTATTTATTTATTTATTTATATATACCACTTGTTGTTTTACCTTATTTCACGTAACTCATCTAATTACAATTAACTAATCTAATTACTTAACTGATTGCACTTTCATATTAGAACTATAAAATAACATTCGTTCACTCACCCTTTCAGAAAAAAAAAGCTAGGTAGAAAACATTTTTTTGTTGATGAAGGGATATATGATTGGAGCAGGAACTTATCCACAGCTGATTTTATTTTGCAGAATCCGATTAGGTTGAGGGGTCGTTGACCTTAGTCTTCATTGAGTGCATTCTGAAATTTTAGAAAAAAAAAGTATTAACACCAGTAGATAAGGCCATAATTGAGCGGTGCTTACTTGTCCTGTTATGAATTGGCGTCCATCGTGACTGGGTAGGAACTTTCCTTTTGCCCGGCCGAACGTGGGTTTTTCCCCACCTTTATTGTTTCCATTTATGCACCTGAAATTTTTTTGAAAAAACATTAGTTAAAAATTATGAATTAGAAAGAAAATTTACCATACATACCTAGAATATTTGTAATATATACAACGAATATAACTATTCTGCTTCGGGCACGGCGTCATTCAGGCAATTCCGTTAATCTGCATCTTATTACGGGAGACGGGCACTTTGCTCAGGCGACCAGTTTCTACTTTTGGTGTTTATTTGGGATATATCCCAATAAACAACAAATTTTGTTGCGGGCGCCTGGCAAATTATCTAGATTTGATGCGGACTCCACCTAGAATACAAAAAAATAGAAACAAAACGATATTAATGAAGAAAAAAAAATAAACATCCCTAAATAAATAGAAAATAAATGAACTATGAACTACCTACTTACCATCCTTGTTCAATGCCGGTGTTTGTGTTTTCTTTCTGTTTTGTTTACTATCTGTGGCTGTTAAGAAGTGTCATAGCCAAAGATACCAAAAAAATAAATAGAGAGGTAAGAGACTGATTGGAAGTATGAGCCTGTTTACACGACTCTTTTTTTTGGTCGTGTCGTGTTGATGTTTACACGATTTGTTTTGTTTTGTCGTCTCTTGTTTCGTCTTTTTGGACACAGTGGATGAATGAGGAAGACATGTAGGTAGAACTTTGACGTTTGTGACATGCTTACGATGAATAATATAATCTATTTATGTAATTATCTAATTGAAAGGGAGGTAATAAAACATTATTATTTGATGATTAGCTTTGAATAAAGTGAGTCTAAATGTGATAGATAATAATGGATAGCTACGTGTAATACTCGTTCATAATTTATTTTCATGTTTCGGTCATCGTCTTTCACGTTTACACGTATCGTGTTTCTTGTCACTAAAGTTATACGTTGTTATTTATATTTGTTACGTGGGCGTTTTTTTTTTGTCGATTACGTACCCATTTATATCTTCGTACTATCAACTGTCGTCTCCTTTTTGAGGACCTTACCCTAGTTGCGAAGTGTTGACAAAAATATATTGTAAGCGTTAACTGTTATACTGCAACTAAGTTTTGACGAATTTACTTAGTAAAAATAACTTAAAAATATACTTAGTTTGTTGGGGTAAATTTGACAAAAATAAAAGTGTCGTCAACCCCACCTGTTGACGAATAGCTGCACAGGTCTCTTACTTGTAATGGTGTCATTATTGTTGAACATGCCCATCGTCCGAATTCGAAGATAAAAACAAAAAGAGAGGAAAATACAAGACAGTTTTGGTTGTTAACCCATACTAAGGCAACTGGGGTAGATAAATGTTTATGTATGTGTATTTTTAATTTTTTTTGTTTGTTACTGTAAGTTAGGTGCTATACATAGAGATGTGAATCGGATGATGTTTTCCTGTTAGAGGAGAATCATACGACTTAGTTTTCTTAGAAGAATTTTACTATTGGCTTCATTGAGCTCTAAAAAGATCTGTCTCTTTCTGACGGGAGTGTTTTCTCTACGTATCTCTGGCATGACAGTTTCTTCGAATCCTAGTACGTTCAGCAAGAGTTTACATACTTGGATTAATTTAAACTCTGTATGATAAAGTGGCCGGTTGGTTTCCTTGTGGTTCGAAAAAAAAGTTTAAACGAAGAAAACTAAACCAAAGAAAACGAAATAAAATTTAATATACACGTAATCAAATAAAATAAAAGAAATTAAGGATACGTGAATTAAAATTAATATTAAATCGTTTTTGGTGCGTTAATGGAGTTTGAAATTAAAAAAAAAAAAAGTTAATGTTGAGTCGTTTTTTTTTGTAGAATCTGCATAAGCAGTACCAATCCGCTGCTTCGACATACAAATAAATCAATCTTAAATAAAACAATTTCAAGTGGTGAGTTTGCGATAAAAATAAGTTTTATTGAAAAGTGAGTAAGAAGTTTTAAACTTTTAGGTATATTTTCGGCGGCCCCTGATACGCATTCCAGTAAGGGCCGCCGCATGATTTTTTCAAAAATATTTTTTGTGTCGTTACTTTTTGTTGGAACTTTTGGGACGAATACCCGTCAAGATCAGCCTCTTTTGGAACAATCATCATTGGTGTGGATGATAATCTCTTGTCCAAGACACGTTGGTGCTGCTGCAACGTTTTTATCCAATCGAACCTGCTTCGCCGAACGCTGTTTCACGTGGATACAGCAAGAAGCCTCGTTTAATCCGCTGGTTAATTATCATCCATAAGAGGTCTGAAGAAACTCCGCATTGTCTTGAAAGATAAGTTCAGTGAGAAGTTTGAAGCACCCCACTACTATCTTCAAGCTTATTTGTGAGTTCCAGCTAAAAAGATACAAAAGATACAACTTAGTTTTGTAAAGGAGCACAGGTATTTCATATATTTAAGTGATAACCTACAATATACCCTAGAAAGGAAGAAAACAAAAGAAGAACGTGAAGAAACAGAGTGTTTTAGCCAGTAACTTTGGTTATGAAAGTATAACCAATTTCAAAGATTGTTTATTTTTTGTTATTATATGTTTTTATTATTATATGGTTTATAATTTAATTGGCAAATCTGAAGTTGAAGTTTTTTGGTCTATTTGTGTTAAATTTTTCTTAAATTTTCTATATACATTTTTTAAGTTATTGGATGTAAATGATAAGGTTTTGTTTCCTTGACTGTCGCTCGTGTGGTGTTTTTGTTCGGTCAGCATTGTTTTGTAAATCCCCCTCCATTGAGCTCACTTGAGGATAGGGAAAAGCGTTAAGTGAATTAAGTCAAAAGTGCCAAGAAAGGGGTACTATTTTGAAGGCCAGTGATAGTCCTGTTTTGAAACAGTCCATGATCATCTTTTGTTTGTTTTTGTTTTTGTATATTTTGTGTTTATTTTCAGATTTCATTGTTTAATTGATATGATAAAGCTAAAGTTAAATTATTTAAAATTTCATTCCTTAAGTAATTGTATAAAATTTATAATTTTCATTAGTTTTCAATCATAGTAAAATACCTAGTAATCATTTCAATCATAGTAAAATACCTAGTAAAAATAATAGTAATAAAACTTCAGCCAATGCCAGATTGAGATGAAATCGAAGTTGTGTTTCTTTGTTTCGAGTAATCGGAACATGTCTTACTGAAGACCATTTTTCAGGGGTGCTGAAGGTAGCTGAGTTTCGGTGAAGATGGTATGATCTGAAACCGATCATCCACCATCCTTGGGGGAATCCAAAAATGGCCGCGGATTCCTAAGGTAGGGTGGGTAATGGCCTCACTGCAACAACATCCGCAGTGCCTTGGTGTGACGATAGTCCGTCCGTGGTCTTTTCTAGTCCGACGATTTTTTTTGTTCCCTAGTTTTCCCCAGGCCTGATAAGTGTTTTTGTTTGCAGGCGAGGTTAAGTTTCCGGGGGCAAGATCCCCCCCGTCCGACGAGCTGACGCCGTGCATGTGCAAGCAGGCCGCGTCCCCGGGACTTGACATTCCACCTTCCTTTTCCAAACTCTTCCTCTTTCTCTTTCCTACCTCTTCCTTTTCCTACCCCTCCACTTTACCGACATCCTCCTCTCCTCTTGCTTTAGCAACAAGCAAAACAATTTACATGTTAAATACAACAACAACTATGTCCATATAGAGTTAGCTAACCCCGAGGCCACACGAGCAAGTACTTGCAAGCAAGTTGCAATACATACACATTTGTTTACAAACACAAACAAACCCAAGCAACTTGCTTATCAACTGGCATGCAAGTTTTGAAGCCAGTAGTGAAGCAAGTTGAGAATTAAGTTGGGAGACAAGCAAGTGGAATGTAAGTGGAAAGCAAGTGGGACGCAAGTGGAATGCAAATTACGAATTTGACAGGCAGTGTATGTAGCCAACTTGCTTGCAAGTACTTGCTCGTGTGGCCTCAGGGTAAGTCCAGATAATTAACTGGAGTTAACTTTTGTCCCGATAAAAACGGTACTGCCAGACTACCATTGTCGTTGTGTTATCGATAATTTGTATAGAAATGTCAAATGTTTGTTGGTAAGATAGTTCAAAACAAAATGGCAGACCAAGGCAAATGTTGAAATGTCCCGATGTCGTTTTTTTCACCAAACTCCATATGGACAAACAAAAAAACGCAGCTATTAGCTGTGTTTTTTTCCTTGCCCTAACGCTGTGGCTCCATTGGCAATTTTTGGGGCAATTGCAATTGGAATAGGAATGGCAATTTATTGCTTGGGTGGGCATTTTCATTGCCAGGCAATTTCAATTATCAAATGAGTGTATAGATATATTTGACTGCAAATGCAGTCAAATGCTGTTCAAATCCCGTTTTTGATAACATTTAATTTTAATTCACTTGTCATGTGCGTTCTCATATTCTACAATTTAATTGAAAAAATCAATAAATAAGCCGTTCACAATTACGGGGAACCCCATTTTTCCTCAATTTATTGCCTTGAAGATGGAAATCAATAATAATAATCTTCTAGGCAATATTGCCATTGCCATTGACAAAGCGTCTCCATTTGCATTATTAAAGGCAATCAGGCCTATTCTGCCACATCTGTTATTCTGCTATTAATTTTCTGTTATGAATCATAAAAGATTTTCAGCATAAAAGATCTTTTATGATTCCTATTCAGGCGTTCGAACTTTTATAAAACTCTGTTATGAAACTTCGAAAACGAAATCAGTTAACGAACAGACCTACAATCTGCTGTCATAATCAGCTGTTCTGTTATGAATTTCGTTGAAAAAGAAAATTGGCAAACATATTTTCATATATTTTTCCTGTGTTGCATCTAAAAAGAGACTTATCCTACCTAACACCGTAGAAATCCTATAGAGAATAGGAGAGACGACCAACAGGCCAGGAAGTTAAATGATGTTGGAGTGGATTCAATTTGGTTAATGGAATACAACTCCCAGAAGCGTTCTTACAAGAATAATTCTGAGTAGTAAAGAGTGTTTTGTTCAGTGTTTAGTTGTAGCTTTAATAAATAAACAGAAATATTTTTAATTGTTGTTTTTGAGTGCGGCTAAGGGCTGTCGTGATGACGATCGTCGTTTCTTGGCGCTTCCACTTTGTCGCGCTGATCTTCTGCAAATAGTCGCAAGGACTCTATTCTTTTTGTAAGGTGATTTGAACGGCGTTTTCGTGTAATAGCTAAACACACTGTGGCTCTTAGGGACATTCAACAGACTCTTCTTAGCCGATGGAGCTTGTTGATCTAATGCAGCGAGCTTTCCTGTGTCCTGCGCTTTCTTTTACAAAGATAATTTTATTTTAATTTGCTTATTAAACTATTTTTCAATATATTTTCTTACATTTGTCTCCTTTTATGAACATTTAGTTTACGAAATATCCATTTTTACTTGATATAACTGTGTTCTCATTGTAATCTTCTATGATAAAAGTCACAGAAGTTTGTCTTTTATTCTTTTATGATTTATAGCAGATTTTATAACAGATTTTGGCATGCTGAATACCAAAAATGCGATTTGTAAAAGATTCTGTTATGAGTTCGAAAGTTTGGCAGTTCATAACAGATTTCTTAGCAGATTTAATAACAGATGTAGCATGCCGAATACCAAAATCATAGTTCATAAAAGAATTTTTGACAGCTTAAACTTTCGTATAGAAATTCATAGCAGAATAACAGAATAGCAGAATAAAAGATTACGCCGAATAGGCCCAAATAGCAATGAGTGAGGCAATTTATTGCCTCAAATATTGCCAATGGAGCCACCCAGATAAAAACTGTGTTACCGACACGAATTTCATACATGTTATCGATAGTTTGTATGGAAACTCCATTTTTTTTTCTGTAATGGCGTCGCTTAGCCCCGATGTCGTTTTTTTTATCTGATTCCCCCGGGTTGCAAAAAAAAAAACACACCTATTGACCTATTATATATGGACTACTAGTCGAGTCTCATTTCCATACAAAAGCCTTGTTAAAATGAGTTCAGAACTTCCTAGCGACATAACTGCTTATTGGAGCAAAGTGGCAAAAAATAGTAATTATTACCAATGCCACCTCTTGCCACTTGGCCTAAACAAGCTTTTTTTGAACATAGAAACTAAGGCCATCTATTATAATTCAACTTTGTATTTTGAGGGCTGAAGTTTTTGAGCCATTTTTTTTTAATTTAATTAAAAAAATCAGTGTTATAAATTTTATGTTTTTTCTAGTTAATTAAATTAAATTAATTTATATGTTCATATATTAGGTCTGATCCTTTACTTTGGGTTTCTGTGATTTTTAGTCCAAACTTGCGTCAAAATATTTTTTTTTTATATGAGCTTTGACACAACTTTGGACTGAAATGCGCAGAAATGCACAGAAATTCACAGAAGAACAGACCTATTTATTCTTTCTGTGTTGTTGTTGGTTGTGGGTGGTCGCAAACTTTCGCTCTTTCATAGTACCTACTGATGCAAATAAACCAGAAATAAGACAATTAACCGACAAAATGAGCTATCTTATTGCTATGCGGAGGCATGAAATTGAATTACTGTTGATATGCAATATGGAAGTTAAAAATATTTTTTCTTTAAACTTTTTTCATCGTATTACCTTGTTGAGGCCACTTCCGAGACTACAATTTGCGATTTAATTGCAATCTGAACAAAGAGCTCCAAGAATAAAATGCTTCCCTGGCGGCCGACAGTCAGGAACTGGAATCAGGCAAATAGTCATAAGTTCAAGCTGAAGAAGTAAAGCTAGCCAATACACGACCGACCAATCCGATCCATTTGGCTAGGTTGGATTTAAGATTGGCTGAAAATCCAAATGGATCGGCGGCCGATCCACACCACAGAAGACCGATTTCGGATCGGCGCAGGTCCATTTTGGCTCGTTGGCTCCTTCGTGTAGGCCAGCTTAAGGATACCTTTTGATCTGCTTAAAACAAAATCGTTTTGTTTTCGTCTTCAGTTGAAAGTCTATAAGAGGAGAAAAAGAAAATGCGTGGTTGTTACCAAGAAGGTTAATACAAGAAGAAGGATAATTTATTAGAAAAATAAAATGAAGTCCAAATGGATGTGTTCAAAGTATAATATATATACAACATTTAGATTAGTGTTGTTGGCTGACTTCAGTGGAATATTGAATGAGTCCAATACTCCTCCTTAAGATAAAATGTTGTTCTATATTTCCATTGCTACTTGTTGTTCTGTACTTATATAGTTGATTCTAATTTCACCTTTGCTCAGAGTGTCTTGAACGAAATGGTGACGAATGTCAATATGCTTTGTTCGAGGGTAAAATCTATTATTCTTGGAGATGGCGATGGCACTTTGATTGTCACATAGAATTTGAAGTGTGTTCTGTTGTTTCAGAATTTCGGTTTTGAGGCCATTCCACCAAATAGCTTCCTGCATCGCAGCTGAGAGTGACATATACTCGGCTTCACATGATGACAATGCATGTGTGTTGCCTTTTAGAGCACCACCTCCTTGAGCTAGGAAAACAAAACCGGTTGTGGACTTCCTATCATCTATGTTGCATGCCCAATCAGCATCTGTAAATCCAACGATGTCATGATTGTCACTTTTCCGGAATTCCAGCTTCATTGATGAGGTTCCACGAAGATAGCGAAATAGATGTTTAACAGCGAGCCAGTGCTGTGGTCCTGGCTTAGAATTAAATCGACTTAAACTGTTCACGGTGTAGCTTATATATGGTTGAGAGCATTGGGATAGGTACATGAGGCACCCGATTGCTTCCTGATACGGAATGTTTTAAAGTTCATCGTCTTCAGTTGACAACTTTTGACTGGCGTTCATTGGTGTTTTCACTGGCTTTGAATCATTTTTTAAAATGGTTTTAATATAGTGCTCTTGGTCCAGAGCGATGAAATCTTTACCTTTGGTTATGCGCATCCCAAGAACGTGTAAAGCTGGTCCAAGTTCTTTCATCTGGAACTTTGTATGCAACTTTAATTTGTTTCTATCAGCCAATCGTTGTTGTTTGAAAATAGCAATATATCATCCACATATACGGCTAGTATAAGGATGCTTCCAGCTTGAGTTTTATGGTACACACAGGAATCATACCTTGACTGATCCAATCCAAACTTTTTAAGAGCTTGATCAAGTTCCATGTTCCATACGCGACTTGACTGTTTTAGTCCATATAGAGCTTTATTCAAGCGGCATACTTTTGTCCTGTTGTTCTGGTCCACAAATAACGCAGGTTGCTCCATATAGATGTCTTCAGTTATTTTACCTTGTAAAAAAGCGGTGATGGCATCCATCTACTCTACTTCCAGGTTGAGTTGAGCGGCGAGTGCAAAGAGATATCGCAGGGAACTATGACGTACAACTGGAGAATACGTTTCCTCATAATCCACTCCCTTTCGCTGTGAGTATCCTTTGATCACAAGTCATTGCTTTGTGGCGGTCAACGTCACCTGTAACACCACGCTTGGTTCGAAACACCCATTTGCATGATTGCGATGATTTGGTATATCCACAAGAGACCAAGTGTTGTTTGCCATTAATGACTGGAACTCCTCTTACATGGCCAGCTTCCATTGGCCTGAGTCTGGACTCGACAAGGCTTCTTCTGGCGTCGCTGGATCTTCCATGTTTTGCTGTGAAAAATGCTTAGCAGTATTTTGATTTTGAACAGAATTTACTATAGGATACTTGCCTTGGGGAATGCGCCCCGTATCGTGGTGGTTTAGTACTAGCTGGTCTTCAACCGAAACAAGTCTATTTGGGTACGATGGAGGCGCCACAAGTCCAGTAAATCCAATCCAGAGTTTAAATCAGCTTCAGCATTGGACATCGAAGATTGACTTCTTTCCTGGTTCAGCTCGGCTTCACAGTCGTCATAATAGGTGTCATCGTTACTAGATTGTGAAGGGCTCTCAATTATAAAATCTTTGTACTTGCCTGGTACGTGGCGCTCCCTTTCGCTGCGCCTCAACATCGGTAACTGCGATGCATTTGAGTTTGGTTGCTGAGGGAGCGCATCGGCATTCGTAATCGTCACATCTGGGTTGATTATGTTTGAGTTGTTGCTTTCAGCTACGGATATGAATCATCTTCACAAGATGTTGAATCGGTGAGTTCAATACACTGTTCATCGGCAATTGTCTTATTTTCGTTAAATAAATCCAATTCAACGATTCGTGGTTCACTTGAAGAAGTATTTACCCTTGGCATTTGATGTTTTTGTGAAGTTTCACCTGCACAACTGTTTTTATTGATGAATGTTACGTTGCGGCTCTTGAAAATTTAACAGCCGAATCTATTAGATTTTCTTAAGATGGCTCTTAGAGGTCAATTAGTTAAGTTTGCTTAAATATTTAAGTTGCCTTTAAATTACGTTACTTAAATTCTAATCTATAATCAATTGCTACTTAACTAAACGATTGAAATGTAACGTAACGTGAGAAAACTCACAAATACATGTACATTTCAGCTATTTTTTGACAGTTTGCAAACAAAAACGAGCGCATAAGACAGAAAGAGAAGCAACTGGATGTAGCCTATTGGCATAGTCGAATGCAAAAGAAATGAAACATGACTCCATGTTGGATTGTGATTGTGATACTTTTATTTTTGTGTCCAGAAATTATTCTTTTATTTAATTTATTAATTCACACTTTGGTGGAAAATATGTTGATAAATTAATGAGACAATTTAGTTTTAACATAATTTACTAAAGGAAATCACAAATCCTAGAACTTCAATTAGATTCCTACAACATTCAATATGGAAACTCTACCTACATACATACATACATACATAGACATACCTATATTTTTGTAATAAAAATAATTCTTCTCGAATGTCAAAATATGTTTAAGATGGCTTTGAGTAGCTTTTAAACGCGGTGGATGGCGTTTAAGTGGAGATGCATTTAAGTAACGTTGCTTAAATGTGAAAATTGATTATAGATACCAACTTTGCTCTTAAGAGCCATTTAAAGGTATCTTAAAGTTAAGATGCCTTTAAGTTTTCTTAATAAATACGGCTGTTAAGTTTTTTACGGGATCATAAAGACGATAGCCTTTAGTATTTTCATCAAATCCAGTTAGTCTGCACTCATGTGCCTTGGGGTCCCACTTTTTGCGACTTATCTTCGGAATGTGTGTCATGACGGTAGTACCAAATACTTTAATATGCGACAAATCGGGTTTAATTCCAGTCCATTTCTCCTCAGGAGTCATGCCAGTGCCTTTCGACGGTGAACGATTCAAAAGGTACACAGAATATGTGACGGCTTCAGCCCAAAATACCTTCGACATGTTGGCATCGGCAAGCATACATCTGGCCTTCTCTACTATCGATCGGTTGTTTCTTTCGGCGAGCCCATTCTGCTCTGGTGTATGCACGTTCGTCGTCTGGTGATGAATTCCCTTGTTTTTTTATAATTTGACGCATCATCGAGTTCAAGTATTCTTTCCCGTTGTCGGTTCGGAGCTTCTTCAACCCTTTACCACTTTGTGTTTCTGCAAAATTTACGAACTCTTCGAAGCATCGACATACTTCTTATTCTGATTTCGTTTTCAGAAAGAAAACAAATATTCTTCTCGAATAGTCATCAACAAAAGATAGAAAATCGGCTACCTCCGAGAGATTCATGCTCCATCGACCCACAAATGTCGGAGTGAACAATTTCTAAAATAATTTGCTCTCTTACCTTGCATACTGAACGGAAGCCTTATTTGTTTACCAATGGGACAAATCTTGCAATCTTCTTCGGACTGGTTTGTAAAAATGACTCCGGTTGCCAAACCATTGTTCAATTTGTTGAGACTGTCGTGATTCAAGTGACCCATTCTTCTGTGCCAAAGATTTCGAGTTGCTGTTGCTCCACACGCAAGTACTTTGTTCATAGGTGCGGTGTCTAACCTAAATAAATCATTATGTAGGGAGCTGTTGCAATTACCTTTTGGGTTGGATCAATCACTTTAACACCTCCGTCTTGAAAAACAACTGTGTGACCTCGTTTCACGATGTGGCTGACAGACAGTAAATTTGTGCTTAGATCGGGAATATCCTGAACGTCGTTGATTTCAATTATGTCATCTTCGCCTTTTCCTGCTTTCAACATATGGTTTCCAGTACTTTTAACTTGCATTACCCCTATATTAGCTGCAATGACTGTACCTGTAGCATGTTTTGGATTTGTAAGAAAATCCTGGCATAGAGTCATGTGAGATGTTGCGCCTGAGTCAAAATACCATTCGGTTCTTGTTTGCAGGGCCAACTGAGGAGAGCACGGCACCGAATGCTTGAAATTTCTTGCTGGGATGCATAGATTTTATTTTGCAGTTCTTCGCAATGTGTCCGTAATTGTGACATTTTCTGCATTTTGGACCTTTTCGCTGCTTCACGTTGCTTGTTTGTCGCCTTTGGTATTTTGTGGTAAAAAAAAAGCTGAATTTTCTTCACCAGGATCTTCGTATCTGAATTTTTCAAGGCTATAATCATTGGACGGTACTCCTCCGATAAACCTGCTAAAAGGAGTGTTCCAGTCCACTCTTCATCGATTGGAAAACCTATTCCGTTCAATGACTGTGAGGTAGAAATAATTTCCTTGACGTAGCGTTCCATTGAGCTGCAGTTCGATAGCGAAGTGGTTATCAGTTTTCGCAGTAGACCTACCCGACGTGTCAGACCATTGTCTTCGTAGGCATCTGCTAACCTTTGCCACATTTCCCTCGCTGTCTTTGCACTTTGGATATGGATGTAGCAAATCGAATCTATTGCCAAGGTTATTTTGCTTCTTGCTCTTCTGTCCTTATCCACGTCAATGTCTGTTTTAGGATCTCCATTTTCATCTATCTCATACTCGATGATTCCGCACCAGAGATTGTCCAGATCGAGAAATGCCTGCGCTGCAATTTTCCAATTGCAATAATTTCTGTCGTCCCAGCAGTTTTTCAAATGAGAAACCATTGTCTGATTTCACCATTACAATTAAGAAAAAAATATTTTTATTAAATAAATATTAAGTTACTAATTTTTATTTCCAAAAAAAAAATGTTTAAACGTTTACAAAGCTGGGCCCATAACCTATAAGAGGAGAAAAAGAAAACGCGTGGTTGTTACCAAGAAGGTAACAAGAAGAAGGATAATTTATTAGAAAAATAAAATGAAGTCCAAATGGATGTGTTCAAAGTATAATAAATACAACATTGGGCGGTATTCACCGACGGCTCATAACTTATGAGGCTCATAAACCTATTCACCAAGCAATAATAGTGAGTATTTATGAGCGCTCATAAGACTTATGAGTGGTCCTGACCACTCTTAAGTTATGAGCGCTCTCTTCGAAAACTTGTTCGAAATCATTCGAAATAAAATGTCACTTCCAAACTTTCTATCTCTATCTGTCACTACTGTCACAGGTTTTTATTCGTGTATTGTTTTTTTTTTTTGTTTATTTAATTTTTGAAATGATATTTCCTATTCCAAATTGATGTTTCAATCATGTATTAAATTTATTCATATACATATATACCTCTACACATTGTGTATTTGCCTATATTTTTAAAGGAAAATATGCTTCTTGTTTGGATGAAGAGCGGTGAAGTGTTCGTGTTTTTTTTTTTTTGCAACCTAAAGCCCCTTTGTAAAGAACTTTCTGAATATACTCAAATACTAGCCTCTAAACAGCAGTTTGGAAATTGCTAAAACATTTTGTCTCTCACACAAAAATGTCTTACCCAATTTTGTTTTCCAAAACCTACACATGGACAAAAATTATAGAAATATTTTTTTTTAATTACAAAAAAGATCCATGACCGAGATTTGCAAAGCATTCACCTTTCTGTTGTGCTACCATGTTCACGTAATAATTTTCATTGCCAGAGCAAACAAGGAATTAAACCATTCGGACTCAAAGATCTTTGAACAAAAATAAATCAAAAACTTCAAACTGGGAAAACAAAAGTAAAACTTAAAAAAGGACAACCAAGGAACATCGACAAAAAAACAGCTGGCCAAAATGCACGAGATGTTGCATAATCTCAAGGTGGACGACTGCACACGGATATTCAAGGGAAGAATATCCTCGTTAGTCCCACCGAACAGCAGATTGTAGTTCCTACTCCCACTCAGACAGTGCAGAGAATATTATAGAAAAGTCAGAATTTCATACTACAGCTGGTAGTAGTGCTAGTAAAACACTCCCACTTTGTGTTCGTTCTCGTTTCTGTGTCTATAGAGTCATCAAATATTTCATGGAAATAATTCAAATGTAAGCAAATATAATTTTCCTATACTACTATAGAATCCGGCATCAACGGCATCTTTCACAACACTCAGTGAGCAGCAAGAAGAATATAGCACTTCCCATAAGAATTCATTATTTTATTTGTCCTCTACGTGTAAATCTAATTTCAGATTAGGCCTTAGCAACTATTCAGAACAATCGTCGCTAGATCGAGATGAAGAGTTGTCTCCGGTTGTAAGTTTTAAACGTTGAATTATTTCACTTGTCCAGTTTATATTTCTGAGGGCTCAGAGAATTTCCCCAGTTTTGTTGTCAAATACAAAGTAAAAAAAAATTGGGATTCGTCTGCTCAGGTGAGCGCTCTGATATATAAACTGAACAACTACCTTCGCCTTCTATTTCTCATAAGAAAATTTCCTTAGACGAATGTCGTCGCTATAAGAAGCAGCAGCAAGGAGCACTTTATCAAAAAAGTATAATCGAGAGTCTAGATCGCGATAAAACAGCTATTGATAAATGTTACAACCAAATGATTACGACGACGAAGAGTTTAATGAAGAATTTGTCGATAAACAAGATAGTCAATACAACGAATTGACACTAAGTACAAAATATAAACAAAAACAGCAGCAGAACCAACAGCAACAATACAAACAACAAGATACTACAACTCAATCTGGATCATCGTCATTATTTGTAAATGAAGAGGTCAACAATAACGAAATGTTGGATTCATCATATTGTCACAACACCATCTGTCACTACTTTTTGTGACCCTTTTCTTAGAAAATAAAAACCAATCTTTAACTTTTCCCAATACAAGTGATTTTAATCATTAACTTGGATAAACTTGGTTGTGTTGTGGGTTAAAAATTATAGTTTTAATTTAACAAATCTTTTTAGTCAATCTTTATCTTAAGTTCTTAAACGATGGGTGTTTTCGGTTGCGCTTCTCAAGTTTTTGTGTGCCCATTTGAAAATGCAGAGATACCAATCACAGGCGAAAATGTGAGATATATAGAAAAAAGGTTTGTTCGATCAAATGGCAGTAGCCAGACCGATAAACCAAGTATCTGGTTCTTTAGGGTGTATGCAAAGGGATACTACGAGGATATTTTTATGACATTCTCCTCCCCGGTACATTGATCAATAGCCTTGCTTAAATGTACATCTCCGCCTATGTCCAACTTGGCTAGTTTTACAGCTGGTCGATCATATATTCCATCCGTAGTTTTGACTGTAGCGCTTCTAACTTGATTATCTTTAGACATATGAACTTGGAGTATCCTACCCTTGGGCCAAGACTTACGGGGATATCTCTCGTCGATAACCAAAACAATGTCTCCTTCTTTAGGGGTGTAGTAGTCTGGTTCCACTTATCTCTTCTGGTTAAAGTTGGTAAGTATTCCCTTATCCATCTCTTCCAATAGTGCTTCGCGTATAGTTGAGACATCAGTGCGTTAGTCTTATATAGTTTTGCATTCTCATTTATGTCTTCAAAGGAGTCGGGATGGCATCTCCAGCCAATTGCCGAAGAAAATGATTAGGTGTTAGAGATTCAGATTCCTCACTGTCCAAAGGTAAGTATGTTAAAGGTCTTGAGTTGATCATATCTTCAACCTCCATTAAATAGCTCCGAAACAGTTCGTCATTTGGTTTGTAAGTTGTGACGTCGCTTACAGCATACAAGGCAATTTTCACCGATTTAATCAAACGTTCTACGCATCCGTTCATGTGTGGTGATCCAGGAGGGTGGAAGTGCCACTCGAAATTTGAATTAATAAACTTTGAAGCTATAGTTTGTGATTCGATTTGCTTTAAGTCTTTTCTAAGGATTTTTTCTGCTCCGATGAAATTCGTACCCCGATCACTAAACATTTTTCTTACAGGACCTCTGCGACTTATAAAATTGCAATAACATAAGATGAAAGAATCGGTACTACAACTATATGCAATTTCTATATGTACCGCTCGTACCACTAAACACGTGAAAAGACATATCCATCGTTTTTCGATTTTTCTTCCATTGACCACTTCAAAAGGTCCTCCGTAGTCAACCGCAGTGTAGGTGAATGGAGGAGTATATGGTGTTATACGTACAGCTGGAAGATCTGCCATCTCTGGATTTAGTGGTTTGGCTCGAAGTAACTTGCAACGATTGCAATCGGCTCGAATGCGTTTTAAAAACTGTCGCAGTCTAGGAATGTAAAATTTTTTTCTTATCTCGTTCACTACCGTCTCATGATTAATGTGCCGAAACCTTTCATGATAATCAAGGACAAGTAACCTTGTACCAAAATGATGTTGTGAAAGTATTATAGGTCACCTTGTAGACATGCTAACACAATCAGTTTTATCAATCCTACTCATAGACCTTAGTAAGCCATCTTCATCAATGTATGGTTTTAGAGAAATTATTTCATTGCTAAATCGCCTACTACCACCGTCTGTACCACAAAGATTGCCGTATTGTTTTAAACTATTTATTTCATTTGTGTAACACTGAATTTGTATTAATTTAAATAACGAGATCTCAGCTCTCTTATATTCGTGTGACAGAAGATATTTAGTATATTTAATTTTTTGTTTTCGTTTAATTATTACGTGAATACCTCGATGTACAAATGCTGTGAGTCGTAACATCTTGGTCCAACTAGAAAACTTGTCGAAATTAATAGCTGGTTCGAAAATTTGGTGAACTGCTTCAACGACTTCAACATCCGGATTTGGTTGCAATGAAATATCGTCCGGCCATTCGTTTTCATCGTCATACAGGAATT
Organism: Dasysyrphus tricinctus; assembly: GCA_963921185.1. Classification (NCBI taxonomy): domain Eukaryota; kingdom Metazoa; phylum Arthropoda; class Insecta; order Diptera; family Syrphidae; genus Dasysyrphus; species Dasysyrphus tricinctus. Next base: position 74,321,655 of record OY992531.1, read on the forward strand.
TGGGTGCTGTAAACCAACGATCATGCATATTGAGGGATGGTCCTTTCTTCCATTTAGTCGCATCATCTGCTGCATTCAGGTCTGAAGGTACATATCGCCAATTTCCAATATTACTTAGTTCTTGTATTTCTGCAATTCTAAATGCTACAAATTGTCCCTTTGTTGCTTTAGCATCCGATCTCAACCATCTTAAGACAGTTACTGAATCCGACCAGTAAAAGACTTTGGTAATTGGATTGGTCAATGACTGTCGAATGCTACACGCAAGTCTAGCTCCAATCAGTGCGGCAACTAACTCCAACCTTGGAATCGATGTAAGTTTGATGGGTGCGACTTTTGTTTTGGAACCCAGAAGTGTGCACGATACATTACCCTCAGACTGGATTCTCATGTATGCAACAGCTGCACTGGTGTCTTTGCTGGCATCAACGAATATATGAAGATGTATGTTTGCTTCATCCCATATCGATGATTTTGTTGTGTAGCATCTAGGAATTTGTATGATTTCGACTTCATGAAGCTGTTGAAGCCACTTCAGCCATTGCTCGTGTTGCTCATCTTCGATCTCATCATCCCAGTCTACTTTAGAACGCCATATTTGCTGCAGCAGGACTTTCAAATAACTTGTGAAATGATTAATTAACCCCAAAGGGTCAAAAATCGACATAAGGATTCTTAAAACTTCTCGCTTTGTCGGTTTATGCTGGCCACTCAAAACACTTTTGCTGCCTTTGTTCAGTTTTAATGAGAATGTGAAGGAATCTGATTGTGTATCCCACCACATACCCAAAACCTTTTCAGTAGGTTGTTCCGCCTCCTTATTGAGACTAACAAGCTCAGTCTGCACTTCATGTGAACCTTCTAGCGCCAACAACACTTCACGAGAATTTGATTTCCATTTATGTATATGAAACCCTCCTGCTAAGTGAATTTTCTTAATCTGTTCGGCTAATGTGATTGCTTCTTCTTTAGTGGCGACGCTGTCGAGTAGATCGTCCACGTAGTGGTTATCTACAATTGCTTTAACCGCCCTGGGATAGTCACTTTCAAATCGTTTAGCATTAAGGTTCTTCACATATTGAGCACTACTTGGTGAACAAGTCGCTCCAAATGTCATCACCTGGGTAACATATACGCTTGGCTCCTCATCTTCTCGATCGTTCCATAGAAATCGACAGGCTTGTTGATCATCTGATGTTAATCTGATTTGGTGGAACATTTCGGAAATATCACCACATATAGCTACTGAATTTTCTCTAAATCGAAAGAGAATACCAAGCAGAGATGAAAGCTGATCAGGCCCCTTTAGTAGAAATGAGTTTAAAGATGTACCATTAACTTTTGCGGCCGCATCCCAAACAATTCGCACTCTTCCTGGTTTATTCGGATTGACAACGGGAAATAGAGGAAGGTACCATAAGCGTTCGTGCTGGTTTTCCAACTCCCTTCGCTCCAGTTTTCGAATGTAACCTTTCTTTAAGTAGGCAGCTATCTGATTCTGCATCTCCATTCTTAATTGTGGATTTTTCTCCAGCCGTCGATTTAGCGTCTCCAATCTGTATTTAGCCATGGGGTAACTGTCCGGTAGATCCACATTGTCGTAGCGCCATAACAAGCCTGTTTCATATTGATTTTCTACTAGCTTTGTCGTACTTTGCATTATTGATTTAGCTCTGCGATCTTCTTGGGAGGACAAATCATCTTTGGGTACTCTGACTCCCAGAGTTTCGATGGAGAAAAACAGTTTCATCATCTCGTGCAGATCCTCGTCATCAGGTTCGCGATGTTCTTCGACGTGGTAGTTAACACTCTCGTAATCAGATGATCGCTTCGACCCAAACACTGACCATCCCAATTTACATTTGGTCGCAACGGGATCATTATGTCCAGCTAACCTTGTCTTGATAGGAACTGCCAAGTGCCAATCGCTTATACCAATCATTATTTTGGGCTGCATTGATTTGTATGAACAAACTGGTAAGCCTCGTATATGATTATATTTATTAGCTAACTCTTCATAGCACAAAGTTTGTTTTGGCAAGTTGAGTTCCTTAATGGTATGTGCTTCAGGGATTATATATTTCTTAGCACCTTCGTATACACCAGAGATATGTACGGAAACCTTCGTTGATTCTTCTTGTCGTCTGACATTGGCTGTCCACTTTAAATTCAAAATTACATTCGGACCTGTTAACCCCAACTGTTCAGCTACCTCCTCTTCGATACGAGTGCCACTGGAGCCACCATCTAAAAAGGCCATTACTTGTTGCTTTTTATTTCCATTCTGTAATATTACGGGCAAATATTGGAATTGAAATTCATCACCCAATCTTGCATGGCTATTCTGTAAAGATTCGACTACGGGTAAGTTATTCTGTGAGTTGTCTTCTAAATGCATGAGGGGGTGGTGTTTACGACTACAACCGGTAACGTTGCATTTAACTGCCTTCTTACAATTGAATGGATATTTCATCCTATGGACAGTTAAGCATTGACGGCATAGCTTAAGCTCCTTTACTTTTTCCCACCTGTTAGCTGTAGAAAGATTATTAAAAACTACACAAGAATCTATCGATTTACATTTATTAGAACAAACTATACATTTATTGAATGAATTATTTAACACATGAACATTAATTCTGCTTTCCTTTTTAGGTGGCTGCTTTTCTCTCTCGAACGATGTAGATGGTAATATTGAATACACCTTTTTTGCTTCTATTTTCAACCACGAACCAAATGCTAAAACTCCTGAGACATTCATATCGTAAGCATATGAAGCCCATTTCATTTTCATGTCGTTATTTAATTTCTTCAACAGTTCTTTTAGCAATAAAGGGTTGTCATATTGACTTTCTAATGACGATGCCTTCATTACTGCATTCATGTTGGTAACTGCTGTTGAAAATTGAATTATTGTTTCCAACTTGTCTCCTCTCACAGGTGGAAATTTACTTATTTTTTTAATTTGCGCATTGAGAATGACTGTGGGCTGCCCGAATGCTAGTTTTAGACAATCCATGATGTCTGGAACGCATGATGGTTCGCACAATTGACTTGCAACCTCGTTTCTTGCTTTCCCTTTGAGAGATTGTTGGATACGCATTAAATTTTCTTCGTTGGAAAAGCCGCATTCTTGTGTTGATAGCTCAAACATTCGTTTAAACACTGGCCATTCTTCTAATTCACCTGTGAAGGTTGGAAGCGATTTATAAATTTTACGTGCAGCTATCTGCCTCTGGTTGAATGTTGGTGTATATTCACAGCTGATTGTTGGTTCTTGAGTACGAGGATTTGATTGCTTACGTGTGTTGTTGCTCATGTTGAATTCACGTGCTTGAGGATTTAGCGTAATTTTGTTGACTTGCTCTGTGATGTCGTCATCTTTGTTGCCGCCTTCAGCCTCAGAGTCGAGATCCCAATTCGATGTTTGCTCCACAAGTTCATGTTGTTGCCTCACAATATCTTGTTCCAGTTGCAGATTTAGGCGCTGCTCCTTCAGTAGCTCACGTTGTTGCTCGAGCAAACGCATCTTTTGTCTTGCTTGTGTGGCTGAACTGCATCTCGACGTAGTCGATTGCTTTTCAGATAATTCCTCGTCTGATTTTTCTTCCAGCCTTGGAGTTGGAAGTGGAACTCCCTTGCCATCAACGAAACCTCCAGTTAGGGAGATATACTTCTCTTTTGCTTGCAAAAACTTATTTAACGCGGCTTGAATCACTGTCTTTCGTTTTTTTGTGTCGATTGTTTTTTGCACCACCTCGTACAGTGTCAACACTTCCTTGCATAAGACCTCTACCCGCTTTGTATAACCCTCAGAACAATCATTGCATACCCATCTACTTAGCTCATCGGCCTGACTACTACTAAGACCTACACATAAAAAGTGAAACCATTTTCTACATACCCCATCACAAAAGATCATTTCCTCGTTGTAGGGCTCCTCACATATGTTGCATGTTGCTCGTCTTCTTGGCGCTGGTGCCTGCTGAACTTCTGGAGGGGGTTGCTCTACCTGTCCTCGTGATGGATTATGTTCCTGGTTTCCTTCAGGTTCGCCTACTTCAATAGTTTTTGGAGAGCGTGTCACCGGCATGTTTAACTTTGACAAAGATTTTTTCTTATAATTTTTAAAATGTCACTACTTTTTGTGACCCTTTTCTTAGAAAATAAAAACCAATCTTTAACTTTTCCCAATACAAGTGATTTTAATCATTAACTTGGATAAACTTGGTTGTGTTGTGGGTTAAAAATTATAGTTTTAATTTAACAAATCTTTTTAGTCAATCTTTATCTTAAGTTCTTAAACGATGGGTGTTTTCGGTTGCGCTTCTCAAGTTTTTGTGTGCCCATTTGAAAATGCAGAGATACCAATCACAGGCGAAAATGTGAGATATATAGAAAAAAGGTTTGTTCGATCAAATGGCAGTAGCCAGACCGATAAACCAAGTATCTGGTTCTTTAGGGTGTATGCAAAGGGATACTACGAGGATATTTTTATGACACCATCTCTCACAGCAGCAGCAATCACAGCCACAAAATCATATTCGTCGAAGCACTCAGAGTCTATCAATAGCACACAGTAGACGAACTACACCCTCTAATAAGATTTTAAATGACATTGAATCAGATCTGCACATCATCGATCCCAGTAGTATTTCATCATCATCTTCATAGGCGAGTTCAGGAAAATGAGATCTCAGAGCCCTCAGCAATATCAGTCTCGTGAGCAGGATTCCTCAGAAAATTTGCTGTCCAACTGAGGAAATAAAATATTGGATTCGCTTGCTCAGTTTTTGACACTGAGCCGTCGGAGATCTCATTTTCCTGAACACGCCTATTGTGTTTAATCAATAAAACTGATAAAACGTCATCTACTTCGTTAAACAACAAGGGCTGTGAGATATTACCACATTTTTTTAATAACAGAGAAACATTAGGTAGTAGCATTGGCAGCTCTTATCGGCTCATAAATAAATCCTCCTCGTCGACTTTGTGCAATAAATAATATAAATCGTTCTTGTAATACAATTGCTGTTGCTAATTCAATCTCAAATATAAATACAAAATTAAAGATGGTCGGTACGGAGCAAACTCAACAGCAGCAACAACAATATAAGTTCAATGCTTGGTCAACAATGTGCCTCCTATTTACATTCGGCGGATACAGGAGCTGAAGGAACGGCTATGGTTACAAATAGTAACAGTGCCAATTGTCAAGGACATCAATAGACTAATCGATGATATTGATCAACCCTTATATGTTGGATTTATTTCATCGAATGCTAGCACATCCTTGTCTTCAATAGGTAAGTTTTGTTAATCTAAATTATTAAAACAAAAATAAATAAAAACATCTATTTCATGCCAAGTTCCATGTGGAATATTTTATTTTCCTAATAACATTTTCTTCTCGTAACACATGGACAAAAGTAATATTGGAATGGGTTTCTTCATTCCTTGGTGTTTCTCTCTTGTGTGAAGCATGGAATTTTGTGCGCTATGAAATAATTTTTGTTTTCTTTTTTTTTAAATTGCTTTTTCTTCTTTATTAAAAAAAAATATGTATATCATACTTTCTAGCTACTTGCAATTCCTCTTCAATGCCTGATAGTGTTGTTTGTGGCAGTAATAATGGAACGATTACAATGCCTAACTCCAGAGGTATTGACACAAACAAAAACAACCAACAACACGAATTCGACAACAACAATAATGGCAACAGCCACATCAACAATACCTATCTAATTGCGTATTTTATTCTGCGACAACATTGGGGACAACTCTGCCACAATCATATCAACATTATGGTACGTGATGATGGAAGGACCTACCCCTTTCATGAACAAATCGTAATGTCCGGGCAACAGAAAAGCGCCCTGCAAGAGAAACCAAAACCTCTGGTGGTGTCGCCCCAACAAGTAATGGTCCTTTATATGCATATCTAACACCTTACGAACGAACTGAAATACTTTGCATATCCACAAATCTATTTTATTGGTGCAAATGCTAAAAAGTGACCCGGGATCTTTGGTCCTAATAACTCTGATTATGAAAACGACCAAGGCGCCTATATTAGCATACAACATGATCATGTTGCATACCGGTATGAAGTATTGAAGATCATAAACGAAAAGCGTTTTCATCGTCAGGCCCAAGAGGAAATAAGAATGCTATACCATCTACGCAAGCACGACAAATACAATACCATGAATATAATCCATATGTACGATTATTTTACATTTCGTAATCACAATGCTTGGATGCGTTGCATAAGAATAAAATAATTCATTATGATATGAAGCCAGAGAATGTGTTGCTTAAACAACAAGGTCGATCCGGCATAAAGGTACAATTTTTTGGTTTTATGAAATATATATATTAATTCGTTTTATTTGCTAAAGGTTATTGACTTTGGATCGTCCTATGAATACCAACAAGTGTATACGCATATTCAGTCCCGTTTTTATCAAGCTCCCGAAGTAATACAAGGAGCAAAATATGGCATGGCAATTGATTTGTGGTCGTTGGGATGTATATTGGCTGAATTATTGTCGGACCATGCCTTATTTCCGGGTGAAAATGAAGACGATCAATTGGCTTGTATTATTGAAGTGCTTGGAGTGCCAAATAAGAATATCCTCACCAATGCGAAGCGCACAAGGAACTTCTTCAATCCAAAGGGCTGCCCGCGGTATTGCATGGTACGGATATTGCCTGATGGAAAGGTTGTACTGATTGGTGGGCATTCCCGTCGTGGTAAACCGCGTGGCCCGCCATGCTTGATGGCAGCATTGAATATTAAAAATTAGAAATGTACCAAGTAACGTAAAATAAAAAATTTATTTTCATTTTCAAAATTGTGCATTGGAAAATTAATTTTTCAAAAACTATCGATTCAAATTACTCTATTTGAAAAGAATATTGAAGAATGGATTTCTGGCCTAAGAGGAGCTAAAGGATTTTTCTTCAGATATTACCACTGCTCTCGAATATTTGTTTTTCTGTTCAAAGTCACTTTTTTAGATGATTGCCCCACCTGCTTGAACGGGGAGATATGCACCCCCTTCTTATACTATTTTTCTCTTCTTTTGAGCCAACCACACACTTTAGAGTTTTGAAGCATCTTATGCCTAGTACACTGTATTGGTCATTATACTACTGACTTGCTATAAATTTATTATTGAAACATTTTGAAACGCTGTCTCTTACAAGCTCTTGGGTCTACAGAGACGAATTTGGGCTCAAATTGATGTAAATTCAATTAATTTCAAGCCATAGAGCAATGTTTTGAAAAATTAGTCCTTCAATTTCTGAAAAAACGTGAAATTTTCGCGGTATTTTGAATTTTACCATGTTGCATTCGGTGCTAGAGGTCGAAAACTTGGATTATTTACCAGGCTAACATCATAAGCAACTCAGCTAAAAATCAGAACTACCGGATCTGACAAGGTCTTAAGTATAAACATATGTAGTTACTGGACTAGACTAATAGACAAGAAAAAAATCCTTCACGAAAAATCCTTCCCCCTCTTGGATTGGAGGGGCAATTTTATAAAAAAATTGCATAAAATAAAAAAAAAAAATAAAAAACATAGTATTACAGTATTGTTTTATAGTTTTTTGGAAAGCTAGAATTGCATTTTTATAGTTTATTTTCAAGTAGCTATTTAGGCCAATCCAAACATAAGAACTCAAACAAAAAACATATAACGACCACTCTAAAGTACAATGATAGTTAATAGGAAAAAAAGTAGACAAGATGCTTATACACTAAATTACAAGGAGTCCCAGTTTGGAGATCAGAATTATCTCGTTTGCGTGTACCGGAAATCAACAAAGCAATGCCGAAGGTTTGAAGTCTAAAAAATAGCATCAGAGCTGCCACCAGGAGAGCCGTTGATCCTGGTGTGGCTTTGGATGTTGCCACCTGTATGTGGAGCTCTATCCGATACTATCGTTGCTGCTGGCTTCGCAGCCGACATTGGCAACGATGGAGCTACCTTCTTGTTCAAGAATTTATGAACTCGAGTTGTATCCAACTCAGCTACATGGATTTACCGATTACTTGCTTTGGTTTTCATACTGATGATATAACCACGAACTTCGTTGTAGTCATCTGGATAGCCTACGTCTGCAATTTGACCGTTAACTATGACTAACTGGTATCCTTCTGATGAGGTATCCGTATAATCCATGCTGAACAGCCGATTTTCGATTATTTGACTGTGGAACTGTGACTGAAATGTTCCATTGAGCGATGAGAAGAACAAAAGTCATTTTTTTTTCTGTCTGCTGCATACACACTTGTTCTTGATCTGGCACTAAAGGGAAAGCATGTGGAATTGCAAAGAAGTTCTGCGGCGCCACTTTATAAGCTTTTTCACCTAAAAATTTATAGTAAATTTGCGTTTCATCTGCCAAGACTGATTTAACTAACCTGTGCAAAAAATTCTTTTCCCAGACGACCCCAAAATCTGTTGATTTTAGTGTCACCGGCCAGTAACCAAAATGTTCATGGTTCCTTCTGGTCCAAGATTAGTTTTCATCACATCCTGCAATCCTTTTGCGGCCGTTGTTAATCACCATAGCCTGAACAAATTCAACTTTTAGATTCAATAAACTAATTGATGCCACTTTTAATTGAATAAAGTTTTCACTAAAGTTGAAATAAATCATTATAAAAAAACAAATTAAAAAACATAGATAAGCACAATAGATTGTATTTTTTTATTTTGTTTGACGTCAACAACTGTCATTCATGTTCGAAAACAGTTTGATTTCACAGTTTGGGTTTGTCTGAATAAGAGAGAGTGGCTCTCATTTTCGAACTTCGAAAAACACTTGTGAGTGGTTGGTGAATAGCACAAATAATATTTGAGCTATGAGCCTCATAAACTTAAGAGCCATTTATGAGCGCTCGGTGAATACCGCCCTTAAGGCTCTCCCAAACCAACGCGAAATTATAGCGAATCATTCGCAAAGTTTTTTGTTGTTGTTTTGCATTGTGTATCTTTTATATTTTGTATTATTGTGAATGATTTCGCGTCGTCGGCGAATGCTTCGCGTTGGTTTGGGAGAGCCTTAAGATTAGTGTTGTTGGCTGACTTCAGTGGAATATTGAATGAGTCCAATAAAGTCTACCTACACGTATTGAAATGAGGCATCGTGAATGGATTTCCTGCGCTCAAAACTGCGAAATCAAATCTTCATTATTGAAGATAAAGTCTCAAGGAATGGTCAGTGAAGGGATTATGTGACTAACAGCCCTATTCTGGCGTTGTGAGGGCTCACAAGTCACAAGCTCTTGTGAGGTATTATTCCTTGTGAGGTTTGTTGTGATTCGATAACATTTTCGGTATTCTGGGAAAATCCTCACAAGAAACATTCAACCATGTAGATTTTCTTGATTTCTAGATTTCTTTGGCTCTGATTGGCTGACTGTCATACGAAGATAGATGAGTAAACTTTCATAATGTTCTAGATTTATGTTGAACGCACCTTTTTATTATGACGAAAGAAACATGATTTTTTTCTAATAAATTAGCATAATTATGCGAGAATGTTTATTTTACATTTATTTATTTTAGTTAAGGAGAAAGCAATAAAGAAAAAAACAAAATCAAACTTGTAAATTTCGTAGTTTCCGAAATCACAAGTGTTACTTTTTAGTTGTGACCTCCTACGAAGGAGATCACAGTTCCGATAGTTTTTGTGAGGATCACAAGTTGTGAGGTTGCTGCCAGAATACAAAAACCTCACAAAATCAAATTAACCTCAACTTGTGAGGTTGTTGTGACGCATTTTTTTGGAAATTTCTCACTTGCAAAAAATACATAAATCAAAAAATCAACATGCCGTACCCAGCCGACAACAGACCACAAAAATAACTGCATCGACTATAAAGTACAATTTCTATGTGCAGATCTTTTTTTTTGTCTTGTTTTTTAGCTGTCATCTGAATTTTCAGATGAGCATTCCGTGCGTTCAAGGATTCAGATATCTGAATTTTTTGGGCTTGTGATTCGTCAGCTGTCATAAGAATTCTGAAAATTCAGGTGACTTTTAGTTACGTTTGCTTACGTTTTTGACGGTGTTCACATTGGACTGCCCGCGTTCAACGACAGAAAATTCAGTACTGAAACGTAACGTTGAACGCACAAAAAATCTGAAATCTCAGCCAAATGTCATATTTTTCTTTTCTGTCAAAATATTGTTTTTACTTTTTGATTTTACTGGAAGCGAATATAAAAAGTACTTTTTTTGTCGGAAATCAAAAACTGAAATTAAGTTTAAACCAAAAATTAGTGACTCTGGAATGAAGTTATATGTAACTGGAAAACACTTGTTCTTTGTTTTGATTTGGATTAATACTTCCGAAAATAGTTGAAGCCAACCAACAAATCTTAACATGTATTACTCCCAAATGAAAGTCTTCTTCGGGCTCTTTCACCGATCCCAATTTATTATTAATAAAAGCGGGGAAAACTATCACTTCTTGTTATTTTGTTAAATAAAGCCAAAACGCCGTGTAATAGAAACAGTATTTATAACAATAAATTTATTTTATTCACTTACAAAAAAAAAACAAAAATCAAAAAGCCAACATGCCATACCAAGCCAACAACAGACCACAAAAATCACTGCAATGACTATAAAGTTCAATTTCTATGTGCAGATCTTTTTTTTTGTCTTGTTTTTTAGCTGTCATCTGAATTTTCAGATGAAAATTTTTATCTGAAAAACGTAAGCAAACGTAACTAAAAGTCATCTGAATTTTTAGAATTTTTATGACAGCTGACCAATCACAAGCTCCAAAAATTCAGATATCTGAATCCTTGAACGCACGGACTGACTCCTCCGACTTTTTTTGACGTCTCTGTACTTTATCTCACTCCCACTTCATGGTGAGAAGGAGATGGCAAGGACAGGCAGAATATTTTAAATTTTTTGAAAATCTATGGATTTTTGTTGACGTTTTCTTTTGTGACAACTGCTTTCTCTCTCTGTACTTTTTCTTTTGCAAACAAATACTACACAATTCAATTTTATTTCATTTGAAAATATTTTAAATAAATGAAATTAAAGTTTTGGAATGAAAAAAAAATTTATTAATCCCTCAACGAGCTCAGATTTGTCTCTTCTTTAAACGACTTCTCAACTACAAAGTGAGTCTGTGGGTGTTCACATTAGTTTGTGTCTGAACAAAAGAAGTTGGATGAATGTCAAAATAAGTCGGAGGAGTCAGTCCAATGTGAACACCGTCTTTCAGATAAAAATTTTCATGACGGTGTTCACATTGGACTGACTCCTCCGACTTATTTTGACATTCATCCAACTTCTTTTGTTCAGACACAAACTAATGTGAACACCAACAGACTCACTTTGAAGTTGAGAAGTCGTTTAAAGAAAACACAAATCTAAGCTCGTTGAGGGATTAATTAATTTTTTTTTTCATTCCAAAACTTTAATTTCATTTATTTAAAATGTTTTATGAAGTATTTGTATTGTTTTGTGTAGTATTTGTTTGCCAAGGAAAAAGTACAGAGAGAGAAAGCAGTTGTCACAAAAGAAAACGTCAAAAAAAATCCATAAATTTTTAAAAAATTTAAAATATTCTGCCTGTCCTTCCCATCTCTTTCTCACAATGAAGTGGGAGTGAGATAAAGTACAGAGACGTCAAAAAAAGTCGGAGGAGTCAGTCCAATGTGAACACGGTCCATCTGAAAATTCAGATGACAGCTAAAAAACAAGACAAAAAAAAAAGATCTGCACATAGAAATTGAACTTTATAGTCAATGCAGTTATTTTTGTGGTCTGTTGTCGGCTTGGTACGGCATGTTGGCTTTTTGATTTTTTTTTTTTTTTTTTTTAAGTGAATAAAATAAATTTATTGTTATAAATACTGTTGTTTTTACACGGCGTTTTGGATTTAGTTTTTATTTAACAAAATAACAAGAAATGATAGTTTTCACCGCTTTTATTAATAATAAATTGGGATCGGTGGAAGAGCCCGAAGAATACTTTAATTTGGGAGTAATACGTGTTAAGATTTGTTGGAAGGCTTCAACTATTTTCGAAAGTATTAATCCAAATAAAAACAAAGAACAAGCGTTTTCCAGTCAACTTACATATAACTTCATTCCAGAGTCACTAATTTTTGGTTTAAACTTAATTTCAATTTTCGATTTCCGACAAAAAAAAGTACTTCGGACTAAGGGCGGTATTCACCGACGGCTCATAACTTATGAGGCTCATAAACCTATTCACCAAGCAATAATAGTGCATATTTATGAGCGCTCATAAGACTTATGAGTGGTCCTGACCACTCATAAATTTATGAGCGCTCTCTCCGAAAACTAATTCGAAAACCTTCGAAGTAACCCTTCAAGAAAATTCACTGACTCATTTTGTCGTTACTTCTTGGATCCTTACAAAAATGAGTCTCGCACACACACATATTGTTATTCCTTTTGTCTTCAGGAATTTTATTTATTGTTTCAATTTTTTAAGTTCTTTTTGTAATTCACGCGGTGAAGATAATTCTTTTGTCCGTTTGCTGTGAAAATTTGAAAAAATAGGATAGTAAAAGGTGTAGGTATTTAATGAATCTGCTCCAAATAGAAAATTACTGAAAAGTACAGGAATGTGTGTTCCATGAGTAAAAACATTACCCAAACTGTTCTTCATTCTGTCACTATGTGTTCCATTAGGTCTGATCCTTTACTTTGGGTTTCTGTGATTTTTAGTCCAAACTTGTGTCAAAATATTTTTTTTATATGAAGTTTGACACAACTTTGCACTGAAATGCGCAGAAATGCACAGAAAATCACAGAAATTCAAAGTAAAGGAACAGACCTATTATGTTTTTCAGAACAGTTAAGCGTGGTACACATTATCAAACCTGAGTGTCACGTGTGTTGGATATTAAACCTGCGTGAAAAGTTTCGCGTGCACACTTATCAGTTATGTTGGGCGTCAGGCAAAGAAATTCCACTACTCTCAGAAAATTGTTTCTTTTTATTTTGAGGCTATTTCCGCCACGAATCGTGTTGATTCCTTTTTTACATGACACACACGAGCTTTTTCTTATTTTGTTTGCACTTTTTCCACTGATTTGCTATAAAAAATCGTGTTTTGTTCCGTGAATGAAGGCTCATGAATGAAATTGGGCGCATTCACCGCAAGATCTGAAAATTCAGATATGAAAATTCAGAAAATTTATTACGTTGAATGCAAAAAAATCTGAATTTTCAGTCGAAAGTCAGCTGTTTTAGTTTTGTCAAAATATTGCATTTAAATTAGTTAAATTAGAACTTTTATTTTATTCGAAAATTAAAAATTCAGGATGAATGAAGTTATCAGTAACTTAAACAAGTAAAACGTAACTTCACCAGTAAATTTTGAGTAATATTTTTCTGACAACAGTCCAAAGTAGCACTCTTGACATAAAACAATTTGTTGGGTAGTTCGAATCTTCCAGCAAAACATATACAACACTTACAATTTAAATTAGAATAGCTTTTCAGTTAATAATTTTCACTTTTCGCAGGGTGTGCCCACTTCCATCACTCATCAAACAGTAAAGTTCAATTCTCATTTGAATATGTTTGCGCTTTTTTTGGCATAACGCATCTTCCATCTCTTTCATAAATAAAACGTAACCAAACGTAACCAAAAGTCATCTGAATTTTCAGATATTTTTTGACAGTTGACCAATCAGAAGCCAGATATCTGAGACTTTGAATGCCCCCATTGTGTACACATCATCGAGCAACCACCCAACAAACCGAGGGTTGTCACGCAGTATCAAAAAATTTTGTGAGCAGGCAGTTCTGAGTGTCAAACCATCATTCAGCGTGTATACATTGTCAGTTCGGTTTGATATCCAACATGGCTGACACTCAGGTTTGATAATGTGTACCATACGCTTTAAGAACAATATTTCCTGCACCTACTTTTGTGGTGGAGAAAATGATTGAGAAATGTCGAAGTACAAGTACCAGTTGATTTGTTTGTCTGGGATAATAATAAGCTAAAATTTATCTCAGAAAAACCTTTTGCTTAAATCTGACAGTTTTGACAGTTTTCACACATTTATACTTTTCTGGGGCCCAGTTCCGCAAGGGTGACTGATTTTCTGTGTACACATTCTATTCACACCCAAAACAAATGTAAATAAATTTGATTGATTGTGCATTCGATATCTGTCAAAAACTTAAAACTCACACTTGCCAAATCGCAAAAGTCGATGTGTACATGAATTTCTGTGTACACAGAAAAAACTCACTCTTGTGGAATTGGGCCAATGATGTAGTTTTTCTTCATTTGACACAGCTAATATAAACCAACATTTGACGTCTATCTCCCCTTCAAGCGAACGAGTCCATTTTGGATCCGCTAACGTAGTAGACAATGTGCGAACGAATTAATTAGCGAAACTTAAAAGTAAAGTAAGAACATTTCCCTATATAAAACAAACTAAAACGTGCAATGATCTTCACCCAGAGACAAAACTAAGAAAATCAGTGGAAAGAAATTAAAATTACTGTAGTCACAAAGAAATTATTTATGTGCATGCAACACTCATTTCTTCAAGGATCCAAGAAGTACCGACAAAGTGGGGTCATTTTTGAAAACAGTTTGATTTCATAGTTTGGGGGTACCTGGGGAAGAGAGAGTTGTTCTCGTTTTCGAACTTCGAAAAAGAGCTATGAGTGGTTAGTGAATAGCACAAATATTATTTGAGTTAGGAGCAGAGAATATGAAATAAAGAAGTCAATCCTCAGCTGTCAATTTGATTTGCCTACAAGCTGGAAGCGAACAGCTGATGTATTAGATTTGCAAAGTATTAGTGAAAAGCAGTGCAAAACGCACACATAGAATCAACTAGTCATTCAGCACATCATTCAGCACAGGTCTTGTTGTTGTTGCAATTCACATCTATTTCTTCGACACGAAATGAAATTACAAATACAACAATGTAAACATAAACTTAAGAGCCGTTTATGAGTGGTCGGTGAATACCGCCCTAAATCTGGCGGTTTCAAACTGTTTGAAAGTCCCCTTTCACACGAAGAAACAAGTTGCTGGAGATTTTTTTGACGTTTTCTTTTAATCTCCTTAAAAATCTCTTGTACCTTTCACACAAGGAAACAAATCTCCAGGCAATTTTTGAAATTTCCTTTGAAAGTCTATTGGTTGAACACACCTAAACCTAGATGTGAAAGGAAATGTCAAAAAATCTCCTCAAATCCTCGACCGGGGAGATTCTGTTCGCCCCTCATTTCTCCTGCCCTTCTCACCAAGGAACTAAAAGTTGCTGGCAACTCAGTTTCCTCGTGTGAAAGGGCACAAAGTCGGCAAGGAGCGTTCAACGTTACGTTTAGTACTGAATTTTCAGATTTTTGTCGTTGAACGCGGGCATTTGTATCTGAAAAACGTAAGCAAACGTAATTAATGTGGTTTTCCATTCAACCATTTCAGATTTGGTGGTCAGATTATAATTTTTTAGTGGTAACATGCTGGCTCCACCTGCCATGAACGATGCCAAGACTATGAACATGTCTAATAAAAATCCAATGGAGCCTGAAAAATCCATGTCTTGTCGACGACATGTCGAAGAAAACCAACTTTTGAACAAAACATGAACGCTGTTCAAAGCTTGCCATGAGATTTGACGTCTCACGTGCGTGTGAGTTTTTATCAGGTTTTCCTTGTATCTAGAGGTAGCTTGATATTAAAAAAGGTCTTTCTACTGTTATCTGGAGTCTAAAGGGCGAGTATTATTGCAAAAGATAGAAGTAGTGGTGAGAGGGAAATGAAACGACATGACATGAACTGCCCAGCGAGAAAAAATCTGCTGATTGTTGATTGGATTGTGGTTGTGATGTTGGGCATCTGTATGTCCTGTGGAGTCGGGGTGTAAATAGAACACAAAATGAGATTTGATTTGCTTTTGCAATTGTGTTAGTGACTATTTTTCTATTGATGAATTTGTCCAACAAACACCACCTTCTTATCGTTCAGATTTATGTCAGTTTATTTTGGTGTGTGTGCAAATGCGTGTAAATCTTGCTAAAAATTGAGATTTGAAGAATCGACCTGAGATCGAAAAAAAAATCGATTTTTTTGGTTGAATGGAAAGCAAAAGTTGATCTCAGGTCGAAAAAATCAGAAAAAAATCGACTTTTTTGGTCGAAAGGAAAACCACATAAAAGTAATCTGAATTTTCAGAATTTTTATGACAGCCGACCAATCAAAAGCTGTAAAAATTCTCCTTGAACGCACGCGGCTTCGGCCTTGCACAATGAGCAGCGAGACTCCGAATATCAACGTGAAATGGTTTTTTTTGGCTTCGACTTTGATTTCCTCCCGAATTTGAGTATTTTGTTTTCATCTTTTTCGTATAAATTAATTTTCGTTTAACGCTTATGTTTTATAAGGAAATAAATATATACAAATAAACTGCATCAAAAGAAAATAAACACTAACATGACGCTTCTGGACACCGGCCTTAGTGGGCGGCTTAATCCTGATGATAATTTACCTTTTCCGAAAATAGAAAAGCCGCATATACTCGGTTGCTTCAGCATCAACACCAATCGCGACTATGAAAACTCGGCCGAGAACTTCCGTTACTTTCGTATGCCACATAAATTGCCATTGGATCTGAATATTGGATATGGACTGGCAAAATCCAAACAAGAACTAATGCAAGACGAGCGACTAGACAATCTTTTGCAATTCATTTATCACCATCAGGATGAGCTTTTACCCAAGTCGGACATGCCCAGCACCAGGGGTGTTGGGGAATTTGACTTCATATGCTTTCGTGGTCTCCTCCGTTTGGTTATGTGTACTCCATATGAAGCGAGAGAAGATTGGTGTATTCATGCCACACGATACAAAGGTAATATATACATGAGTCAGAAGGAAACCGACCAGAAACGGCATGACCGCCTCAATCAAAATGAGCACCAGAAAAAGTTTTGCGCATACGGTTTCAAATTTGAGCAATACTGCATGACGCAAGATCCGTCTGAGGAACCAAGCACAAGTGCTCCCGTAGATGAATGTGAAGAGTTCTGCTGCATGTACAAAACCAAGATTCAAGGTATGGAATTGTTTTTTGGCGCTGAAGTCGATGGTGCAATCAGTAGCACTGTTTGTCAGAATATCGAAAGCAAAGAGGTATTGAACACATTGAAGCTGCTAGAACTCAAGTGTTCATTGCGACCCGCCACCGAAAGACAACAGCAAAATTTCTACCGCTTCAAGTGCAGGAATTGGTGGTGCCAGAGTTTTCTGGTTGGAATTCAGGACCTCATGGTTGGCTATCGTAATGATAAAGGGCTTGTGGATGAAATCAAACATATGGAAGTTAGATCCTTGCCAAAGTTATCTTCGGTAAGTCAACACATCCTGGTCATAGGTGCATGGTTTTAATTTGTATTTCTAGAATTTTTGGACTCCATCACAATGTGCTGATTTTTTAGTAAAATTCCTCCAAATGGTTAAAAATGTGATGAAGGATGTAAACTGCCCCCACACTGTTTATGAATTTAACTTTGACCCTCGATCTAAAGTGATTGGCTATCGGATCTATCGAGGAAAATCCTTACACACTATCTTACCAGATTGGTATGTGACGATGCTGCAACAGCGTTCCAGCTTAGGATTAACAAGAACTGTATCGAATATATAATATGGTATATTGGCTGACTTTCAAATAAAATTTGTTTATTTATCTTTTTTCAACAACAAATGGCCTTTGGGTTTGAGTTTGTTCTCAAGGATTCTCTTCTTTTCGGCTTCTTTCCTGGTTTTCATATCGGCAAAACGTTTCTTCGCATAGTCCAGCTCTTTTAGAGCTGAAACCATCTTCCTAGCGATTTCTTGTTGATGTTGAATACGCTTTTTCTGATTTGTCTAGGGAAGTAGATACGAATTAGATTTTATTTAATTATTTGTATGACATAACAAACTCCTAAAGGTGTAGTACGTCCGTCAACGAAAGAATAGTCGGGTAGGTTTGTAAGTGGTCCGTAAGAATTTGGGTTAAGCGGCAAACCATGATCCTCTCGCCAATGTTGATCGCACATAGCGGGAGTAGTTGATAGAGTCCTTGAAATAACTAGAGCAGTGGCATTAACTATTAATATTAAGAATAAAATTTAAATTTTAAATTCATACCTCCAGTTTTGAGCAACATCTTTGAATTAGCTACTAATTTCAACATTTTAATTTTCAATTTTCTAAAAATCTAAAACTCGAAGTAACCTAAAATCGAAATTATGAAGTATGAACATACAAATCAGCTGTATTCGTAGTGCTACCAAAAGCATTACATATTTAACAGCAGGGATGGTATCTATCTATTTTTGACAAGAAATATATTATGGGTATTCATGCAACAGCGTAAAGTCGTCGTAAACGTTGTAAAGTTTAATACTTGGTTATTCTGTCACAATTTGTATGGAAAATTTGACAGATTTACGAAGTTTAAAACTTTACCACGTTTACGACGACTTTACACTGTTGCATGAATACCCTTATTAAAATAGTAGTGAGGAAAAAAATTATTTCCTTTGGATTTTCATTGAACAATTTTTCCAATGTCCATCCCTTTTACACGATAATTCTTTACATTTCGCTGGCTCAAAACTATAATGTTCTATGTTAAGGTACCCTCATTCGGAGATATTCATATCCAAAGTTTAACGCTGCTTATTTAATATAAAATTATCATTTTTTGAAAAAGAAAACAATACAGTATTATTTGTATTTACAAGTTTTATTGAATTAAGGACTTTCTTTCCATTTTGCGTGTTGTATAGCGAAATAATTAACACTTTTTAATTTTAACATAGAACACTTTTCGTATTTTGTTGGCATTTTTGTAAATTTTGTGTTCTATGTCGTACGTAGAACATTATAGAACTGAGTGGGATACACATGAATATATAGGAAATTAGTTTGTTTTCAACAATTACGGTATGTTAATACGGCTTTTCTCGTTAAAACAAATTTTAAATAAGATTTTATAATAATAAAAAATTAGATTTGAGTTTAATATTTCCATAGCTAAGGGTGGTATAGTGGAAAACTTGAATAAATGTGGTTTTATAACGAAAAATCAAGTAATTCTTTGTGAATTCGAACTCAAAAGCTTTCGTGAATAGAATGGCTTAAAGTAGAAGAATTTTGAAAAAACTACCAATTTTTAATAGTCAGTGCTTACTATGCTTACATAACTTCAAGTTTTGATATTTTATTAAGAAATATTTAATAGAAATTCATATTAGGGACACTGGAGAATAATACTTCACCTTACCAAATATGAAACCAAAAACTCAACAAGTATGTTCTATGTATATTAAAATATTTTTATTTTCTTCTTAAATAATCAATATTATAATGTTCTATGTTGTACTCAATTGCAAAAATATTCTATGTAACTTAAAAGTATGCATACTGATATTGGGCTTGAATGAGATGTATTGTTCTATGTTAACCTAGAACATTTTAATTCTGAGCAATATTAAGAATCCTCAAAAATTTAATATTTTGTAGGGGTGTAAAACAGTCATTAAGTCAAAAATAAAAATGAAACATACATTTCCTTAAAGCCGAAAACGAGACGAAAATTTCGATATATAAAACTCATTTTTTTCGATTTGCTTGACATAGAACATTATAGTTTTGAGCCAGCGATTTGACTCTTTTCGATTTTTCATGAGTGGGAAGGAGATAAAAGATCTGATTTCACCTTCGTACCCATTGAATCATGTCGTGAATCCATACAAAATTTGCATTTTTGTTCACCCGAACGTGCGAACGTGCTCGTGAAGTATGGAAGCAAAAGTGGAGGATTTTCGTTCACGAGCAGCTCCCGTGCAAAATTCCCAAGTGGCTACGAAAAAGGCAAGCCAGTTGACGAGCCAGTTACTCAGGTTTGTATGTGTTAGTAAAAAAATGCGAATGTGTTGCGACTGGCTAGCCAACTGGCTCGTGTGGCCACAGGGTTGCCCTCTAGCCCAAATAACAACTGTGTTACTGACACGAATTTCATACATGTTATCGATAGTTTGTATGTAAACTCAATTTTTGTGTCTGTGACTAATAGCCTTTTCTCACCGAACCCAAAACACGGTTTTCGCGAAAGTATCGGAGAAAAACCGAATCGAAAACACAAGTTTTCTCATACATTTTTTGTAACTTCAGGTTTTCGTAAAACTCAAGTTTTATATAAAACCAGTCGAAAACTTGTTGAAATTCAGAGATTCACAAAACAAACATATACCTTTAAAATGTCATGTCAAAAAAGAAACTGATGGACAGTGTTCATACGAGCTTCACGTGAGCCGACTCATTTTGACGTCTCTCTTTTTTGTCTCATTTCTATTTATTGGAAGGAAAGGGAATTTTAAAGGAAGGAAAGGAATTTTAAAAGCTTAAGCCTCACTTGCCTATCTCTTTTTTTCTAAGAGATAAGAGTGAGATACAAATTAGAGACGTCAAAATGAGTCACCTCACGTGAAGCTCGTATGAACACCATCATGGAATGCTTTCAAAAGAAATTGAAAACAGCTGACGATTTTCTGTCATATTCAAATATAAAATT
This sequence comes from Dasysyrphus tricinctus, assembly GCA_963921185.1. Taxonomy (NCBI): domain Eukaryota; kingdom Metazoa; phylum Arthropoda; class Insecta; order Diptera; family Syrphidae; genus Dasysyrphus; species Dasysyrphus tricinctus. The sequence goes on from OY992531.1 coordinate 74,342,278, forward strand.
CGAATCTCAAAATTATTTCATTTATTTAAAATTGATAAATATTTGTTTGTGGTAAGTCTGTTCATATGGATCCTATTTGTACAAATAATCACCGTTTTTATTTTCAGAAAATGGAAGAAAACAAAAAAAAAAAAAAGAAAATTGTGCGTAGTTGGTGTCAAAAAAATAGGAATGTCAAACGAAAACGTGTAATGTTCGGTGTGAATGGTTTTCGAATTCTTGAAAAGTTTTCGTCGAATCGTTTCGGGATTTGGTGTGAAAAGCCTATAAGCCCCGATGTCATTTTTTCACCACCTCAAGTTGATCCATGTAAACCTTCCATTGATTTGGTAAAATCATTTTTAATTCAGTTTTGATCCGTATTTTACGGAATTGCTTTCAGTGATATACATTCAACCTCATAACAACACTGTTCCCACACCCAAAAATGACAACAAAATGACAGCTGAAATTTTCCAATGACGTTAACCATCACTGCAATTTTTTCAAGGGATACGCCATCCATTTATATATAGATATCAGTAATTAAAACGAGAAAGTGTCGCAAATTTCCTCCATAAACCTCACTATTTAATCTTAATTTTCATTTTATTAATAAATTTAAGTGTTCTTTTATACGATTCAAATATTTTCCCCACACAACTCTCAAAGAGTATCCCAAAAAAAGTGCACTAAAAATTCATACGGAAGAGAAAAAAAAATTGATTGTCGGGGAGAAAACCTTTTATTATTCTTTTATCATAAAAAATCAAAACAGAGTTTTGATTAAATAATTTTTATCAAAAACATAACCATTAGCAACAAAACATTTTCCATTTTCGTTAAATAGAAAAATGATTTTGAGGAAATAATGATCAGCAGCAGCAGTAGTAGCAGCAGCAGCACCCGCCGACGCATTGTGTGACGAATGACCTACAAATTTATGGAAAAGAAAAAAATCTTTAATACGAAAACTAGCAGCAGCAAAAATTCAAGTAAAATCTCTTGCTTTGCATTAATTTTTAATATGATTTTGCTTTTTTGATAACAATCTTATCGGATTTTCTATTTTGTTTTCTTTAGCTTTGTTCGACAAAAACCAATTAGAAAAAAAACTGGATACAAAATTTGTATAAACGAAAAAAAAAAAAAATATGGACATCGAAACGCAAGAAATTCGTTTGGCTCGACAAAGAGCATCTGTCAAATGGCTTCTATCAAAAGCATTCAACAACCGTGTGCCAGACAACCTCAAAGAACCCTTTTATCGCGACAATGAAAATCAGGAGCGACTCAAACCCCAAATCACAGTCGAAATGGGCAATTCAACACTTTATTGCCAAACATTATCGAACTTGTACTTGGACCCGAATTATCAAAGTCTGAATCACTGCTCGATATTACAAACACTAGCACGCAAAGGAGTACCAGTTAAAGAATCTCCAGATATGCCAATAACGGAAACCATATTAATTCAAACAAATCCATTACGAATCAACGCCCACATATCTGTGATAGAATCATTGATGATTTTGTATGCGAAAGAGATTTCATCTGGCGATCGAATACCAAACGCCTTAAAGAGAATTAGTGGCAGTGGTAATTTTCAGATGGCTAGTGTTCAAGGCTGCGAACAGTATCTATTGGCTTGGATATCGCATGTTTGTGCTTCTTTGAAAAAACGCATTGCCCAAGAAGTCGAACGCGGTGCAACCGATGAAGATGGTGTTCGCCTTCAAGTACCAGACATTCCTCCCATCCGCGATTTTCAAGACCTCTGCGATGGCGTTTGCTTGGCTCTTCTCATTTCGTACTATTGTCCAAAAGTTGTTCCCTGGACAAGTGTGAGGATAAATTATTTGCCAGCTGTTGCAGATTCCATTCACAACGTTTTATTAGTAAGTAATTTTTCTCAAAAACATTTGCCATACTCTGTTTTTCACATGACACCCGAGGACATAACCTACATGCGAGGATCAATGAAGCCAAATTTGATTGTACTTCTTGCGGATCTCTTCAATTTGTTCGAGATTCATCCAGCTAAATGCGTGTGCTATCCCGGTATGGATATCCAAGTGTCACGTTCAGCTTCTGAGAGTTTTATCCAACGGAGGCCGACTCCACCCAGAGACTTTCGTTCGGTTGAGGAGAATAACTACTCTGTCTCGAGTAACGATGAAGGTTTTGTGGTTCACAAAAGCCGAGGCATTGCAACTCTGTCATCGGTGCAGAATCAGGAGCCACTAGTGCCTGCACGCTTACGTCAGGCCAAAGAGAAAATTAATTTGGAAACAAAAGCAGACGAAAGGGGTGATTTTGTACCAGCTGGTCGACCAAGCAATTGGGAAGATCAGCGTAGGCCAAGCTATGCAGGCCGAAGATCGCGCCGTAACTCTTCCAGTGAAGATTCACAACTGACCATAGAGAACTTTGGTGGATCACAAGATCAATTGAATTTGATAGGTCGAGGGATCGAAAGGGATCGCGATCGGGAACGTGAAAGAGAGCGGGAGCGAACACTTTCGAATGCAAGTATTGAACCGGCTGTTGCGGTTAGATCTTCTATCGCCGATGCCAGAGGCACACTACAACTTGGCTATGATACCGATTCCGGTTCAGAAAAACAAGATCGCGAAACGGAAAAGACTTCGATTAGACGTCAAGGAAGCGTTGATAATATATCACCTCGCAACACCAAACATTCCAACAAAAAAGAGCTTTCAGACGGGGATTTATCATCACATAGCGGTTTGAATAATTCGAAACCTAGTGTTTATAACAACAGTTCGGTAGAAGAGACGACACCCAAGCGAAAAACTTCTTTTGCTGAATTACCATCCAATACTACAACATGGCATCAACAATCTGCTCTACAACAACAAACTGATGATAATGAACTCTACCCCGAAGACGAAAGTCGATCGGTGGTTGATGCTTCGAAATTAACTACCATTCGATTGAAACTAGAAGAAAAACGTCGTCGTATTGAACAAGAGAAACGTAAAATTGAAGTTGCTCTCTCGAAACACCAAGAAAAGGTGGGAAAGGCGGCTTTTCTACAAGCAATTAAACAACCTTATGGTTCACAGCAGCATATTCCTGATCAATTTAGTCGGCAACCTGTACAGCAGGCTTTTGGTTCCACCCCCCAGATTCCACATGCGTTCAATTCTACCCCAACTTATAATTCCCAGCCAACTAATTCCGAGCCCTATGTTCAACACCAACCCCACCCACAACCGCAACAACATCAAATTCAGCAGCAACAAATCCATCAACAACAAAATCAACAACAACAACAACATCAACAGCAACATCCACAGCAACTCAACCCACAACATAATCCTCAACCACAACCGCAACATATTCAGTATATAAATGAAAATGGCCAATATATAAGTCAACGTCCAGTGTCAATGCCCATGCAGAACCAATCGCCATTCATGCAAAAGCCGCAAAACAGTCAGCAGCAATCCATGATCTTTAGTCGTGGAGGTGGCGGTGGAGATAGTCAACTGGAGAACGGTGGCTATAATAAGCATGGAAGTCAGCAATTGCATCATTTACAATACCCAGTGGAACATACTCAGTATCAAACACACCAACAACAATACATCAGCCGTCCACCAGAGTACGATCATTATTCTCCTCAACCACAAAATGTGCGCGATCATAATTCACCACAGCCGCCAAATCAATATTACTTATATGAATCATCGCCGCAGCCAACACACCGTAAAACCTGGGGTCAACCGGAACAAGTTCACCTTCAACAAACTCACTATCAACCGCAGCCGATACAGTTAATTGATATAAATGCATGGCAGTCACAAGCTCTATCGCCTAAGGTTAATAGCAGCGAAACTGGTACTTGGAATTCTCCGTCAAACCATCAGAATAGCAGCGCAGGGAGTGGATTCATGTTGCATCAAAACGAAGATAACGATTATTGTCATCAGGAGAAATCCTATCAAAATCTATTTCAGGTTCATCAAAATACTCAAAGCAGACAAACACCACCCAGAGCAATGATGGCTAATCATATGGAGAGTCGTCAGATGAAATCATCGCCTGTACCAGTACCGTATGATGAAATGGCACCGCAGAGTATCTGTTTCATTGGCGATGAAGACGATGTCGTCGATCAGATGGAAATGAACATGGAATCGGTGACCTTGCGAAAGATGGCTGACTTTAATCAAAGTATGCGACAACAGAGGGGCTTAAATATAACAAGTGGAAGTTTGACTTATAGGATACCATCGCCATCAAGGCCAAGCTTAAATGCAAACAGTTTTCAAGATCCCCAAGAAGAAACTACGGTTGAGAAAGGATTTTACATTTCATTCGATAACGATCAGCCAAAAAGACCCAAACCTCCGTTGCGGGCCAAACGTTCACCTAAGGTCGAAAAGAATTTAGATACCATTGACAGAGGACAAAAACTGCCAAATATCTATGACAAATCTGAAATTCAGCGCAACAGTAATTTCGAAAATAACAATGCCACATACAACAAATACAAAGATGCACCTATTCAATTGCGACAGATTGTCGAAAGTCAGGATTCGAAAGCTCTCGATAGACGCCATTTAGAAGATGTTACAAAGAAACAACAGCAGTTGCAGAATTCGACACAGCAGCAATTGCAAAAGACATTTAGCTTGATGCAATTAAATGAACCAAAAGAGAACAAGGCATTGTTAATTGAAACAGAGATTTCTAATTTGAATCCAGAATCTGTCGATGAAATGGAGCGTAAAAAAGAGAAAATAATGTTGCTCTCTCTGCAACGACGTCAATTGCAAGAGGAGGCTAAAGCACGAAAAGAAATTGAGGCAATGCAGCGCCGAGAAAAAGAACAAGAGAAGGAAGAAGAACGCATGCGAAAAAAAGAAGAACAAGCGGCACGAAGGGCTGCAATTCTTGAACAACATAGACTGAAAAAAGCAATTGAAGAAGCCGAACGAGAGGGCAAAGTTATTGACCGTTCGGATTTGCCAACTCAGAATCAGGCACGCATTCGTATGCAAAAACCGACTCGTCCACGCCCAAAAACCATCCATGTTGAAACAAGTTCGGTCGATCTGAATGAAGGCTCTTCAACTTTGAGTTCCAGTCGTGGCAAGAAAGGCTCTATAACAAACCTAGCAGACTATAGCCAGCGATCGAAACTAACTAGAGATTTATATAGGGGTTCGCAAGACTCTTTAGCTATGAAAGTAACCGGTGCGGGTCGAGCAACACCGCCGCGACGTGCACCCTCGCCCGGAATGGGCTCTTCGGGTAGACACATGCCTTCGCCGACAGGACCAGGCTCACTTCCGCCAGGATTGGTGTCAAAACGTCGTGGCATTGAGGATAGTTCAAGTGATATATCTTCTTCGAACCCAAATTCCATTATGGAATATTCGGGTCCGAAGCTTTATAAACAACCAGCGGCTAAATCTAATCGCGGCATCATACTTAATGCCGTTGAATACTGTATCTTTCCTGGCGCTGTTAATCGCGATTCCAAACAAAAAGTTCTCGAAAAGATCGCCCGATCAGAAGCAAAACATTTTTTGATTTTGTTCCGCGATGCTGGTTGCCAGTTTAGAGCTTTATACAGTTTTGTGCCAGAATTGGAGCAAGTTTTGAAATTGTATGGTACTGGGCCTAGTCATGTCGACGAAGTCATGTTTGATAAGTTCTTTAAATATAACTCAGGCGGTAAATGTTTCTCCCAAATTCATACAAAGCATCTGACAGTCACAATCGATGCATTTACAATACATAATTCACTATGGCAAGGAAAGAAAGTTCAGCTACCAAGCAAAAAGGACATGGCACTCGTAATATAAATAAAATAAAAAAAGACATTTTTCATCTTGGAATATAAAATGAAGTACGATATTAAAAAAAAAGAAAAAAAAAATACAGCAAATTAAAGGATGTTTACTTTCTTATAATAAGCTTTTGAAAATTAATACGCATTCTTCAAAAATATTGCTGCCTATGCCGAACGTAAATTATTTTTTTTTAACAGACTATGATTTATATTGTAATAATAATAAACAACAAACATATTTAAAAAAATAATAATTATTATTAAAAACTAACAGGACTGTCGTTTAATGAATATAATAATAATAATTTTGGCCAAGTTGATTTCTATGTTAAGTGTGTTTCGACGAATGTGGTTCCTCTTCGGCTTTTATGGTCCCTTAAATTGGCAATGAAACACAGGATATCCCATTAACTATATCACTATGCGATGCAACGTTACGTTAGAACAGGGATTGCTTGCTGTCTTCCTCCGTGGGGATCATATATTTTTGGAAATGGCACAAAAACACAATGGAAGAATATTGAATACAAATTTAACAATGATAAAATATGACATATTTAAAGAAAAAACTTACGTTATTTGGTAAATAAAATTATAATTTTTGTATTTCAAAGTTATTGAAATATTAATAAATAACAAAAATTAATATTAATAAAATATTAAACAGTCTTTTGTTTGCTTGCGATATATGTTGTATAAAGGTACTACATATATGACAAGTTACATTCGTAAAAATAATCGAGCTCGAGATTTTGATCATACTAGGGACCGAGAAATTGTAGGTCTTATAATTATTATGTCTGCCTTTTGAGCTAGAGCCTAAATGGATGGATCGATTTTCTTCAAACTTTGTACATAGCATTTTTTTTTTTTTTTTGAACCGAACACAAACGGTACTTCTTGTCATACTGCTTTTTCAGCAATTTAAAAAAAATCTATTTTTCTTAAATATGGATTCACAGATTTTTCTAAAAACAATCCAGAAATTATAATAAATAATTTTAGTAAAAACTACATTTCAGTAAAAACCATTTATCGAAAATGGGTTATTAATGGTACCACGCAAAGAACCATTTTTTTTACTTAGGATCTGCCAACTGATTTTAATAATTTTTTTATGCAGAAGCTTCCAAAAAGTTAAAATTATCGTGTACTATTTTTTTTTTTGGATTTTAAAGAAATTCTCATCATTTAATTAAAATTTTTACCAAAAACCCAAAACAGTTATACACAATCTCCCGAATTCAGCTCTTTAAGTCTACTTCTTAAAAAGATAAAAATTAAAAACACATAATTGAAAAAGCCGTAAATTGCCCTAACGGCTTACACATACATTAGGCCAAGAGCCGGGTACTTTTTGCTTGCAAATAATTACTGAATCGATTTTCTTGAAGGAAAACTATCTTGTAAAACGCGTTTTATCATCGTACGACAAAAATAGTAATTTTTTAATAAAGCCAACATTCCATTTTTGTACTTGTTTTTTGTTTTTTTTTAATCAAGTTGTTTTAGTGAAAAGCTTTTGAGAAATTAAATTTTAAAGGAAATATATTTTTGAAAACAATCAAAAAAAAACTTTTGAAAAACTTTTCACGAAAAGATCTTGATTTGCTATTATCTACTATTTCTGTCGTACAATACACGGGTCACGAGATATTTGATTAAACACGTTTTTCATTCAACATGGCGGCTGACGCTCGCGGCCTCCGTCTCGCCAACTTGGATTTACTTTCAGGGAACACCCATGGACATATTCCATCAAGAAAATCAGTTCAGTAATAAATTGCATTATGAACATGCTATTTTGCTCTGGCTTTTAGACTACATATGTAGTAACTTTTAGTTTTTGCAAAAAAAACCTTTACAACGATACATGCTTCTTGTGAATTTATTAATTTTTTTTTAAGTCAGGAAGATTCTCACTTAAGGCGGATTAAATTCCTAATGTTGAATAGATTTGTCTAGAATCAACTTCTTGCACCGTACATTCCATATCTAGATGTACTAAAACAGAAAATGAGTTGAACAACAGAAAAACTATATTTTGAAATACCAATCTGTTATGACGGGTTGACACAGAATATCGGGATACATTTCAAATTCAATGAAATTTCGTCTGACGGTTGATCACAATATTCTTGTTTCTTTCCCAAAGTTATCAGTTTGATACAAATTTTGTGTTTTAGTAATCAAACATATGCACATTTTTATAGCGGGTGTGACACACTTACTACTCTATGAACTAACAACGCATAAATCCAGTTTAATTTACAACTAAATGATCCAATTACACTAGAATGTCCTCTGAGATTTGATGGAAAAGAGTTAATGGTTGAAATCCATGAATAAATTCACATATGATTTCCTTCTTATGGTCACAAAAATGACTCCTGGAGCAATAAACTGATAAGTTGTTAATTCCACAAATCGAACATTTGCCCATATAGCTGGTTTCGCTTGTATATCTTATCAACAAAAATGTTTGATTTCGACCAAAGTATTAAGTCTAATCCAAGACGAGAGAACTTGGGAAGCAGTACATTCGCTATTGCCAGTTGGTAAATATGTACATAATGTTTGGCTCCTTTTTCAGTATCGCATTAGATCTACACAATGTTTTACCTGTTTTTGAATTTATGTTGCCAAATGCTTAAATTAATAAAATTTACACAATATTTTTAATCAATTGTCGACCTTGAATAATCTTTAGAATGTATGATGTCATTAAAGTATCTATGGCGTTTGGTAGAAACCTATAACTCCATAAAATAATTTGTGTGCATTTTACATCGCGCTAGAGTCTAAATGGGTTTACCAATTTTCTTCAAATTTGAAATACTTATAAACAAGTTTTTTTGAAAAATTATGTTCCAAATTTGAAGAAAATCGGTTCACCCGCTTAAGGTAAAATAGAAGTTAAGACGCAAATTATTTTATGAAGGTATTATGTTTCTACCAAACACCACATAATGTACTTGTAAGTTAATACAAGTATATACTGAATTGAAAAAAAATCACTTTCTTTAGTTAAGGATCAATTTTACTTGCAACCGAAACTTTGAAATGACAATCAAAACTGCAAATTCTAAGATATTACTATTGAATTGTTACGTATGTAACAAAATTAAAAGTGTAATCTCTCCGCGTTCCTCACTTAAAAATTATATAATTTCTCACTCTTATTGGAATGTTGTCCATTTTTCAAAGGGAAATGATACCCACTAAAAGAAGACTACATTTCCATATGAGCGACATTCCCCTAAATATATATTTTGAACTAAAAAAATTCAAAATGAGTTCAAAAACAGAAAGATTAAGTTTTAAATTCAAACTTGTTACGGATATGACACAGTCTTAAAACTATAAACTCGTGCTCAGTATGGTTTTCAGATACAATAAAATATTGTCACAACTTTTCTTTTTGTTACGGGTGTTACAATTTACACTTTAAGTCATCTGCACATTAGCTCATTCTGTATTTACTGCTGAAAAGCGTTTTTTATCGCACATAACGTGCTCTGATGGAAAATAGTTAATGAACCCTCAAATCGACACAATAAGGTTCGATTTTATTTAGCTTGGTTTTGGATTGTATTCAAAGCACTATTTCATTTATGCGGTTTACTACATACTACATTCACTCACATTTTGATCTTTGTAGAGTAGAAAATTCCATATTAAAATCTAATATATAAAAATAAGTTGCCTTATGTTCGGACCAGATAAACACGAGAATGGCTGGGTCGAATTTTTCTATTTTTGTCAATAAAGTTAGCTATCCTGTTGAGGATGGTCTTTTTGTGAAAATTTGCCAAAATTCGGTAAAGGTAAAACCGCAAAATGCATTTTTAGTGCATTTTGTGAAATTATTTACAAATCTTTCGGTAGAATCTTCTGAGAATGTCTGCGAAAGTTTCTGTGAAGTTTGGTCAAAATTCGGTAAAGCGGTTTGCCATGAATGCATTTTTAGTTCATTTTGGCAAATTTCTAACAAATATTTTGGTAGGATCTTCTGACCATTTTTACGAAGGTTTCTCTGAAGTTTTGTCAAAATTAAGTAAAGCAGTTTGCCACAAATGCAGTTTAAGTGCGACTTATTCAAGCGGTAAAGGTAAAACCGCAAAATGCATTTTTAGCGCATTTTGTGAAATTATTAATAAATCTTTCGGTATGATCTTCTGAGTATGCCTGCGAAGGTTTCTATGAAGTTTTGTCAAAATTCGGTAAATCGGTAGCGAAGTTCTTTTTGGTCCAGTATTTATCAATATAACAAGTGTTTTTCTGTAATTATAGAAAATTATTTGTCAATTTAATTTGAAACGATTTAATAAAATTGGAATAAGATCTGCGGGCAAATCGGGTCGATTCATTAGTTGTAAAACTTAAGGGTCGGAAGAAAACAAGCAAATAAATACACAGAAAATATACACACGATCAATTTTCATGGAAAAGTGAAATGAAAATCGCCAATAGTCTACTTAAAATTGCATGAATAACATAAATAAAATAAATAGAAGGAATAACAAAATTGGATAGTAAAGAAGTTGTCTATATTAATAAAGCTCTTATCTTGCTTTGTTTGTTTGGTACCGCTAATCTTAGAAACTACATATCCGATTTCAAAAAATGTTTTGATGTTTTGAAGGTTATTATTTGAGGATGGTTTCAAGAGAAAAAAAATTGTAAAAAAAATTCTATATGTGGGATGAAATGGGGTAAAAAAGATATCCGATTTCTATTTTTTTGTGTAATTGAGGTTATTTTTATAGAATGGATTAAATGCTACACATTTTTCAAAATTAAATTTTCTTCATAGGTTGAAGAAACAAAACAAAGGGATTCCAATTTTAAAAACTTTTTTTGTGCTGCAAAAGTTATAATAATTAAAGAATAAATAACTATAATTAAAGAATCAATATATACTTGGCGCTAAATATTTTTTGATATGTACTATATCAACGGGTGAAATGCGATTTCCGATTGTAAACATACTTTTTGTGCATAGTAGGTTATATGTATTTAGTATAGGTTTCTAACTCACAGCTTTCCAATTCAAACTAATATTTTTTGTTTTCACAGTTATGCCTGGATTTAAGCCATTTGTTGTTCAAAATTTATCTTCACAACTATAGGGTGAAACAAAAGTATCTATCCTTTTTTACTTTCTTTTTGTTGTCCTTCAATCAAATTCGAATGGCTGGACGTATTAGTTAGGTACATTTAAATTTTTGTGTTGTTGTTAGCTTAGAGCAAGCACACGAAATAAAAAAAAAATATTAAAATCAAGAGATGAGTCGTTCAAGTTGATGGCTTTGTACAAAATATGAAAAGGAAAGTGAAATACATAGTTAAAATTTTAGCAGGTGGTGGGTGGTGGCGGTAGTTAATGCCTAGACGGGCAAACAAGTCAGGTGAAGTTATAGATATCACACCTTTTAAAATGCACACTGGTTGCGTGGGCCCAGCGGCTTAAGAAATTTTTTCCATGAATGGATACACCAAGATTCCGATTATTTTAAGGCGGTAAATACGCCCGCTTATGAACTAAGAGGATATTGGAACACTATGCGAATTACTATTCATGGAAGAGGCCGGTGATGGAGTTTTTTTTGGTCCATTATATTTTGAACGACGAAATTTGTACCCCAGAAAACACACATATTATACCGCCGAATATATACAGCCTTATTGTGAAAAATTGAATTTTAACTTTTCGCCTATTGTGAGTTTCAGCGAAAGGATGTTTAATATTCAAATATTTTTGGCGGATTGTACCTATCGTAATTAAGAGTTAAAATTTTCATTTATTTTTTTTGGCAGCGAACGAAAGAAATGGTTTTCGAGCAAGTTTTTTGTTTATTTTAGGGCAAGAGAACTTCAGCCGCAACTTAAACCTAATAGCTTTTAAAATTCCGGGTGAACAAAATTTTTTCGGGTGAAATATTTTCCGGGCGAAAATAATAATAAGGCTGATAATTTATACTGTTCAATTTATTTAAAATTGTTATCTTTTTAAGAATCTTTTGTGTACTCGGGCGAAGCCGGGGCGGGCCAGCTAGTCTAATATATAAAAATAAGTTGCCTTATGTTCGGACCAGATAAACACGAGAATGGCTTGGTCGAATTTTTCTATTTTTGTCAATAAAGTTAGCTATCCTGTTGAGGATGGTCTTTTTGTGAAAATTTGCCAAAATTCGGTAAAGGTAAAACCGCAAAATGCATTTTTAGTGCATTTTGTGAAATTATTTACAAATCTTTCGGTAGAATCTTCTGAGAATGTCTGCGAAAGTTTCTGTGAAGTTTGGTCAAAATTCGGTAAAGCGGTTTGCCATGAATGCATTTTTAGTTCATTTTGGCAAATTTCTAACAAATATTTTGGTAGGATCTTCTGACCATTTTTACGAAGGTTTCTCTGAAGTTTTGTCAAAATTAAGTAAAGCAGTTTGCCACAAATGCAGTTTAAGTGCGACTTATTCAAGCGGTAAAGGTAAAACCGCAAAATGCATTTTTAGCGCATTTTGTGAAATTATTAATAAATCTTTCGGTATGATCTTCTGAGTATGCCTGCGAAGGTTTCTATGAAGTTTTGTCAAAATTCGGTAAATCGGTAGCGAAGTTCTTTTTGGTCCAGTATTTATCAATATAACAAGTGTTTTTCTGTAATTATAGAAAATTATTTGTCAATTTAATTTGAAACGATTTAATAAAATTGGAATAAGATCTGCGGGCAAATCGGGTCGATTCATTAGTTGTAAAACTTAAGGGTCGGAAGAAAACAAGCAAATAAATACACAGAAAATATACACACGATCAATTTTCATTGAAAAGTGAAATGAAAATCGCCAATAGTCTACTTAAAATTGCATGAATAACATAAATAAAATAAATAGAAGGAATAACAAAATTGGATAGTAAAGAAGTTGTCTATATTAATAAAGCTCTTATCTTGCTTTGTTTGTTTGGTACCGCTAATCTTAGAAACTACATATCCGATTTCAAAAAATGTTTTGATGTTTTGAAGGTTATTATTTGAGGATGGTTTCAAGAGAAAAAAAATTGTAAAAAAAATTCTATTTGTGGGATGAAATGGGGTAAAAAAGATATCCGATTTCTATTTTTTTGTGTAATTGAGGTTATTTTTATAGAATGGATTAAATGCTACACATTTTTCAAAATTAAATTTTCTTCATAGGTTGAAGAAACAAAACAAAGGGATTCCAATTTTAAAAACTTTTTTTGTGCTGCAAAAGTTATAATAATTAAAGAATAAATAACTATAATTAAAGAATCAATATATACTTGGCGCTAAATATTTTTTGATATGTACTATATCAACGGGTGAAATGCGATTTCCGATTGTAAACATACTTTTTGTGCATAGTAGGTTATATGTATTTAGTATAGGTTTCTAACTCACAGCTTTCCAATTCAAACTAATATTTTTTGTTTTCACAGTTATGCCTGGATTTAAGCCATTTGTTGTTCAAAATTTATCTTCACAACTATAGGGTGAAACAAAAGTATCTATCCTTTTTTACTTTCTTTTTGTTGTCCTTCAATCAAATTCGAATGGCTGGACGTATTAGTTAGGTACATTTAAATTTTCGTGTTGTTGTTAGCTTAGAGCAAGCACACGAAATAAAAAAAAATATTAAAATCAAGAGATGAGTCGTTCAAGTTGATGGCTTCGTACAAAATATGAAAAGGAAAGTGAAATACATAGTTAAAATTTTAGCAGGTGGTGGGTGGTGGCGGTAGTTAATGCCTAGACTGGCAAACAAGTCAGGTGAAGTTATAGATATCACACCTTTTAAAATGCACACTGGTTGCGTGGGCCCAGCGGCTTAAGAAATTTTTTCCATGAATGGATACACCAAGATTCCGATTATTTTAAGGCGGTAAATACGCCCGCTTATGAACTAAGAGGATATTGGAACACTATGCGAATTACTATTCATGGAAGAGGCCGGTGATGGAGTTTTTTTTGGTCCATTATATTTTGAACGACGAAATTTGTACCCCAGAAAACACACATATTATACCGCCGAATATATACAGCCTTATTGTGAAAAATTGAATTTTAACTTTTCGCCTATTGTGAGTTTCAGCGAAAGGATGTTTAATATTCAAATATTTTTGGCGGATTGTACCTATCGTAATTAAGAGTTAAAATTTTCATTTATTTTTTTTGGCAGCGAACGAAAGAAATGGTTTTCGAGCAAGTTTTTTGTTTATTTTAGGGCAAGAGAACTTCAGCCGCAACTTAAACCTAATAGCTTTTAAAATTCCGGGTGAACAAAATTTTTTCGGGTGAAATATTTTCCGGGCGAAAATAATAATAAGGCTGATAATTTATACTGTTCAATTTATTTAAAATTGTTATCTTTTTAAGAATCTTTTGTGTACTCGGGCGAAGCCGGGGCGGGCCAGCTAGTTATTTATAAAAGAATTCAGTTTGGCAGAATAGTTTAAGCGATAGAAAAAATACCAGTAAAATATCAAACTTTGTTTACCATAATTTATAGGTATACGGGAAATAGAGAATTTTCTTGTGGTACATTAGAAGTAATCATATTAAAAGCTCAAATTAAAAGGAATCTATATTTTGATGCCAAAATGTTGAGACTATTAATGAGGTTTTAGCTAAACATCTAGTTTTGTATTCCCTCGGAAGAAAAGGAATTTTTAAATTAATATGAATTGCTGAGTTAAGCAAATTTTTCATCGTCCACAGTCAACTTATGATCCCTATTAAACCATTCCTTTCAGTTTAAACTCTCGGATAACGTAAATGATTCATCCAGTTTGCTTCATATTATTTTTTTTTATTATTCCAATTGCTGCTTATTATTAAATTTTAATTTTATTGGAATAAATATTTTTCGTTTATGTTATATTTATTTACCTCCGACATAATAATACCAACATAACAGAATAACGCTAGGTATATATCCCTCTGACGAAAAGATATTACAACTTTTGTATATTGTAGTAGGTACGTAAAGAGCAGTAACCACCTGCTTTTGTTTCCTATTTGTGGAAAAATTAAGAAAATAAGATTTAAATGGCATTAAAGCCCGAGAGAAATAAATAATAAGTTAATGTGTTTATAATAAGTTATTAATATGTTTATTTAGTGCTCATCATTCATTTTCACACGTATGTAGTTTTCTATCTATTCAAAATCACTAGTGTAAAATTCATAAATGGTTCTACTTATTGTTACACCTAGTTGTCTGCCAAGTTGACCACAAGGAAGTGCTGCTAGCAACAGCTGGGCTTCTTCTTTCGAAGAACAAGAATCGTAGGCTAGGAGAAGTGACTTCGGTGTGGGATACTTACTAACAATTGCCATAGCGCGGTCCATTGAAAGTGCACGCAATTGCAATAGCTGTTTTATAAAGATATCACGAACAGTTAGTCCACTGTTGCGTGACGAATCATCATAGAAGTCTTTAAATTTAAGTAAACCGACAGTGGAATCGTATGGAGTGCAACGTTGGATATCTTCCTTAGCTGTACTTATGAGTAGCTTGTCTTTGTAGTGACTGATCAGAGAGGTAGTCATTGCTTTCAAATACAAGATCGATTCCCAATGATTGTTCGTGTATTTGATTTGGAAATCACCATGAACTTGGGTATTGACTGCTGATTGAAGAAGTGTTGCCACCGGAAGACCAACATGCTCGTTATTTCCATGGTTTTCAATTAAATAAATCAAATTTTGAATTTTACTACTCTTAAGTCGAAATTTCTGTTCATGGAAGCGTCCATCACGGATACTGCTTGCAAAGTCGTCCATTCGTTTGCGTTCAACAATGTATGGTAAAACAAGTTCTCTGCCTCGTTCATCACGGCATATCCATGTAAAATCTCCAACCGTGAGACGTCGAATCTCATGAGGTATTTGAAGTTTTTCAATATAGGCTTGGGTTTTATCAAAAGTTTTCTTGGTTTTGCCATTTGTTTCTTGAGTGTCTACAAGGAGGAGTATACGAAAAGTACCTGGGCTTGCAATTATTTGTTCCTGTGCTTCTTCGAGTTCCTGTTGTTTTGCCTTTTCTTTGGCTGTTTGTTCCTTCTTCTTTGATTCTTTTTTAGACTTTTGAACAGACTTAACAACTGTTTTAACATCATTGGAATAAGTGTTAGAAGTTGTGTTTAATAACGAATCAGGGTCAGCTGTGCATTTTTGCTTTAGCTCCTGGTCGATTAGATCACACAGTTTTTGACCAAATCCTCGTAAAATCGCACAATCTCTTCCCGTAGCCAACGGCAGTGGGAATTTACGAAGTGACTCGAGAGCCTCGCGGATTCTATGCTGTGATTTGTGGCCTTTATTAATGGCTTCCTGTAGCCAACGTTCTAACCATTTTTCAAATATAGGATTAGGACTTTTAAGGGTTATTTCTATACGTTGCTGGTTATTCATTTAATATTTACTAAATTCTAAAATTGGGTTTAAGATTTTTTGGAACTAAAAACAACTTGAAAACAAAAATAAACAAACAAACGTCAAATGGGTTTACACAAAAGAGCATGTTAATTATGCATAGGGTGCTTGATATTTTTAAAGTAACGTAGCGTAAGGTAAATTGAAACTGTGCGTTGTAACGTGTATTTGATCCGTTGTTCGTTGTTCAGCAATTTTAGTTCACTGTTTTCGGTGGATTAACTAATGTTCATAGATGCTTCATGACATGAATTTTGTTTGGAATTTCTCAATATTGGTATAAAACATTTTTAAAATCGGCTTTCTATCGAAGCTAAAACCCTGAGGCCACACGAGCGATTAATCTCTAGCAAGTTACTGAAACCACTTGAGAAGCGAGTGCTCTGACAATTAATGTATGTATGTAGTTACCCCTCCCACTAGCGAGTATACTCGCTCGTGTGGCATCTTATGCTATGTTTCCACCAAAGGTTTATCTCAGTTCAGATTTAATAAATCAATTTGGTTTTTCCACCGCACAACAAGATTTAAAAAAGATTTACTTTGACAGCACCTTTAAAATGTAAATGGTGTTTAATTTTTTTTATGAAGAGCAAGTGAGATAGAATGTTTCATTTGTGAAGAACTGAGTTTAGCCATAAATTAATCCTTCAGCGCCATACAAGAACATGTTAGTTCGTTTTGTAAAAGTATTTGTCCTAGGAAGTTTTAACAAGACTAATTTCTAATCTTCAAGATTAACGAAATAAATTTGTATGGTAAATCTTTGAGATTTAAAGAAGATTTGAGGTAAATCTTATAAAATCTCAGATTAGCGTTTGGTGAAAATGTAGCATAAGGTAACATGGCACCTAAGGCCCAATTCACATAGAACTGGCTTGAGGTTTTGGTGTGGTTCTGGCTTGCTGCATACATATTCCACGTTGTGGAATTCACATGTTCTCTTATGAGATAATACACACACAGATGACGAGGCAAGGGTATGGTGTCACATGCCATCGCCACATCATATTGAAAACTCCAGTGGCCTACGTAAACGTCACGCCACAATGAAATCTCTCAGTAAAATGTCAAATTGTCAGGCATTGAAAAAACTAAATGTGATTATGAGTTCAATAAAATCTATAAAAATTGAATTCTGCAATTAAATGCAAAAACATGAAGATTTATGTAATTATGGGAGGACAAAATTACTGCAAAAGGAGCGTGCAACACCAAACATGGCAAAAAATAGCCCAACAATTCAAGGCAATTGTTTTTTTTTTATATTTCATTTATTTTCTGTGTAGAAGCCATTTTCTTGTGAAGTGTTCATCTGTGTTTGTGTGTGTTTGTCTATTGCTTTTCTGTCAAATAACCATTCCCTGTCACTTCTGTGTCAACAAAGCTCACCACAACTACACCACGCCCGTAGCAGGCCAGAACCACACCGGCACCATAAGCCACTTCTGTGTGAATCACGCCTAAGGCCTAATTCACATAGAACTGGCTTGAGGTTTTGGTGTGGTTTTGGCGTGGTGCATACATATTCCACGTTGTGGATAATTTACATGTTCTCTAACACTAAACAAATAGGAATTCTTGACAATCTGTCAAAATTTTCATGTCAAAAGTTAGGCCTATAAAACACATTTCATAATGGACGCGTTCGTTTGCGTATCAATGTGTATCCGGATTTTTTAAGTTGTTATCCTTTAGGTCAAGATTACACAATTATCACTTATGTAAATCTTGCAGAAGCAACTTACAAGAGGCTTTAAATTACAAATGAGCTTACAGTAAGAAATACTTTTGTAAGTTTGAAAACTTATCCCTCCCATTTGAGTAAGCTGTGAGCATTCCGTAAGTTGGAAAAAACATATATCTACTTGCTAGTTTTAGTTAGTAACAGCTAACGTAAGTTGATTAATTTACTGTAAGTCACTCATGCTATGTTTCCACCAAAGGTTTATCTCAGTTCAGATTTAATAAATCTATTTGGTGTTTCCACTGCTCAAAAAGATTTAAAAAAGATTTACTTTGACAGCACCTTTAAAAATGCAAATGGTGTTTCAATTTTTCTTATGAAGAGGAAGTGAGAAAGAATGTTTCCTTTGTGAACAACTGAATTCAGCCATGAATGAATCCTTCAGCGCCATACAAGAATAGGTTAGTTTGATTTGTAAAAGTATTTGTCCTAGGAAGATTTAAAAAGATATCTATTTCTAATCTTCAAGATTTACGAAATATATTTGTATGGTAAATCTTCGAGATTTAAGGAAGATTAAAGCTAAATCTTATTAAATCTCAGACTAGTGGAAATGTGGCATTACAGAGCTGTTTTCACTTGTAATTTGATCAAAAATTGCTTCCGTAAGTATCCTACGAAAGTAAAACTTACATGTGTAATCTTAGCCTTAGGAAAAAAACAGCTGATGAAAGGATTGATTCCATTCGAATATGAAAATATCGTCTTACCAAATTTACACTACTGAATTAATCCATTGAACAAAATGGCTTCTTCAAGCATTTATTATAATTTTAAAATTCATCGTTCATAATTTACACACTCACTATCAACCGTTGGGCTCAAAGAAGAATGATTTCAATTTAAAACATTTTGCACTTTGAAACATAATCCGATTAAGAGGCCTCCAGACGAATTTTTGAGAAAAATGGAATATTGGCAAAATTAATTGCTAGGTTTTGTAAAAATCAAGTAAGACCTCCAAATCGATTCCCTACTTCTGGGAAACAGGAGTACATTATAATATGAATATCATTTTATAGGTAACGTGTTGCGGTCGCTTGCATGACCGATTACTTGGCGCTTGGAAGTGGCCGTAATGTTGCTTTTATTCTCCGGATAATGGCATCTGAATTGGGAGTGGGCTCAAACGCAGGTCGATGAGTTCCTAGAACCACCCAAGCGTTCGTCATCCACACCTCAATGCTGTTTGGAGGTGTTTTTTTTTTTTGTTGGCCAGGGGGCAGAGGCACAACCATCGGCATCCTATAGTAAGATAGAATAAATGTCTGTTAGGTCAGGTTGTAAGAAAACAACAAAATAAAAGATGAGAAACTCCGCAAGGGAATGTTACCTGAGATGCAGATGGTCGACATGGTTGTTGAAGTCGGTACAGGCCAAAATGGGTATGGCCGGGATTGGTTTCGGACAGCGGGGCCCTGCTACCTGGCTTCGCCTTGCCTTCGAGGTTGTTCGAAAGCTTTTTTGCACCGGAGGTAAGTTGAGAAGCAGTAAAATGGGATGGTATGTGGATGTATCCGAGGTGGAGGCACCGAAACACGAATGCCCGCCGCTCCAAGTGGTGCTGGCCATTTATAATGAACGGGTTGGAATTGTGCGAACTTAAACGTTGTTATTTAGAAAACGTGTGGCACAGGTGAGCCGGTGGTGTTTTCGTGACCAGATTGTTTGTCTGGTCTTCGCTGGTGGAAGCTAAATTCTTTGGTTGGCGGGCAACACATGAAGGTTCGTCACCGTCGGCACCTCTGGGCGTCCCGAAATTCTAAAACTGACACGTAAAAAGACAAAAGGGTAACAGGTATTAAGGCTAGAATACTTTAAAATATTGCGGAAATATTTGACATCTACAGATAGGTACAAATAATAAAAATAAAAGGAAAAATACACGAATTGAAAGACAAATAAACAAACCAAGCCGGCGCGAGACCAACAAACACCGCCATGTTTTGGAATTTGGATTAAAATGAATATTCTTTTTTTTTCGTCGTGAAGTTGGGGGCTATCAACTAGTGGGAGAGGGTCAGATCGAGAGTTAATCTCGTTCTGTGCTCTTCCATCTAAATCGAACAGATGAGAGTAGAAGCGATGACCGCCGTCGGTAGGTAAGGTGGAGCGTTAGAAATACGATATTGATAGACCGTAACAAATTTGTATAGGGTGTTGTCCAGAATAGTTGCCTTTTTGAGAGAAAGTAGTAGTCTACGTTCGGGCTGGTTAAGTTTGACCTCTAGATTGCCTGCGGAGGTGAAATGAAGAGCACAGATTTCAACTAATAGTTGTTGTTGGAATTCTACGGCTTCCCTAGTCCAGTTCGGTTGATGAGCGGTGGATGGTTGAATGTGTGGGTGGATTATGGTAAATGGTATAGGTTTGAACGGCGATTCAAAGAAATAATGATAGGCAAAAGCCAGTCAGTCAAAGAAGAGTGCGATACAAAGTCGGTCAGAAAGTCCCATATCAATAGGCAGTGCGCGAGTTGAAACTTTAAATAAAGTATAAAATATAAAATTCGTTTTAACCGCCAGCCGTTACATTTAAAAAATAAATCCTGGAAAACAAAAATCCAACTTGAATGGTGAAACAGAAATAATGGGGTGAGTGATAGAAATTTAGAAATATAGTGAGTTAGTGATTAATTATAGAAAAATTTAGGTACCTTTCCTAGTAAATTTATAATAAAAGTGGATTTCAACCGCAAGTAGCCATAAGAGAAAAATAGTTGAAAAAAATTTCAAGGGGTGAGTGTTGGAAAGCAATTTTTAATCAGAAAAAAAAGTTAAATTAAAGTTATTCAACTATATATCCCGATTACGTATATACAATTATACATATATAAGAGATGTCGGAATTATTCATATCTAAATATATATATGCATCTTAACTCTCAGGTTCAAATAAAGGGCAAACGCCCCTGCGAGAAAGCGAAGAACGGGATATAGGATAGGTGTTAGAAGAAAAAGGTGAGGTGGTAATTTTGTGCTAACTATGAAATTAAAGTAATTAGATCAATTGTAGTACAAAACACGAAGGAAATTCGATATTTGACGGCCGAGTTGAAGACGTCATAAAAGACAAATTTAAAAGGGTTGAGATAAGCGAGACATTTTTGGAGGTCACTGACGTCACGATAGTGGCCGCCGAGTGATTTTTACATTTTTTTCAAAAATAGTCAACCCAGAACGCCTAAAAAGAAAAAAAAAAAACAATCTTTGTCGGTATCGTCACATTAAAAGAACGCCGTCAAAATTCGAACGAAAAATTGAAAGAAGAATCCCGCCTCCGGATATCCAGAAAGAGAAGCAGTATCGAATCCCACTACAGTGGGCCAACATAAATTTTTCTTAGACAAAAAAATCAAATAGTTCCTTTTTTTTGGCGTGATTAGAGTTTAGTAAAAATTCAGGGTTACTTAAGTGCGTTAAAGAAAAAAAGATTATATAGTAAAAAATCTTTGTAAAAAAAAAAAGGGGAAGGAGAGTTGATAAACCTAACCGTGCTTCCTACAGGTTTGCTAACGGTCGAGTCAGCCATTTTGGTCAGAACATTCGGGAGGCGTATGCCTAAGTAGAGCTCTAGTTAGGTAGGGCCGACGAAAACGTTGCGTCTTGAAAAAAGAAGGGTAACACGTCCAGAAAAAGGAGGACGAAAGTAGAGGAAAGCGCCCTGGAGGAGGTGCGGAAAAGCCCTTTCAAAACCTTTCTTCTTTTTTTTATTTTTTTTTATTGCGGAAGCCTTTTTCCCTTATTGTTCCGCATAAACAATTTTATAGCTTTTGTCGTTTAGTAAATATAGAAACATATTATTAAAAAAAAAAAAATACAAAAAAATACAAAAAAACAAAAACCTAAAAAAAAAAAAAAACACAAAACAACAAAACTTAATTAAAATATACCTACCCCATTTATTGTATCTCTTATTTATTTATTATTTTTCGAATTTTTTTTATATATAACATACTTATTTTTAAGTTCAAACCTATTTTGTTTTCTTCATTTACTTTCGTTTATATTTTGTAAGCTTATTTATTCACTCCTAGGGTTCCATCATTTCTTATTTATTTTGTATATATTTATATGTAATTTAACTCGTTCATATTCATGATAGATTTTGTTTCGATTGTCTTTTTGAGTCCCACATTATTATTTAGGTTCAATATTGTTTTTTTTGTAGCCTATGATCAATTAGTCGAACAATAGTATTCGTTAGTTTTAGTGGTAATAAAAATATGATTGTGAATCACGCCAGTCTATTGCGTTTTACTACCCAGCGTTAGAACCAGCTGTATGGCTTGTTAAGGCAATTTTCAGGGGGTGGAACGAGGGGGGCGAAATACCTTCGGAGTGAAATGGTCTGAGGTCAGCTTCCGTGTCTGGCGTTCGGGGAGTCCGAAAATTCCTGCCACGGGCTCCAGGTTGGGAGGGCGGCTTCACTGTACAACACCAACAGCGATGAAGGAGCGGAATCCAAGAACAAACCATCCACCGGTAAGCAAGAACAACGTAAGTGTATGGTGGTGGCATTCTATGGGGTAATGTTTTTTTTTTTTTCGGCACGTTATATGTTTTGTTGCTGGGTCACGTCTGTTTTTTTTTTGGACCAAGATCCCCCCCTATATCCGACGAGCTAAGCCGTGCCACGCGAGCGTGCCAGGTCCTAAAGTCAGACGCATCCTTCCCCCCCTCGGGTTACTACCGTCCTCTCTCCTTCAATCATTTTTTTTTTTGATCTACAGTTCCTTACCTTTTTTGTGGGAATTCTACCATAGTACTTACCCCCTCCTATCAGCCTCTTGCATTAATTTCCCCCGCTTTAATTTCATTTCGAGTAGGTTTTCATTTTCCCCAGCAATATACTTACTTCCATAAGTATCCTGTTTCCGTCTCCGCCACTTCCTCTTGCTTTCAAACTTTCAGCACATTTCCGACCCGTAACCCGAACGGTATCCTGCTACCTATCTACTCCGCTCCCTATTTTCTTTCATTCCTACGTCCACCGTCCAAGCATCCTCCTCCCTACACATTCACCTTTTCTCATCCAAGCCCTAGTAACAAATGGCGCCCAACGTGGGGCCCGAGTCTTTCGTCCTTAACCCTTTCCTAATCTGTCATTTTGGGCCCGGGGGAGTCATCTTCCGCAACGTATGTCGTGGTCAGGATCACTCTTTAGAATGCCTTTTCACTTGCGACGTTGAGTGAGGTGACCCCATCGAGAACAGAGTGATCGGAAAAATGTCGTCTTCTATTACCTTCGTCGTCGGAATCCGGAGCTTCTGCAAATCTTCAAATACATGGTCTCAACGTACTATTGAATGGGGGCAGGAACTTGGGATCTGACGACGGAAGTAACGTCATCGTACTCAATTGATGATGCTGGTGGGGGCGGGAGACTCGTATGTCTTGACAGGATCGCTCTTAAGAACATCTGATCAATAGCGACGAGTCATCTCAACTCCGGCAGCGGCATCAAGAGGGTACCTACAGTACACTAATCCCGATTCTCATTTGGGGGTTGCAGTAGGGATTAGATGCATCGTATGTCTTGATCGGGATCGCTCGTAAGAAAGCCTGATCAATTGCGACGATGCATCGTGGCCTCAACAGCAACAGCAACTGGGAACCTGTAATGTTTTTATGTCGTCTTATTATTTGTTTTTGCTTACCGATGATCACTGTTCGTCAAACTACAAACGCACACGGATGTTGCCTTCAGATCCAATTTCATGGTCATCGACAAGTAAGAGACCACCGAAGACAGCCACCTCAGAAACCCCCAACATTTATGAAATAAAACAACAAACTAAATATAAACGTTAATAGAGTAATCCAAACTCAACACAAACATTAAACGATTAAAACAGTTTAATAGAAAACGAATACTACTTCTTTGATACAAATAATGTTGTTTCATTTTTTTTTTTCTCATCGTCTTCAATTTTAAGCCGAACCGATTGGGTGTTGAATTTTCTAAGTGTTTATTCTGAATAAGTTTAACACAAATAATAATACTTACTGTAGGGTATCGATATAAAATTGTGTTTGGATTTCTGGTGGTGATCCTGGCTCTTAGCCATTAGCATAGTTGAGGAAAGAAAACTTAATTTTCAAACTTAATATAATAATTCTGTAGGATTAAAGATTAACAAGTTTTAACTTAAGCCTTTAATCATTTTTGTTTATTATTGTAGTAAAGTTTATTAACTGAAAGTAGGAAGAGCAAACGCTCTGAGAAACTAGAAACACATTCAATCATTAGTATATAGCGATACGAATTTTTGTTTCGATTGATTTACATTTAGTTACTTAGAGTTGAAAATAAAAGCAACATACATACATAGAACCAACATTAGTAGGTAAAATATTACAATTTGAGAGTCCGTCGGAAGAGTCAGTTAAGTTTTTTGCCTAGATTTTGTTTTCATTTATTGGGTGATTAAATTTAAATTGAAAAAAAAGGATCCTTTAATTAGAAGATAGTTCTCTTGGCCACTTAGCTGGTACAGCGGTTAAAAAAGCAATCGCCCAAGGGATGCGATCTGAAAAAAAAGAAAACAGAATAAGCAAACGATATATCCAAACTAGAAGTAGAATAATAACTAGATCAATATCAAAGAAATTTGTAAAAAATAAAAACGTAAGGGCTTTAGTGCAACATTCCCCGGTCAACAAATCCAAGAAACAAACTCCGGCTCAAGAAACTGGTCAAGAAAATTTAAGGAGTCCTAACCCACCAGTGCCACCTAGGCCTTCTAGTAATTCAGTTAGAACCGCTTCGATTCCATCACCGACCTTCAGCAGCCTAACGGGGTTGGGATCTTCATCCCTGAGGCAGTCAGGGGGCTCAGACACAATGATTCAAAGAACAGAGCCAAATACTACTAACCCAATCTCAGCTTTGAGGGATATGGCGATAGGGTTGGAAAACGAGAACGGGCGAAATACTCCATTGAGCCAAGCTTTTGAGCCAATCAATTGGGATGTCGACCCAAGGTTCAGAGGGAGAAGCTTACCGGGCGAAAATCGTCCTGAAGAAGCAGGAGTCCCCAGTTATGAAGGAGGAAATTTTCGTCCTACTCGGTATGAGTGGGACATGTTTACCACTTCCGGCCATAATAATGTTAATTTTCGGGATATAATTCCCCCCCGACAAACCGGCTCGTGGCGATCGAATCTTCAAAGTGAAGCAGCACAGAGAGGAACTGGGACAGTCCCGAAAGCGGTGAACCACGAGCTACCTCGTTATGACCCCGAGAGGGTCACAAGGTTAGACGAGGCGCCGAGTGATCGGCAGGGGGTAGCCAGGTTGGCAGGGCCACCGTCGACTAGAGGCCCAGGCAATACCAATGTTAATACCAAAACAACACCAGAGGAGGTAAGCATTTCACCCGAATTGAGAACGGTGATTAACTTAGCCGTAGTCAACGCTTACGAATCATATACCAACTCAATACGCGAAAATATTTCTGAATCGGTAAAAGCCGAAGTACAACGCGGCTTCCTAGATTTTTTGAAAGAGATCAATCTGACGACCCGGTCAGTTCCTCCTCTGGAAGAAAGAATCCGACCACCAATGACAGACAAACTCACAGTTAACCAGAAGGTGAGTCAACCTCAGCCGACGCCCGCACTGCCGAGACCATCTCAGTTAGATCTGCATACTGAACCTTTCATACCACCACCTAGTCAGGTAGGAGCCACACGTTCAAGGCGCTGTGCAGACAGTGATGTAGGGTTAGGGAGAGGGATACACCAACTCGATAATCTGCAAGGGAAAACTTGGGAAAATGGAGAGGCGAGAAATAACTCCAATTGGTATCCACCCCAATATTTTCAACCCAATCAAGCTCCTCCGTATAGAGGAGGAAAAATTATCAGAATCGACAAATGGGGCGTGAATTTCAATGGCAAACCAGAAGCGTTGACAGTAGAAGATTTTATCTTCCGGATTGAGATGCTACAAAGTCAGCATGACTGTTCCTGGGCTGAGATCCTGCGAGACTTCCATCTCCTGCTCTCGGGGGCCGCCTATGAATGGTACTGGCAATACCAAAGGTCAAACTATCGTCCGGATTGGCCAGTTTTGAGGGATGCCTTAATGCGACAATTTCGCAATGCCAAAACCGACCTTGACTTAATGCGGGAGATAACTGATCGGCGACAAGGCTCCTGGGAGTCCAGCGAAGATTTTTTTGCTTCGATTAATAAGTTGCGGTCTCAGCTTAGGATGCAGATTCCGGAAGTGGATCTGGTCAGAACCCTGAAAAAGAATTTAAACGAGCGAGTTGGTAGACTGGTGTATCCTCAGGCGGTGTATACAATGGACCAGCTGAGGATGGCGTGCAAGGACGCGGAGGGTGCCTTCCCAGGTAAAGATAGAGACGGGCCAAAGAACCAGAGGCCACCAGCTCGATACGGGGTAAATGAACTCGGTATAGAGTCAGGGAACTGGCTCGACCGAGACGAACAGATAGAAGCTTTTCAGCACCTGGGGGTGCGCCCGAGAAACTCTCGTGGATACAGTGAGTCTAAAAAGGCAGCGTGCTGGAATTGTCGACTGCCAGGGCATTCGTTTATGGACTGTACGTCAGCCACAAGAAACATTTTCTGCTATAAATGTGGGCAGGAGGGCGTAATAACTCCTAAATGTTCTCACTGCAGGCCGGAAAACATGAATCAGAACGCGAGATCTTTGGGGGAGTCGCGTTCGACCCAAACTCCCCAAGAAACATTGAATTGAACTTAGAACCGTCAATTTCCCATGTAGAAAAACCAATTAAAATGTTGTTAAGAGAAAATAGCGAGAAAATAAACAAAGAAAAAGAGAGTCATATAATACAGATAAAACCATTACACGTGAGGATAAAAGAATATTATGAAGCTAGAGATAGGATTTTTAATGGTAGAGTAGGAGCAGTTTCGAAGAGAATATCAAAGGCTAGAGAAAGACATAGACTAAGGAAACAAATTAAGAAAAATATATTATCAACCGTAATAGACACAAACATTGATCCTAGACCATATGCTAAGGTCATCATCGCAGGCGAAGAAGTCCTCGGGTTGCTGGATAGTGGGGCCAGCGTGAGTATTTTGGGAAAAGGATGCCTACCTTTTGTAGAGAAGTCAGGGTTCAAAATACAACCTTATAGTTCGGGGGTCAAAACCGCCGATGGCAAAAGCCAAGCAATCATTGGAAAAGTTCAAACACTAATTAAGTATAAAAATATAGAACATCAGGTAACGCTTTATCTTGTTCCGAATTTAGACCAGGAGTTGTACTTGGGAGTCGACTTCTGGAAAGCATTCCAGATTGCTCCCAATGTACTAAGTTCCGTGTCGGTTCTGGAGGATGAGGCTGATTTACTTAATTCTCACGAACTATCTCCTGTCCAGCGGTCCGAATTGGAGGCAGTCAAGCAGAAATTCCTGGATTACGATCGACACGGTCTGGGAAAGACGGCGTTGATGGAGCATATCATTGATACCGGAGATGCGGTTCCGGTGAAGCAGAGACACTACCCTGTTTCTCCAGCGGTACAAGCCCTTTTGTACCAGGAAATAGACAGGATGATTGAGCTCGGCGTTGTGGAGGAGAGCGAGAGTCCTTGGTGCTCGCCAGTGGTCCTTATAAAGAAGCCAGGCCCGAACAATACTACCAAGTATCGTTTCTGCCTGGATTCTCGTAAGGTCAACTCGGTTACCAAAAAGGATGCCAACCCTCTTCCCCACATCGAAGGGCTGATCAGCCGTCTACCCGATACCTACTATATTAGTAGTGTAGATTTAAAGGAAGCATTCTGGCAAATACCGCTGGAGAAGGAGAGTAGGGAAAAAACGGCATTTGCGGTACCGGGGAGACCCTTGTACCAGTTTACGGTCATGCCCTTTGGGTTGTGCAACGCAGCGCAAAGGTTATGTCGGTTGATGGACAAGGTAATCCCTGCACGACTTCGGAATCGGGTCTTCGTGTACTTAGATGATCTGCTCATTATAGCGCCGGACTTCCAGACCCATATCACTCTGTTGGGGGAAGTGGCTGACTGCCTAAGGAAAGCAAACCTCACCATCAACGTTAAGAAATCCAAATTTTGCTTCAAGGAGCTAAAATATTTGGGCTTCATCGTTGGTGGTGGGAGATTGAAGACCGACCCAGCAAAGGTGGAGGCAGTCGTAGACTTTCCTATGCCTAAAAACCCGCGGCAAGTGCGGAGGTTACTTGGCCTAGCAGGGTGGTATAGGAGGTTTATCAAGGATTTTTCTAGCTTGACTGCACCCTTGACGGACACGCTGAAGAACAAGCATACCAAATTTGTTATGACTGAAGAAGCCAAAACCGCGTTCGAGAATTTGAAAAAAGCCCTTACTACGGCTCCGGTGCTCATCCATCCCGATTTCTCGAAACGCTTCTTCATACAGTGTGACGCGTCCGACTCCGGAATCGGCGCGGTACTTTTCCAGAAGCACGATGATGGTGAAGAATTGCCCATCTCATACTTCTCCCAAAAGCTGAATGCGTGTCAGAGGAACTATAGTGTGACCGAGAGAGAGTGTATGGCGGCGGTAATGGCAATAAAGAAGTTTAGGCCCTATGTCGAGGGTATGGACTTCACGGTCATAACCGACCATTCAAGTCTGAAATGGTTAATGACGATGAAGGATTTGAGTGGCCGGCTGGCCAGGTGGAGTCTGGAATTACAGTCATATACCTTCGACATAGAGCACCGAAAAGGTTCACTTAACGTAGTGCCGGACACTCTTTCTCGGGCGCACGTGGATTCGCTGGTACTCGATCAAGTAGCTCCATTGATAGACTTGTATTCCGGGGAATTTAAGTCTGAAGAATATAAAAGTCTCCTACAGGCAATTCGGGAACACAAGGAGGAACTACCTGATGTGAAAATCGAAGAGGGGTATGTCTACAAAAAGACTATTCCTTTAATCCCACGAGAGTCCATAACAGAACATACCTGGTGTTTATGGGTTCCCTCCGCTTTGACCGAAAGTCTCATCGCTAAGGCGCATGACCCACCTCAGGCCGCCCATGGAGGCATAGCAAAAACGTTGCATCGAATACGAGAGTATTTTTACTGGCCGAATATGACCATTCAAATACGTCGGTATGTTTCTAAATGTGATGTTTGTAAACAATCAAAATCTTCCAATAAAGTCTCACGTCCTCCTATTGAAACCTCCTATACTTCTGAAAGACCCTTTCAAAAGCTTTATGTGGACTTCATAGGCCCCTACCCGCGATCCAAAGCCGGAAACGCCCATGTTTTTGTGGTCCTAGACCACCTGTCAAAATTTGTGTTTTTAAAGCCCTTGCGAGCTGCCAATTCGGGTAGCGTAATTAAATATTTACGAAACGAAATATTCAACACGTTTGGAGTACCTCAAATTATTCACTCGGATAACGGGAAACAATTCCTATCAAAAGAATTTCAAAGTTTTTTGCAAAACTTCGGCATACGGCATTTTAGGACTGCCAATTATTCCCCGCAGTCAAATGCCTCAGAACGGGTTAATAGGACGCTTTTATCGGCGATTCGTTCCTACCTCCAGGAGGACCAACGCGACTGGGATATGCACCTAAGTGATATCTCAGGCGCGTTGAGAAGCTCGGTACACACTGCTATCGGAGTGTCACCATATTTCGCACTATTTGGAATGAATATGATGACGCACGGTAGCAGTTACGATTTGGCCCAGAGGTTGAGCGTCGTAGAGGATGGTGAAATATTTACCTTACCGAGGCAACACCGGTTGCAAATTATTCGCTCCAAAATTAAAGAGGAAATCTTAAAGGCGAACGAAAGGAGCGCTAAAAACTACAATATCCGTTCCCGAAACATACGCTATTTGCCGGGGCAGGAAATTTACAAACGAAACTTTGTGCTTAGCGATAGTTCCAAGCTCATTTCTTCTAAACTTTGCCCAAAATATGTAAAATGTCGTGTGGTCAAACCTATTGGTAAAAACATGTATGAAATAGAAAACATGTCGGGAAGGAAAATCGGAATATTTCACGCCAAAGACCTGAAACAATGAAATTTGTCTATCTCCCGCGTAAAGTTCAATTGGAGGTATGATTTGCCAGGGGGAACGCTTGGAGAGGCGAATTACCTTTTTTTTTTATGGCGCTGTCGTACAGTCGTTAAGTGTTAGTTGTTCATAGGCATGTGGCGAGAAGCCCCTGATATAAACTAAGTCAAGATAAGAAAATAAAGAGTTCGGTGATGTGGTTTAACTAACCGACCTTTTGGGGTCTAATCTATAACCGTAGAATTTCGACTCGGTACCACCTGTGATATTTATCAGTAGCTTATTTATTCAGTGCAATTGTTTCCATCTGTGATATTTACACAGAGTCCACCTAATGATTTAAAACAACTCTTAGTTGGGACATAAATCCAAACGATTTCCCATTTCCTTCTGTGATATTTATCTCTATATAAGTTGAATTATTAATTAAAAAAATTTTCCACCTGTGATATTAATCCATAGTTAAATTATTGATTTAGAAATACTACCCATCTGTGATAACTATCAAATAGCTATTCTAGCCCTGGAACTCAAACGTTTTATAGCTAAAAGAATTCGAGCAAGAAAAAAAAAGTGGGATACTATAGGCAACCGCCAACAGCGCTTAGCAACCACACACCTGCTCGTCTTCGAAGCGTACCCTCAACGAGACCATCCATGAGTCATCGGACGAATTTGATATGTAACTACCGCTTGCCGGTATATAATTACAAATCATCGTAAAATAGGTTGTTTCTCATTTCAAATTAATTGATTATCGTTAAAGAAAAAGAAATCCAATACTAAGGAAAAAGTATCATTTATCAAGCCGAACCGTTATCAGCCCTCCAAAGCATCTAGCAAATTCGCAACCACAAAACGGGAGAAACACTGAAGAAACGTAAAGATGCTACGAAGATGCGAAGGGGATGTCGAGATATTGAGTTCCTCTGAAGCATTTATACCTTCTCCGGTTGCAACCCTAGAAAACAGGGCTATTATAAAACAAAGTCAAAGAGAATAACCTTGAGGATAAGATTTGATGGCCCTTGAATAACCCAGTCGCATCTCAAATCACCACAAAGACCTTGAGAATCGTGCGAGTCGTCGCAAACAGTTTCAACAGAAATAACAAAAAAAAAATAAAACAAAAGACAAAAAAATTGAAGCATCGAATTCTAGAAAGTGTTCTTATTCACTGGTTATAAATGCCTATACAATTTTCGGTTACACAGCCCAAAACTTAATGCCTATTATTTATCTTACACTAGACATATTTATAATAAACTCTATCGTAGAATACTTCGTTTTGGATACAAAACTCACCATAGTTCGGGTAATGACACGGTCCATCATCCGTTCTTATTTTTTGTATCTGGGAAAAAAAGGCAGGAGGCCAATAAATCAAGTTTTGCCCGGCCTGTATCGTGTTCGTGGGTTGATCTCCCCACAGTTTATCCAAAAAAAAAAAGAAGATGTAATGCCGCCACCGTCTCCGAAGTGAGCCAGTCCACATCGGAACCGGTGTTTTGTTGCGGTCGCTTGCATGACCGATTACTTGGCGCTTGGAAGTGGCCGTAATGTTGCTTTTATTCTCCGGATAATGGCATCTGAATTGGGAGTGGGCTCAAACGCAGGTCGATGAGTTCCTAGAACCACCCAAGCGTTCGTCATCCACACCTCAATGCTGTTTGGAGGTGTTTTTTTTTTTGTTGGCCAGGGGGCAGAGGCACAACCATCGGCATCCTATAGTAAGATAGAATAAATGTCTGTTAGGTCAGGTTGTAAGAAAACAACAAAATAAAAGATGAGAAACTCCGCAAGGGAATGTTACCTGAGATGCAGATGGTCGACATGGTTGTTGAAGTCGGTACAGGCCAAAATGGGTATGGCCGGGATTGGTTTCGGACAGCGGGGCCCTGCTACCTGGCTTCGCCTTGCCTTCGAGGTTGTTCGAAAGCTTTTTTGCACCGGAGGTAAGTTGAGAAGCAGTAAAATGGGATGGTATGTGGATGTATCCGAGGTGGAGGCACCGAAACACGAATGCCCGCCGCTCCAAGTGGTGCTGGCCATTTATAATGAACGGGTTGGAATTGTGCGAACTTAAACGTTGTTATTTAGAAAACGTGTGGCACAGGTGAGCCGGTGGTGTTTTCGTGACCAGATTGTTTGTCTGGTCTTCGCTGGTGGAAGCTAAATTCTTTGGTTGGCGGGCAACACATGAAGGTTCGTCACCGTCGGCACCTCTGGGCGTCCCGAAATTCTAAAACTGACACGTAAAAAGACAAAAGGGTAACAGGTATTAAGGCTAGAATACTTTAAAATATTGCGGAAATATTTGACATCTACAGATAGGTACAAATAATAAAAATAAAAGGAAAAATACACGAATTGAAAGACAAATAAACAAACCAAGCCGGCGCGAGACCAACAAACACCGCCATGTTTTGGAATTTGGATTAAAATGAATATTCTTTTTTTTTCGTCGTGAAGTTGGGGGCTATCAACTAGTGGGAGAGGGTCAGATCGAGAGTTAATCTCGTTCTGTGCTCTTCCATCTAAATCGAACAGATGAGAGTAGAAGCGATGACCGCCGTCGGTAGGTAAGGTGGAGCGTTAGAAATACGATATTGATAGACCGTAACAAATTTGTATAGGGTGTTGTCCAGAATAGTTGCCTTTTTGAGAGAAAGTAGTAGTCTACGTTCGGGCTGGTTAAGTTTGACCTCTAGATTGCCTGCGGAGGTGAAATGAAGAGCACAGATTTCAACTAATAGTTGTTGTTGGAATTCTACGGCTTCCCTAGTCCAGTTCGGTTGATGAGCGGTGGATGGTTGAATGTGTGGGTGGATTATGGTAAATGGTATAGGTTTGAACGGCGATTCAAAGAAATAATGATAGGCAAAAGCCAGTCAGTCAAAGAAGAGTGCGATACAAAGTCGGTCAGAAAGTCCCATATCAATAGGCAGTGCGCGAGTTGAAACTTTAAATAAAGTATAAAATATAAAATTCGTTTTAACCGCCAGCCGTTACATTTAAAAAATAAATCCTGGAAAACAAAAATCCAACTTGAATGGTGAAACAGAAATAATGGGGTGAGTGATAGAAATTTAGAAATATAGTGAGTTAGTGATTAATTATAGAAAAATTTAGGTACCTTTCCTAGTAAATTTATAATAAAAGTGGATTTCAACCGCAAGTAGCCATAAGAGAAAAATAGTTGAAAAAAATTTCAAGGGGTGAGTGTTGGAAAGCAATTTTTAATCAGAAAAAAAAGTTAAATTAAAGTTATTCAACTATATATCCCGATTACGTATATACAATTATACATATATAAGAGATGTCGGAATTATTCATATCTAAATATATATATGCATCTTAACTCTCAGGTTCAAATAAAGGGCAAACGCCCCTGCGAGAAAGCGAAGAACGGGATATAGGATAGGTGTTAGAAGAAAAAGGTGAGGTGGTAATTTTGTGCTAACTATGAAATTAAAGTAATTAGATCAATTGTAGTACAAAACACGAAGGAAATTCGATATTTGACGGCCGAGTTGAAGACGTCATAAAAGACAAATTTAAAAGGGTTGAGATAAGCGAGACATTTTTGGAGGTCACTGACGTCACGATAGTGGCCGCCGAGTGATTTTTACATTTTTTTCAAAAATAGTCAACCCAGAACGCCTAAAAAGAAAAAAAAAAAACAATCTTTGTCGGTATCGTCACATTAAAAGAACGCCGTCAAAATTCGAACGAAAAATTGAAAGAAGAATCCCGCCTCCGGATATCCAGAAAGAGAAGCAGTATCGAATCCCACTACAGTGGGCCAACATAAATTTTTCTTAGACAAAAAAATCAAATAGTTCCTTTTTTTTGGCGTGATTAGAGTTTAGTAAAAATTCAGGGTTACTTAAGTGCGTTAAAGAAAAAAAGATTATATAGTAAAAAATCTTTGTAAAAAAAAAAAGGGGAAGGAGAGTTGATAAACCTAACCGTGCTTCCTACAGGTTTGCTAACGGTCGAGTCAGCCATTTTGGTCAGAACATTCGGGAGGCGTATGCCTAAGTAGAGCTCTAGTTAGGTAGGGCCGACGAAAACGTTGCGTCTTGAAAAAAGAAGGGTAACACGTCCAGAAAAAGGAGGACGAAAGTAGAGGAAAGCGCCCTGGAGGAGGTGCGGAAAAGCCCTTTCAAAACCTTTCTTCTTTTTTTTATTTTTTTTTATTGCGGAAGCCTTTTTCCCTTATTGTTCCGCATAAACAATTTTATAGCTTTTGTCGTTTAGTAAATATAGAAACATATTATTAAAAAAAAAAAAATACAAAAAAATACAAAAAAACAAAAACCTAAAAAAAAAAAAAAACACAAAACAACAAAACTTAATTAAAATATACCTACCCCATTTATTGTATCTCTTATTTATTTATTATTTTTCGAATTTTTTTTATATATAACATACTTATTTTTAAGTTCAAACCTATTTTGTTTTCTTCATTTACTTTCGTTTATATTTTGTAAGCTTATTTATTCACTCCTAGGGTTCCATCATTTCTTATTTATTTTGTATATATTTATATGTAATTTAACTCGTTCATATTCATGATAGATTTTGTTTCGATTGTCTTTTTGAGTCCCACATTATTATTTAGGTTCAATATTGTTTTTTTTGTAGCCTATGATCAATTAGTCGAACAATAGTATTCGTTAGTTTTAGTGGTAATAAAAATATGATTGTGAATCACGCCAGTCTATTGCGTTTTACTACCCAGCGTTAGAACCAGCTGTATGGCTTGTTAAGGCAATTTTCAGGGGGTGGAACGAGGGGGGCGAAATACCTTCGGAGTGAAATGGTCTGAGGTCAGCTTCCGTGTCTGGCGTTCGGGGAGTCCGAAAATTCCTGCCACGGGCTCCAGGTTGGGAGGGCGGCTTCACTGTACAACACCAACAGCGATGAAGGAGCGGAATCCAAGAACAAACCATCCACCGGTAAGCAAGAACAACGTAAGTGTATGGTGGTGGCATTCTATGGGGTAATGTTTTTTTTTTTTTCGGCACGTTATATGTTTTGTTGCTGGGTCACGTCTGTTTTTTTTTTGGACCAAGATCCCCCCCTATATCCGACGAGCTAAGCCGTGCCACGCGAGCGTGCCAGGTCCTAAAGTCAGACGCATCCTTCCCCCCCTCGGGTTACTACCGTCCTCTCTCCTTCAATCATTTTTTTTTTTGATCTACAGTTCCTTACCTTTTTTGTGGGAATTCTACCATAGTACTTACCCCCTCCTATCAGCCTCTTGCATTAATTTCCCCCGCTTTAATTTCATTTCGAGTAGGTTTTCATTTTCCCCAGCAATATACTTACTTCCATAAGTATCCTGTTTCCGTCTCCGCCACTTCCTCTTGCTTTCAAACTTTCAGCACATTTCCGACCCGTAACCCGAACGGTATCCTGCTACCTATCTACTCCGCTCCCTATTTTCTTTCATTCCTACGTCCACCGTCCAAGCATCCTCCTCCCTACACATTCACCTTTTCTCATCCAAGCCCTAGTAACAAACGATTACGGTTTCAATCTTTTCGTGGCCGATTTTTGAATTTCGTTCTTATTTTTAAAATATTTGCTTTTGAAAATTGACAAATTTTCTGTTTTTCAAATTTTGTTTTTAATTAACAAGAAATGAACCAAATAACTAGAAACCATAATGACATAAATGTTTTAATATTTAATTTCTTTAGAAAACTAGCACAAAAACTTAAATTTTGTTAAAAATAACACATTTTATAAAAGTCTTCTTTCCAATAAAAATCGGTGTTTTCAAATGTATTTCGAATTTTAAGCTAATCTAATTGCCACTAGATGACTTTTCTTCGAAATTGTATGATCGAATCAAACGCAAACAAAAAATTTCGTTTTTATTCGAAGATAGAGATCTTCGAATCGAGTTCGAACTTTTGTCTTGAGGCCGCTTAATGAGATCGAAAAGAAAAAAACACAGTCTTACGAGCCAATGCTTTTGGAATGTTGTGCAAAAAGGAGTGCAAAAAGGAGTGCAAAAAGGAGGGCTATGATTGACTAGGGCCAGTTTTTCAGTGCGAGATCATCCTAGTCTCGGGGTTAAACCGGAGTTGACTCCAAAAACGTGTTTTTCGGTCAATTGAAATCGAGTGTTAGCTCCGAGTTAACTCGTCTAATGTGGTGAGTTAACTCAGGCACCAAATTGAGGGTCTTTTTAGCTGTGGCGCCATCTCGATTTCGATATTGAAAGTTATTGTCAGTGCAAATCGTTGTGGCACCATCTCTATTCCTATGCGTAAAAGGCGTAGAAGGGTGATATCCATAGTGTCGCACATCATTGGCCTCAGAATTTTTACAGCTGAAAGATAAAGTTAGGACCCGCTGTACAAAAGTGGTTCAAATTTTGATCCGTGGTTCCAATATTTTTATTGGCTGATTTAGGCAGAGTTCCTGAGGTTCAACTATGGATGGTTCAAGGTTCAAGTATGTTATAGTAGCCAATTTATTGCCTGAACCATTGTTGAACTTCAGTTAATTCCCCAAAGTCAGTTAGTTAAAATTGCTGAACCTCGAGTTAAATATTTGTACAACTGGCCCTTAATCCTCAACTGAAAAACTGCTTCAGAGTTAACTCAGGGTTAATTTATTTTCAGGATTAGCTAATGGCCAGTTGCACCGACCTCTTTTAAATATTTATTGCTTCGTTTAATTTTAAAATGACATTTATCGGTTGCACCAACCACTTCTAAATCTAACAGGCCAATAAACGAACCAATAAACTAAAATTTCATTTTCCTCCAGATAAATTTTAAAAGCGAGTTTAAACGAACATGTCTAGGTACATTTGTAGATACAAACAAAATAATTCAATTTTCTTTGACGGAATATTGTTAATTCCAAATTAAAATAACGAAAATAACAGGTGAAGGCATTTTGCTTCCTATTTATAATTCACTACTTAAATAAATAAATTATTCCAGAAAAATTATAGACTGGCCATCATGTGTTCATCTGATAACGAACTTAACCAAAAAATTGCGAGACGTCGCGTCGGAGTTGTTCAGGTTCACAGAGAAATCCATTTTCTGAATTCGATGAAGTCGCTGGTCGCTTTAAAATATTTTTTCATAATTTCCAAGAGTGTGTCGAAAAAAATATTAGTGTTGTTTAGTTGGTATCTATTTCAATAGTTTCATAATTTCTCTAAAAAAAAGAAAATAATAAATAATAATAAAAAAACACCAAGATGGCGCATTGTCTGTATCTAATGAGAATACCTTGTTTCTGTTTATTGTGTATTCACATTTTCTTTATTTCTATCTCACTTGCACTGGTTAAATTTTTTCGTTCAGTTTAATAAACATATGATAAAATCCAGGGGTGGTTCATGAACTGCATTTTAGCTAAAAAATGCGCAAAATAGATTGGTGCAACCCAAATAAATTTATTAGTCCGATAAATTTTAACTCCATTTTAGCAAAAACCGCTTTTAGTGAATTTTGGTGCAACTGGATATAACTCTGATTTAACTCAGAGTAAAGCCTGAACTGAAAAACTGGCCCTAAAGGAAAATAATAGTAACTAGGGGTCAGGGTACATGGGAAAAACGGTATTTTCACCAAACATTAATATACATGTAGTTCGTTTCGAAGCATGCAATATTGTTTACAGAAAGCTTAACTTTAAATTGAAACTCAACATGGCTAAAAGCTTTTGAAAGCTTACAATCCAATTTTCCAATGACCTTGTGCTTTTTAATTTAAATGTTATTGTATCCTTATCAATTCCTTTTCTATTTATTCAAAAACAAAAACAGCTGATTTAGTTTTAGTGAAAGAAGTTTTGGGACTCAAAATACTCTTGCCGGTTTCTTTGTTATTGTAAATACCATCCACCTATTGGAACTAAAGCTCATTTCAGAATAAAAGCGGTTAAACTTCCTGTCTGTTGGCACAAGACACAGACTATAATTGAACCAACCCCAACATCAAGCTCTCCTGCTGGCCAATATTTAGAAATATTACTCCATAACCATAACCACCCACATCTTTGAGGAAGATAGCAGGTGGCAGGCAGCCGTCATGGTTGAATTCTTTGTGGAAGGCCTTCAGTCGTATTTTAACCGTCTATCCGTGTGCTTCATTGAGAAAAAAAAACTGCGTTGGTCATTATCAAAATTTGTCTAAGATTATAATAATTAAGGCTTTGTCGTTCCTTAATAGAATTTGGAATACGTGCGTTTTCTTATCTCTCCGAAATGACAAGGTTGGTTTAAAAATCTAGAATCAGTATTTTACCAGTGCAATTGCAGTAAAACTGCAGCAAAATTCTAATGTTCTTTTGTAAGTGTTTTTTCTTGTTTTTATAGAAAAAATTGTGTTTATTTCTGAAAAAATTGTTAAGTGTGCTCTTGGTTCAAGTTGTGCTTGTGACGTCGCCGCCGGTGTCAAAAATGTTATGCAAGAAGCCATCTCCTTTGTCATAGTGCAATGCTAAATTTAAAGTGAAACCGTGTCAAGGGCCAGTTAAGTGACAACGCTGCATGAGTTTTACAAGCGGAAAGCCAAAGGAGGAATGTGTTGCTGTTAATAGTTGTTATGCAAGAATAAAAGATTCTTCAAGGAAATTTTCAAAACAACAAAAATGCAACTTCACAATAACTTAAGTGGATGAAATTTCAACACTTGAAAACTTGAAGTGTTCTTTGAAATTTGACTTGAATTAAGCGTATCTAGGTACCTAGAATAGCTTAAACAAATTTGAGTTATTACAAAATCAAGAATATCATTCAAGCTATGTACACCTGTTATAGAGCGTTTTCAAATTAATACAACACGGTAGGTATACTTATTTTGAATTATTTGGATTTTTTGGAGCTAGTTTGGTTTTATTTTGTTTTTCTTCCTGA
This sequence comes from Dasysyrphus tricinctus, assembly GCA_963921185.1. Classification (NCBI taxonomy): domain Eukaryota; kingdom Metazoa; phylum Arthropoda; class Insecta; order Diptera; family Syrphidae; genus Dasysyrphus; species Dasysyrphus tricinctus. The sequence continues at coordinate 74,381,221 of OY992531.1, forward strand.
GGAAACAAATGTATTTTTCTCAAAAAGTATTAATAGTTCGAAAAAGTAATTGCAGAACATGGTAAAGCTTATTTTTAGGGTGTGAATAATATTAATTGTTTCGTCCATAGCAAATTTCAACCCAGTAAATTTTACTCGGAAAAAAAGGAGACTTATTTAACAGAAGTCCAGGTAATTTTCAAATTGAACTTTTCGGTTTCGTTTATGAAAGGACTAATATACAAGAGCTCATGCACCCTTTATGATGTCTCTACAATAAAATGAAAACCTTAGGAAACAAGAAATTGCATTTCAATAAATAAAAAAAAAACACTTATAGGACATTTATACCTCATCTCCAATTGAGGAGTAGTTGTGAGTATCCCAGTTGGAATACCTACAAATTTTGAATGAAAACAATAATATTAATTGTTATTGTTCTTTTAAATCGTTTATGGGTCTCATAAGAAGTTGTAAACTTTTGTCCCTTTTCTCACTCATTTGAACTTATTAGGGTCTTTGTGTGAGATCGCCGCCGATGGTTCAGTACTAGACCGTGGATTTTATTGACCATTTCCAGTGTGGCGGCTTCAATCCAGCTTTTTTGCCACCCTGGGCAAAAATAATATTAGCCGCCTTTTCTAATGATACCTTATAAAGCAATGTGTCACTGCCAGTGTTGTCACTTCCAGTTTGAAAAAAGTGGTAGATAAGTCTAAAAAATAGTGGTAGATCCAGATTTTTAGTGGTAGATTTTAATTTCGAGAAATTAAATAAGGAAAAATATTTTTGTTTTCAAGTTTTGTTTTAGTCAAAGAGAACCATTTTACTCATCGAAGTATATTTGTGATTCTACAAAAAAAGGAAGAAGATGAAGATATTTTCGACACAACATTTTTGATTTAGAGCTTCCTTTCACATATTTGAAAGCGGCCCATGAGTAAAATAAAAAACAGCAATTTTATCGATATTTTTTTAAAACATGTGTTTAGAGGACTAAGCTTTTTTATTTTTATATTTAAAGTCAATTTTTTAGAAAATCGTACCCATTGCCTGATGGGAAAGATATAGTGACCTATATGAATATTCTTTTAAAAATCTAAGCCACCTTGATAGTAAGAGAAAATTGTATTAAAAAGTCTTACAAGGAAAAGTAGCATTAACTGCGCCAAAAACATAGCTGCGCATTGTACGAAAAAATAAAAAAAAAATATATTATTAGGGTTTTACTTACGCAATATAGTTATGCAAAAAAATATGCCTACTTATATGACATTTATCCTGTAAATACTAATCAGGGGACTGAGAAACTGAACGGACAATCCATGACCTGTAGCACAAATGCCTTCTTAACAAATGAAATAGCAAATGGACGTGAGACCGTTTTATTTTAACCAGACTCAATGCTTCGCGCTGTCAAATCTGAAACTTCGATAGTTTTCAAAGTTAACGATATTTTTGCCTGTACAAAGTTCAATTAAATTTTTTTTAATAATATGAAGTGGTACTAAAAATGTTTTTGTATCATAAAAAGATATCTTTTTTAAGAGTGTTCCGAACTGAACAAAACCAGTCATTTGCTAACTTTTTTTTTGCGTATATAAGACCGGTTTTTTCATTTTCATCAGATACTTTGTTTTATAAAAACTTTTTATTTTTACTAATTGGTCACTAGTAGGCGTATTACTGTACTAAAAAAAAAACATTTTGTAAAAGTAACGGATTTTAACTTCCAAATTTACATAAATTTTCTGTCAAAAAGTGTCTTTTAAGAATTAAAAATTTCAATATCAGATGATACAATTATGATTATATAATTAATGAAAATTGTGGAAAATAAATTGAATTTATATACACTGCAAAAAAATTTGTCAAAAAAATACCGTTAGGTATAAAAAATTGACTGTCAAAAATGCGTTTTTTTCAAAATCTACAAGCATTTTTATTTTGTGTTATTAAAATTTTTATTAGGTTTTCTCCAATAGTGGCATGATAAAAATATGGAATTTTATGTTATTAAACATTGTTTTGCAAAAAATGCTTTAGTGTTAGCGACATTTGCTTTGAAAAACAGCCATTTTTTCCATTTTCTCGTTTTCTTAAAGGCTTTTACCAAAAACAAGAGCACAAAATTAAAATTTTTTTTCCAATGATGTCCTAGAAAACAAGTTTATCTGTCCATAAACACCTTAATTGCTTTTATCGGACAAGTACACGCTTCACAAAATAAAAGAACTGCAATAATTTTTCCTTTCAAAACCACGTCAAGAGACTGAGAATCAGACACTTTGAAGACTTTTTTGAGTAATGAAAATATGTATATCAGATCTTAAAAATGTTGTCTGGGATATCAAAAAGAATTATAATTATAATAATATATACCTTTTAAAAATTTAAATATAATCAATAGATCTAGGGTTAGTCAATTGGTGGAAATTAGACATTTTAAAAAATCTTAGACATTTTAAAAAAAATTTAAGGAAACACTGACACAAATTTAATAATTTCGTCTTAGTAAGTGCCCTGATGATGTCCTAACTAAGACGAAACGCGTTGGCAAAACATATTAAAAATTATTAAATTTGTGAAAAAACAAGTGTTTCTTTAAATCTTTTAAAAATTTTAAAAAGCTGGTTTTCTTTTATTATTAAAATTTAAATCATGTTTTGTGTATCACAATTTTTAGCAAGTTGACAAAAAATATTTAGTTCATTAGTTTAATATATGTACCTATTTGATAAGATAAAAAAAAAAACAATTTTAAGTAACTTTTCTTCTATTATTTCTGAATCTATTTCTTCACTGAAGTTTTGAATGTGGTGATCAAAATTCAAAACAAAAAACATATCAGGAAAGCGTATTATGAATAGGGCACAGCGCACACATTGCGTTGTCGTCGAGGAGGGTAGCCAGAAGAAGTTTCCCCCCTTTCCCATATTTTATAAACAAATTTGTAAGACACAAAAAAAAATCTACTATATTTCTATTTCTAAAAGAAATCAGTTCTAAATAATTCCAATGGCTGCATTCAGGTAAGTACATAGAGACAAAAACTCACAGGATTTTTTTTTCTATTGAAAAATTTCTACTTAAAAATGTTGAGACTTTTTCACGAATGATCGGATTATCTTTGAATTTAAAATTTTGTTTGTTATGGATGAGCAAAAAGTGGTAGAATTTTTGACTTCAGTGGTAGAAGTGGTAGATTATTAAAATCTTGAAAAAAAGTGGTAGATCTACCACAATTGTGGTAAAGTGACAACACTGGTCACTGCAGTGATGGTGCGATTTTTAACCGAATAAAAAAAAATTAGGTTATCATTTCGACCGGTATGGATGCAATGTGGTTGAACTTGTGTAATATTCACATCAATATTTAAGTCTACTAGTGCTTGTATGTTATGTTTACATGTACATGCTTATGTCTTAAAAACTACATTCTTTCGGAGTCCAGAAACGAATGGCAATTGTTTTTCTGATAATACTATTTTGCAAAAATAATTTTCTGCAAGTAATTTGGTTGGATTGATTGGAATTTTAAAAATATACCTATGAATAATACAAGATATTCCCATTCGGTATTATTTGAGAATTAAGGTCGCAACTCTTCAACGCAACGTCTCATGAGCAGTACGACAAACTCAAGTTTACTGAAAGGTATTTTCCTTATTAATAGCTGTATCGGAACAATTATTAATGTTTTCGTCTGCTACAAAATTTCAAATTTTCAATTTTGCCACCCGGGGCAAAGTGCCTGGCTCACCCCTCCACCATAGATCGGGCCCTGCTTCAATCGGGCGACCAGAGCGTTCTGCGTCATTTATTCTGGAGCGCCCGCAGCGAAATTTTGTTGAAAACTCTTCGACCGCTTCTGATTAAAACCGCTATAAAATAAAATTATTTAACAAATATCAATTAAAATTTTAGAACATTCTTTTTAAACCTGATCATTCGATTTGAGATTGCAAGATGATAAGTGTACAAATTTCGTTGAACTTTATCCCTCGGATTCCTTAGGAAACAGGCAAAAAGATTGAAGTTTCAGATCTAGCAGCGTGAGGCATTAAGTCTGGTGAAATAAAATGCACGACTGGGTCGCACGTACTTGCTCTTATGTTCAAGACACTGTGGGATTAAGAAAATTGTATATAAAAACATGGAAATTATGAGAGAAAAATGTAGAGAAGCATGAAATACGCCTTTGAAATTGGCTAAAACAACTCTTTTGACAGTTTGAGGTGAAAAAAAAGAATGCCATCTTAATTCTTGATTGAATATGATTGTATGGGAAAAAAAAATTTAAAATCGTTGGAGCGGTTTTTTAAAAAATCAATTTTTTATATATAAAATTCTTAAAACATTTTTAAGAACAAATTTTGGTATGCAAATCTTAAGTAAATATTTATGTGTATATAAAAACAAAATTTGAAAAAAAATTGTCAACCCGTTTTTGAGATATCGAATTTTCAAAAAAAAAATTTGAAACTTTTTTTAAAAATCCAAAAACTTTTTTTTTGAAAATTTTGATATGCAATATTATTGAGTCTTATCTGAAATTCGTATATAAAAAAATTCATCTAAATCCGTTCAGCTGATAACGAGAAAATTCAAAACAAAAAATACGTTCTATGACAGGTACTGTTAATAGTTTCTAAGTGTAAAATTTTATATTTTTTTGTAGTAGATCATACTAATTTTAGTATATAGAAAAAGTTTTATCAAAATCGTTGGAGCCGTTTTTAAGCAAAAAAATATTTTCTTTTGTGGTTTTTTAACTTTTGTATGGAAGGTACCGTTATTTTTTCATAAATGTAAATTTTTTTCTAAAAATATTTTAGAAAGTACTAAAAAACTCTTAAATATCGAGTTTCAAAAAAATCGATCATATCATTTTCGAAATATTTGATTTTCAAAAAAAAATTTTGAAACATTTTTTAAAAATACAAAAAATATTTTTTCAAAAATTTTGGTACACAAAACTATTTATATTTTTTGGAAGCTTCTGTATAAAAAAAATAATTGAAATCGGTCTTACCGTTTTGAAGAAAATCAAAAATTAAAAAAATGGTTCTTTGGGAGGTACCAGTTATAACCATTTTTGAAAAATGGTTTTCCACTTAAACAAAGCCTTTACTAAAATAAATTTATTGAATTTTTTTTAAGAAAAGTTGTCGAGCCGTTTTTGAGAAAAATACGATTATGTAAAATTGCTAAAAAAAATCGTATGGCAGGTACCGTTATTTTTGGCTCTAAGAAAAAAATGAAAAAAACGTGTCGGCAGAATCACCAAAAACCACTATGTACCAAGTTTGAAGAAAATCAATCAAGCCGTTTAGGCTTTAGTCGAACAGACAGACAGACAGACAGACAGACAGAATTGTGCCTCCCACTTTTTTCGTGTCCTCTATCATCGTAATATCATGTTTGATTGTTATCTAAAATTTTTTTTTTGCACGAATCCAAAACTTGCCTTATAGTACCTACCTATAATCGCAAGTAAAAAAGGTATCTGTATCTTACATGTGTTTGCTATTTCTTTTGTCAAGGAGGCATTTTTGTGCGCGAGGTCATAGATTGTACGTTCACTTTCTCAGACCCTGATGAGAATTTACCAGATTTTTTTTTGTATGAGTAGGCAATATTTTACTTGTACTATTTGCAAAGTTCAGCTTTTCTAAATTCTGATTTTCGAAATTCTGTTTTACAAAATTCAAACCTTCAATCCTGCTTTTTATTATTGGCAGAATGTTGTAGAGTAATTTTATACTTACTTGTCTCATGATAAAATAGGGAACATTTCTTGTATTTGCTGTAAGACTGCTCTTTTATCTTAGATAATAATTATAGCTAAAAGCATAGCTTATAGTTCCATGCGCAAAAAAAAAAAAACAAAATTTTATAAACGAGTTCCATCTATTCTGTGCATAATTTTGTATAATATTCAAGACGAAAAATGTTTGTCTTGGCCGAAGCCACCCATTGGGTCATTAACTTACCCTTAATTATTAAACAATAGGCCTGAAAAAGGATAGCAATTATTTTTGGATCAAAAAACAATTTGCATTCAAAAATGCTGTGAGGTGCATATATATTTTTTTTGAAGTGCAAACTAACCATAAAACATTTGTATTCGCCACTCTATTTTTTTGCACGCAAAAAAATTGCCGGCCAATTGTTTTGCATAAGATTCCATGACAGCAATGTTTTTTTTAGCATGAAACTGTAAACCAACAACCAAAATAATTTTTGGGTTTCACCTCAATCTAACTGTAAACTAGTACCTCGTGGCATGAGGATTAGTGCGTAGGACTGTCATGCTAAAGGTGTGGGTTCGATTCCCAGCCGTGCCACCTAAAAAACAAAAATGTTTTATCCGAGGTACTGCCTCTTGCGAGGAACTGACAAATCCTCCAAGAGTATACTTACATATTTTCTCACTAGCCGTTCGAACTCGGCAAAAAACTGTAGGTCCCCTCCATTCCTGTCAATAACACGCACACAGGAATGGTTGTGAGTTGTAAGTCACTAGGCCCTGGTTCTCCACGAGCTGTTGCGCAACTGTAAACTAGGCTATATACAACTTCTGCACTTACAGTATTTATCGCTTATGAGAAACACGCTTAGAAGAAACTTGAACGAAAGCACCGTCTAATGTTGAATTATGTATTTATAAGAAACACGTTTATAAGAACAACACTGTTTTAAGAAACATTTCTCAAACACGAACTTTCATTTTTCCTTGTAAAGCTGGTTGGATTTAAGAAACTTGCGCAAAAAACTCACGAAACTCATAAAACATGAACAAACCCTTAAGAAAAATTCGAAGCAAACTATGCAAATGTCATTTATGATGCAATGTGACATTTGAGGAGAAGTTCTGTTCAGTCTTCATTTTGACATTGAATCTGTTATTTGTTGTGCTTGTGTTCTTTTTTGTTTCTTATATCCGTATAAGAAACTTATTTCTTATACCCGTTCTAAGGATATAAGAAAAACTCGGTTATAAGGAGCACACATTTTGAGATTCTTATAAGCGTTATGTACTGTAGTTATAAAAGAAAGGAAAATAAAAGTTTTGCATGGATGGTTATTTGTGTAATTTTGAAAGAATAGGTAGATGTTAAAACTATGATTGGGCATGTGAAAACCACATAAGGACAAAAATTGTCTACGCAGAGTAGTAAAGAAATTGTATAGTGATTTGCATACAGTTAAACAACATTCAGGCTAACATACCCATGTACCACTCATTGTAGAAAAATATGTACATGTGCAGCAGTCAAATAACACACAACAGACAGAAATGAACAAAAGCAGAATTTTGAAAAATAGAATTTTCGTGCAAAAAACGGAATTTTGAAAGGCAGAATTTTGAAGCCAGAATTTCGACCTGCTCCCAAAACCAATTTGTCGTAAAGAGAAAATTAAAACCATTTTTGATACTTTTCACTATACATAAGACAAGTTAAGAGTTTTTTCTTTTTAAAAGTACGTGTACTCCTTAAGCTTTAACAATTTACGATGATCTTATTTTGGAAATTTATAACTCGCCATTAAAATAAAGTATTTTTAACACAAACACACAACATATTTACTCACATACATATGCATGTATATGCGAAATACGTTTATCTTTTTGATTTCAATTTCAATAAAACCAACAAAGAAAGAAAGAAAGCCTACGGACCTACGTATTTAGGTACCTTTTTATGTATATCTTTTTGAATTTAAATCTAATGTTATAACATGTACTTTTGCGTACATATGCATCGAAATATATCAACATGACTTCCGGTCCTAATTGAACTGAAACCCACAAAGCTCCAAAATATGTCAGTATCAGCAGCTGCCCTTAAGCAAGATAAATCAATTGTACACTAACAGCTTCACACATTTCAATGTTCATATACATTTTATTATCATGGCGCTACCTGGTGCCGTATACATATTATATTCACACCGAAGAAAGTTGACACGGTTTATTCATATAATAAATAAAAATGAATTTAAACATTTTTCTAGGAAATTGTTAAGGCTCAAGGAAATACAAACAAAGCCAAAAAAGCACAAATTATCTCCACCACTTCTAAAAGTTTAAAGTCCAATAATAGCAGGTTGGGGACCAAAACTAAAAACCATTTTTACAAAATATCTTAGGTTATGGTTACAGTGGATGCGTAATCTGATGAACAAATGTTCTGACATCTATTCTTCAGAATTGTTCGTCTGACGCGGAATAGTTGCAGTAAATTTTGTTAGAGTTCACACAAATACTTTCTCTTCAAATACAACGTTCAACACATTTGTCATTGCCTGCCATCAGCTCGACGAACGCATACAAAATCAAATCAATTTGAACGATGATAAGGGTCTGACGAACTCGTGCGGATTCTGACGAACAAAACGCATTGACCAAAAACTACTTTCATAAGAGCTTATGGTTTTGTTAATTTGGAGGTGCATGTCAAAACAATTTTTCATCAGAATAGATATAAACTGCAATCGTGGCCCAAAGCATGACAAAAAAATTCCACACACCTTTGCTTAGAACCCTGAAGAATAACCAAATATTACATTAGCATACACCCGCAACCATTCGTTACACATTAAAAAGAATTGTTGATACGGTGAATGAGAGTTTCGTTCCCGACCCCACAGTGTCATAACCATAAGACCATTAAAATATCCAAAAGTTTGATGGCCGTAGTAAAGTCGGGAACTTTAAAAAATAACGAAAACAAATATTACGTATACGCCCCCGTCACCATTTTTAAACCATTGATACTTGATAGTGAATGACTATTTTTGTCTGAACCACAAAGTTTCATAAGACCATTTAAATATCAATCAGAGAGCCTGGCGGCTAAGTCAATCTACCTCCAAAATTATGGATAGCACAATGCCATTCAGTGCCAGATCTACCATCTTCACAGTGGTGGTCTTTGCATTTTCATTTACAGTGACCAATATTTCTTTTTAGAAAAAGAAAACGTATTAATTTGCCCTTTCCTTCTGGGAAACCTCATCAATGTGAATCTTAGGCACTACATATATACTTCGAAAATAATAATAAAAAAGAAAGAAATATTAATTTCCATTGGGTGTGATCCAAAATTGGTTCTTTACAAGATTTCATCAAAGATTCAATACCCATGGTGCACATTTCCTTTCCATTATATTCGTTTATTTAAAATTTGAATTCAATTTTGCTCCTTTCATTGACAGAGTGTTATAAGCTTTTGCCATACTCTTCCGTAACGTCACTTGCAGGATATATACCTAACCATCAATTCATACTCCTTTGGGTTCCTGTTCTGCTGCTCCCTTAAGTAGCTTAATCAAATATATGCTGATAGTTTCAACACACTTCAATCACGAGAGTGTATTTTCCCATATTTGCCTCATAGGAGGAAGTATACATATAGGAAGGTATATACCAAAAATCAATCTGAAATCGTCTGTGTGGCAGTTATTATTTGTGTATTTTAAAATTGAGATTGCCGTATATATATAGATACCATATATATTAAGACTATTTTATTAAAGACATGATCTACCTTCTGGTAGAAACCAATTTTAAGTCAATTTAACTAAGGTCCGCTTTTATATAAATGAAATGCTAATTTTAAAGTTTATGAAGTTTATAATATCAAATATCTTCATCATCGTGCCCTGTAACCCCGGCTGGGGCATAGGGTGTCAACAAAACGGCTCCATCCTTCATGGTCTGCTGTAAGGTACTTTAGCTGTAGCCACGTCTTTCTCTGGGATTCTGGTTCCGCTAAGACATTTGATTTCCATGTTGTTCTTGGTCTTCTAACCCGCCGTGCACCCTGAGGATTCCATTCAAAGGAATGCTTTGCAATTTCATCGTTTGGTTTTCTCAGTATGTGACCAATCCAACGCCATTTACGCTTTCTTATGCCGACGTCCAGCCGCTCTTGAATTGTCCTGCGCCACAATTCCTCATTTGATATTATTTGTGGCCAGCGAATCTTTAGGATGTGGCGACGACATCGATTCACAAAAGCCTGCAATTTCTTCGAAATGGGAGACGTGACTTTCCAGGTTTCACAAGCATATAACAGCATGGATTTGACATTGGATTTGAAGAATCTCAACTTAGTACGTAAGGAGATTTGACTAGATTTCCAAATTGGGGACAGAGTACTGAAGGCAGCACGAACCAAGCCTTATTAATTCTACTTTTAACGTCCAGATCTGTACCGTCAAGGTAGTTAAACTGTTCGAATTTTTCCACTGGCATATCCTGTAGAATAATACACTGCTGTGGAGCATTATTTTGGTCCTTTTGCTGTTTATTCTAAGGCCACTCGACCCTCCTTTCTCTTGCAATATTTGGCACATCCCGTTGAGCCTATAGCTGTTAATTGCCAGGAGACATACATGTCATCGGAATAGTCTAAGTGACTAGTCTTTAAAAAGGTCTACATTGAATGCCCTGTCGCTCCGTTGTACCAACGTCGTCCATCGCCAGCAGGAAGAGAATTAGAGGTAGAACGTCCTTTTGATGTTTTTGCTTTAACTGAGACTAATTTAAATAGTAATTTCAATAATAATGAGTTTTTACTCCAGATTTCAATGTTTACCGAAAGGATGGTCTTCTAGACTTGATGGAACGGGTTGGAAGAGGTGTTCTTATAGCGGTACATTCTAGTTATGATAGTTCCTTTTTTGACATACCTAATACTGATAATATCGAGTTGATCTGTGTAAAAATCAATGTCAAACACAAAAGTATTTTTGTTTTGTGCTGCTATCTGAGGCCTTGTAGCCCAATCGAAAGTTATCAAAATTTAATCAGCGCAATAGACTTCCTGTGTGAGGCCATGGAGGTACACGACAGTTTATTGCTCTTGGGTGATTTCAATCTTCCCAACCTGATATGGTCACGATCCGAGGATGACTCTCACTTTGTTACTGAGAATTCAACAACTCAAAAGGAAATATTGTTTACTGACAATCTGTCTGATTCTGGTCTACTTCAGATTAGCAATATTAAGAACAACCTGAATAGACAACTAGACTTATTTTTGTGAATGATGCTAACAACTGCATTGTTGAAGAATGCAGCCAAACTCTTTCTACTATTGATCTCTTCCATCCCCCATTATCCTTAATTTATGCTTTCGAACACGATTATATGAATATTGAGGCTGATAATACATATCGTTTCAATTTCCGTAAAGCTGACTTTACCAAACTCAACGAACTCCTGAGTAATATTAATTTTGATTCAATTTTTAATTCTAATTTAAATAATAGTATCGATGCTCTTGCCACTAATTTTTATTCAGTAGTTTTTGATTGTTTTTTTCTACCTGTACCTTATGGGCCCCAGAAAAATACATTGTCATCACCTCCGTGGTATACAAAGGAGCTCCGTACGCTGCGCAATTCCCGAAACTGTCTCTGGCAAAAATATTTGAGATCTAGAACAGAAAATGACTTCTCGTTTTACATAGTTACGTATAATGAATTTTCAACTCTTTCTAAAGTGTTACCTATATGATGCTTATATCCATCAGATGCAATTCGATATTATCACTGGTCTCAAACGATTTTGGCAATTTATTAATTCAAATAAATAGTCTGATGGTTATTCAACTACTCTCAACTATTTAAATCATTCTTCTAATGATTCTAAAATTATAACTAATTTATTTGCAAATTTTTTCGGTCTTGCCTTTTCTGAAAGTGATTTTGAGCCAAATTTAAGTTACTTTAACTATATGAATAATTGTAATCAAACATCTTTGGTATCAATTAAAATTAATGTTGATGATGTGGTCCACAAGATAAACAATCTCAAGGATGATTTCTCATCAGGTCCAGACGGTTTGCCAGCGATTGTTTTAAAGAAATGTGCAGCCAATCTGGCTCAGCCTCTGGCAGCTCTTTTCCAAAAATCTATTTCTTTTGGCATTTTTCCGTCGTTGTGGAAGAATTCTTTTATCATTCCTATGCACAAAAAGGGATGTAAAGCAGATATTGCAAACTATAGGCCAATCGCCAAATTATCTTGCATTCCTAAACTTTTCGAAAGCATTGTCTTTGATAGTGTATACTTTCATTGCAAGTCAATTTTTTCCACTAAACAGCACGGGTTCCTTAAAGGTAAATCTACGACCACTCACTTGACAGAGTTTGTTTCTTTTACTTTGAACGCAATGGAAAATAAAAATGAAGTTGACGTCATTGTCACAGATTTTAGCAAGGCATTTGATAAAATCTCACACAAAATTATATCGTTTAAATTAAAGGCTCTTGGATATCCTCCTGGCTTCATTCAATGGATGGAATCTTACTTATCAGATAGTAAATATCAGGTCTTGTTTAGATCTTCTGTATCAGATCCTTTCATTGCGAAATCAGGAGTCCCTCAAGGCAGTCATCTGGGCCCAATAATTTTTATTCTAACGATTAATGACGTGGAATCTGTGATTAAGCATTCGAAACTTTCTACCTACGCGGATGACATGAAAATCTTTAGGGTAATATCTTCACCTAACGATGCTATACCTCTTCAGAACGACCTGAATAATTTTTTATTTGGTGTCAAAAAAATAATTTAGAACTTAATGTCGGTAAATGCCAAGCCATCACATATTCCCGCAAACGTTCTCGCCCACCACCACGAGAATACTATATTAATGTAGATCTTGTTTCCAGAGTAACAACAATTCGGGACTTAGGTGTTATTTGTGATAATGAGCTCAATTTCAGATCCCATTATGACAACATAGTAACTAGGGCTTACTCTGCTCTTGGTTTTGTCAAGCGTTGGTCTAAGGAGTTTTCAGTTCCCTACGTAACGGAATCTCTTTATACAACCTTTGTACGACCTTTACTTGAATATGCTAGTCAAGTATGGTCCCCTTACCACATTGTGCACATCAATAGACTAGAGGCAATTCAGCGTAGATACCTCCGCTTTGCTCTTAGGGGACTCCCATGGGTTGACAGCTACAACTTGCCCCCTATCATGATCGGTTGCAGCTTATTAACTTACAATCCCTTCAAATGCGTCGTGAAGTAGCTGACGTAATTTTTGTCCATCAAATTTTGTCTGGTGTTACTGATTCTTCTGCCCTCCTTGAAGCAATGAGTATTAACACCAACTCACATTCTGTAAGATCAGTACCCCAATTCCATCAAGCACCTCACAGAACTGATTATGGCAGGAATTAACCAGTTACTAGAATTTTGAGGGAAGTAAATTCTTATTCAAATATTTTTGACTATAATCATAGCAAGATCACACAGAAAAAACTTCTTTATTGTTCCTCCTATAATTTAGTTGAAACTATTTAGTAAAGCCTGAAAAATTTAACTAACTACTACATAGAGAAACTGAAACTACAAACTCAACGAACTTAACAAATGCCTTAGCATGCTATTCTATTTTAATGTTTTACTATTTTTAATTTGACTTTTAACTAGAGATCTGCTTTTGCTTTTGGTCCTATTTTAAATTTAAATTTGTTTTTATTTTTTCATTCTTTTTTTTTCCTTTCTTAATTTTTTTTATTTTTAACTTTTTTTCACTTTATGTAACTGCTTGCATTAAGCAGACCCATCCTTTTTCTCTCAGGATTCGTATCGCATTTAAAAGAAGTTATTGTGTTATTCTGCATCAGTTCAACATAATAACTATCTATCCTTATTTTCTATTTAAAATAATTTGTATGTATTAAGTACCGATATGACTTGCAATCGAAATTGCTGTCATACTCGGTTTAAATGGACCCCAGCGCGTGCGGGATCTGGGGGGGAAAGAGGCGTGGGATTATTTATTTATTTATTTATCCCCTTTTCTCACACCCTGTTGCACTACGAAGGAGTCGGAGAGCTCATTGTGTAAAACAAAACACCTTGCGTTGTTGTAGGACTCTTTAATAATGGCAACAATTTTTGGCGGAATTCCTCTACCAAGCAACAATCTCCATATACATTCTTGGTTAACTCGATCGAAGGCCTTCTCAAAATCCACGAACATGAGGTAAGGCGGTGATTGAAATTCCATCGAGTGCTCGAGGACGATACGCAGGGTGTTGATACGGTCGACACACAATCGACCATTGCGGAAGCCAGCTTGATTCCTCTTGAGTGTAGACTCGATTCTATCCTTTATTTGCTCGAGAATGATTGTTTCCATTAGTTTTGGGAAAACGGACAAAACGGTGATACCACGCCAATTGTTGCAATTCTTAACGTCACCTTTCTTTTGCAGCTTAACAATCACATCATTATTCCAGTCCTTGGGATAGCTTTCGTTTTCCCAAATGATTTGTATCAACGGATGTTAAATACTGGCCGCTGTTACGGGATCGGCTTTCAGGGATTCAGCTGGTATTCCGTCCAGTCCAGCTGCCTTGTTGATTTTGAGGAGATTTATCGATGTTTGGATTTCCGATTCTGACGGGGGTCCGATGTCAATACCCTTATATAGGACCTGCGCAACTCGTTAAGTTGGGGCTCTTCAGCACTCTGCTCAACTGAATCCTCATTTAGCAGGGCACAAAAATGGTCCTGCCATCTACGTAGCTGATCCTCAATTGATACCAAAAGTGTGCCATCCACATCCATTACAGGATGATTGGTGTTGCTTTTTTTCCCAATAACATCTTTGGCTATTTGGTACAATTCCTGGATATCTCCTCTTCTTGCAGCGCTCTCCGCATTATCTGCGAGTCCATCTAATCTCACCCTCTTGTCAAGTCTCACACAGCGATAGACCATCTTATGTGCAATGCGATACTCGCTTCGCAATTCAGCCTTTCGTTGCACAAGTGCTTCGACAGTTATTTGCTTTTTCAACGATTTGCGAAGTTCAATTTTATCCCAGGTGTCTTGGGATATCCAAGAGTCTCGGATCCAGCCTCCATAAAAACACTTTTTATTTCACCCCATATCTCATCAATTGTTGATTGCTGGATTCCGTTTAATGACGAGGCTCTGTCGTTAAGTGTGGTGACATAGTTTCGACATATGTTGGGGTCATTTAAAGCATTCGTAATGAGTTTTGAGCTCCTTTCTGCATCATCAGAGCCAAATGGTGGTTGCTTCCCACATCGGCACTTGTTATACTTCGGACATCACACATTGACTTCCTCCATCGCTGCTGATTCATGATATGATCAATATGGTTTCGGTTGGACCATCCGGATTTTTTTGTACGTCTTATGCTTAAATACAGTCCCACCGAAATGTTAACAGGCAAGTCGCCATTTTCGTTCCATGACCCAAAGCCATTTTTTCCCATCACGCGTTCCAGCTTGTAATTGTCTGAACCGACTTGGGCATTGAGATCTCCCTTGACGACTATGGTGTTGGCTCTCGAAACATTCCTGTAAACCGAGTTAAGATGAGGGTAGAACGCGGTTTTGTCTTCCTCGGTCACTTCATTTGTTGAGGCGTAGCACTGAATTATTGTGACGTTACGAATTTTTGAACGAAACCTTGCTGTCATTAATCTCGTAGAAATGGGTGCCCAGGAAATCATACTACCCCTCGCTTCTTCGTTCAACATTATTCCAACACCATGCAGTCTTTGGCCACCCTCTCTTTCATTCTCCCCGGAATAAAGCATTCTCGTTTGTCCAGTGTCAGATGTGCATTCAGTTCTTCCTCTTTAACTAACGGGTGATTTTTTAAGAGGCTTAGAACTTAAAAAAAAAAAAAAACACAAAAAATTCGAAAAAATGAATGAAATATTTATTTGAATCGATAGTTTGAACCTTGCAATTTAATGTTTAAAGATAATTTCATGCAAATGTTGACCGCGGCTGCGTCTCAGGTAGCCCATCCGCTGAGTCCAATTTTGGCATACTCTTTCACACATATCGGACGGTATCTCACGAATGAATGCATGGATGTTGGCTTCCAGTGCGTCAATCGAAGCGGGCTTGTCCCTATAGACATTAGCCTTGACATACCCCCACAAAAAATAATCTAATGGTGTCAAATCGCACGATCTAGGCGGCCAATTGACCGGCCCGAAACGTGAAATTAACTGTTCACCAAACTCGCCTCGCAATTGCGCCATTGTTTCGCGTGCTGTGTGGCATGTGGCACCGTCTTGTTGAAACCACATATCATGCAAGTCAAGAACTTCCATTTCGGGCAAAAAAAAGTTTGTTATCATCGCTCGGTAGCGTTCACCATTGACAGTAACGCTGCGATTCGCATCATCTTTGAAGAAATATGGCCCAATAATGCCGCCGGCCCATAAACCGCACCAAACAGTGGCTTTTTCGGGATGCATTGGTAGCTGTTGCAATGCTTCTGGCTGATCTTCACTCCAAATGCGGCAATTATGCTTATTTACGTACCCATTCAACCAAAAATGAGCCTCATCGCTGAACACAACTTTTCGATAAAAAAGCGGATCCTCGGCCAGCTTTCCAAGAGCCCATTCACCAAAAATTCGGCGTTGTGGTAGGTCGGCTGGCTTTAGTTCTTGCACCAGCTGTATCTTAAAAGGCTTTACGCCCAAATCCTTCCGCAAAATTTTCCACGTAGTGCTGTAACAAAGGCCTAACTGCTGGGAACGGCGCCGAATCGACATTTCGCGGTCTTCTGTCACACTAGCTGATACGGCCGCAATATTTTCTTCACTACGCATAGTACGTAAACGTGTTGGTGGTTTAATGTCCAACAAAGTAAATTTGGTGCGAAATTTGGTCACAATCTTTCGAATAGACTGCTCAGAAGGTCGAGAATGCCGACCATAAAATGGAAGCAGCGCGCGATGAACATTTCGAACCGAGCACGAATTTTGATAGTAAAATTCAATAATTTGCAAGCGTTGTTCATTTGTAAGACGATCCATGGTTAAATTGCAAACCAAACTGAAGCTGTTTGACAGTGACACAAGGTACTAAACACACGTCAGCTGTCAAAACCAGTGTTGCCAAAACCAAACCAGCTAAAAAATCACCCGTTAGTTTCGCTTATGCCCAAGGTACTGATCTTTACGCGAAGCATTTCATGCTCAACCCGCTCGTATCTACCTTCGCTGTACAAGGATCGAACGTTCCATGCTCCCATTTTCGTACGTATGCGGTAGCCAAAGGTAACATTTTCACTTCTTGAAAGACTTCTTCTATTTGTTGACGATTCATTCATTATTACCATAGCGTCTTGATAGACGCTCGTACATTAAAGATGCCGCACCCCTAAATCTGATATGCGGTTTACTACAACCGAAACTGCAGATTACCCATAAAAAGATTACCACTTGGGGACTCATTTCCATTTGTTGTCATAGTTCATGTATTTGCATATATCCTTCCACCACGGTGTTTTTCGAGATACGATTAATAACATACATACGCTCAGATTTGACAGGCACACCCGCCTTTTGTATGGTCAAACACATAACTGCTTGAGGCCGCCCAGTATGGGAAAACGCCTTTTGTAGCCACCCAATATGGGTTACAGATGCTACTTGCTGCTGCTGTTGGCCTTTAAAAAAAAGGCTCCTCCGCCACCAGTCTATCATGCCGTTGACCGCCACCTGCAGCTCACCCGCCTTTAGGGGGCTTTTAATCATCCCCAGGACAAGTTTGTGCCCTGACCAGCAGTGGTGTCCTAGCACTCTCCAGTACTTTTAGAGAGCAAATTTAAATTGTACTTTGATGAAATTAAATTAAATTGAAGTTAAAAACGATGTTGCATCACGAAATTTTAGTCGCAAGCCTCAGATTCAGATTCAGCAATCCCCGAAAATATAGAGCAGGAAAAAAGCAAAACTATACTCCACAATTTGCATGGTAAACACACACTGGGCGAAAGGTTACACAAAAACTTTAATTTGGAGAATATTTATGTTTAATTTAATAAAGATTTATAAGGTTCATTTTTTTACCTATAGAGAAATTGATATACCCAACACACTTGTACGTCAGTAAAATTGTATGAATTTATTGTTATACAGTGGTAGCCATAAACGCACTTTATCAACCATAATATTTTTTGTAAGCACCAGCGTGCGTGGCTTGTGTCGTTGGTCTTTGACAGGTGACATGTTTGTTCTAAATATGAGTTTCCTTGAACGCGAACAGTTTATAAAACACCGTTATTTTAGAAAATTCATTTATAGTCGACATTTTTGCTGGACACGAAATAAGAAACGATAAAAGAATTGGTAAATTAAAAAATAAAGAAAATTATTATCAATGTTAGTTGATTGTTTTCAGTTTTTTTTTTGATTATTTTTATAATATTAATATTAATTAATTGAAAATACAGCGACGAAAATGGGCAAAAATAAGTCTTGTAGTCCAGAACTCCGGAAGCTCATAGTGCGGTGCTATCAAAACGAAAACGAGTCAATTGATTCCATAGCAAAAAGATTAAGTTGCTCGAAAAAGATGGTATTTGATGCTATTCAAGTCAATAAAAGGACTGGGCAGCTTTGAAAACCCAAAAAGAAAACCAAAAGATCGAAAATCCACGCCAAAAGAGGACAGATGGATATGCCAAATTAGCAAAGCTGATCCTTTTTTGACTTCTGCAAAAATAAAAGAGGTTGTTTCGCCCCAATTGGGTCAAGAGCTATCAGCTAGAACCATAAGGTGCCGACTTCTAGAATATGGGCCACGTGGATGCGTTGCCAGGAAAAAACCACATGTTTCCAAAAAGAATTTGAAGAGGCGTTTGATGTTTGCTAAGCTTCACGCAAATAAAGCCATGGGATTCTGGAATAACATACTTTGGAGTGATGAATCCAAATTTAACTTGTTCCTCAAAAGTTCCCCAAAAAATTCTGAGGAACTTTTTGAAAATATAAAGGAGGTCTGGGAGAGTATACCAACCCCCATCAAGATGCCGCGCCTTGGTAGAAAGTATGCAGGCAAGATTAGCTGCAGTGACAAAAAATAAGGGATTCCCTACAAAATATATATTTTTCATCGAATATTTTTTATGGCCAGGTGCGATTTGGGCTAAATAAATAATATTAATTTTTTACTGTTAGTGTCACGCTTTTATTTTTTATGATATATTCAGAAGTGTACTATATGTCATGGTCTATTAAAAGAACCACTAACCAACCTCAACAAATTTCCTAAAAAAAAGTTATGCAATTTAACATTGTTACAAAATTCTTGTTTCTAATTCTATGGCCACCACTGTATGTACATATATGTACCTATGAAATTACTATATTTGATGCCATGACTCACAGTCGTTTTGCTACTTCTAATTGTGCGGTAAGAAAATAAAATCTACGATTTATTTTGTGTGAACCAGTTGCTCCAGCCACCTTATTTACGATGTTCATATGATAAAAAGAAGAATACTTATGTATGTATGTATGTGAAGAAGTACTATTAGTTTTCATAAGAACAGAATGAGCTTATTTCCAAACTCGAAGATGAAGCTCTTCAAGTGTTGATACGAAATTAAATCTTTTATTTTGAAGTTCATGTCAATCTTTTAGGTGAAACTTAGCTCAACTTAATTCTCTTAACTTTTCTAACTATAAGAGCAGTTACGTAGACCCCAGCCTTAAAATTAAACAAACCAAATCAAAAGAGGCACATCGTGCATTTCATTTCATTAATTTCAAATCGTATTTATTTGGTCACTTCATTATTTCTATATAGTGAATCACAAAATCGCCAGAGGAGGCAAAAATTGTGAAAATGAATCCAAAAACCTTCTTCTTCACGTTTTGTTTATAGAAAATATATTTTTGTTTGTATCGCATTAATTTTATTGATTTTATTTTGCTGTCTCACAGTCATTTGTGAAAACAAAGACAAATAAATGCAAATGGACTTACACATTTTTATCTTTGATACAAATGTACCACGATTTATAACAATTAGCATTCGATTAAAAAAAATGTCGATAAAGTAAAATATGTACATGTTATTTGTCTTCTTCAATATACATAATGTTTATCAATCTAAAATATGAACAGAGAAACACTGAAGAATATTATTTGATTCAACATTTCTAGTTAACTTAGCTTAGCAAAAGGAAGATAACATTTGAGGAGGCCTCAATTTGTTTTTCTTTATAAGATCGAACCATGTTAACTTCTATCGTTAGATTAAACGGTCCTGGAGGGTTATTAGAAAATACCAATGAATGTCATTCATTACGAAATATTTCATATTTTCAAACATGGGTCGTTATCGTAATGGTTCAACGAGGGACTAGGACATAAATTTGAAGTTCTTACTTGCGATATATACATAGGTACTTTATGACAAGTTATGCATTCGTAAAAAAAATGAACTCGAGATATTAATCAGACTTGTAATTACATACGATGATAGGGAAGACAAAAAAAGTGAGTCTCGCAACTTTGTCTGTCTGTCGGCCTGTCAATTGGGCTACAGCTGAAACAGCTGGATTGATTTTCTTCAAATTTGGTTCACAGTGTTTTTTGGTTATTCCCCCCACACATTTTTTTTTTCATTTTTTTTTTAAGAACCAAAAGTAAGGATACCTGCCATTCAATTTTCTTTAGCAATTTTACATAATCGTATTTTTCTCAAAAACGGCTCCACAGCTTAATTTATTTTCATACCATTACTTTTAGTAAAGGCTACCTTTGGGTAGGGAACCATTTTTCAAAAAATGATTATTAATGGTACCTCCCAAAGAAGCATTTTTTATTTTTTATTTTCATCAAAACAGTATGATTGATTTCAATAATTTTTTTTATTCAGAAGCTTCCAAAATATATTGATAGTATTGTGCACAGTACACATATTATCATCATCATCATCAAGTCCTGTAACCCCGGTTGGGGCATAGGGCGCCAACAAATCGTTTCCATCCTTCTCGGTCTGCAGATAGATATTTTAACTGTGGCCACGTCTTTCTCTGGGAGTCTGCTTCTGCTAGAACTGTTGATTTCCATGTTGTTCTTGGTCTTCCAACCCGCCGTGCACCCTGAGGATTCCATTCAAATGACTGCTTTGCAATTTCATCGTTTGGTTTCCTCAGTGTGTGACCAATCCATTGCCATTTACGCTTTCTTATGTCAACGTCCAGCCGCTCCTGGCTTGTCCTGCGCCACAATTCCTCGTTTGATATAATTTGTGGCCAGCGAATTTTTAGAATATGGCGTAGACAACGGTTCACAAAAGCCTGCAATTTCTTTGAGATGGTAGTCGTGACTTTCCAGGTTTCGCAAGCATATAACAGCACGGATTTGACATTGGATTCGAAGAATCTCAACTTTGTGCGCAAGGAGATTTGACATGATTTCCAAATTTGGGAGAGAGAACCGAAGGCTGCGCGAGCTTTATTTATTCTACTTTGAACGTCCAGATCAGTACCACCATTTGCTGAAACAATACTTCCAAGGTAGTTAAATTGTTCCACCTCTTCAACTGGCGTCTCCTGTATTAAAATACGCTGATGTGTGGAGCGGCCTGTGAGCATTATTTTTGTCATCGGCATAGTCTAAGTGGCTAAGCCTTTCAAACGGTCTCCATTGAATGCCCTGCCTCTCTGATGTTCCAACGCTGGCCGTCAAGACATCGTCAATCGCCAGTAGAAAGAGAATTGGCGATAGAACATCTCCCTGTCTCACACCCTGCCGCACTTCGAAAGAGTCGGATAGCTGCCCATTGTGTAAAACAAAGCATCTTGCGTTGTTATAGGACTCTCTTATAATGGCAACAATTTTTGGGGGAATTCCTCTACCAAGAAGTGATCTCCATATACATTCACGGTTGACTCGGTCAAAGGCCTTCTCAAAATCCACAAACATGAGGTAAAGCGGTGATTGAAACTCCGCAGACTGCTCAAGAACGATACGCAGAGTGTTGATATGGTCGACACAAGACCGCCCACTGCGGAAACCAGCTTGATGCCTCTTGAGTGTAGACTCGATTCTAACCTTTATCCGCTCCAGAATGATGGTTGCCATTAATTTTGGAAAAACGGACAAAACTGTAATACCTCGCCAATTGTTGCAATTCTTAAGATCACCTTTCTTTGGCAACTTAACAATTACACCATCCTTCCAGTCGCTGGGATAGATTTCATTTTCCCACACAGCTTGTATCAACGGGTGTAAAATACTAGCCGTTCTGACAGGGTCAGCTTTCAGGAACTCGGCTGGTATACCATCAAGTCCAGCTGCTTTGTTGTTTTTGAGAAGATTTATCGAAGATTGAATTTCCAGTACTGTAGGGGGCTCGATGTCAATACCCCTATATGATCTACGCATCTCGTTAAGCTGGGGCACTTCAACACTCTGCTCGACAGAATCCTCATTAAGCAAGGCACAAAAGTGCTCCTTCCACCTGCGCAGCTGATCCTCGATTGATACCAAAAGTGTACCATCCACATCCATTACAGGATGATTGGTGTTGGTTTTCTTCCCGACAACTTCCTTGGATATTTGGTACAATTCCCTCATGTCTCCTCTTCTTGCAGCGTTTTCCGCATTTTCTGCGAGACCGTCTAACCTCACCCTCTTGTCTCGTCTCACACAGCGATAGACCATCTTATGTGCTTAGCGATACTCTCTTCGCAATTCAGCCTTTCGTTGAGCATCTGCTTCGGCATTTATTTGCATCTTCAACGATTTGCGAAGCTCGATTTTATCCCAGGTGTCTTGGGATATCCAAGAGTCTCTAACTCTCGACTGCTTGGGTACAGTTTCGGATCCAGCATCCATAAAAACACTTTTTATATCACCCCACATCTCATCAATTGTTGAATGTTGTATTCCGTTTAATGACGAAGCTCTGTCGTTAAGGTTGGTGACATAGTTACGACATATGTTGGGATCACTTAAAGCATTTGTATTGAACTTCGAATTCTTTGCTGCACCCTGTGATTGACGTTGTACAGCTGCCGTTCGTAGCTTGAGACTCATGAGAACCAAATGATGGTCCCTTCCAATGTCGGCATTTCTTATGCTCCGAACATCGCACATTGACTTCCTCCATCGCTGCTGAATCATGATGTGGTCAATTTGGTTTTCAGTTTGACCATCCGGATGTACCCAGGTGATTTTGTTGCAAGTCTTTTGTTTAAACACAGTTCCACCCAGTACAAGACGATTAGCGTTACAAAAATCGACCAGCAAATCGCCATTTTCATTTCGTGACCCCAAGCCATTTTTCCCCATGATGCGTTCCAGACCGTAGTTGTCTGATCCGACTTGGGCATTGAGATCTCCCATGACAATTATGATGTCGGCTCTTGGAACACCACTGTAAACTGAGTTAAGATGAGTGTAGAAAGCGGTTTTGTCTTCCTCGGTCGCTTCATTTGTGGGGACGTAGCACTGAATTATTGTGACGTTGCGAATTTTTGAACGGAACCTTGCTGTCATTATTCTTGCAGAAATGGGCGCCCAGGATATAAGACTACGCCTTGCTTCTTCGTTCAACATAATTCCGACACCATGCAGCCTTTGGCCACCCTCTCTTTCATCCTCCCCGGAATACAGCATTCTCGTTTGCCCAGAGTCAGCTCTGTATTCGGCTCTTCCTCTCCACCTAGTTTCACTGATGCCCAGGATACTGATCTTAAGGTGAAGCATTTCACGCTCAACCTGCTCGTATCTACCTTCGCCGTACAAGGATCGAACGTTCCATGCTCCGATTTTCGTACGTATGCGGTAGCCAAAAGTATCATTTGCTCTTCTTAAAAGACTTCTTCTATTTGTTAACGATTCATTTATTGTTATGGCGTCTTGATTGACGCTGGTACACGAAAGATGCCGCACCCCCAAATCCGATGTGCGGTTTACAGCAGCCGAAGCTGCAGAAGGATTCTCCATAAAATGGTTACCTCTTGGGGACTCATTTCCAATTGTTGTCATATTTCATGTAATAGCATATATCCTTCCACCATGGTGTTTTACGAGATACGATTAATAACATACATAAGCTCAGATTTGACAGGCACACCCGCCTATTGTATGGTCAAACACATACCTAACTGCTCGAGGCCGCCCACTATGGGAAAACAGACGCCTTTTGTAGCCGCCCAATATGGGTTACAGACGCTACCTGCTGCTGCCGTTGGCCTTTTAACAAAAAAAAAAACGCTCCTAGCTAACCAGACTGTCATGCCGTACTTTTTGGAGGGCATATATGTACACATATTAAAGGTAATATATTCCGAGTTTTCATTTTCTTTCAAGTTCGCGCATATGTCAAAATCTCAGAGACCCCTGTCAGTTCATTGTGTGTGTACTGTGACATGTTCAACACTTTCCAAATTTTACATTTAGCCAGTTTATATTTCTTGAGCGCTCAGTAATTTTTCTCCTTTCTTTGACAGAGCCGGAGGATAAAATATAAACAGGATTCCTCAAATAGAAGTCGAAACATCTCTCTTTTTCTTTTCTTCTAATGTAATTAACTGCGACAAAATATAATTGAGCAAGCGAATCCAAAAAATTTCAGTCTCAGTTTTTAAGGGGAAATGTGAGGAATTTTTGTGAGGAATCGTGTTTATATTTCAGAGTCCTCTGAGCCCTCTGAGATCTCAGAAATATAAACTGGCCAATTTAGATTTTCAGTTTTCTCAATTTTCCAAGCCTCTGATTGGCCAGAATTCAGAAATCTGAAGATTTAGTACTGAAATTGAGGCATTGAATGTACCCATTGTCAATTTGACAAGGTCTCTGAGAATTAATTTGTTTTTTTTTGTTCAGTATCTGACAACCGATTTTTGAAAACATGCGCAATTATATTACCTTTAATATGTGTACTGTGAGTATTGTGTACCAAAATTAAAAAAAAATATTTTTTGGATTTTTAAAAATGTTTCAATTTTTTTTGGAAACTCGATACTTTAGAATTCTTTAGTTCTTACTCTCTAAAATATTTTAAGAAAAAAATTTACTTTTATGAAAAAATTACGGTACCTTCCATACAAAAGTTAAAAACCGTTAAGGAAAATATTTTTTTTCTCAAAAATAGCTTCTTCGATTCTGATTAAGCATTTTCCGTATGCTTAAATTAGAACGATCTACTACCAAAAATTATAAAATTTTACGCTTAGCAACTATTAGTAGTACCTCTCATAGAATGCTTTTATTTATTTAGAATTTTCTCATTATCAGCCGAACGGATTTAGATTATTTTTTTTTTGTAAAAGTAAATGTTAAAACAAAACTAATGATCCTTGAATGAACTCTGTACGATGATTTTCTGAAGTACATTTTTCATTTGAAAAAAAGTACTTTTTTCCAAACAAAATTGAATGTCTCAAAAACTGTCCAATGGTTTTGCTTGAAAAAAAATGTGCTTATTAAGGACATAACAGGGTATATTTCCATAAAGTTTCATTTAAATTGAACTATTTTTGAGAAAATAAAAAATAAAAAACAAAAACAAGCAAAAATTACGGTTTTTCACCAATATCTCGGAAATTTTGAGGTTACGTTAAAAAATGATTCGTATAAAAGTTGTAGATTTTTGCGTGATCTACAACATTTTCATTGAACACTTTTCATTTTGGGTTCAACTTTAGTCGGAAAACGCAATAATACAATTTCCCCCCTCTTTTTCACCCCCTAAATCCCTCCTCCAACTCCGCTCCTGGGAAATAGATTATTTTTACATTCCTTATAGCCCCCTTCACCATTTTCAATCGTTAAACTGCTGTTAACAATTTTTCTTTTTTTCGAGTAAAAATACATATGTTAATAAGCCTGCACTATATATCGTCACCTGATTGCAAGAACTAGGTAACTCAATTTCATAAATTTCGGAGATATAGAAACTGGCTACCAGAGCAAGATGAAAAGTTTTAATTTGTATGTTCCTTAAACTTCACAAATATCCTACATTTGTCTATGGTAGAAAAAGATTGGACTGAAAGTCTTTAAAACTGTAAAAAATAATACCGTTTTTGCCGATATATTATAAAAATAGAAAATTGAATTACCTAGTTCTTGCAATCAGGGGACGATATGTACAAATCTCAAATAAGTTCAATTAATATTGCATATACAAATTTTCACAATTTTTTTTTTCTAATTTTAAAAAAAGTTTAAAATTATTTTGTTGACAATTCGATATCTTAAAAACGGGTTGACAATTTCTTAATTTTATTTTTATACGCACATAAATAAATACTTAAGAATTGCATACCAAATTTTTCCTTAAAAATGTTTTAAGAATTTGATACACACAAAATTCTTTTTTTTTTAAACCGCTGCGCTCCAACGATTTAAAAAATTGTTTTTACATACATCATAATATTCAATCAAGAATTAAGATGGCGTTCTTTTTTCCCACCTCAAACTATCAATAGAGTTATTTTAGCTAATTTAAATATCGTATTTATTGCTTTTAAACATTTTTCTTATAGTGGGGCTGTTATTGAGACCAACCTTTCATTTTGACCTGCCAAGGTGGCAACACTGTCAGAAAGACAAGAAAAGGGTTGACACAATCCCGAAATGTTGCTTATAAATCGAAAACCAAGGGTCGGACGATGACCCGAGAACTCCCATTTGATTCAGCACACTTGAAACCATAGGACCACATTATTGTTTTTCTCCCACCCCTCCCCTTGTCCGAAGAGGGTGAAAAAAGTCGTTCTGGGAAAGAAAAGTTGAAAATCCAAGAGAAGTTAGAAAAATATTTTTATTAATAAAATTTAAAGATGGTGTCGACGCAGAATTTCACAATCTACTACATTACATCCAAAGTTGATTGAAAACATACTTTGGTTTTTTTTAAAAACCCACTTTCAAAGTGCTGGGGAGGGGGGACATGAAAGATTAAGCATATGACACATGTTTTAAGGGTATATTTAATGCCCAATCTTAATAAATCAGAATGAACTCGATACAACCACCTTCAAAAAAGTTATTGCCTTTTTTTTTATAAATGATGACTGAATTTTTAGTGAAACAAGTAAAATATTACCAAATTCTAACAGCATTGACGTGAAACTTGGTCCACATAAATGTTTGATTATTCATGGTTCGGCCAAAGGTCTGGGTTCGATTCCCAGCCACCTAAAGACAGAAATGTTTTTCCCGAGGTACTGCCTCTTGTGAGGAACTGACAAATCCTTCAAGAGTATACTTGTCATGAATAAGTGCTTCTCATCCAGCCGTTCGGACTCGGCAAAAAATTTTAGGTCTCCTCCAGACAACCCTTTCTTGAATTGCGTTAAGGATTGCAAATGTGGAGCCTTACTGCAACCTCTTAGCTTCTGTGGTTCTTCAGAAAAGGGTTGTCATATGCTTACCTTATAGTGAAATTAGTAGTGTTCAAAATTGAAGCAGAGCAATCGATTTCAGCCACTACACTATTTAATGAACTAAAAAATCTGGAATCAAACGCCAAACAGAATACAAAAAAAAACCTAAAATCCCTTTCATGGTTCCTTTGTGAAAATTGTTACATTTATTTAGGTGACTTTAAATGAATAAACTTTTAACATCATCCCCATGGAATATGCTTGAAAGTGCCTCTACACGTCTACACTATCTATCTCACAAATAATTAACAATTGTCAGAATAAAGTGGGACAGAGTTTCAAATTTGTATATGATGAAAATTTGTATGATGAAAATGATCTTCATATTTTCCTTCCAAACTTGCATCCAAACAAATCAGTTTCACCAAAACCTTAAAAATCCAAGTAGGATAGAATGTGTGATGGTTTTAGAACCGATCCTAATTACTTTCATGTAAACATATGTCAAATCGTGTCAGATGTGCTGTCTAGTTATGTGTAATGAAATTTCATATTTTGTATCCACAATATTACATGATGATTTTCTTCAAACTTTTTTGATATTGTGTATTAATACTCGATGGGATATTGTGGAATGGTTATGTTATTAATATGGTCATGGAACTAATACTTCTTTCTTACATTTTTGCCAAACACTTTTTATTAAATCTTCGAACATTACAGATGCAAAATTAAATTAAAATAATTTTGGACAAAACTTGTAAAAAGAAAAACAAACCAACATATTGGAAGCTATCTCTGTTCTATCAATATGGCTATTATAGACATTCCAGTTTCACCCCTAGGGAATTAAGTACTTAAAATTTACTTTATCAAGTTTGAAGGAAATAAGCGTATCTATTTAGGCCCCAGATTGATGTACAGTACAGATGAGCGTGCAGACCGACGACACGACGCGACACACAGTGGGGCTGAGGTTGAAAAAAACTCACATATAAAAGTGCTGAGTTTGGTATTGTGATATACTTTTCTTTTTGTATTTTTCATGAAAAATTCGGCTGTTATAATATTTTTGGGGTTTCAAATTAGGCCTTCAGCCGAAATAATGGTTTAGGCTGAACCTTCGAATTTTCAAGCTCTATAAGTCCTATTTGGGATCATTTCTCCATTTCATAGATTAGGTTTTATTTAAAATGTTTCCTTTAATGTTCATATACACCATACATTCCTTCGTTAGAAGATATTTTACCCTAGTTTTTAGATTACACGGGAAAATAAAGCCAACATTTCCACCTCAGCTTTACAACAAAAAATGCCTTTCCTAAGGTTTCAGTTCTTTCTCATAGTTCCCGTAGAAATATAGATTCTATTAAGATTTCGTTGCCAGGTTCCGCCAGTTTTGGGATTAGTGAATACAGGAATGAAGATCCAATTTTAGATATTAGAAAATATCTCTGAACAAATTTAACCGGTTCAACACAGAAGCAATATTTTTCTGCAATAATCATAACAGCATTTCTGAAAGTTTTACTTTTCTCGTTCAAAAATAGTTTTGCATTGTTGTTTTCACCTGACTATACTTAAACTCAATACAAAATATTCCACAATTATGAAAAAAAAAAAAATAAAACGGACAGTGTCATTCGACTCAGCAGATGCAAATACATACGAAATGATACCTTTTAGAGGTTTTTTTTCCATGAATCGTAGTTTTGACCCTACTGTACAACGTGACATGACCTGACGTGACAGATGGTGTGTCAAACACTAACTTTTTTTAACTTTCCTATAATCGCAATGTATATGATTTGATTAAAACCTCAATATTGTTTTTACACAAAATCAAAAATTGCCCTCTTACGTAGGTTCCGAACAGAAAGTTTAAACTTCGGTATACAACATTATATCCATTGGTAAATATTTTAATACAAAAATTTCAGCATTTGAGCTATAACTTTTTATTATTTTCTATTTCCTCTTCTTTGGCGCCTTTATCAAAGTCCTGTTGTTTAATGGCTGTGGTTTGGTTTGTATGTTCAATGATATTATAAAAAGAAGAAAACAGGATGGTAGGTATTTTTTTCTATCGTCTTCCTTGTAAAAAATCAATAAAAATGAAGGCACACAGAAGTAACGGACTAAATTCTAAATAATAAATATGCATGAATTCTTCATACAAATGCAAATGTTGTGTAAGGATATCGTAATTTGTGTGAATGTTTGATGAAAATCACCTGCAATTTTACTAATTTCTTGGTGTTGCTATCATTAGTGCGAATATAAAGAGTATTGTTTTGAATTATACTATAGAACTTACCGGAAAACTTATAATAACAAAATTTAACTATCAAATATCTTTCAAACGGAACTTTAAATATAATTTTCCTTCAAACCATAGCAAACAAAAAAAGAAGTTTAAAAGTTAGCTAACAATTAAATTTAGTTATGAACAGTTTTTCTGATATGGATGGGGCTTTCTCAAGATTGTACCTAAAAACAGTAAATTTTTCACGTCTGTGAAGTTAGCAGGCCAACTTTCACCCATGGAAATGGGACAGTGACAGGAATTTGCAGTCTTTTTTTGCATTTTTTGCATTTCTATTCTATTCTATTCCGGATTTTGCAGTTCTATCGAGGTTAATTTCAATAATCCAGATACAGGATACAGGTTTTCACTCTGAACGGCAGAGAGCTATTTACCATTGTGAATTGTCAGCGGTTTGTCAGTCAGCAGTGTTAGGAATATAGAAGAAAAGAGACGAGCTTTAAATGAAAAACAAATGAACATAAGAAAAAAAGAGACTGACGGTTTTTGCACTAACCCGCATCGTTTTATTTTTACGAGGTGAACCATATGGGTTATGGGCGATAATAGCCGTTTTCCTTTCGAGGTGGCGAAGTACTTACGAGTAGATGAAAACCCTAATCTAGTACTACCAACTGCACATGCTCTCATGCGCGAGTAGATACATTTTACATGGGAAAGCAGTTTGATGTGTTCCATTGAAAAAAGCTGGCAAAGTACTTGCAAGTACTTCGCCACCTCCAAAGGAAAAGGCCTAATAAAACGCGGCTAATATGAAGTAAGTAGGTCACATCGTGTATCTCACGAATCAAGCATGCTAGGAACTTGCAGTAGGGCCCAAGTTTGCAGTTTTTTTTGCATTTCAGGAATAAGCCAAAGGGCAAAGTTTTGAAGTCCTGTTTTTTGAAAAAAATTTCATAAAATAAAATAAATAAATTGGGTGGCGCAACAGCTCGTGGAGAACCAGGGCCTAGTGACTTATAACTCACAACCATTCCTGTGTGCGTCTTTGTTGGCAAGAATGGAGGGGACCTAAAGTTTTTTGCCGAGTCCGAACGGCTAAATGAGAAGCACTTTTTCATGACAAGTATACTCTTGAAGGATTTGTCAGTTCCTCACAAGAGGCAGTACCTCGAATAAAACATTTCTGTTTTTAGGTGGCACGGCTGGGAATCGAACCCACACCTTCGGCATGATAGTCCTACGCACTAACCATCATGCCACGAGATACTACGAACAAAATTTCATACTTCACTGTTAAGTTAGCAGGTCAGTATACATTTTTTTTAAATTGAGGACTTCAAATTTTGAACCTAGTCATCGTTGAAATGCAAAAAAACTGCAAATTTGGAGTCTTACTACAAGTTCCTAGCATGCGTGGTTCCTGAGATACACCACGTGACCTGCTAACTTCTCAGTGAATTAAGCAGGTCACTCGATTACACCCTTTTGCGAACTGCAAAATCGGGAATAGAAATGCAAAAAAAATGCAAATTCTGTCAAGGTCCCATTTGCGTGGGTGAAAGTTGCACTGCTTACTTCACAGATGTAAATTTTTCAGCTGACAAATGGTTTTTCTACATAAACATTTATACTTCTTAAAAACACCCTTTAAAATGATATAAACACAAACCTAATTTACTGAGATCAAGGCTATTAAAATCTCTTTTTCTTATAATATGAGAAGTTATTTTGAAGTTAAAGTCAACAGTTTTTGATTTAGTATTAATATATTTAATTTAATAGACGGTGTTCCAAAGACTTATTTAGACATCTGGCTGCCACTTCATGAATGGTGTTGGATGATAAGTTATTACTTGGCAGCTGGCTGCGTAGTTCGCGAGTTTCTTGTGCAATTAGATCGTTTAATGAGATAAAAGACTAACACCTGCAATACTAATAAATCAATAGGCAACCATAGGTATCCTTTTTAAAGGGGTTGTATGGTGGATAAGTAGGAACAATGTTTCTATAATGAAATGGAAATATTGGCTCCAATTTTTTTCGTCTGGAGATACAAATGCCAATTAACAGAGACCATGAGTTGCCTGGCTCATATACCTATAACATATTTGATTTATTGATTCTATTCTTGACTCAAAGAAATTTAAAAATACTTTAATAAGCTTATCAATTTGCCTTAATTTCAAAATACTATCACCAGGGATAGGATTTCACTAGCTTTGCTTTTTTTTACTAGCGTATAGTCGTATAAAAAAGTTTCATATCGACTTTATACAAACACGTTTTATTCGTCCAATGTCCTCCTGATTCCAAATATTACATATTTTTTTAACCTAATTTGCCCTTTTTATAAAAGCTCGTATGTTTTTTGTTTTAAATCGAAAAAAATCATAAAATAAAAAAAGGGTAATTTTGAGTGTCTGTATAAGTGCTTTTGTTTTTAACTAACATTAGCTTTGTTCTAAACTGCCATAGATATTTCTATCATAAATTGATTTGTCTGCAAAATTTCAGGTTAACGCAGGTCAGAAGTCAGATACATAAAAAAAATTCTTGCCTAAGTTGCCACCAAACCACACTTTTTCGGCAATTTGCCTTTTATGAGAGAATTTTATGAAAATTAGATAGGCTGCCAATGTTTGTCTAAAAATCTCTGGAACAAAAGCTATTAAAGAATGTCAATTCGGCAAGTCTTCTCGATTTTAAGAATACCAATGAAAATTTGACAAAAGCGAAAGGCCGATTGCAAATGAAGTGTTGAAGAAGTTCACTGCAAATAGGGTAGTACTGATGAGCAAATACGGGCTATACTAAGTGGTGACGTCAATGTAGAGAGTTTTTATTTAGGTCCCACTTGTTTCTGCTCTAGTAGAGAGGGTTTTTAGGTCCTTCAGGGCGCTTTTAAAAGACATTTGCAGAAGGCTGTTACCCGAAAACTTTAAAAAGCTGTTGGTAGTTAGTTAAATGCTACAAACCATAAGTTATGTCATGTGTATGTTCTCTTAATAAGTTCCTTTTTTTGTCCTCTGAAGAATTTAATTCTGCCCTTTTACTTGCGATATACATGTAGGTACTATAAAAAAATAAATTGAGATAGCAATCATGATAGAGAACACCAAGAAAAGTGGGTGGCACAATTCTGTTTGTCTGTTTCTTCGTCTTCAGCCTAAACGGCTCGAACGATTTTCTTCAAATTTGGTACAGTGGTGATTATGCCAACATGTTTTTTTCATTTTTTTAGAACCAAAAATAACGGTACCTGCCATTCAATTTTTTTATATAAAATTAAATAATCGTATTTTTCTCAAAAACGGCTCCACAACTTTTCTTTAAAAAATCCAATAAATTAAATTTAGTTAAGGCTTCCTTTGGGTGGAAAACCATTTTTCAAAAAATGGTTATTAATAGTAGGTACCTCCCAAAGAACATTTTTTTTCAGGTTCCATTTTCTTCAAAACAGTATGACTGATTTCAAAAAATTTTAATACAGAAGCTTCGAAAAAATATTGTTAATAGTTTTGTGTACCAAAATTAAAAAAAAATATTTTTTGGATTTTTAAAAAATTTTTCAAATTTTTTTTTGGTGAAAACCAAATATTTCGAAAACGACATGATCGATTTTTTTGAAGCTCGATACATATTTAAGAGAGCACTAAAAAAACTGGAAAAATTGTACATTTATGAAAAAATAACGGTACCTTCAATACAAAAGTTAAAAAAAAAACCACAAAGGAAAATATTTTTTTCTCAGAAACGACTCCTACTATTTTGATTAAATTTTTCCCATATACTGAAATTAGGACGGTCTACTATCAAAAATTATAATACTTTGCACTTAGCAACTATTAATATAGTACCTGTCTTAGAACGTTTTTTTATTTTGAATTTTCTCATTATTGGCTGAACGGATTTAGATAATTTTTTTATGTACAAATTTCAAAAAAATTATTAAAATTAAATAATATTGCGTATAAAAATTTTCAAAAAAAAAAGTTTTTGAATTTCAACTTTTTTTTGAAAGTTCGATAGCTCAAAACCGGGTTGACAATTTTTTTTATCTGCAATGTATACTCTAGATTTGCATTCCAAAGTTTGTCCTTAAAAATGTTTTAAGAATTTTATATATAAAAAATAATTTTTTAAAAAACCCCTCCAACGATTTTAAACTTTTTTTTTTTCCATACAATCATATTCAATCAAGAATAAATAGGCATTCTTTTTTTTTTCACCTCAAACTGTCTAAGGACAAGGAGTTGTTTTATAAACATAGTTTCAATATCGTGCTTCTGAAAATTTTTCTCTCATAGTTTCCATGAGAATTTTCTTAAACCTGCAGTGTCTAGAACATAAGAGCAGGTACGTGCGACCCAGTCGTGCATTTTATTTTATTTTATAAACAAAATCTTTTTCCTGTTTTATCACATTTTGTGAGACCTTCTAAAATCCGAATTTAGAAGCTTTATTGCGAAAGATTGCATGTTCTCTAGGGTGGGCCGAAAAACAAATATTTTCGATTTTTAAATCACAATAGCGCGGAAAAGTTGCGGGTGGGGCAGACTTAGAAGGGGTACACAAAAAAAATTAAATTGGTTTATATCTTCCGATCGCGCATGAGCCCTTTACTTTGGCGAAATGAGCAAAAATCACATTTTTTCGATAATTATTTTTCTAGCTTACCTTACTAATTATTGAATTCAAAAGCTTAAGTTAGCTTCAATTTGAACCGATAATTAATTAAAAAAAGAATGGTTCAAATCGATTGAAGTCTTCTGGTAACGCATGTGCCCCAAACTCTGTCAAAATATTGAAAAAATCACATTTTTACGATGATTTTTAATCTTCTTTAACACAGGTTTACAAATATCGGTTAACTTTGTCGACACTTGAAAGTAAGAATCGTTCTAAGTGTAATTTTTTACGCTAAACTCAAATCCGTTATCCGTTTTTCGCTATCAGCTCTGGTTTTCGAGATATTACCGATAGAAAGTGCCGAAAACCCCCTTTTTCGCCATTTTTGGGGTTATGTAACTAATGCGAATTGATTTTGATTTTTTTAATTGTACAGATTTCTAAAAGTACTAATCTTAATCTTCAAAATTCAGCTTTAATCTTTCCAATATCTTTTTTAACTTTTTGAGAGATATTAAATTAGTTATTATTCCTCATCTGACTACATATAATTTAAAAAATGCTTTCTCTTTGCCTTAAGTTGTTTTCGACAGGAGCAGGTAAACTATGTTCCAAAAATAGCTTTTAGTGTAGATTTCAAATCTGAAATCCATTTTTTGCTATCGGCTTAACTTTTGGAAATAAATTAAAAAATCACCCTTTTTGACCATAGTTTTTTTTAAATTTGACATAAATCTTACAAATTAAAACAAAGTGTAACGGAACTGCACGGTTTATATAAATTTTGGTCCGTTTCACGTACAAGAGACCAACAATAGTCACTTAACATACCATCATCCCTAAAACCTTTGTAACTTTTTTCTATTCTTTCTAAATCTTGGTGAAGTCGCTCTCCCTGCTCTTCACAATATATTGAGAAATGCAACTGAAGGTTTCTCAAAAAGTAAAAGAGATATTGGGACGATTAAAGCTGAAACTTGAAGATTAAAACTAGTACTTTCAGAAATCTGTACAATTAAAAAAAATAAAAATCAGTTTGCACAGTTACATAACCCCAAAAGTGGCGAAAAAGGGGGTTTTCGGCACTTTCTAAAGGTAATATTTCGAAAATCAGAGCTGATAGCGAAAAACGGATAACGGATTTGAGTTCAGCGTGAAAAATTACCCTTAGAACGATTCTTACTTTCACGTGTCGAAAAAGTTAACCGATATAGGTATGTAAACCTGTGTTATAGAAGATTAAAAATCATCGTAAAAATGTGATTTTTTCCATATTTTGACAGAGTTTGGGGCACATGCGTTACCAGAAGACTTCAATCGATTTGAACCATTCTTTTTTTTAATTAACTATCGGTTCAAATTGAAGCTAACTTAAGCTTTTGAATTCAATAATTAGTAAGGTAAGCTAGAAAAATAATTATCGAAAAAATGTGATTTTTGCTCATTTCGCCAAAGTAAAGGGCTCATGCACGATCGGAAGATATAAACCAATTTAATTTTTTTTGTGTACCCCTTCTAAGTCTGCCCCACCCGCAACTTTTCCGCGCTATTGTGATTTAAAAATCGAAAATATTGGTTTTTCGGCCCACCCTAATGTTCTCGTCCATCGACATGTGCAACTTAGGCTTATTTTTGTAGAGTGAAATAGCATTGGCTTACTAGCCGTGAAGGTTGGCGAATGGCGAGTTCTAAGTTTGACAGCAATCATTATTTATTTCATTTTCAATAGCGCTATGCCCAGTTTTTCAGCACGATATTATTTTAGTGTTCGGATTAAATCAGGAGAAAATCTTGTGAAATGTTTTTTAAGAGCCTATATCTACATAGAAATGAATAAACGCTGAATCTCTCCCAACAAAGGACATGAAAGTTGGCCGTGTGTACTCTACCTTTTAGGGAATAGTCACAAAATATTAATCGAATCTAGACGACTTCTTCAAGTCAAATTTTGTTTTAAGGCGTGTATAAGCTTTAGCACTATTTTCTAAAAAGACTTACGGAGTTTTCGTTAAACGACAATGTACTTACCAGTGTTGTCACTTTACCACAATTGTGGTAGATCTACCACTTTTTTTCAAGATTTTGATAATCTACCACTTCTACCACTGAAGTCAAAAATTCTACCACTTTTTGCTCATCCACAACAAACAAAATTTTAAATACAAAGATAGTCCGATCATTCATGAAAAAAGTCCCAAAATTTTTCAGTAGAAATTTTTCAATGGAAAAAATTCCTGTGAATTTTTGTCTGTATGTAGATGTACTTACTTGAATGCAGCCATTGGAATTATTTAGAACTGATTTCTTTTATAAATAGAAATCTAGTAGATTTTTTGTTCCTACAAATTTGTTTATAAAATATTGGAAAAGGGGAAACTTCTTCTGGCTACCCTCCTCGACGACAACGCAACGTGTGCGGTGTGCCCTAGGAGAAATTCATAATACGCTTTTCTGATATGTTTTTC
The DNA here is from genome assembly GCA_963921185.1 of Dasysyrphus tricinctus. Taxonomy (NCBI): domain Eukaryota; kingdom Metazoa; phylum Arthropoda; class Insecta; order Diptera; family Syrphidae; genus Dasysyrphus; species Dasysyrphus tricinctus. Next base: position 74,417,743 of record OY992531.1, read on the forward strand.
TGGTTTGAATTTTGATCACCACATTCCAAATTTCTGTGAAGAAATAGACTCAGATATAATAGAACAAAAGTTACTAAAAATTGTTTTTCTTTGATCTTATCAAGTATGTACATTAGGGTCATCCCGGATGGGCCCAAATCGGCTCTAAATGTAGAAAAAAAATCCCGTATTTTTCAGATTTGTATTTTCATCCGATATAGTCGCTTTAGGGGTGAATTCAATTTCCCCTTTTTTATGCATACTAGAAAATTCGCGTTAGATCTGACAAAAAAAATTCAGAGCATGTAGGTGAGAACTAGACAAGAAAAAATCCCCGCTTAGACGTGTGGGGCAATTTAATAAAATATTTGCATAAAATAGAATAAAAATAATTACAAAACAACGGCAATGCTTCCAGTAATATTTTGTAGCTTTTTGGAAAGCCAGAAGTCTATTCTTACGGCTTGTTTTAAGATTAAGTTTTTTGATGAACTGTTTTGCCAAAAAATTGTTTCCAACTCAACATTTTGAAGAAAATTATTTTTTTTTTTTAATAATTTTAGGTTTCAAAACTGATTTTGCTGAAATTGTTTATTCAAAGAACTTTATTTAATAATCTGCTATTAAAATGGACTTCTGGCTTTCCAGAAAGCTACAAAACTTTACTGCAAGTGTTACCGTTGTTTTTTAATTATTTTTTTTCTATTTTATGCAATTATTTTATCAAATTGCCCCTCCCTTTGAAGCGGTGGGATATATTACCCCCTTCCTGTAGGATTTTTTCTTGTCTACTGCTCACCTACATGCACTCTGAATTTTCGGCAAAACACAGTGACTATAAGGGATGAAAATAAAAAAAAAAAATTCTTCATTTAGAGCCGATTTGGGTCCATCCGGGATGACCTTTTTTTAAACGACCACCCTATTGTACATACTTGACAAGATCAAAGAAAAACAATTTTTAGTAACTTTTGTTCTATGAACTAAATATTCTTTGTCAACTTGCTTAGAAATTGTGATACACAAAACATGATTTAAATTTTAATAATAAAAGAAAACCTGCTTTTTAAAATTTTTAAAAGACATTTTAAAAAAGATTTAAAGAAACACTTGTTTTTTCCACAAATTTAATAATTTTATCAGTTAGTTTTGACAACGCGTTTCGTCTTAGTTAGGACATCATCAGGGCACTCCTGTCCTAAGTAAGACGAAACGCGTTGGCAAAACTTATTAATTATTAAATTTGTGGAAAAAACAAGTGTTTCTATAAATCTTTTTTAAAATGTCCAAAAATTGTAAAAAGCAGGTTTTCTTTTATTTAAGGAAAAATTATTGCAGTTCTTTTATCTATACATATAAATAAAATTGGAGTGTCTGTCGTTAATATTGAAATAATTTCAAGTTTTTGAGCTTAGGTGGTTGTTCACTTGCTGAGAAACATAACTGCATCATTTAAAAAATGTTTGTCTGTCTGTCTGTTTGTCCGCGGTAACCTTCAAAACAGCAGAACTGGTTATAATGGGACTTTACGTAAATGTAGTGGACAACTCTGTGAGTAATCTGGGCTACTTTTAATTGTAAAAATGTTAACGGTATCTTTAAAATATAAGAAAAGGAATGAAATTATGGCAAAATTATGTCGAACAAAAAAATGATTCTGGAAATAATTATAAACAAGTAGAAATAATCAATTTTAAAAGTGTCAGAAAATAAAATTAAAACAATAAGGGTATTCATACAACAGCGTAAAGTCGTCGTAAACGTTGTAAACTTTTAAACTTCGTAATTCTGTCACAATTTGTATGGAAAATTTGACAGATTTACGAAGTTTAAAACTTTACGATGTTTACGACGAGTTTACGCTGTTGAATGAATACCCTTAATAATTATATAGTAAGGGTATTCATACAACAGCATAAAGTCGTCGTAAACATTGTAAACTTTTAAACTTCGTAATTCTGTCACAATTTGTATAGAGAATTTGACAGATTTACGAAGCTTACAACTTTACGATGTTTACGACGAGTTTACGCTGTTGCATGAATACCCTTAGTTTAAAGTAGTGGTAGAAATTTTGATAAAAATTTCTCTACTCTTAAAAATTTTGTGAACGTACTGTTCGGATCTGTGAAAACTACATGCCACCAATAAGGTAGCGAAACCACGGCCGTTTGATCACCACAATTTATTTTCAAGATGCAACAAAAAAAGTTTTTATAGCTACCTATCTTACACTTTTTAATCGTTCAAACTACATATATGCCATCAACCTTGCAGTCTTATGACGGTCCTTAAACCACAATAATGCACTAAAATGCAATAATGCGATTGATGAAAGGTTTATTTAAATAATAATTAAATTGGAGTGTTTGTCTTTAATATGGAAATAATAATTGAAAGTTGCTCAGGTGGATGTTTATTTGCTAAGAAACATAAGTGCATCATTTTCTTAAATGTTGTCTGTTTGTCAATAATCTTCAAAACGATGCTGACGAGACCTTACGTACATGTAGGGGAGTACCCTAGGGTACTTTTAATGGTAAAAATGGTAAGGGTATCTTTGAAATATTAGAAAAACAGTGAAATTCCGGAAAAATTATGTTGAAAAATTAAATGTAAAATTTTTATTGAAAATTAGCCTTTACTTAACTTTGTCAGCAAATAATGAAAAGAGTCTGTTTGTTGTACCAATATTATTCCCTTTATACTTCAACACGATTTAAATTAAATGTACTACGAAAAATCCAAAGCTGATCTTCATTTTATTAAATAAATTTCTTTGCACTTTATAGCAAACAACACTGCGGCGCACAGAGGGGCCGTGATTTGGTATTGTGATATAACTTTTCTCTCAGTATTTTTCAGAAGAAATTTGGCTGTAATAATGATTTTGGGGTTAAAAATAGCTTTCATCCGAAATGCGAGTGAACCGGACCTTTGAAATTTTGAGCCCTAAAACTAATTCTATATTATGTCCCTTTGTCACGCCCTAACTCAAGAATTGACCTATTTGGATGATTCTTTTCAGGTAATCTTTGGTGTTGTGAGTGTTTTTGTGAAGTTTGGTAAAATTCGGTCTTGCGTTTTGCCAAAAAGGTGTAGAAGCGCGCCTGGGTATGTGTTTTATGTAAGAAAAATAAATCAATTGAGTTTGAAAAGAAATCAATCAATCATGAAATTTGGTTCTAACAAAATAAAAAAAAAATATATACATAGTCGAATCTCGATTATCCGTAATTTGATTAATCGAGGACACGTAATTAAAATTTTGTTTTTTTAATTTGTTCTCGAAATTTTTGTCTACCCGGGCGGAGCCGGGGCGGGCCAGCTAGTTTTAAATAAAAAATCTATTTGCTATTTGCTATTTCATTTGTTAAGAAGGCATTTGTGCTACAGTTTCGGACTCCCCTGATTAGTATTTACAGGATAAATGTCATATAAGTAGGCATATTTTTTAGCATTATTATATTGGCTAAGTAAAACCCTAATAATATATGTTTTTTTATTTTTTCGTACAATGCGCAACTATGTTTTTGGCACAGTTAATGCTACTTATCCTTGTAAAACTTGTGAATACAATTTGCTCTTACTATCAAGGTGGCTTAGATTTTTAAAATAATGTTCATACAGGTCACTATATCTCTCCCATTAGGCAAGGGGTAGGATTTTCTAAAAAATTGACTTAAAATAAAAAAATAAAAAAGCTTAGTCCTCTAAGCATATGTTTTCAAAAAATGTCCATAAAATTTGCTGTTTTTTCTGATGGGTCGCTTTCAAATATGTGAAACGAAGCTCTTAATCAAAAATGTTATGTCGAAAATATCTTCATCTCCTTCCACTTTTTGTAGAATCACAAATATACTTCAATGAATAAAATGGTGCTCTTTGACTAAAATAAAACTTGAAAACAAAAATATTTGTCTATAAGAAGGTTTTATAATACAAATTCTATATACTACTGAAATAAATCAGCCAAGTAGAAGACTTAGCATTAAGGATTGGACTTGTTGAATTATTGATTCAAAATAGCTTTTTATGGCCTTTAGTCCTACAAATTGGCGTTTCGTTCGGCTTACTCACTTGAACTCATCAGTGACATAGTGAGGGCTTTGTCAGACGCAATTTGTTTTAAGTTCAGTTCAACTTACATGAATTTTTCAACGAAAATCCACTGTAAACTATATCCAACAAGATTAGAATTCCTAATCATTAAGCTGGAAGTTTTTTTGCCCGGGGCCAGGCATAGTTTCTATATAAGAAGGTTTTATAATACAAATTCTATATACTACTGAAATAAATCAGCCAAGTAGAAGACTTAGCATTAAGGATTGGACTTGTTGAATTATTGATTCAAAATAGCTTTTTATGGCCTTTAGTCCTACAAATTGGCGTTTCGTTCGGCTTACTCACTTGAACTCATCAGTGACATAGTGAGGGCTTTGTCAGACGCAATTTTTTTTAAGTTCAGTTCAACTTACATGAATTTTTCAACGAAAATCCACTGTAAACTATATCCAACAAGATTAGAATTCCTAATCATTAAGCTGGAAGTTTTTTTGCCCGGGGCCAGGCATAGTTTCTATATAAGAAGGTTTTATAATACAAATTCTATATACTACTGAAATAAATCAGCCAAGTAGAAGACTTAGCATTAAGGATTGGACTTGTTGAATTATTGATTCAAAATAGCTTTTTATGGCCTTTAGTCCTACAAATTGGCGTTTCGTTCGGCTTACTCACTTGAACTCATCAGTGACATAGTGAGGGCTTTGTCAGACGCAATTTGTTTTAAGTTCAGTTCAACTTACATGAATTTTTCAACGAAAATCCACTGTAAACTATATCCAACAAGATTAGAATTCCTAATCATTAAGCTGGAAGTTTTTTTGCCCGGGGCCAGGCATAGTTTCTATATAAGAAGGTTTTATAATACAAATTCTATATACTACTGAAATAAATCAGCCAAGTAGAAGACTTAGCATTAAGGATTGGACTTGTTGAATTATTGATTCAAAATAGCTTTTTATGGCCTTTAGTCCTACAAATTGGCGTTTCGTTCGGCTTACTCACTTGAACTCATCAGTGACATAGTGAGGGCTTTGTCAGACGCAATTTGTTTTAAGTTCAGTTCAACTTACATGAATTTTTCAACGAAAATCCACTGTAAACTATATCCAACAAGATTAGAATTCCTAATCATTAAGCTGGAAGTTTTTTTGCCCGGGGCCAGGCATAGTTTCTATATAAGAAGGTTTTATAATACAAATTCTATATACTACTGAAATAAATCAGCCAAGTAGAAGACTTAGCATTAAGGATTGGACTTGTTGAATTATTGATTCAAAATAGCTTTTTATGGCCTTTAGTCCTACAAATTGGCGTTTCGTTCGGCTTACTCACTTGAACTCATCAGTGACATAGTGAGGGCTTTGTCAGACGCAATTTGTTTTAAGTTCAGTTCAACTTACATGAATTTTTCAACGAAAATCCACTGTAAACTATATCCAACAAGATTAGAATTCCTAATCATTAAGCTGGAAGTTTTGTAGGACTAAAGGCCATAAAAAGCTATTTTGAATCAATAATTCAACAAGTCCAATCCTTAATGCTAAGTCTTCTACTTGGCTGATTTATTTCAGTAGTATATAGAATTTGTATTATAAAACCTTCTTATATAGAAACTATGCCTGGCCCCGGGCAAAAAAACTTCCAGCTTAATGATTAGGAATTCTAATCTTGTTGGATATAGTTTACAGTGGATTTTCGTTGAAAAATTCATGTAAGTTGAACTGAACTTAAAACAAATTGCGTCTGACAAAGCCCTCACTATGTCACTGATGAGTTCAAGTGAGTAAGCCGAACGAAACGCCAATTTGTAGGACTAAAGGCCATAAAAAGCTATTTTGAATCAATAATTCAACAAGTCCAATCCTTAATGCTAAGTCTTCTACTTGGCTGATTTATTTCAGTAGTATATAGAATTTGTATTATAAAACCTTCTTATATAGAAACTATGCCTGGCCCCGGGCAAAAAAACTTCCAGCTTAATGATTAGGAATTCTAATCTTCTTGGATATAGTTTACAGTGGATTTTCGTTGAAAAATTCATGTAAGTTGAACTGAACTTAAAACAAATTGCGTCTGACAAAGCCCTCACTATGTCACTGATGAGTTCAAGTGAGTAAGCCGAACGAAACACCAATTTGTAGGACTAAAGGCCATAAAAAGCTATTTTGAATCAATAATTCAACAAGTCCAATCCTTAATGCTAAGTCTTCTACTTGGCTGATTTATTTCAGTAGTATATAGAATTTGTATTATAAAACCTTCTTATATAGAAACTATGCCTGGCCCCGGGCAAAAAAACTTCCAGCTTAATGATTAGGAATTCTAATCTTGTTGGATATAGTTTACAGTGGATTTTCGTTGAAAAATTCATGTAAGTTGAACTGAACTTAAAACAAATTGCGTCTGACAAAGCCCTCACTATGTCACTGATGAGTTCAAGTGAGTAAGCCGAACGAAACGCCAATTTGTAGGACTAAAGGCCATAAAAAGCTATTTTGAATCAATAATTCAACAAGTCCAATCCTTAATGCTAAGTCTTCTACTTGGCTGATTTATTTCAGTAGTATATAGAATTTGTATTATAAAACCTTCTTATATAGAAACTATGCCTGGCCCCGGGCAAAAAAACTTCCAGCTTAATGATTAGGAATTCTAATCTTGTTGGATATAGTTTACAGTGGATTTTCGTTGAAAAATTCATGTAAGTTGAACTGAACTTAAAACAAATTGCGTCTGACAAAGCCCTCACTATGTCACTGATGAGTTCAAGTGAGTAAGCCGAACGAAACGCCAATTTGTAGGACTAAAGGCCATAAAAAGCTATTTGGAAAAATATTTGTCCTTATTTAATTTTTGGAAATTAAAATCTACCACTAAAAATCTGGATCTACCACTATTTTTTAGACTTATCTACCACTTTTTTTAAACTGGAAGTGACAACACTGGTACTTACTGTCTGTCGATTGGTTGAAGTTGCATTTTGTACAAGATCCTGGAAATATTTTAATATCGTTTTTCCTCCAAGAGCTTCCCAATTTGATTGTTATTGTCCACAAACTTTGTAAAATCTTAAGTGGTTATTACTGAAATCAAACTGGGTCAGCCAAGGATTATGTGTCATTATTCGATAACTAGAGGCAGCGTCTTTTATAGAATGTTTGAAAATAGTCTTGATTAGGAAAGCTAAGCCGAAATAGACTTTTAAAGTTTTCTTCTTATAAAAGTTTACACATATACTTTACTTTACTAATACTTTCTTGTATTTATTCATTTCAGATAAATTTCCAGTGAATGTATACCTACACAGAGGCAGTTAAAAAATTATTTGGCTTTGTAAAGTGTTTGAAATGTGTATAAATAGTGTTTATTTATTAAATAAATAATAATATCGTGAAATACAAAAAAAAAAAATAAATAAATAAATAAAAATAAATCCCCTCTGAATATAAAATAAAAAGTGTTAAAAAATAATTCAACATTTTCAATCTGTGGTCTCGTATTCGTACGCCACGGCCCAATAGGGCTAGTGGCGGATACTTCTTGACAAGTACATCAAATATAGATGTAGTCGAAAATACAGGATCTGATGATTTAATAATTAACACACCTGCCAACGCTGATAAGGATTCAATTACTGGACTATCAGGAAAGATGATTGCACCGAGATATCGCTTTAGGGATTTGCTTCTTGGAGATTTTTCATTTAATGATGATGGAGAAAGGTATGTTCATATAACCTACACACATCACATTTTATTTTGTTTCAATAAATGTTTATAACTTGAGATGATTGTAACGACACATGGCAGAAAGGTTCATTGAGATTTTCAAAGGAAAATTGACAGTCTCTATTGTGAATAGGGTTCGTTGAAAATCTCTACGAATCTGGCACCCCGTCCTTCGACCGTCTCCATGTTAATAATCCGCTTTACTTATAACGTAAATAGATTTAAATCATCGGCTTAGAGTGAAAAGCGGCTAACTCCACATTTTTTTTAATCATTATAGACCACTTCAAAAATTGCTTCAAAATACAAAAATCTATCAAATCTTTTCAATTTTACAGAATTTCGCAATAAAGAGTGTTGAAAAATATTTAATGTAATTTTGTTTTAATTCAAATAATGCGAACACTTTTTTTAAATATTTTTTTTTTTGTAAAAAATGCAAAATAGGAGGTAGCTGCTTTTCACTCTAATCCGACGATTTATAAAAAGGTTTCAAAACGCTTACAACTTCAGCCTCGTTTTTAAGCAACTGATTTAAGTAAAATTCCTTGAATAAGAGGGGCCAATAGGGAACTGCGAATTGCGAATGGTTGCGAAGTGTGACATTTCTTTGCTCGTAGACGCGAACTGTGTTAAAAAATAAATCAATTCGAGTGAATTTAGCATTTACCAATTTGTGGAGTGCTTCCTGATGTTGTGGATTGCAAATAAGTGTTTGACAGTTCGCAGAAAATATGTTGTTGTCACGTAGAAAATGTAAAATTTTTAAATTTTACGATTTAAAATTAATTTTAAGGCCTTGTTTTCTTTTTAAAATTGCAGATAGGATCGTTTTTCACTTTGCGAAAGGTTAAAACAAGAATTTATTTGTTGTAATTTGCGTTTGGAATTGGAATCGCCTTTATTCGCATTCGCAAGTTGCAACTCATGTGAAAGATACTTAACTGAATACCCACCATGTCGCATAAAAGCGAATTGAGGTATGTTTTCAGAAAGATGGTAAATCATTGATGATTTTCAGAAAACTAAAGAACTATGTAGAAAATTATGGTTCTCGTGGAAAAAAGAAGAAGAATTTTGTAGTTTAGTTTGTCAAAAGCCTTTGAAAAATGAAGAAGACACGTTTCTTAAAAGCGTCGTTCCGTCATCCGTCATGGCAGTAGAACAACAGCATACAGAAGCAAGTGTGAAAGAACCTGTTATTTAGCTCTAAAAGGATTTATGCATGCTTACAGCCAAGTCCTAAAGTAAGTACTCAGTATCAGTAGTAGGTACTCTTCTACTCAGTATCAGTATGTCTCAATGATTCACACTTTTGTGTATGAAAAAATTAGAGATGCCGATTGCTTTCTATAGGACTTGTACCGTTACCAACCAACGAACTTTAGAACTCTTCGAAGAAATAGATTGTTTTAGATCTAAAATTTAAAGCGGACAACTCTCGCTATTTACAATGACCTCGGGAAGGTTGACTTTGTGATGGAATAGTTAAAACGGTGGGCGAAGTAGAATGCCATGTCGATTGATGTAGATGTAGGGTTCAATTTCAGTTTTATAAAGCGAGGTGTTACCCCATATTCTCTCGCAATACATGTTTTAATTCTCTGATATATCTAGCTACTCGTATATCTAATGGAAAAATAATGAGTATAATTAGTATAAGTGTTGTACATTAAATTGATTTCCTAACTCATACTATTATTATATTAAAATTGAAAAGCTGCTCATGCACACCAGTTGAAATGACACTTAGCTATGTATATAAAAAAATTGAAGAAAATTGAAAAAAATTCAGCTAATTTTGCTAGGCTGCACGTGAACATGTAGGTACATGAAGTAGAGTGTATGAAATTAAATGTTCATAATAAAGAAAAGAAAAAAGGAAAACAACAGACACTTTTATTTGTTATTTGTTTTTTTTTTTTTTTTATTCAGCTTCGATAACATGTCAAAGCATTTAAGATTTAAGAGATTAAATGTTAAAGCGGTTATTAACGCACTGTTTGACATTGATTTTCGTGAGCTTGATGAAATTGATTTCATACTCAGTCTATCTCTATATTGGGTGTAGGACAGCTTTTGAAATATATAATTGAGTTCTGAGAAATTGGGGGCTATCGTGAATAAAATTTCCCACGGAATTTTTCCCATCGTCGAAAACTGGGAACGTGAATTGTAGTCGCAGTTTCTCTTGGAATTTATTGGCATCGAAAATTGATATTCTATGGCCACTGGACTACCATTTTGAACGGCCAAATTTGAACCTGCAAGGAACAGTAGACAATTGTTGGCATTTCCAATTTTAGAAGATGGGAGAAATTCCGTGCGAAATTTAATTCACGATAGCCCCCATTATGTTCATAAGAAATTGGATATTTTATTTACTTGTGATTTAAGTAATATAAATAAAATAGGGCACTCGTAAGTTGTTCATTCGTAAAGTTTTTATCAAATATAATATTACGATTACAGAAATCACTGTGTAGGTATATAATTCGGTCTTTCTACCTAGGCCAGAGCAATTTGTTTCCTTCAAAGCTGGTACTTAACTTTTGTGTTTGATTTCTAGAAAGGAAATTGATTATTTAGCTCATGATTTAAAAGGTAGATTTGTTCTTTCTCTAGACCAGGCGCGGATCCTGGATTTCGTTCAGGGGGGGGGGGGGGGGAATTTTCGTGAGTTTCCACAATCTTGATGAGGCTTAGAGAAAATTGAAGGACGCTTCATACCACTCTACTCTATTTGAAGAAAGCAATTACTTCTTTCATAACGGCCACAGTGTCTTAAACAGCGGGTTTGTTGGAACTTTGTGAAATGAAGTTTTGCAGTTTGTGGCTATAGCATGAAGTCTTTATACAGTGTTTATAATTTCCCTCTGGATCTGCGTAACACCACTTCAAATTTCGAAAAGCATAACGGCACATCGGTATGTTCCTATTCCCTAATATGAAGTTTCAGTTCGAGTGGAAGTTTCAGTCTCTTTTTTTAGCTGAGACAAAATAATTTGGCAATGGCCTTGCGTCGAAAATGCATTTGCAGAATGTTCTCAAACGCAAACTGTAAAAGCTTTCTGTCCGAAAAGGCAAATACAAGTTTTACTGCATAAGTATTGTGTTCAATAATGCAATTTGCTAAAGTCACATGCTCGAAAACACAATCTGCGGTGCAATTTTGTAGTAAAAATCGAGTTGACGACAAAAATATTGAGAAGCCAGAGGACGTTATCGTAAACGTCAAATGCGTTTGCAAGAAAATGAAACCGATATTGAAAAAAAATGATTTTGTGCAAACAAAACTATTGCTATATTTGACAATATCAACCAATATTCTCTTCAAAAAATGAAGATCATTTGACGTTGACCTGACGTTTTCAAAAAAGGCCAAAAACAACTATCCTTAGGTGTAAAAGTGCCATCTAAAATCTCTTAAGCAGTTACTGCTCTAGTTGTTTCCTGGTTTCTCTCCAATCTTCTTCATCAGTTAAGTAACGGATTACGGAAATACCTTAAACGCTTCCACGAAGTGATAAAATCATTACGAAACTACTATCAGAAACGTATCTTATGGCTTAAACAGAAGTGCGCGTACCGCTGCGTACAGCACCGCACTTAAAAAACATGTGAATTTGAGAGTAAAAAGCAGCTCTGAAATCTGGAGAAACTCGCAATTGAACACAGTCATGACATTAGCTCACCAGAGGGGAAGATAGGTATCCGAGAGTCACTCTCGAGAGTTTGCAAGTGAAAGTTCACTCTTAAATGGAAACGCACATTTAAATATTTATCATACAAAGAACTTACTCACCCTCTCTGAAAGAAATTTTTGGTAATTCTCAAAAATTGTTATACGCAAATGTAGTTTATTTTTTTAAGGTAATAATTGAATCGACGTATTTTAAATATTTTTATAGATAAGTGCCCCTGCAACCTCTCCCGTTACATTTAACTATTAAAAAGCAACTAATAAATTTGAAGAGGAGGGCTGGGGCAATAACTTTTTAAAGCACTATTTTTCAAGATTTTGAAATTTTTCATACACATTTGCATTTTGAAAAGTGAAAATCAAATCGATTTGGGAATCAATCTGATCTGGTATGAGATAATTTGACTTTTCTCATAAAATGTTATAAAAGTAATATTGTCTGACATTTATCTCAAAGACCTTAACTTGAAAGAAAATCTGCACGTGTGTCTTAGCCATTGCTCAGCTGTGAGAGGTGAGTTACATCGGTTATAATAATTTCGTGAAACGGAAAATCAGCAAAATGAAAACGTGAAGTCCTCTCTTTTGGCTGCCAAGAATACATTTTATAATTGTCGAACGAAAAAACATTTTTGATTACAGTTAATTAGATTCAAATGTTTATCTTCGCAATTGCACCCATTGCCTCCCCCCTGTATCCGCGCCTGCTCTAGACATTTGGTCTTGTGACAACAAGAAATATGTTTTGAAAATGCTAGCATAAGTGTAACAATATTGAGTAAGGGTAAGGGTAATACACCGACACACCACACTTAAAGAGATGAGCACAATTCATCATTGAAATTATGTATATAAATTATAAATATAATTATATACGAGTAATTAATAATTCTTGGAATTTTAAAACTTTTAAGAACATGAAAGGCACATTGTTATTTCAATTGTATAATCAACTCTTCAAATACCAAAGCGCTCAAAAACAAGAAGGCCTATCGCTAGATTAAGGCAAATATGAATACAACAAACAAAAATAATAAAGAATCGGTTTTAATAAAACATGCTCTATGTAGTGGACCTAAAGACGCAAATCATAATATCGTCCCCCTTATATATTAGAAGCATGAATGTGGAAATTTAATTTTTTGAGGTGGTTAGTTAGTTTTATAAATTTAACGGTATTTCATGACACCAAGACATTACAATTAATTTGACTGTAGTAAATTTTCAAATAAAAAAATCCAAAAATGATTTTATTCGAAATTTTGATGATTATGTAATACGATTTATATTTAAAAGGAGCTTCTGCATACAAATTTTAATTGAATTAATGAAATAGTCGAAAATCAAAAAAACCCTTATATGGCAGGGAGATTTTGATTAAAAAATGTATTTGTTGCAGTTGTAGTCCAATTAAATTTTGCGAGATTTTGATTTGCGAGATTTTAGTTTGCGGGATTTCGTTATTGCGAGATAATGAAAAGCGGGATTTTGTTATTGCGAGATTATGAAAAGTGGAAGCTGCAGCCAAGATGGCTAGATTGATTTTCTTCGAACTTGGTGCATAGTGTTCTTTGGTCGGGAAAACTTTTGTTTTAATTTTTGTTTAAAACCAAAAATAACGGCGACTGACATATCGTCGCTGTAGATCCAATACCTCGTAACCCAGAAAATGTTGATTTTTAGGTAATGATGCACTTATATTGTAAAAAATATTCCGGATCTAATGAAAAATACCTCGCGAGCCTAAGAACGGCAATTTCAGAGCTACGCGCATAACTAACAATATATCGTATCCCCTCATGCGTTTTCGTTGCTGAAATACCTCGTATCCCACAGCCAAATCTAGTAAGTATGCGGAAGAAAACAAAGCTTTTTTTTCATATTGCTATTTTTAATACTCTTGCCTGTTTCTTCTGCACAAAAGAAGTCAATAACGGTATCGAACAAAGAAAGAGAAAATAATATTTTCATATATTATATGACTTTTAATCTCTAATCATCTTGCATAAGAGTTTTTAATTGTGTCAAGCTTGATCCACGTTTTAGCCACAAATAAAGGTCTTTAATTTTTCATATTTTCTAAAAATTTTTCGTAACATGATGTCAGGCAAGTTAATGCTATCGCTGGGGTTTAAGCATACCATTGATATTAATGGAAACCGGGAAGTAATGGAGCCTTCTCCTGTGAGGAATGTGGACAAACATAATAAAGTAAGTGATGTATTCCAAAAAAATATTGGTGTAGCGATTTTAGATATTGGTATGAAGCTAGAAAATTGGGCTCCCCATGTTTATCCAAGCAACGTGAAAGAAGAAAGAATCGCAAGTGTTGGATAATAACTGAAACTCAACGTAAAGAAATCTTTGATAGACTCTGGGACCAAAGTTCCTGGGACCAGCGAAAAACTTTTGTGTCGAATCATGTTCAGAAAATCACCAAGGCAAAAACCTACACGGAAAACATTTAAAAACAAAAAAATAGTTTTTTGATTTAAAAACGACAATATGTATGTATCTCAAAAAACCCATCTATTGATGAAATAAATTTCATGTTGGGGTTCGAATCTGACACATTTAAAACCATCTGAAAAGTATGGTTTGCCTTCTGCAACTAAAACCTTGTTGACCCCAATAGAAATAAATAATAATAAATAAAGTGTTATCCTTTTAAATCAACATGGAAATCTGGAGTCTACTAAAAAACTTTTATTGAAGAACTCAACAATAATTCCCCATACCTTGGCCCTTGGTCTTCTATTAAATTGAGAGCACTTACCTTTCATATATGTATATCTGACTCTATGTTGCATTAAACCACTGCACCCGTTTTATGTTTGCGTGACCACTAGCTTTAATTATAATGAACAGTAAGTGTAGTTTTGACAATACTCTCCTGATGTGTAGTTTATCTGACATAAGAAACGAATGACCATGCGAATCAGTATGAATCAATAAGGCACACTTTAATTTTAACTCACCGGTAAAACCTTCTTGGGTCCTTAAACTTTTTATTGTTTACAGAAATATTAAAAAAAAAAATATTAATTGACTAGATCATTCAATCATTAATTTTTGCTCATTAACTTAATGAACCAGTAAACCACAATTTCTGTTTTTTTTTTTCAAAATCTTCTATTTTTGTATTTATGCTATTGCTATTATGCGTTCCCTCATTTTGCTAATAGAATCATCTTTCATCTTCGGCTAACTAAAAATATTTATTTCTAAATAACATTTTAACTAGCTTAAATTATTCAGCGTATACTTGCTTATAGTCACTGACTTTGACTAAACAGGCCACATAGTGCAGAAGTCCACTTTTCACGGCCCAGAATAATTTTCTATCGAAGAAAAGATAAAATTGATAATTCATATATTTTTTGTTTGTAATAAAATTAAATAAATTATTCACTTAAAAAGAGAACCCACAATTTTAACCAAACAAAAAGCCAACAAGTTTAAAAAGCTTATTATTTTATGCCATGCTCAAGTGTTCTTTACATAACATTTCATCCTTTCAAATCAATTACCTCTTTTCCATTAAAACGAAAGCCTATAAAATATGCACACTTCTCAATTACTAAGCTATTGTTATATTATTTCCACTTGCCAGGACAAAATTAATCAATACAAAGTATAACAATAAAAAAAATAATTTAAACGTCAAAACAATGCCTATCTACACTGCCTTATCGGGGACAAAAAATTTACCTACTTAATGTGGTGGCCATCAACAAAAGAATAAAGACGTCATTGTTCTTAATATAGGAAATTTTATAGTAACCATCATGTTAACCATTTTCAATAATAAGTTATCATATTATCCTTGTAATCGTAACCCGTACAATAGGTCTGGTCGTTTGCAGGACTAAAGTAGAACAAAAAAACAAAATTTGTTTCACTCGGTCGTAGCCAGACAAGGGTAGAAGGTGATAAATGGAATGCACTGCCAGCATATTTTCAGGCTGGAATCAAAGCCATTTCAAGGGGCCAAACTGATGAAAGAACTTTTCAGGTGCGTTTACTCTATAATGTTCATTTTGTACCTAAAAACTTTTTACATAGTTGAGCCTAGTTTATACTTCAAAGCGAAGTGAAATCAAATTTGAAATGAAACGTCAATAATTAATAAACCAAGAGGTTTTCAAAAAAATAATTTTCGTCATAATATTTTGTTACAAAAAGCCCATTGATTTGCATTTGTTGCAAGACAAATTTCTTCCTCCTTGTCGCCAAAATAATTGCATTTAGTTTTTGACAGTTTTTCACGCCTAGGAAAAAAAGTATTTTTTTCTATGAAAACTACACTTCACATGGATGTATAAACCAGGCTTTAGGAAATGAGAATTGAAACTTAACCAAGCATTTTTAATGCTTAAACACTTAAGCCTAGTACATACTTCCTAGTGAAGTGAACAATCACCAGTGGAGAAAGTGAATTTTTGACATTGCTCACTAGTACAGACATGCGAATTTGTTGTGAACGTTTGACGTTTAAAACCACAATGCCTCCAAGTGTTCCCGTACATTTTGCTCGGGAATTGCTCGTGAACGAAAACTCTCCACACAGCTTCACGAGCACGTTCGCGGGTGAACAAAAATTCTAATTTTGTATGGATTCACGACATGATTCACAAGTATGTACTAGGCTTTACGCTTCATACTGCCAAATATAAGCTCTATCGCAATGAAGTGCCAATTGCTTTCTATAGTCTACAGGCTATGACTTTGACTTCGGGCTCTCACACATTCAAACTTTCAAACGTTTACAATTTATGCTCACACTGATGTCACACTGTTACATTTCCAAACTATTAATTTTTTATATTGTCACGCTCTTACACTGTCAAACTGTCACAATTTCACACTTTTACACTGCTAGACTTTGTTATTTTCACATTGTCACATTGCTCACACTATCACACTGTCACACTGTCACACTGTCACACTGTCACACTGTCAAACTGTCACACTGTCACACTGTCACACTGTCACACTGTAAAAATGTCACACTTTCACACTGTCACACTGTCACACTATCCTATTATCACTTTGTCCCACATTTACACTTTTTCACTGTCATACTTTCACACTGTAACGGTTTCAAAATGTCACACTGTAAATGTTTAACGCGCATAGTTTTACACTTTCACACGTAAACAATGTAACACTATAATACGCGACAGTTATACATCAGTGTCACACTTAAACCCGAAAATACTCACTGTCACAGTCATAAGTTATAGGTTCCCTGCAAAATTTTGTCCAAATCTTTTTTTTTTTGCGTACAGAATAGAGACTAAAAACTGCTTCAGTTATCAGATATTCCCCTTGGTAATTCTTTTTGACTGCGGCATTGATTTTTGTGACTGTCATTTAAGTACCATACCAGTGATGAAAATTGACTTTTGTCGATTGTACTGAAAACTAAAAAAAAATTGTACTGAAAAAGACCAGATAGTACTGAACTTTTTCAAATTATAAAACAACGCATTTTATCCTTAAATAAGTCTTATGGACGGATAGCAACTTTGGCACAAGTCTTTTCTTTGTATTTACATTCATAATGTACATACATTACATTCATATGTTTTTCTTACTCTAAAATTTTTTCATCGGCAAGCGGTTAAATCGGTAAATGTCTGTTCAATAGACTTTTTTGAAAAATATAGCTGTGAGAGCATTCATTTTTAATTAGGTTTTTAGTTTCTATTAGTGCAGAACACGTGTCCACCTGCATTCGGTTTCTTAGTTTTGTTTTAATAATATTTTGATAAGGAAAATTTTTTTTCGACGTTTGTGGAAGAAGGAGGAATAGAAAAAGCACCCTGGACAATTCGGTATATACATATTTGAAAACATGAACTCGTTGCATTCATTTTTCACAAGGGCCAATTTCAGCCCAGAACTCAGAAATAGAATAGACTAAGAGCCCACAGCAGATTTTGGGTATGAACCATAGCAAAAAAAAAAGTATAGGCGTCGAAAGCTCCATTAAAGACTATTAAAAAAATCAAAGTCTTGCAGTCCACAACTGGGGCCTTTGCGAGAAACAGTGCATCGAAGAAAAAATATGAATGCAACTTCGAGGATAATCGTGTTAGCCAAAATTGGTTTTCACTCATCCCTTGAGAAGCTCCTCGGATCACATATCATGGAATCTGAGACCATTTGAGTGTATAGTTCGCTCTACCGGACCGTTTAAAAAATTCAAAATTCTAAGTGAAAAACGATTTTTTTTAAACAGTCTGGCAGGGCGAACTAAACACTCAAATGATCTCAAATTCCGTGATATGGGATCCGCGGAGCTTATCTAGGGAGGGGTGAAAACCAATTTCAGCTAACACGATTTTCCTCGAAGTTGCATTAATATTTTTTTTTCGATGCACTGTTTCTCGCAAAGGCCCCAGTTGTGGACTGCAAGACTTTGATTTTTTTAATAGTCTTTAATGGAGCTTTCGACGCCTATACTTCTTTTTTTGCTATCGTTCACACCCAAAATCTGCTGTGGGCTCTCGGTCTAGAAGCATTTCTAAATTTTTTAAGTATTGGCAGTCAGCTAGAGCTCGATATTCTTTATTAATGAGTTCAATGTTTTTTTGTTCGCCAGGAAAAAATCTTAAAACAAATTGAACAATTGAATTTACTTGGCCATCTAAATAGAAGTTTGTGAAAAATGTAGCAAACGAGTTCAAAAAAATGTCTTCAAAACTAAATACTTTTTTCACATCTTCGAGGAAAGCTATATAGAACATCCGTGCATGACTTTTAAAGCTATAAATTTCGCTTTCAGTTAAATTTTTAGAAGTGTAAAAAATTTCACTTTCGGTCCAGCAATAGATTTCCTCGACGGGAAGGTGGTTTTCTAGTAAGTTATGACAATTTAATGGGCCATTGGGGCGCATTCACAAATACTTTTCATGTTGTGAAGATGTGGTGAAGTCTGACTGAACATATTTGTTTTATTTTAGAGATTTATGAAAGTTGACCTTTTAAAAAATTTAAATAGTACAAATAGTACTGAAAATTGAAAAGTGGTACTTCCGTACTCGGGAAAGTCCAATAGTACTGAATTCAGTACAATAGTAAGCCTTTTTGCAACTGTGTACCATACCAATATTTAATTCATAAGCTCGATCTGTCGAATAGTAATATGAATAGTTCATAATATGTATTGGCGTTTTTAAAAGTAGGCAGTAACACATTTTCACTACACGTTAGTTACGTGTCGTACAAACATACATATATATTTACTTTTATGTTATACAACAGTTATTTTATATATATTTTTCTGTTTGTTCTATGAAGGATTAAAAACAACTCAGCAATTTTTCTACCACATGCAGTAGTCGTATTCCACTCATGCACTTGGCATATTGTAATTGTTTTTTTTTTGTTTTTGCTGAAAGCAAATTGTAGTGTTTTGCAATTTATAGAATCCTTCAGAATTCAAAATGATTGGCACTTGTGAGAATTAAACATTTTGCAACGCAAGAGGCACTGCTATCGATTTAACCTATTTCAATTGGTAGGTATTCATGGTTTCAGGATATTTTCCACTATATTTAGGTTGGAAACAAAAAATCTTAAAATACTTTTGTTTAGGTTATGGGTATCTATAACTATGGTTAGAAATAGAATTAAAGGAAGCATAGTATTTGGATTGCGTGCTATTTTGATTTTACAGGATGGCAGCTACTGTTATTTATGCTTGGCGTGAGGAACTTTTTAATGATTCAATAAAGCTTAGATATGGCATTTTTGATGTTTGGAAATAAACTACTTAAAACCATTAATGGTTACAATGTGAAGACTTTGAGCTGTCATAAAAAGAAAAATACCATTAGAACGTTCGGGTAAAATAAAAGAAACTTAAATAGAATTTTTTTGAAACTTAATAAATTCATAGCACTTTATTTAATACCGAACGCTGCATCACTGCCAAAGTGTTATGAATATTATTAACACTGTATAATGTCGTGACTCAAACTGTTCACTTTCTACGTCAAGCACGTAATCTACAAAACAATAAATTTTCAGCAACAAAATAAAACTTATCATTTTCCTCAATCACAATATTAAAACTTTCTTTTTTTTTATTTAACTAGCAACGCAGAATGAGGAAGCAATACTTCCCCAAACTTAGATAAATGTGTTGTCATAGATTTAACAGGGTCTTCCAACAAGAGGTTTCATTTTAAATTCAAATAGTATTTTAGTTGTCAACATTAAACTGTCATTCTTGATTAGTAAAAACTAGGCGGTTATTAATTATGGATCGATATACATACCTAAACCCGCGCAATGCTTTGAAATAGTGAGAATTTACTCCAAAAAGTGGTGAAAATATCGTCGATGTAGCTGATAGGTTGTCCTTTTCGAAGACGACTTCAGGAATTTGGGTAATTCAACACCACTATGTGCAAAACGTTTGATATAACATAATTTTAATCTGGTCAGGAAACAGAGTCCAGCCTTTTTGGGGGGACTTTTTTTAAGGGTTTTCAAAAGTAGTGCCCAATCAGGGCCAAGTGGTAAAATTTAAAATAAGCTTGAAAATTACTTGGATAAGTGTTGAGTAGACACAATTTCGGGGAGACTGTTGATGTTTTCACTTTTCGGGAACATATTTTATTTTTGGCGTCAAAGAGTGGGACCTACACACTCCACTTTTTTGATGATTTTAATCAAAATCAGAAAAACCACCAGATGCTAAACGCGTATCGTGGAATAACAGTCAATATCTAAAAAAATAGGTGTTGAGTAGACAAAACTTCGGGTAAAATAGCAGTGTTTCAACTTTTTTTTTGATGTCAAAAAGTGGGACCTCCTTTTTTTTGGTAATTTTTAAAATTTTTAACATGAACACAAGTTGCCCTTTGACATAAAGAAATATATTCCTTTAAAGTGGCAACACTGACATCTTACCCGTGGGTACGTCTATTCAGCAGTCAGCACTTATCTTTTAAGACACTAACCGTTATTTTAACCATGGGAATTTTCCAAGTAATTTAGGAGTTTTTTATTTCACCATTTTGCGCCATTTTTGGCAGGATTAAAGGTGCCGTCACACCGTGCAAGTAAAGTACTTGCAGCAAGTAAAATGATTGCTGCAAGTAAAACTTGCCTGGTGTGACGACCCGAAAAGTACTTGCGGCAAGTAATTGTTGCAAGTGATTTACTTGCGAGCAAGTACTTGCGGCAAGTAAAACTTGCCTGGTGTGACGACCCAAAAAAGTACTTGCAAGCAATTAATTGCTGCAAGTGATTTACTTGCTTGCAAGTACTTGCGCAAGCAATACTTGCACGGTGTGACTAGGTCCTGCAAGCGCTTGCAAGCAAGTAAATCACTTGCCGCAAGTACTTGCCACTTGCAGGATTTGCGCAAGCAAGTTTTTTACTTGCGTGCAAGTGAACGTATGTTTTTCGATCAAAATTACAGAAAAAATCGTATCCCTCTGCCTAGAAGTCTCTCAGCAGTATTGTAAAGTACGTGTTTTCAGCACCACGTTCAAAAAAGGGTCATACCAAATTTATTTATTCGATCAGCCACATTTTGTTGATTCAAATGCTGTAGCATAAAACAAGGTCTCGTGGTGTTTTTAATGCATGTTTTTTGATAATAATAATAATAATAATAATAATAATAATAATAATAATAATAATAATAATAATAATAATAATAACAACTCTTACAAAACATCAAATCCATCACCCAAAAGCTTGTAAGGAGAGAATGGTTCTCCCAAGAAAACTAGGAGGCCGAGGTCTTATGGATATTCATCTTCTTCATGACAACCAAATCGAGGCCCTCAGGAAATACTTCAGTGCAGCTTCCAGAACATCAAATCTCATTCAAGCTATAGTAACAGTAGATGAAACATACACGCTATTAAAACTTGGAAAAGATCAAATACAAAGAACATCTAAAAACAACAGCGATAAACTAGCAGAATGGTCCCAAAAAGCAATACACGGAAAATATTACTACTCCCTGCAGAACCATAACGTTGACGTTAATATGTCACACAGATGGTTAACCAATGGAAGTATATACCCCGAAACAGAAGGATTTATGCTGGCTATTCAAGACGAAGTTATCCCAACAAGGAACTATCAACGGTATGTCATGAAAAGCCCTGATGCTGCCGAAGACAAGTGTCGTCGATGCGGAGGAAAAGGAGAGACCATCGATCACATTATATCGGCGTGCCCAGTTCTCGCTCAGAGTGACTACCTCAAGAGACACAACAACGTTGCAAAGATAATATACCTTGAAATTTTAAATATGTACAATGTCATCACTGAGAACCAGAGATATTATCTTTTCAATCCTGAACCCGTTGTTGAAAACAGTGAGATAAAAATTTACTACGACAGAACAATCTTCACTGTTCACAGAAGGGAGCACAATGGACCAGATATCACCATCATTCACAAAAAACAAGCAAAGGCATACTTAATTGACGTAGCGATACCATTAAGCAGAAATATGGAAAAAACATACAATGAGAAAATGTCAAAATATGCAGAATTAGCAGTAGAAATGAAAAACCAATGGAATCTCAAATCTGTACAAATAGTTCCAATCATTATGTCTAGCTTAGGAACAGTTCATAATAACTTAAAAAATAGCCTTGATCAATTAAATATTAATCATAAACTCATTGAAAAAATACAAAAAGCTGTGATCATAGATACTTGTCATATTGTTAGAAAGTTTATGCAATAATTTTATACCAAAGATTAGTTTGTAGTTAGTTTAAGTATATAATTTAAAATTGGACCCACGGTCTCTTAAATTGTATTAACACCAAAAAATGAGAAATAAAGGGAATAATAATATTAATATTAATATGAACGACTGGGTCGTACGTAATTGCTCTTATGCTTCAACTTGCTTGGATCTTATGATCTTTTAAAAATATTTGAATAATTAAAGAAAAATACAACGAAGCATGAGGCTTTTCTTTCAATTGTAAAAACAACTCACCGTATTTTGATTGAAATCGGTAGAGCAATTAATGAGAAAGTCGTAGAAAAA
This sequence comes from Dasysyrphus tricinctus, assembly GCA_963921185.1. NCBI lineage: Eukaryota > Metazoa > Arthropoda > Insecta > Diptera > Syrphidae > Dasysyrphus > Dasysyrphus tricinctus. The sequence continues at coordinate 74,440,265 of OY992531.1, forward strand.
AAAATGTATGCAGAAGGTACCGCTGATAACAGTTTTTAGTAAATTTTGTATCAGAAAGTTCCACTCGCTTACAATCAAATCACTTCATGCAACCAATCGCATGTTTTTTTTACTAATAATACTCAACAAGAATCAATTGCCTAGATTTTAACAAATCTTCATGTTCAAAAACCATTTCCATGTAAAAAATTCATCTTCCAAATCTGGATTATCCATTTAAATCTATTTCTGAAGAAACAATAAACCAAATTGAACTGAAAATGGCAAAACCACACCGGTTTACACGTGCAAGTACTTTCAGAAACTAATTTCAGCAAGTAATTTCAGCAATTACTTGCAGCAAGTACTTTCAGCAATTAATTTCAGCAAGCACTTGCTTGCTCGGTGTGACGACCTGAAAAGTACTTGCAGCAAGTTTGTTTTGCAAGCAAGTAAAAAGTAGTTTCAGCAAGCAATTTACTTGCCTGGTGTGACTGCTCTCTGCAAGTACTTGCACGAATATTTCAAATTCAAAATTTTTTAAACAATTGCTGCAAGTACTTTACTTGCACGGTGTGACGGCACCTTAAAGCTATGACTCTCAAGCTAAATTTCATCCTTATAGCATTTCAAAAAAATATATTCCACAAAAAGCGCAGGAACGTAGGTTTCCTGATTGGACTACAGATTGGGTGCCATTTTTCAAAATTTAAAGAAAACAGCTGTGCAGGGTGCTTCGGTTTCGGAATAGGGTTACCAGATTCATAATGACGAAAATGGTGACATCGAGTATCTTCTAGGGGGAACAAGTGTTCAAAAAATGGGGACAAAATATGTTTTTGAGAAATATAACACCAGAGTAAAAAGAAGTGAAGAAAAAAAGTTTCATTAGATTTTTTATTATAAAAACAATCAAAAATGCCGATCAAACTGCCAGATGAAGGAAAACTTTTGCGTCTGAAGTGAGATGTAGTTTATTGAGTGGATGCGTTCAGCTTTGAAAGGATTTTTTGCTCATAATTAGTGTATTCAAAAAAATCTTTTCAAAAATATTTAATGAAAATATTTTTACAGTTTACTATTGAATGTTTTCTCGTTTTGAGTTTTTATTGAATAAGGAGGACAGATGTTTGTATAGAGGGGACAAACAGCATTTTGGTATGAAAAATAAGGACTGTCTTTCCGGTAACCCTATTTTGGAATCCTTAATTAAATCTGCGGAAAACACTTCACTAAAACTGACACACAGACAGTGATTGGTCTAGTACTCAGTTATGGTAGTAGTAATTGCGTCTATCTAACTGATCCAAATAATACCTATTAACCATAGTAGTAATATCGTTTTATTATACTTAAGCTCTCGGGGCAGAGTTTTTGTGATGAATTCACCAAAATTGCTTAAAAAAAAATTAAAAATTAAAATGGAAATGAAATTGGAATGAAAACTGAAAATTAAGGTGATAATAATTGTTGTTCGATATATTTATTAGTGAACAAAAGAAATGAGAAATAGCCTACAGTACACATATTAAAGGTAATATCATTTGAGTTTTGATTTTTGTTCAGTTTTGCGCATATATCAAAATTTATGTCAAATGTTATTATTTATTGTTGTTTTACGTGTATTTAAGTCATCACGTTCACAGCAATTTTTTATTACTGATAATCTCAATTTTAATTTGTTGTTGTTTTTACGTGTGTTTTCTTCCTCACGTTCACAGCCATTTTTTATTTCCGAAACTTTCAGTTTTGACAACCTGCGAAGTATAATACCTTAGATTTGTGTACTGTGGAAATAGCCTTACAAACGGGCAGTACATACTGTGTGAAAGCAGTACAAGTTTTGCTTTTGCTCAAGAGTTGTTGGCTGTCGCTCAATAAATTACCAGTTGTCAGTTGAACTTCTCGTTCTGTCACTTCGCTGTTTTGTCGCTTCTCTCGAAAAGTATAAAATTGATTTCAAAATTTGAATCAAGAAAAAAAATTTTGTTCGCGATGAGCTGGATGCTGGAGATTTGAAACTTTAAACAAACAGTTGTATTGTTATCTCGTACTTACCTATATTCAAAATTTGTAGACTCTAGCTAACAGCATACCGGAAAATTAGTTTTTAAGCTTGTACTGAACAGACAGACAGAAAGCGAGTTAATAAAATTGTCTTAGTTCAAATAGTTGTTCAACCGGGGTATAGTCACTTAGGCTATTCACACCAAACCCCAAAACAGGTTTTCGACAAAAACTTTTCAAAAACTGGAAAACCATTCGCATCGAACATTAAATGTTTTCATTTGAAATTACAGTCTTTTTTGACATCAACCACCCACAATTTTTTTTCTTCTATTTTCTGAAATACAAAACTGTGTATTTTTATTTGAATATGATCCATATAAAAAATTTTACTAACCAAACAAACAAATATTATAAATTAAAAATAAATTAAATAATTTTGGGATTCGAATTTTATTTGTGATATGAAAGAATTTTGTCAGCTGTTTTCAATTTCTTTTTAAAACAACCATCAGTTTCTTTTTTGACATATCACTAGGCGCTTATCTCTGAGTTTCAACAAGTTTTCGACTGATTTTATATAAAACGTGTTTTTACGAAAACCTGAAGTTAAAAAATGTATGGTAAAAATTATTTGTTTCAAATAGGTTTTCTCCAAAACCAATATTTTCGCGAAACTAGCGTTTTGGGTTCGGTGTTCGGCTATTAGACACAACTTCATAGTATTGCTGAATAAAGTTGCAATGTCAACCCGAATAAGCCTTTATTAATGTTGGTCCAATTGTTGGGATAATAATGTTTGTACTCTGAATAAAACGTGCTGTCATATCCAAGACACATTTTTTTTTTCCATTATACATTTTCTCGTGAGCTCTTAAACATCCAACTGACCTCCTGAGACATGGCCAGGTAGTCTCTCATCCTATACGATACCATCCCGTCAAGCACGCTGCACAGTGGTCAAAAATACGATTCTAGCTGGACAAAAGTATTTTTTTTTTATTTTCCAAATTAATCTTTTTGATAACCTATACTTTGTAAACATATTAAAGCCCAAAATTGCAAAATAATAACCACTTATCTGCGAACATAGTAATTATATGTAAGTTCCAAGTAAACATTGTGAATGCAATCAGATAGGAAAAAATGTAGACCAAGTTTTATTGCCCAACTGAGGGCACGGGCTAAGCCTAGTAAACTGTGTTTAATATCTTAACCTCTGTTTATAATTTAACTCTCGTAATTAACATTATGCAATAATGTGTTTAAACTATAATAAATAAAATATATTTATATTTTTTTTTTAAATTTTGAAGTTACATTCTAACAATAGCAAAACTTACCAAATTATAGGTTTTTTTGCTAAGCTTACCTGGCGGCAGCTGGCGGCCAGATGAAATAAATGTAGTCTATTAGTATAACTTCTGATCTTATATCCTGGTTTTTCGTGATTTTTTCCTTTCATCTTAAAAATCATTTAATTGCTCTTAAAAAATGTTAAATATTGATGAATACAAACACAAAAATGATTTAAGGTCAAAAAATAATTTTGTCCACCTAGATTTGTATTTTTGACCACTGTGCGCTGCTTCCAGTCATCCAAGTCAAGGACTCTGACATCCGTGATGGCCTGGTCCTTTAATCAGATATTCAGTATGACAATGTTTTATTTATAAAAATTAAATAAATTTTGTTTCATCCATCATAAATATTACAGCAATTCAGCTTAATGTACACTAGTCAACGAAATTAAAGGAACAAATTTTTTTTTCAATTTTTTTTAGCGTTTTTTGAAGAGCTGTATCTTTATGACGAGTGGTCGTATTGAGTTGAAATAAAAAGCATTTTACAGCATTTTTCGAAATACAAATTTTTTTTTTTGTTTAATACACTTTTTATTTAATTTCAATTCAAAAAAGTATCTAACTAATGCAAAACTGTGAAAAAAATCCACTGGAATTGCGGTTTTCTTGTCATTTTGATGACGACTACGCATTGTTTAGGAACAACACAATTTGTTCCTTTACCTGGTGTGTAAGACTTTGAAGTTTTGGTGAGGAAAAACAGTTCGATGAATCAATTTGAAAATTTACGAGAATATTAATGATTTAAAAGTCTATAAATTTGCATACCAACGCAAGCCATGCAATCAATATTTGCAAAGAAAAAAATATTTACGAAAAGACCACAAAACGTCGATTTTTAGTACTTTTTTTAAACTAACGGTGAAGGGTAAAAAAAAATAATTTCTACAAAATCTTAAAAAAATCTTGTAAAACGCTTTCTCAAATTTCCAAAACTGTCTTTGAATTTTTTATAACGTCATTATTTGCTGAGATATTGGTAATCAAGGCTTAAAGTATCTTTTTTCATTCAAAGTCAGATAAACCATGTCAAAAAAAATCGTACGACAATAAAAAAACTGAATTGAAGCTGAATAAACAAGGTATCTGATCATGACATTAAATTTACTCAAAAAAATTTACCCACAGAAATGAGGACCTTCAAAAAAAATAAAAAAAAAATAATTTTGTTAACTCGTCTCATTTTTTGCAATAACGCAGTAACAGTACTTCAAAAAAAATTGTTTGTAAACAAATCTCGAAACAAAAAACATAAAGCTGTAAAATGCTTTTTATTTCAACTCAATACGACCACTCGTCATAAAGATACAGCTCTTCAAAAAACGCTAAAAAAAATTGAAAAAAAATTTGTTCCTTTAATTTTGTTGACTAGTGTATATTTTATGAAGTAAAATAAAAAGCTAAATGTTCATTTATAACTGACTCCGACTCGTGTTGATATCAATACCTACAGTACCACATAACACAAATTATTTTATCTGAATAAATAAGTAGTTTGAGATCAATCCAAGTACGTTCTAATTATTGTAAATTTCAATCTCAAACTTATCCAATTAATCTGAAGAACTGAAGTAGAAGTAATGTTTTGTTTTGTATGTATTATATATGAATGTACTGTACCTATGTATGTGTTTGATTGCTCAAAGGATCTTATATACATATACCTACCTAAAAATAATTTCTACTCCAGTACATCTTGTGCTTTTTATTCCATTCTACACGATTTACTTTTACTTTGTGAAATATTTAAGAGAACACTGGAAAATACCTTGAAATATGTTAAATAAATAGAAAAAAAATATATTGATTTATAGAACATGTAGAATTGAAGACTTTGTGGATTCATAAATGTATGTGAATCTATTCCGGCATCGCATAACTCAACTTGCGGGAAGAGAAACATAGATGCACCACGCAGAGTTCGCCAAACGGTATGCAGTATGCAAAAATAACTTTTTTATTTTCAAAATTTTGAATAAATTGAGGATTGTTTCTTACACAAATATCTTTTATTTATACGACGTGAACATATGTATGTACATTAGGGTGGTCCTTATATTGTTTTTTTTTTTAAATTCCAACTTGGATAGGCATTAAATAACTCTAAATAGAGAAACAAAATTTTCCTATTTTTTTCAGATTTTTAGTTCACCTCCCTGGTCACCCTTCTCGGAAGACAAAAAAGTTACAGATTTTTGAGACGCAAAACGTCACTTGGGCCCATAGTGCGTCGTCTAGGTTGAATGGTGCAATCTGCATGGTAGTGAAATTCGGTTCTTCATCGCTGTTATACAATGTGCAGAAATGATTTTTCCATATCCTCAGAACCGACTGCGATTCTACTATACGATGTTCCCCTGATCATCCTTGCAGACTTCAGTTCGGGCCTTGTAACCCTGGGAGGTTCTTTTTTACTTTTTGGCAAGACTTCCAAACTTCATTCCTGCAATGGCATCCCTCTATTTCTTCGATCGTGTGCTTCTTATGCACTTTCTTTTTCCTTCTTAGGAGCTTGTGTTCTTCTCTCCTCTTCTGCTCGTAGAGCTCGCTAGCTGCTCTGGTTTCTCTATGCAGCGCCGCTTTGTATGAACCAGGGGTTTCGCTGTGGTGGTCGTGCGTGGCCCAGCAAGCCAGAGGCGGCATCCCTGATGGCTTCTTGGAAATTCTTCCACTGGTTCTCGATACTTGAAGTTGGTGGCATAGGACTATTTAAGAGGGCGCGAGAGACTCGACCGGAAAAGGATCTGGCTTGAAAGAGATACTTATTGACAAAGCTTAAACAAAATCGGTCAAGAATCAGCGAGATACGCAATTTTTTATACCATTTTTTGCAGTTCCCTTATATAACTTGTGAAATTACTATGGATTTTCCAAGCTACCCCTTCAACACTATCCTTTTTTATTGGCCAGTATGTATACTTACTCTCAGGTATCAAAAATGTTCAGGAAAAATATTTCTCACAGGTATTTATCGAGAAAAAACGATTGCGAAAATAGTGGCCTCAAACAAGTGACGCGCAGTTTATATGAAAATAATTTTGTACTGCAGGACATATTTTAAACAAAAATATTGACTTCAACATTTTATTTCTCAAAATCATTTCACTAAAACAACTTTATTTAAAAGACAAATAAAAGAATGGTATATTAGCTTAAAAAATATTGTTTTTTTTCTGCCGTATATGTACGATGCACTGTTCACGAGATATAATAATGATAATATATAACTCGCGCTCCCTCCTTAAAATATCACTCCTTTGACCACTTGACCATCAGTCATGTTAATAACCGTGAAATATATGGAATTCTTGATGCATTTATTTTTGTATTTTTCTGTCAGATATAGGTACTCATATGTGCGTCAAAAACACAAATAATATCTGTAAATAAAGTCGTTATTTGATTTTACTTTTTATGGCTCTACCCAACCACTTCTATGGGCATACGCAATCACCCTGCATTAAAAAATCTGTTTATATCTCAATACTTCCACCCATTCCAACTTGATGAAAGGACAACTTACAAAGCCCAAAAAGAAATAAATATAAAAAATGGATACAAATGTACGTAGTATTTTTTCTTTCTTACCCTTTTAAAAACTTTATTTTGAAAACATTCAGCAGGTGGTCCTAGAAGACCATCCTATAAGTATAACCTTTAAAGTACAAAAAGAACTTTTTGAATCAGATTCCATATTTTATTTACCCCATTTCACCCCATAAATATCCAACTTTTGAAAAGTATTGAGTCCTTAAGCTTTCCCTTAAGAATTATCTTATATGATCATAAAAAGTATTTATAATCTTACATATTTTTTTCAGTTTTACCCTATTAAACTCTGAATATGTGTTAAGCTTAATTTTGAAAAATATCTAAAAGTAAAGCCAATCACTAAATTCATGCTCTAACTATAACATTGAGAACAAAAAAAAATTCCAAAATGGGATACTCTTTTTACCAATTTCACCCTAAAGCTACGTCTAAGTAAAAATATCTTGCCAAGCCATAAATTTAACCGTTCTGACATGAAAATATTTATCTATAGATCGAAATACATAGAATAAGACTTTCCAAGCATATGTTTAAAATCCTTACTATAAAAATCTTGAAAATTATCTAGACCTTAAAGTATTTATATTTATGTATCCTTTGATTATTATAACTCCAAACATAAGAAGAATTTTTAATCAGATTCCCTTTTTTATTTTTACCCCATGTCACCTTAAGTATAAAGCTTAATTTTGAGACATTTAAGCAGTAAATCCTTCCTTAAAATATTAATTTACAACACAAAAATACAATTGGATACTTTTATGTTCTTACCCCATTTTCCCTATGGATATGAAGCTTTATTTCGAAGCATGTATAGCCTTTAACCCATATTCTAGGTCCATCTTCTTAGAAAACCCTTTCAAACTGAAAAAAGTGATTTTTGAAGTTTGATACACTTTTTAATTTTTACTCCATATCTTCCTTAAAATATAAATTATTACAAAATTTTAACCCTTAAGCTTTCCCCTAAGAATAACTTTTCAAACTTCAAACGAAGTTTTGAAATCGGATCTGTACATTTTAGATTTAAAAAATATAAAAATCAAAACCTCTCACAAATACCCAAAACAAAATACAAATATGTACATATTTAGAATTTAACCTTAAAATTAAATGTTGTCAAAATAAAATGTATTCCATTAGTTCAAGAAATTTATGGATTGGTTCAGTTATTTCAAAGATTACCCCCTACATAGCCACAAACAAATAAATATTTTATCTTTATAAGGGCGGGTGAATAAGTCCCTGAAAGTTTTCACTTATCACCTTGCAATCTCAAATTCAAAAATCAGGTTCTCATTTCAAATGAATGCCCTGAAATTTTTATTCAGATGTGTCAAATTGTTTTGTTGCTATAGCGGTTTAAGTCAGAAGCAGTTGAAAAGTTTAAAAAAATGGAAAAATCCGAGTTTCGCGTGCTGATGGAACATTATTTTTTGCGCAAAAAAACGATTACGGAAACAAAACAAAAGCTCCTAAAATATTATGGGGTGGGGACTCTTCTCCATCTATTGTAATAATCCGTAAATTGGTTAACCCAATTTCGCTGCGGACTCTCCAGCACAAATGACGCAGAACGCTCTGGTCGCCCGATTGAAGTTCCCACACCGGAAATGGTCGATAAAAACCACGGTCTAATATTGGACGATCGGCGAGTGAAAGTGAGGGAACTCGAGAAGTCTACTACAGGCTTGTCACATGGCTCAGTAATTACAATTTTGTACAAATATTTAGATATGAGAAAGCTTTCCGAAAGATGGGTGCCGCGTTTGCTGTCAGTCGATACCAAACGAAATCGTTAAAACATTTCAAAGGAGTGTTTGGCTATCTTCAACCGGAATCCAAGTGAGTTTTTGCGCTGATTTGTGGCTGTGGATGAAACATGGATTCATCACCAAACACCAGAGACCTAAGAACAGTCTTAACAGTGGACTTCTCCAGGTTAATCCAAGCCAAAGAAAGCCAAAGCAGGATTATCGGAAAACAAGGTGATGGCGACAGTTTTTTGGGATGCGCTGTCATCCATATCGATTACCTTGAGAAAAGAAAGACGATTACCGGTGGTTATTATGCTGACCTGTTGGAGTGATTCGACGCAGATTTAAGTAGAAAAAGACCCCATTTGGCAAGGAAAAAAGTTCTTCTTCATCAAGACAACGCTCCTGCGCACAAGTCGGGAGTTTTGATGCTAAAATTTCATGATTTAAGGTACGAGTTACTTCCCCCTCCACCTTTTTCTCTGGGTTTGACACCCTGCTACTATTTCTTATTTCCTGATTTGAAGAAATGCCTCGGTGGAAAAAAATTTGGCTTGAATGCTGAGGTTATTCAAGAAACAAGTGAATATTTTGAGGCTTTCGAAAAAACCTATTTTTTGGAGGGAATTCAAAAATTGGAAAAACGTTGGATGAAGTGTATCCAGCTTAAAGGAGATTGTGTCGAAAACTAAAAAGTTTTTTTTTTTCTGAAAAAGTGTTCCTTCTTTCAATTTTCAAGGACTTATTGATCCGCGTAATATAGTATAGATAAAAGCGAAAGTGAGTTTGCTTGTTTGCTTGTAAAGCTTTCATGCCTAAATTGCTGAATCAATTATGATGAATTTTGATATAGAGATATATGGCACCCCAGAAGACGGTAATAGGATACCTTCTTTAGGCATATGAAACAAAAAAAGAAACAAAAAAAGAAACAAACAAAAAAAGTACCAAAACAACTTCATTTTACATAGGAAAAATATAATAAAGTCTGAAAACAAATCATTCAAGTTTGAAATTACATTTTAAGAATGGAATTTAAAAAAAATATTATAGTGAATTGAGTAATGTGGACTACCATATAGGTAAAAGCTACATAAAAATACTCTGTCCCAAATTTCAATAAAATCCTTTGATAATGTACATAGCTCTTTGTGTATCTAGATCAAACATCAAAGTTAATAGACCAAAGACTTCGGATGTTATACGGGAATATCTTTTTAGAACTTCTCCATAATCACAATGTATAAGATTTGATTAAAATCTTTAAAACTTTTTTTTTTCCCCAAAGCTAATACTTGCACTGCAATTTAAAGCTCAAAAAGCAGTTTAGTACTTGAATTTTCTATTAAAGGTAAAAACATGATAAAATGTAATGCAATACCAAGCATCAGTGAGTCATAGTCATTATCAGACTTTCATATTATGAGGTTATCCAATTATTTTTTAATTAAAATGCAGCATATGGTATGATGATTTGGACTTAAAAAATTAATGGTGTTTTAATGGAACAGAGGAGTGTGTGAATTTCTGAAATAAAAAATAATTGCAATTTGGATACCCAAAAAGCATTCAAACTTAATATTTATGTATACATGATACAAAAAACAAACCCAAAATTGTATAGAGTGGTAGTTTGCACATTCAAAAAAAATCTAAATCTTGAATTAATGATTCGGGCAGCCGTACACAAAATGAAACACTCGAATAAATCGGACTTATCTTCAAATTACAATACATAATTGTGAGTAAAATCTTTAAGTCCTGTGAAGTTAGCAAAAAAATTGTTTAAAATTGAATAAAAAATGAGAGTTCCCGGTAGCAAACAAAGAGTTCTAGAGTTCCTCATACTTTTCAATAGTTCTGGCAAATGGAGTGTTAAAATTTAAAAAGTTTATTTTGCTAATTTTACGCAGCAAGGACTTTTTTGAGAAAAAAGAGTTTTTCACCTTAAAATCAAGAGTTCTAGAGTTCCTGATGGGTTTTAGAATTAAAATTTAAAATTGGAAAAGTTAGGGCAATTTAAGGTACCCATTGACTTTGAACAAAAATTTTCAAAATAAAAAAAAAAAAATAATAAAAAAAAGAAGTTCCCGATAGCAAACAAAGAGTTCTGAACATCTTCTTAATAACTTTTTTTTCTAAAACTAATAAAACTAATTTTTCAAAAGTTATTCGTAAATTTAGGTGCCCATTGACTTAGAACCGAACATTTTCAAAGTCCATTTGAAAATTTTTGGTTCTAAGTCCAAATCCATTTGAAAATTTTTGGTTCCAAGTCAATGGACACCAAAATTTGCGAATAAATTTTGAAAAATTAATTTTTGAGAAAAAAGTTATTAAGAAAATGTTTAGAACTCTTTGTTTGCAATCGGGAACTCTAATCAGAACTCCTTTTTTTTTATTTTTTTGGATTTTGAAAATTTTTGGTTTTAAGTCAATGGGCATCTTAAACTGCCCCAACTTTTCCAATTTTGTAGAACTCTTTCTAAAACCCATCAGGAACTCTAGAGCTCTTGATTTTAAGGTGAAAAACATGCTCAGAACTCTTTTTCTCAAAAAAGTCCTTGCCGCGTGAGTTAGCCAAATAACCTAAATTGTGACACACTTTTACCATAGCAATTTTTGTTTTGTTTATTTACGTAGACTGCTACTTTGTTACACAAAAATAAAGTGTTAATTCTAAAGCTAACAAGAACATAACCAAAACAGAATCATTTAGACCCGTTTGCTGATACGATACTTAAGCATTTATGTTCTACTTAAAAGCTTATGTTCTACTTTTTTCTCTGCGTAAACTGTCACATAAGCGCTTATGTTCTGCTTAAATTATTTAAGATTCGTATCAGCAAATGGGCCTTAATTATTTAATTAACTTATTCTGTAAGTAAAAGTAGATTAATAAAGTTAATTCATTGATGCAATGAATAAAATCGATGAATTAATGAACAAACGCGTTGACTGAAGTCACTTATAAACAGTTTGTTCTACGTTATAAATAAAATAAATAACTAGGACCCATTTGTTGATATGAAACTCAAGCCCATTTGCTAATACGGAACATAAATACTTATGTTCCACATAAATCCTTAAGTGACACTTTTTGGTTTGCACCAAACGTAAACTCAAACGTAAAAATCCTTATGTTCAACATAACTTAGGTGGAAGAAATAGCGGCACTTAAGATATTTATGTCAGACTTTCATTTTTGTTAACTGTTGTTTTTGACTTATTTGCCAAGAATTGTGAAGATAATTTCATTAAAAAATTAAAGAAAAATAAATACTGCTAACACTATCTTGCTGTTTTGCAGTGCAGAGGGGATTGGTCTTCTTTTTGAAGTCCTTGGAGTGTTGTCTTGTTGTTTCATCATCATCATCGTGTCCTGTATCCCCGGCTGGGGCATAGGGCGTCAACAAATCGTCTCCATCCTTCACGGTCTGCTGCAAGGTACTTAAGCTGTGGCCACGTCTTTCTCTGGGATTCTGCTTCCGCTAAGACAGTTGATTTCCATGTTCTTCTTGGTCTTCCAACCCGCCGTGCACCCTGAGGATTCCATTCAAAGGACTGCTTTGCAATTTCATCGTTTGGTTTCCTCAGTGTGTGACCAATCCAACGCCATTTACGCTTTCTTATGTCGACGTCCAGCCGCTCTTGACTTGTCCTGCGCCACAATTCCTCATTTGATATTATTTGTGGCCAGCGAATCTTTAGGATGTGGCGAAGACAGCGATTCACAAAAGCCTGCAATTTCTTCGAAATGGTAGACGTGACTTTCCAGGTTTCACAAGCATATAACAGCACGGATTTGACATTGGATTCGAAGAATCTCAACTTAGTGCGTAAGGAGATTTGACTGGATTTCCAAATTGGGGACAGAGTACCAAAGGCAGCACGAGCTTTATTTATTCTACTTTTAACGTCCAGATCCGTACCACCGTTTGCAGAAACAATACTGCCAAGGTAGTTAAATTGTTCCACTACTTCAACTGGCGTCTCCTGTAAAATAATACGCTGCTGTGTGGAGCGGCCTGTGAGCATTATTTTTGTCTTTTTGCTGTTAATTCTTAGACCACTCGACTCTCCCTTCACTTGCAGTGTTTGGCACATCCCGTTCAGCCCACTGATGTTATTTGCCAGTAGACATATGTCATCGGCATAGTCTAAATGACTGAGCCTTTCGAACGGTCTCCATTGAATGCCCTGTCGCTCAGCTGTACCAACACTGGCCGTCAATACGTCGTCCATCGCCAGCAGGAAGAGAATTCGCGATAGAACATCCCCTTGTCTCACACCCTGTTGCACTACGAAGGAGTCGGATAGCTGCCCATTGTGCAAAACAAAACACCTCGCGTTGTTGTAGGACTCTTTAATAATGGCAACAATTTTTGGTGGAATTCCTCTACCAAGAAACGATCTCCATATACATTCTCGGTTAACTCGATCAAAGGCCTTTTCAAAATCCACGAACATGAGGTAAAGCGGTGATTGATATTCCATCGACTGCTCGAGGACGATGCGCAGGGTGTTGATATGGTCGACACACGATCGACCACTGCGGAAGCCAGCTTGATGCCTCTTGAGTGTAGACTCGATTCTATCCTTTATTCGCTCGAGTATGATTGTTGCCATTAGTTTTGGGAAAACGGACAAAACGGTGATACCACGCCAATTGTTGCAATTCTTTAAGTCACCTTTCTTTGGCAACTTAACAATCACACCATCCTTCCAGTCCCTGGGATAGCTTTCGTTTTTCCAAATGTTTTGTATCAGCGGATGTAAAATACTAGCCGCTGCTACGGGATCGGCTTTCAGGAATTCAGCTGGTATTCCGTCCAGTCCAGCTGCCTTGTTGTTTTTGAGGAGATTTATTGATGTACGAATTTCCGATTCTGACGGGGGTTCGATGTCAATACCCCTATAGGACCTGCGCATCTCGTTTAGTTGGGGCACTTCAGCACTCTGCTCAATTGAATCCTCATTTAGCAGGGCACAAAAATGGTCCTTCCATCTACGAAGCTGATCCTCAATTGATACCAAAAGTGTGCCATCTACATCCATTACAGGATGATTGGTGTTGCTTTTTTTCCCGATAACATCTTTGGCTATTTGGTACAATTCCCGGATATCTCCTCTTCTGGTAGCGCTTTCCGCATTATCTGCGAGTCCATCCAACTTCACCCTCTTGTCACGTCTCACACAGCGGTAGACCATCTTATGTGCAATGCGGTACTCTCTTCGCAAGTCAGCCTTTCGTTGAACATCAGCTTCGGCATTTATTTGGATTTTCAACGATTTGCGAAGTTCGATCTTATCCCAGGTGTCTTGGGATATCCAAGAGTCTCTACGTCTCGTTCGCTTGGGTACAGTTTCGGATCCAGCCTCCATAAAAACACTTTTAATTTCACCCCACATCTCATCAATTGTTGAATTCTGGATTCCATTTAATGACGAGGCTCTGTCGTTAAGGGTGGTGACATAGTTTCGACATATGTTGGGGTCATTTAAAGCATTAGTAATGAATTTTGTGCTCCTTGCTGCATCCTGCGCTGGTTTTTGTACGGCAGCGGTTCGTAGTTTGAGACTCATCAGAACCAAATGGTGGTCGCTTCCCACATCGGCATTTCTTAAACTCCGGACATCACACATAGACTTCCTCCATCGCTGCTGAATCATGATATGATCAATTTGGTTTTCGGTTTGACCATCCGGATGCACCCAGGTAATTTTGTTGCACGTCTTATGCTTAAATACAGTCCCACCTATCACAAGACGATTCGCGCTACAAAAGTCGACAAGCAAGTCACCATTTTCATTCCGTGACCCCACGCCATTTCTTCCCATCACGCGTTCCAGTCCGTAATTGTCTGAACCGACTTGGGCATTAAGGTCTCCCATAACGACTATGATGTCGGCTCTCGGAACACTACTGTAAACCGCGTTAAGATGAGTGTAGAACGCGGTTTTGTCTTCCTCGGTCGCTTCATTTGTGGGGGCGTAGCACTGAATAATTGTGACGTTACGAATTTTTGAACGAAACCTTGCTGTCATTAATCTCGCAGAAATGGGCGCCCATGAGATCAAACTACGCCTCGCTTCTTCGTTCAACATAATTCCGACACCATGCAGTCTTTGGCCACCCTCTCTTTCATCTTCGCCGGAATACAGCATTCTCGTCTGTCCAGTGTCTGATCTGTATTCAGCTCTTCCTCTCCACTTAGTTTCGCTTATGCCCAGGATACTGATCTTTAGGCGAAGCATTTCACGCTCAACCTGCTCGTATCTACCATCGCTGTACAAGGATCGAACGTTCCATGCTCCGATTTTCGTACGTATGCGGTAGCCAAAAGTAACATTTGCGCTTCTTGAAAGACTTCTTCTATTTGTCAACGATTCATTTATTATTATGGCGTCTTGATTGACGCTCGTACATGAAGGATGCCGCACCCCCAAATCCGATGTGCGGTTTACTGCAGCCGAAGCTGCAGAAGGATTTTCTATAAAAAGATTACCTCTTGGGGACTCATTTCCATTTGTTGTCATAATTCATGTATTTGCATATATCCTTCCACCATGGTGTTTTCCGAGATATGATTAATAACATACATAAGCTCAGATTTGACAGGCACACCCGCCTTTTGTATGGTCAAACACATAACTGCTCGAGGCCGCCCACTGTGGGAAAACAGACGCCTTTTGTAGCCGCCCAATATGGGTTACAGACAGGCGCGGATACAGGGGGAGGGCAATGGGTGCAATTGCCCCCCCCTGGGCAAGAACGAACGAAGCATAAAATAATCAAAAAAAGGTTATTTCGTTATACGTTTATAAAATTTTTTCTTGGCAGTGCAGCGTTGCAGCAATGAGTGGTTGTTTGTTGGCCGCTGGCTTACCAGGTTCAGTTAAGAAAAGTTCCGCTTTGCACAAATAGCGCTTTCAAATCGACTGAGTGGAAAGCTTATAACTTCGGTTTTAGATCTTGATCTTCAAAGTTAAGGTCTTTAATTAAAAGATAAATGTCAGGGTACATTACTGTATGACATTTTTTGAGAAAAGTCAATTTATTTCATACTAGGGAGCAGATTGAATAACAAATCGATTTCATTTTCAGTTTTCAATATTCTTTGAATGAAACATTTCACAATTTGAGAAATGATTTCTTAAAAAGTTATTGCTCCACCCTCAACCCTACTCTACAAGTTTGTTAGTGGTTTTTTTTATACTTGAATGTAACGGGAGAGGTAACAGGGGCACTTTTGCAACCTTGAGGTTGATTTCAATTGAAAAATAACTTTAAAAGACGTCAATTTACGAGTAATTAGCTTCAAAAATTTCAAATTTTGCTAAAAATGCTCAGATCTACAGGATGAAGATATTCAATTAAAGTTAAAATAATAAACTACATTTTTGTATAAAAGTTATTGAGAAATACCAACAAATTTCATACTAAATGCACATCGGTTTTAGCCATAAGATACGTTTTTGATGTGAGGATTTTGTCGCTTTCGTGGATGTGTTTATAGAACTTCCGTGTTCCATATTATTCAACTGGCGAAGAGAACGAACCCAACGAAGAAGATTGGAGAGAAACCAGAAAACGACTTCAGCAGTCACTGCCGAAGAGAAGTTGGATGGAACTTTAATACCTAAGGAAAGGATAGTTGCTTAGTCAATTCAATTGTCAAATGATTGCCATTTTTCGACGCAAATATTGCTATTGTATCGAACTGCATGAGTTTGGCAACTCAGTAGTTGATGTTTTGAGCTTATATGAAACATTTGTATTAAAACTCAACGAAGGCTAAGTATTTATATTGTTAATGAAATGTATAACGAAAGTTAGTCACAATCAAGAAGATCTGACCGAAAGGTTTAATAAAGAGTGGTGTTTTTGTTTGGATTTTCCACTATAAATATTTGTGTCGATGGACGAAGGCATCTGAACAAACGATACGGTTGATCTCGTTTTGATCTATAATTTAAGTTAAGCTAAAATACAGCTTTTTTCAAATGAATGCAATGGTTTTGTCTGCACAAAATCTTTTTTATCAACTTCCTTCAATTTTCTTTGCAAACGCATTTGACGTTTATGAACACGTTCTCCGACTTCTCAATATTTCTGTTGCCAACTCGATTTTTTATTGCCGAATTGAACCACACAAATGATGTTTTCGAACATGTGACTTTAGTAACCTCCGAACTGCATTATCGAACACAATGCTTACGCAGTAAAACTTGAATTTGCCTTTTCTAACAGAAGGATTTTGCAGTTTGCGTTTGAGAACATTTTGCAAAACGCATTTTTGACGCTGATGACGTTCTTGAAAACGGCCTTTTACTAACAAGGTTAGGTTAGGTTGCCACCTAAAGAAGAGGCTGGAAATTTCACTAGAACTCGAACATCATGTGTCTGATTAGGAACATACCACTGTACCATTATGTTTTCCAAGCATAATAATTGTAGAGCTACGCAGATCCAGAGGGAACTCAAAAACGCTGTAAAGACACCATGCTATAGCTACAAGCTGCAAAACTTCATTTCGCAAAGTACCCGCTGTTCGAGAACTGTGGCAGTTATGAAAGATTTAATTGCTTTCTTCAAATTTAAAACTCATCAACTCACATTGCTTTGTGCGACCAGTCGTGTAGAGCGGTATGAAGTGTACTCAAATTTTCTGTAGACCACATCAAGATTTTGGAAACTCGCAAAAATTGCCCCCCCCTGAACGGAATGCTGGATCCGCGCCTGGTTACAGACGCTACCTGCTGCTGCCGTTGGCCTTTTACCAAAAAAAAGCTCCTCCGCCACCAGACTATCATGCCGTTGACCGCCACCTGCAGTTCATCCGCCTTAAGGGGGCTTTTAACCATCCCGAGGACAAGTTTGTGCCCTGACCAGCATAGCTGGGTTGTCTGCTTATCCCGGCATCCATTCGGTCCCCCTGCACGTTAGCGTTACCCGCCCTCTACCACGCGGAGGTGTGCATAGGGATTTTCCTATCATTGAGCCTAGGGCCATATGGCGTCCTAGCACTCTCAAGTACTTTTAGAGTCTTGTTGTTTAGAGCTAACAAATTGATTTTTGAAGCTCTCTAGTCTCCTATTTTGTTTGTTGAACCCTAAAGTCACCCTGGGATCGATCCAGAGTTTTTAAAAAACCTTGAACTCTTCCTGGCCAAATTATGTATTTTTTGAGGCCTAGGATCACTTTGAAGTAGATCTAGGTTTTTTGCTAGGGCGAGTGGAGGTAAAAAATAAACTATAAATGTGGCATGAGCACTGAAGCATTTTTATGATGTGTGCTGCAAGTTATTCTTTTATTTTTGAAATACAAATTCAAGGAATGCACAAATTTACTTCAATAATAACAAAACGAAAGAGACAATGGAAATTGGTTTGTTTTTATTCCTTTTTACGAAGTATTTTTAAACAAATTCCGTTTCTTGCTCAATCAACAACTCAACAACGCAATTGAGGACCCTTCGGTATTTTTTGAGTATTGAAAAAACCCTTTTTTTGACAATTTTTGTTTTGTCAAGAAGATCTGGGTAAAAAAACATTTATATTTACTATTTCCAGACCGTTTTCAAAATTAAATACGGGTAAAATACGATTAAACACACAAAATAAACCAAAATTCACAGTATTTTGACGTTTTCGCAAACCGACTTGATGTTAGTTAAAATTCAAAAGTGAAGACTTACTATGTGTAACATAAATTTTTTCGTGCAACTTACATAAATTTAAATATCGCATAGAATTTATATGGAATCTTAGCCTAATACTTTAGTAGAACATAAGCGCTTATATGACAGTTTACGCAGAGGAAAAATGGAAAAGATCATAAGCTTTTAAGTAGAACATAAATACTTAAGATTCGAATTTTTGCTGATGGGTCTGAATTAAGGTTTTTAACTTGAATACTAAAATGACTTCAATGGCCAACAAATATTTATTGTTTTATGAACAGCTTCATAAATGAATAGATGACAATCCATTGACCCAACAAAGTCTAGCACCGATTGAGTTTAACTTAAAATATCTTCGAATAAAAGTACCATTTCATTGAATTTACATCAAGATTTTCATCCAATAAAGGGGGGCCTACAATTTTTTTCAAAACTAAACGAACACGATGAAAGGTAATCTATAATGAAAAGTTTGGAGGATCTGTAACTTCCATGCAAAAGGTGGAATGGACTCAAGTCATTAGTTTTGATCCTTAAACAAAGGAGGGATCAAGTTATAAAAAATTGATGCTGTGGCTCCAGCTGTAGCCGAACTATTAGATAAAATCACTACTTCACTAGACCCACTTTTTTCATCTTCCCAAGCGCTAATATCAGTAAATTCTTTTTTTAACTTTTCGACAAAAGGCGTGTTTTTCTATCATCGGGATCTGGATCTGGATTAACTTTTAACACGTGTTACAAAAACAATTTTTCCAGATCCCGAAGATAAAAAAACACGCCTAAACTAGTTTTAGGCCGCGTTTTCTTTTTAAAATTGTAGATAGAATCGTTTATTTAAAACAAGAAATTTTTGATATTTGCACTTGGAATTTTCTAAACAATTTTTTTTTCCATTCGTATGTCACACAGTTTATGTGTAGGGCACCTTGCTCCTGTGTGCGCTCATCGGTCAACAAGCGACTAAACATCATGCTGTGGTGAATTTCGTTGTGAGTTTTTCTTGTGAGGTAGAATTCAAAAAATATTATCAAGTCACAATCCTCAATCCTCACTAGGAATCAAGACACAAGGGCTTGTGGTTTGTCACCCTTACAACGGAAGAATCGGGCTATAAGTTACGCTGAACGAGCTATCTTAAAGTTGTAAGGCCTTTTAAATGTTTGTATGAATAAGGTTGTTATGGCCAGTTGCACCGACCTCTTTTAAATATTTATTGCTTCGTTTAATTTTAAAATGACATTTATCGGTTGCACCAACCACTTCTAAATCTAACAGGCCAATAAACGAACCAATAAACTAAAATTCCATTTTCCTCCAGATAAATTTTAAAAGCGAGTTTAAACGAACATGTCTAGGTACATTTGTAGGTACAAACAAAATAATTCAATTTTCTTTGACGGAATACTGTTAATTCCAAATTAAAATAACGAAAATAACAGGTGAAGGCATTTTGTTTCCTATTTATAATTCACTACTTAAATAAATAAATTATTCCAGAAAAATTATAGACTGGCCATCATGTGTTCATCTGATACCGAACTTAACCAAAAAATGGCGAGACGTCGCGTCGGAGTTGTTCAGGTTCACAGAGAAATCCATTTTCTGAATTCGATGACGTCGCTTTAAAATATTTTTTCATAATTTCCAAGAGTGTGTCGAAAAAAATATTAGTGTTGTTTAGTTGGTATCTATTTCAATAGTTTCATAATTTCTCTAAAAAAAAAGAAAATAATAAATAATAATAAAAAAACACCAAGATGGCGCATTCGCATTGTCTGTATCTAATGAGAATGAGAATACCTTGTTTCTGTTTATTGTTTATTCACATTTTCTTTATTTCTATCTCACTTGCACTGGTTAAATTTTTTCGTTCAGTTTAATAAACATATGATCAAATCCAGGGGTGGTTCATGAACTGCATTTTAGCTAAAAAATGCGCAAAATAGATTGGTGCAACCCAAATAAATTTATTAGTCCGATAAATTTTAACTCCATTTTAGCAAAAACCGCTTTTAGTGAATTTTGGTGCAACTGGACAAGTGTTCTAGTGTTGACAAAAGTAAAACCTGATTCTTTATTTGAGATTTGTAGCAACTCATATTAGAGCGGGAGGCGGCAATACAAAATTCCCACCCATCGAGGTAAAGAAAAATTTGGTTATATTGCATTAGGTTGCCACTAGGTGATATAGAAAAACTTGGTCGTCCACCCTGTATCCTGGTCAGACCGGCTGGCCGACCAAAAGAAGTGGTCATATTTTAGGGGTGCTACCACCCATCGAGGTAAAGAAAATTTTACTTACATAGCGTTTTGTCTTTGTTAGGTGATATAAAAAAGCTTGGTCGTCCAGCCCATACCCTGGTCAGATCGGCTGGCCGACCAAAAGAAGTGGTCACTTTTTAGGGGTGCTGCCACCCATCGATTAAAGGATGAAACCTACATCAAATTAAAGGGGCAACTTTCACCTATCAGAATTTCAAGGTCGTCCGGGGCATAGCTTGGTCACTTTCTCTGGCCGACCAGATTTATGCATTTATCTAAGATTATGCGATACTCACTTTAACACATTAATTATATACTGAATGTCCAAACCTAATGCTTCAAACTTTAATTGGTGAAAGACCAGGCCATGACCTGTCAGAATTCCATAACTTGTCCATACTAAATCCTAACCAGTTGGTAGAAATACCTAAATAAACTGCAATTATGATCAAAGCTAATTTTTAACTTATATTTTTGGAGTTGAATGATAAGCAAAAATTCCATTACGTAATATTTGCTAGGTCTTTTAAAAACTTGCCCTATTTTTTCAGTTTCTTAAAAGATATAAAACTTACCACAAGCAGTCTTAAGTCGAAAGTTATAGCCATTTTAATTTAATAAGGAAGAGTTCTGAAACAACATAGCATCATGAAAGGAGAATGAGCAAATTGGCGCATATGCTCAACACAATTGTCATTACATTTTTGAAAAGGTTATTGTTAGGACATCATTTCATTATATGGCCGTTAAGCTCTAAACCATGGGGTTCGCGAGATATTCGACTTCAAAGCACGACAAAGAAAGATAATGCAACGCCCCATTTGGACATTGTCTTCCTGCTCAACATCAATGTGTTGTGCATCGTTGAAAAGGTTATAGCATGTACTTTATTTTTGTAGGTAACCGTTAAACTGTATACCATGGGGTTCAAGAGATATTTGGCATCCAAAAAGTCGAATAAAATAATAATGCAATTCTACATTGGCACTGGACTGCCAACTCAACAGGAATGTGTCATACTTCATTGAAAAGGTTATTGCAAGTACTTAATTATCTTTCAAGAATGTTAAGGTGAAAGTGGTGTCGTTCGAGAGATATTTGACAAAAACGCAATATTTAAAAAAAAATGCAATTCTGCATTGGAAGCCGGTCTCCCAAGTCAACAGTAATGTGTGCTATATTTTTGAAGAGGTTATTGCATGTACTTCATTTTGTTATGTAGCCGTTAAATTGTAAACCAAGGGGTTCGAGAGATATTTGGCATCAAAGGAGGTGAACAGAAAAATAATGCAGCTCTGCATTGGGGGCTGGTCTACTAACTGAACACGAATATGTCATACGTCTTCGAAATGGCTGTTGTGAGAACATCATTTTATTATGGGGCCGTAAGCTCTAAACCATGGGGTTCGCGAGATATTTGGCTTCAAAGCACTGAAAAGAACAATAATGTAACTCCGTATTTGGACATTGTCCAACAACAATAAATTGGTATAATTCCGTATTTTTATTGTATTTAACATGCTACTTCTTTCTAAGCGAAGATAAAAATGCACTAAAAAACAGGGCTATTGTCATTAAGCTGTAGATCATGGGGCTCAAAAGATATTAGGCAAACACGATTTATAGAACAATAATACAATTCCGCATTTGGAGCTGGTCTACCAAGTCCACAGTAATGTGTCGTTCATCGTTGAAAAGCTTATTGCATGTACTTCTTTTTGTTATATTGTCGTTAAGCTGTAGATATTTGGCATACAAAAAAAGGCAAATAGAAAAATAATGCAATTCTGCATTGGGTGCTGCACTACCTACTCAACACGAATGTGTCATACATGGTTGAAGTAGCATGTTAAATGCAATAACAATACGGAATTATACCAGTTTATTGTTGTTGGACAATGTCCAAATGCGGAGTTACATCATTGTTCTTTTCAGTGCTTTGAAGCCAAATATCTCGCGAACCCCATGGTTTAGAGCTTACGTCCCCATAATAAAATGATGTT
The DNA here is from genome assembly GCA_963921185.1 of Dasysyrphus tricinctus. Classification (NCBI taxonomy): domain Eukaryota; kingdom Metazoa; phylum Arthropoda; class Insecta; order Diptera; family Syrphidae; genus Dasysyrphus; species Dasysyrphus tricinctus. The sequence continues at coordinate 74,462,878 of OY992531.1, forward strand.
CTCACAACAGCCATTTCGAAGACGTATGACATATTCGTGTTCAGTTAGTAGACCAGCCCCCAATGCAGAGCTGCATTATTTTTCTGTTCGCCTCCTTTGATGCCAAATATCTCTCGAACCCCTTGGTTTACAATTTAACGGCTACATAACAAAATGAAGTACATGCAATAACCTCTTCAAAAATATAGCACACATTACTGTTGACTTGGGAGACCGGCTTCCAATGCAGAATTGCATTTTTTTTTAAATATTGCGTTTTTGTCAAATATCTCTCGAACGACACCACTTTCACCTTAACATTCTTGAAAGATAATTAAGTACTTGCAATAACCTTTTCAATGAAGTATGACACATTCCTGTTGAGTTGGCAGTCCAGTGCCAATGTAGAATTGCATTATTATTTTATTCGACTTTTTGGATGCCAAATATCTCTTGAACCCCATGGTATACAGTTTAACGGTTACCTACAAAAATAAAGTACATGCTATAACCTTTTCAACGATGCACAACACATTGATGTTGAGCAGGAAGACAATGTCCAAATGGGGCGTTGCATTATCTTTCTTTGTCGTGCTTTGAAGTCGAATATCTCGCGAACCCCATGGTTTAGAGCTTAACGGCCATATAATGAAATGATGTCCTAACAATAACCTTTTCAAAAATGTAATGACAATTGTGTTGAGCATATGCGCCAATTTGCTCATTCTCCTTTCATGATGCTATGTTGTTTCAGAACTCTTCCTTATTAAATTAAAATGGCTATAACTTTCGACTTAAGACTGCTTGTGGTACGTTTTATATCTTTTAAGAAACTGAAAAAATAGGGCAAGTTTTTAAAAGACCTAGCAAATATTACGTAATGGAATTTTTGCTTATCATTCAACTCCAAAAATATAAGTTAAAAATTAGCTTTGATCATAATTGCAGTTTATTTAGGTATTTCTACCAACTGGTTAGGATTTAGTATGGACAAGTTATGGAATTCTGACAGGTCATGGCCTGGTCTTTCACCAATTAAAGTTTGAAGCATTAGGTTTGGACATTCAGTATATAATTAATGTGTTAAAGTGAGTATCGCATAATCTTAGATAAATGCATAAATCTGGTCGGCCAGAGAAAGTGACCAGGCTATGCCCCGGACGACCTTGAAATTCTGATAGGTGAAAGTTGCCCCTTTAATTTGATGAAGGTTTCATCCTTTAATCGATGGGTGGCAGCACCCCTAAAAAGTGACCACTTCTTTTGGTCGGCCAGCCGATCTGACCAGGGTATGGGCTGGACGACCAAGCTTTTTTATATCACCTAACAAAGACAAAACGCTATGTAAGTAAAATTTTCTTTACCTCGATGGGTGGTAGCACCCCTAAAATATGACCACTTCTTTTGGTCGGCCAGCCGGTCTGACCAGGATACAGGGTGGACGACCAAGTTTTTCTATATCACCTAGTGGCAACCTAATGCAATATAACCAAATTTTTCTTTACCTCGATGGGTGGGAATTTTGTATTGCCGCCTCCCGCTCTACTTTTCTAAATTAATTTCCTTTTGCCTTAAATAAAAATTTAATTTTGTACTAAAAAAATAAAGCCCTTCTGGCAATACCTTTTGATTTACCAAATAATAATTATAATTTTGTTTAACTGGCAATGTCATTAAAATGTCAAATGAAAGCTCTTCAAGTTATATCAAAAGAAATAAACATGGAAAAAGCTTTTGTAAAATATGTATAAATACCGATCCTGAATTGGAATAAATTTCATTCTGTTTGTCGATCTCTAATAAGGAACAGTACGGTGGAGCACCTCCGCCTCTGCTACTTTGATAAAGAAAGACTTAAATTGAATATTAAAAGTTGAACTGCTGCTGTTTTATTATTTGAAGACATTTTTCCACAGCTCTGCGTAACCCAACCCAGGACCTCTCAGTATCTCAGCTACCAGAAAATATCAACACTGGAATATTGAGCAGTACGGTAGAGAACCTCAGCCTCTGCCACATATTTAACAGCGTTGATATTCGTCGATTGATACTTTGGTCTCAAACTCAGCCTCGAGACAGAACACTCGACTACCCGCTTCTCGCTCCTCCATTATATTGGCGCCCATCTAGTGGCCAGAGTTTTGGAAAAAAAAACAACACGAAAAAAACAAACTACCTACAATAAACACAATTACAAAACCACAATATCACCATGGCAACAAATACCACAGCAAAGGTGGCTATGTTCACAGAAGATCAGGTCAACAAATTGTTAGCTACTGTGATGACTAAAAATGTACCACATGGCAGTTTTAGTAACTGTACAAGTCGTTTTAACGGAGAAAAAGATCCCCTCAAAGTTGAAGAATTTATTGCCACTATCAACTGCTACAGAGATGTCGAACACATCCATGAAACGGATTCCATTAAGGGATTCCCACTTCTGTTAGAAGGCGATGCTCGAAGTTGGTGGCAGGGCATCAAATCGGAAATCAAAACGTGGAAAGATCTTCTAACTGCTTTACGATGTGCGTACGCACCTGAAAAACCCGCTTTTCGCATCTACCAAGAAATTTTTGAAAATAAACAAAAATTCAAAGAAAGTACGGATGATTTCATCCGCAAAAAAAGAGCACTACTTTCACAATTGCCAGCTCCACAGCCAACAGAAACGATGATGCTAGATATGGTGTACGGGTTGTTGCATTTAACCATTCGCGATGGTGCACCTCGTGACGTAATAAAAACGTTTCAAGAGCTTATTAGCAAAGCAAGAACAATCGAGCAAACCATGGCTGAAAAATATACAGCAAGATTTCCGAAAGCCGATGATGAAGCCACTAAGAAGAAGAACCGATGCAATTTTTGTAATCATTTAGGACACACAACATCTGAATGCCGAAAAAAACAACGAGCAGATCAAGAAAACCAGTCAAAATCGCCCGCAAATCCAGGAATTTTTTGTTATAAATGCAAAGCTCCTGGTTATCTTAGATCCAATTGTCCAACGTGCAAAGAATTGCCAAAAGGACCACAAACAGTTTCATTTAACCTCATCAAAAATACTATCGGAAATGACTTGCCAACCATTCCCATTATGTCACATGGCGAGAATGGAATAGCCTACATCGATACAGCGGCTCGAACCAGCGTTGCCGGTCGTCATCTATTCGAACATCTCCTGCGGAATGGAACGAAATTTCGCCAACTAAATGCGGATGTCACACTAGCTGATGGAAGTATTCAGCGGAGTGAGATCTGCATGGCATCAACCACAATAATATTTGGTAATCGACTTCGCCCCATCACTTTTGTGGCCCTTCCCAAAGCTACCGAAAACCGAACTCTCATTGGCATCGATTTTTTGGAAGAAAATGGAGTTGTCCTCAATTTAGGACAAAGATACTGGCACTTTCAAGACAATCCAAAAAAAACTTTTGACTTCTATGACACTGCAAGCCATGTTGTCTCACCACTAACCGAGCTAAGACGAGAAGTCGAATATCACAATCAATGGTTTACTAAAATACCACCAATTTCACCACTTCAGAGAACCCCAAAAATTCAACATCTAAGTTCACCCAAGACATCAATTTTTAGTCCAAAGACACCAATTCACATGGTTACCTTTGAAGAAGACGATGCAGCTTACGGTCCAGAACCCTGGAATTCTAAGCGAAGCATAGCAAAATTCCAAAACAACGATTACTCACCACAGTCAATTAACAAAATTTTCAATGACTCACTGCGTGGTGAATTGTCACCAGAGAAGAAGGATAAAAATGAACTTTTTCCTCAAAAACCAAGACGATCTACTGAAAAAATGGATGAAGATGAGTATTTTTTAGAAATAATGGCGGTAACAATTACATTAAGAGAAGACGAAGGTATTAATTTGCATAGCCAAGAAAAGGACGAGCTAAACAGTATCCTGACTCAACACTCATCATTGTTCGAAGAGCTAGAAGAACCAACTCCGTATATCGAACACCGAATAAATACCGGAGATCAGCAACATTTCGCTACAACACCTTATAGACTTTCCTCCACACGTAAGCAACAACTAAAAACATCACTAACAACCGCACCAGTTTTACAACAAGTATGCAAAGACAAACCATTTTACTTGAAAACGGATGCTAGCAGCTATGCCATAGGTGAAGTATTCGACCAGGGGGAGAAAGCTAAAGAACATCCTATCGAATATATATCAAGACTCCTTACAAAAGCCGAACCTATACGAAGATTGCGCAGAAGAGGACGTCCAAAAAAACGATACTAATCCTGTCACCTCGTCGAGACGACCGAAGTTCCAGAGGGGGAGACTGTAGCAACTCATATTACTTTTCTAAATTAATTTCCTTTTGCCTTAAATAAAAATTTAATTTTGTACTAACAAAAATAAAGCCCTTCTGGCAATACCTTTTGATTTACCAAATAATAATTATAATTTTGTTTAACTGGCAATGTCATTAAAATGTCAAATGAAAGCTCTTCAAGTTATATCAAAAGAAATAAACATGGAAAAAGCTTTTGTAAAATATGTATAGATACCGATCCTGAATTGGAATAAATTTCATTCTGTTTGTCGATCTCTAATAAGGAACAGTACGGTGGAGCACCTCCGCCTCTGCTACTTTGATAAAGAAAGACTTAAATTGAATATTAAAAGTTGAACTGCTGCTGTTTTATTATTTGAAGACATTTTTCCACAGCTCTGCGTAACCCAACCCAGGACCTCTCAGTATCTCAGCTACCAGAAAATATCAACACTGGAATATTGAGCAGTACGGTAGAGAACCTCAGCCTCTGCCACATATTTAACAGCGTTGATATTCGTCGATTGATACTTTGGTCTCAAACTCAGCATCGAGACAGAACACTCGACTACCCGCTCCTCGCTCCTCCATTATAGATTAAAAATACTTCGAGTAACTCTGAAGATATTTTAGTAAAACTCCCAAGTCACAATTCGCAAGTGGACAAGTCATAAAATTAGCTCCCAGAGATAGACAGCTATCCGAGAGTCACTTATCAAGATTTTTGTAGTGAAAGTACTCTCAAGTAGAAACACACCTTTGAGCTGGCCATACACGACCATTTGGTTCGGTTGGATTCAAGATTGACTGAATATCCAAATGGATTGGTGGCTGATCCACCCCTCACACCTTAACTTCTGAGCCACTGTATAGCCTTGACCTATAAAAATCCAATATACCTGTTACTCATTCCACCGGCATTTTATTTTTAATCTAATGGGTAACGTAAGACCTTTTCAATACAATATTTCACCTTCTGGGAAGGTATTACTTTCAACTTATTCATCTTAAGATTATTTGTCACAAAAGAGAAGAATCTTCCTGAAAAATTACAAAATGTTATTTCAACAAAAATAACCTTTTGAATAAATTACTTGTGTATAATACAGTTTACACGAATGGGTGGCTTCAACTAAATGAAATTAGCCATTTTCCTTTTTATTTTTTTTTTCTGTTTAAATTTACTCGTAATTTGCCACCTTAATCTTTTTTAAATCGAAAAAATCAATACCTTTCTCAATAAATTCAAAGATGACCTTTGTTTTTTCTTAAAAAATTCCACCTCAAACCTAAAATATAAGAAAACGGAAATTTATGGTTTGATTTATAATTTATTTTTCGTATCATTAGTTCTTGTTATAAATTTCCTTTCGTTGTTTTATTAATAAAGCGTTAAGTGCTTGTTTTTTTTTATTTCCCTTAACACAAGAATGCACAACGTTTCAGTCTATTAAGCCTTAAATGAACTTCGTTATTTTTGTCATAATAAGAACAGAATAATTTATGGGATTAAAATATTTTGTTTTTCTCTTTAGGAGCATAAACATAAATTCCTTTCCTACGACATAAACTATGTAGATTAGGATGGTCGTTAAAAAAAAGTTCATCCCGGATGGGGCCAAATCGTCTCTAGATGAAGAAAAAAAAAAAATTCCTTAATTTTTTCAGATTTTTATTTTCATCCCCTATAGTCGCTGTAGGGGTAAATTAAATTTCCCCTTTTTTTTTGCATACTAGAAAATTCGAGTAGATATTCCAAAAAAATTTAGAGCATGTAGGTGGGAACTAGACCAGGAAAAAATTCTATAGGAGGGGGGTAATATCTCCCCCCGCTTGGACGGGAGGGGTAGTTTAATAAAATATTTCCATAAAATAGAAAAAAATTAATTAAAAAACAACGTAAATACTTACAGTAATGTTTTGCAGCTTTTTGGAAAGCCAAAAGTCCATTCTATTGGCTTGTTTTTATAAATTAAGGTTTTTTGATGAACTGTTTTGGCTAAAAATTGTTTCAAACTCAATATTTTGAAGAAAAATTGTTATTTTATTTTTTTAATTATAGGTTTGAAAACAGATTTTGCTGAAATGGTTTATTCAAAGAACTTTATTTAATCATAAACTGGACTTCTAAAATGGACTTCTGGCTTTCCAAAAAGCTACAAAACATTACTGCAAATAAAAATCTGAAAAAATTAGGGAATTTTTTTTCTTCATTTAAAGCTGACTTAGGCCCATCCAAATAATAAAACTAAAAAAAAACATTATAACAACCCCCCTAATGTAGATGTATATAAATATCTTTACATAAAGGAAGCAGGAAAAAGTCTTGATTTTAGATAAGAAATTTGTTATTTGTAAATTATGGGTAAATGAGAACATACATAATGCATACATACATTGAGCCAGAGACTAAACAGGTCAACGAATTCGCTTTGAAGGGACTCGAACAAAGACTGGAATTGGATCAAAACCGATTTATTTTTTGTTTACTTTTGCAATAATTTGTCTTGGAAAAACAAATATTTGTTTTAATCCTTACAAAACGGCATACAAAACTGAAAACACTTTTGATTTTTGAATATTTGTAATGAATTTGTATGTGCACTGGCCTGGTTACTTTTGCCTCAAAGCTATTGTCAAATGGCACACACGTAATCCCAAAAAAAAAATCGATTTTTTACAAAATCCTTCCAACCAACAATAAAAATCGATCTGATATGGTTGTAATGAATTCGACATTATTTACAATTTGTACATGTAATGTCTAGTGCGGTTGCAATAAATCTGAATTAACAAAACGGTTTAGTTTTGGGAAGCGGTATACGAAATCCCGCAAACCAAAATCTCGAATATCGAAATATTGTAGCGTGAGGTTGGTGGTTTGCTTATTTTGTGGTATATTTGTGGTTCTCAGTGTGGATTTAACACTATAATAAAATTGGTCGATTATCAAAATGCCGCTTTGCGAAACTCTCTACCACGCGTATGCTGTTCGAAAACCGCAGTACACGTTGAATAGGCAGCTTAGCAAATGATTCCATAAAATAAAAGAGTTATTTAAAATTTTAAGGAAATCATCTGTGACAAACTTTATTCAAACTTAAAACTAAAATTAACAAATTTAAATGTTGCTTATGGCAACTCTGTTTGAGAGGAAAAAAGGATTAAATAGTTAAAACATGTTTAAGCCCAGTTGGCAATCATATCATAATTCATTACATCCACAGAAGGTGGCAATATTTTAATTTAAGCCCAGTTGGCAATCATAAAATATTTATTCAATGAAACATATGTATATAAATATATGTATACATGTTAATGTCTCCGGCTGTCGCGTCTTACTTCAAGTGGACGCTTGTGGAACGTCGCACAATCCGCAGGTACGATACCTTCAACTACATAGTATAGTCATACACATACATATATACCTAAAGAGAAAAAAAAAAAAAAAACAACAACACATGAGCATGTCGACTGCCGATGGACGTTCGTGGGACCGTACGTCGCATCAACAACCGACATACACATATGTCGGGTTGATTCTAGGAGAATGCCTTTAGTGGACGCTGCTTACCAACTTCGCACTTCGGAGCGCAAACCAGAATGAAAATGTTCTGAGTCTGACTGGAGGTGGCCTTTTATACAATTTTAAAAAGAGCTTTTACATTTTGTGCATTGATCATTTTAGAGTTACATTAGTATATGTGTGTTTTTGTATGTTCAAAGCTTTTAACAATGTTGCCACTTTGTTATGTTTTATAAATTATAGGAAAGTTACATTAGTAATGCAATATAAAGTACTATTTTATGTTTTATTAAAGAATAATTGGAAATGAGTGTATGAATGAGTATTTAAAATAAATAAATAATTATGTTGATTGATGTCTTGCTATAGGAGAACAAGATGGTTGTTACATTCTCCCCCTCTGTCGTAGAGATCGTCCCGATGATGCGACAGGAGAGATAACATTCTTCTTTGGTCGCCCTCGTCTTCGCAATGGTTGTATAGGGTTGTCAGGAGTTTGTGATATGGATGATTGATACTTTGTAATAGCAGAGACATGATATGTCCCTATTGGAATAGTGAGGTCATCTTTAGATGCAACTTGGTACGTAGTTGCACCCATCTTCTTGATGATTACGTAAGGACCATCTCTTTTTGGTGCAAATTTTGAAGAGATGCCCTTAGAAGCTTTACTAAGGACGTGAGTGGTAACCAATACTAGGTCACCTACCTTTAAAATGGGTTGTCGTCTTCGTTTTTTGTCAGCATAGTGTTTATTGCGGTCTTGCGTATTTTCGGTTGTTGATTGAGCCTCTTTAATTGCTTGAGTAAGCATTTTTAAACGTGGTATGATTTGTGGAGTGAAGTTTCTTTCTTGGTTTATCGGTCTTAGGTCATGATTGACGTCGTCAATGGTTCTAAGTTCTCGTCCAAACATGAGATATGAAGCGGTGAAACCTGTACTTTGGCATTTCGCAGTGTTCATTGCGAATCGTATGGCGGTCAAGTTATCAGCCCATGTTGTATGGTTATTACCTACCATAATTCCGAGTTGAGATTTTAAGTCTCTGTTTCTTCGTTCCACTGGATTAGCTTCTGGATGATAAACAGGCGTTAGCGATTGTTGTATTCCGAAGTAATCAGCAAGTTGTTGCATCAAAGCAGATATGAACTGAGGTCCGTTGTCTGTTACTAGACGTCTTGGAATGCCATATCGAAAAAATACTTCTTGCAGCAAAGTCATCGCACAATTTTCAGCGGTTGCTTCCTTGAGGGGAAAAATTTCAACCCATCTAGTTGCAAGATCTTCGGCTATCAGGATCCATTGGTATCCATCCTTAGTAACAGGTAGTGGTCCAAATAGGTCAGCTGCTACGACCTCAAAACGTTGGTTACTTGATACTGTTTGGAGTAACCCATATGGTTTCATATTACTAGCTTTGTATCGCTGGCAAGCCAGGCAGCTTCCTATGTGTTTGGTAACACTGCCTCTCATTCCAGGCCAGTAATAACGGGAGGTGATTCGAGCTAATGTGCGGTCCACGCCGTTATGACCTGAAGTGGTTTCATTGTGGTAATGATTTAAAATGGATTCACGTTCTTGGAGTGGTATCACTAGTTGCGCATCTTCAGAGTCGGATTCTGGTGAATACCATCGTTTAATAAATATCCACGCGTTGTCTATCTGGTCAGGTTTTCATCATTGTTTTCAAATGATTCAATAATTGTTTTTATTTGTTCATCTTGTAACTGAGCTTGTCGAATTTCTTCAGGTTTTCTTGACGGTATGTCAACTTGAAAACTGCAAATTTTACATTCGAGTTCGATATGATCGGGATTGGTATACGGAGGTCTGGATAACATGTCAGCGACAACGTTTGTTCTTCCTGGTGTATACTCGATCTTGAAATCGTAGGGTTGGAGCTGTAAAGCCCATCGTGCAAGTCTACCGGTTGGAGATTTCAAGCTTAAAAGCCATTTCAGGGGTTGGTGATCAGTCATGAGTATAACTTCTCCTCCTTCGATGTATCCGCGAAATTTATTCACTGCCCATACTATGGCTAAGGCCTCTCGTTCAGTGGTTGAATAGTTGCGTTCGGCATTGGAGAGAAGACGTGACGCATACTCGATAGGATGTTCATCTGATTTCTCCCCCTGGACCAGAACTGCTCCAATAGCATAGTTGCTAGCGTCTGCTTTCAAACGGTATGATTCTCCTTCAATAGCTTGTTGTAGGATTGGTGAGGTTGTGAGGTGAGTCTTAAGAGTTTTAAAAGCGTCTCTTTCATCTGCACCCCACTCCCATGTAGCATTTTTCTTTGTAAGATTGCTCAAAGGCTTGGCGATATCAGAAAAATTGGCAATAAATCGCCGGTACCATGAACATGTCTGTAAAAATGATAATATTTGTTTGGAGTTCTTTGGCTCAGGTCTGTTGCTAATTGCTGTGATCTTTTCAGGATCAACTTGTATACCCTCTTTGGTTATGAGGTGTCCCAGATACTTAACAACTGAACAGCAAAAGTTGGATTTTTTCCTATTGACCTTAAGTTTGAACATTTGAAGTCGTTTAAAAATTCGTTGTAGGTCTTGGCAGTGTTCTTCAAAACTACCAGAACAAACGATAACATCATCTAGGTAAACCACCAGTAAAATGTCTGGAAGACCATTTCGGAACTTATCCATTAGTCTCTGGAAAGTTGCGGGGGCGTTTCGTAAGCCAAATGGCATTCGCTTGAAGCGAAACATTCCAAAAGGAGTGATAAATGCGGTTTTGTCTATATCATTTTCATCAATCTTTATCTGGTAGTATCCCGTTTGCAAGTCCAGGGTACTTTTGAAAAGAGTTTTCTTTGTGGAATGCAGCATGTCATCTATCCTTGGAAGTGGATACCTGTCCGGAGTAGTGATGCTGTTTAACTTTCTGTAGTCAATACAGACACGGATACTGTTGTCTTTCTTGGGGACTAACACAACTGGTGCAGCCCAAGGTGACTCGCATTCTTCAATTATATTAAGCTTAATCATTTTCGTGAGCTCAACCTTTAATTGTTCTCTTCGAGTTGCAGAGAGTCTATATGGTGGAACTGCTGTTGGTTCGTGATTACCAGTATTGATTCTGTGAACTGCGTATGGAGTTGGCTCAGTTATTTCACCAAAAATATCATCTTCCTGTAATAAGAGTGAATTGAGTTGTTGTCTTTCTTCGAAACTCAATTCATGTGCCTCGTTGCTCCTTAGTTCTATATCGACTGACAGGATCTCAGTGAACCATGGTTCGAGAAAAATTTCTTCCTCGTTTCTGACGAGTGCTGGGAACAAATTCTCTCGTCTTCGTTCCGGCGTAACATCAGTACTTCTTAGTGAACTTTAGAATACATGCTGGATAAATCCAGGGGAGTATTCGTTGTTTGGAGATGATGTATTGGCTATCTTTCTCTTCAATGGTGTTTTTGATGGACTACTATTCTCATGGTTTTTAACCTTTGGTGTTGCGGCAAGTGGTGAAATAGGTTTACGTTCATCGAACCATGCTAAGAAAGCATTTACATTCTCTGTCGGTGAAGATTCAGCTACAAGTGGCATGCATTCCGCTGCGCTTGCTTTCAGCTGAGATCTTTCCTTCATTTCTTGTTTTATATCGAGTTTGTTTGGTAATATCTGGACATTTGTGACGAGACGTGGCTTGAGAACTTTTGTATGGGTGGTATCGTAGAAATCAAATTTCTTTTGAATTTGGTCAGCAAAGTACCAAACTCTTTGACCCAAGTCTAAGACAACACCGTTTTGCTCTAGGAAGTCTATTCCTATGAGAGTTCTATTGTCGTTGGCTGTCGGGAGGGCGATAAATGTAATCGGCCGCAACCGGTTACAGAAGATTATGCTGGTTTCTGCCATGCATACTTCCTGTGGACGAGCTTGTCCGTCAGCAAAAGTCACATCAACATCTACTTTTTGAAACTTCGTCCCATTTCGTAACAGGTGCAAAAATAGTTGCCTTCCTGCAACACTCGTTCTGGCTGCAGTGTCGATATAGGCTATTCCAGATTCGCCATGAGATAGAATGGGTATCGTAGGCAAATCGGTTCCGAGAGTCGTTTGCAGACAATTGAAAGAAACCGTTGATGGTCCTTTCGGTAAATCTTTGCATTTCGGACAGTTGGATCGAACATATCCTGGTGCTTTGCATTTATAGCAGTGTACGGTTGGTTCATTTGTTACGGTGGGAGTCTTCTTGGTTTCAATTTTTTGTCTCTTGCGGCAGTCTGCAGCGACGTGCCCTGTATGTTTGCAAAAATTGCATCGCTTCTTCTCCTCAGATCGGTTTGCCTGCTGTTGCTTCTCGTGCAGAGAGATTTCCACAGCTCTGGCTTTAGTGAGAAACTCTTGAAATGTCTTGAAGCTGTCTCTAGGAACTCCATCGCGAATGCGGATGTTGAGCAACCCGTAGATCATGTCCAGCATCATAGGTTCTTTCGGAGCTGGTGCAGGAATCATCGAGAGAAGGGCGCGTTTCTTTGTGATGAAATCATCAGTTGACTCATCCTGTTTTTGTTTAATGTCGAAGATCTCCATATATAGTCGATAGGCTGGCTTAGCTGGTGCAAAAGCATTACTTAGGAGTGAAAGAACGTTTTCCCATGTTTCCGCTTCGGATTTCACTCCTTGCCACCAAGTCACAGCGTTTTCTTCAAGTAACAGAGGAAAACCTCTGCGTCGTTGATTCTCTCTACGTCTGTATACACATTGATTGTTGTGATGAATGCATCGACCGTTTGAGGATTGCGTTCGCCTTTGAAACGGGCAGTGCAGTTGCTGAAACTGCCTGCTTTTTGTTCGTTCATTGCAGAAATGAGTATTTTAAACTGAGCGTCAGTTAATTCAGGCATCTTAATTATCTTCAACTTTATTAGTGTCCCACTCGTTGGGCGTCAATTTGTAGCGTGAGGTTGGTGGTTTGCTTATTTTGTGGTATATTTGTGGTTCTCAGTGTGGATTTAACACTATAATAAAATTGGTCGATTATCAAAATGCCGCTTTGCGAAACTCTCTACCACGCGTATGCTGTTCGAAAACCGCAGTACACGTTGAATAGGCAGCTTAGCAAATGATTCCATAAAATAAAAGAGTTATTTAAAATTTTAAGGAAATCATCTGTGACAAACTTTATTCAAACTTAAAACTAAAATTAACAAATTTAAATGTTGCTTATGGCAACTCTGTTTGAGAGGAAAAAAGGATTAAATAGTTAAAACATGTTTAAGCCCAGTTGGCAATCATAATTCATTACATTTAAATTATTGATCTTTCCACAGAAGGTGGCAATATTTTAATTTAAGCCCAGTTGGCAATCATAAAATATTTATTCAATGAAACATATGTATATAAATATATGTATACATGTTAATGTCTCCGGCTGTCGCGTCTTACTTCATGTGGACGCTTGTGGAACGTCGCACAATCCGCAGGTACGATACCTTCAACTACATAGTATAGTCATACACATATATACCTAAAGAGAAAAAAAAAAAAAAAACAACAACACATGAGCATGTCGACTGCCGATGGACGTTCGTGGGACCGTACGTCGCATCAACAACCGACATACACATATGTCGGGTTGATTCTAGGAGAATGCCTTTAGTGGACGCTGCTTACCAACTTCGCACTTCGGAGCGCAAACCAGAATGAAAATGTTCTGAGTCTGACTGGAGGTGGCCTTTTATACAATTTTAAAAAGAGCTTTTACATTTTGTGCATTGATCATTTTAGAGTTAGCTTATAACAATGTTGCCACTTTGTTATGTTTTAAAAATTATAGGAAAGTTACAATAGTAATGCAATATAAAGTACTATTTTATGTTTTATTAAAGAATAATTGGAAATGAGTGTATGAATGAGTATTTAAAATAAATAAATAATTATGTTGATTGATGTCTTGCTATAGGAGAACAAGATGGTTGTTACAATATTAATTTTTTTTTTAAATTTCGAAAAATGAAATCTCATAAATTAATAATGTTTCTTTTTATAAACGTGCAATTACAAAATCTCGCTTAAAAAAACTTCGCATTAAAACCTCGTACCAAAAAATCTCGTAAATATCAACGGAAACCTCGCATGTCGCATATCAAAATCTCACTTACTTTAGGTGGCGCTACAGTCCAGGGTGGACCTGGGCCTCAACCAACAAGCTTCTTCCAGCCGGCTCGGTTTCTAGCTAGCTGTCTCCAGTTTCGCACGCCAAGTTGGTTGAGGTCCTCTTCCACTTGCGTGCGCCACCTTTTACACTGTGTCGTAGACAAAGTCTCTTACCACCTCAAAATTATAGCTGTCTAAAGTGACGTTCTGTCCGAGACGTCGGTGTTGGGTGTCCTTTCTTGTTGAAAGCATATATTTTGTTTTGCTTTCATTCACCGTTAGACCCATCTTCTTGGCTTCCTTCTCAATGCTCACAAAAGCACCACTGACATCACGCTTTGTTCATCCGATTATGTCAATGTCGTCAGCGTAAGCAAGTAATTGGGCGGACTTTTGAAAGATTGTGCCTCTAGTGTTGACGTGAGAGTTTTGCACTATTCTTTCAAGAAAGATGTTGAAGAAGTCGCATGGCAGCGCGTCCCCTTGCCTAAAGCATTTTTTGACATCAAAGGTGTCGGTGAGGTCTTTGCCAACCTTGATGGAGCAGCGTGCATTCTCCATCGTCATCCTGCACAAACGGACGAGTTTGGCAGGGATGCCAAAACTAGACATTGCTCTATATAGCTCGTCTCTATAGATGCTGTCATACGCGGCCTTGAAATCGATAAAAAGGTGGTGGGTATCGATTTGAAACTCCTGGGTTTTCTCCAAGATCTGCCATAGTGCGAATATTTGGTCGATGGTGGACTTCCCTGGCCTAAAGCCACACTGATATGGACCTATCAGGTTGTTGACGAATGGCTTCAGGCGTTCACAAAGTACGGCAGAGAAGATCTTGTAGGCGATATTAAGAAGGCTGATGCCTCTGTAGTTGGTGCAGTCCAGAGGATCGCCTTTCTTGAGGATCGGGCAAACAATGCTGAGGTTCCATTCATCGGGCATGCTTTCCTCCGACAATATTTTACAGATGAGCTGGTGCATACTCCTAACCAATTCATCGCCAGCCGCTTTGAATAGTTCAGCCGCAAGCCCATCAGCTCCAGCAGCTTTATTGGACTTAAGTTTAGATATGGCTATCCTCACTTCGTCAAGATCTGGTGGACGGAATTGTTGGCCTACGTCGTCCAAGTTGAATGGTGCAATTTGCATGTTAGCGGAATTCGGTTCGTCATCGCCGTTATACAATTTGCAGAAATGATTTTTCCATATCCTCAGCACCGACTGCGATTCCACCACGATGTTCCGCTGATCGTCTTTGCAGGCTTCAGTTCGGGCCTTTTAACCTTGGGAGGTTCTTTTTACTTTTTGGTAAAACTTCCGAACTTCATTCCTGCAGTGGCATCTCTCTAACTCCTCGATCGCGTGCTTCTCATGCTCTTTCTTCTTCCTTCTAAGAAGCTTATGTTCCTCTCTCCTCTTCTGCTCGTAGAGCTCGCGAGCAGCTCTGGTCCTTCTATGCAGCGCCGCTTTGTATGCCTGTTGTTTGGCTGCATGTACTTGCCGGCATTCTTCGTCGAACCAGGGGTTTCGCTGTGGTGGTCGTGCAAAGCCCAGCACGTCAGAGGCGGCATCTCTGATGGCTTCCTGGCAGTTTTTCCACTGGTTCTCGATGTTTGCAGTTGGTAGCAAAGGACTATTTAAGATGGCGCGAGAGACTTGATCGGAAAAGGACCTGACTATTTCTTGCGACTGCAGCCGTCCTACGTTGAACTTCCTCACAGTATATCCCTGTTTTGGCTTTGGTGTGGATATCCGTAGCATTACCTTTGCTACAACGAGGTAGTGGTCCGAGTCAACGTTGGCTCCTCGGAAGGTTCGAACATCCTTGATACTGGAGGAGTGCCTTGCGTCGATCGCAATGTGGTCAATTTGGTTGGTGGTTGATTGACCAGGAATTCGCCATGTCCCCTTATGTATATCGAGATGTGGGAACTGCGTACTAGCTACCAAAACGTTTTGCCCCGCAGCAAAGTCGATTAGCCTGAGTCCGTTATCGGAGGTGGTATCGTGCAGGCTGTATCTTCCGATTGTGCCACCAAAGACGTCTTCTCTTCCTAGTTTGGCATTAAAATCACGCAAGACAATTTTAATGTCATAGCTTGGGCATTGCTCATATGTCTTGTCCAGCTCGTAGAACTCGTCCCTGGTGTCGTCATCTTTCTCCTCTGTGGGGGCATGCGCGCATATCAGGCTGATTTTGGCGAACTTAGCCTTGATGCGAATTGTCGTGAGGCATTCGTTTACATATTTGAAACTCAAGACTTCTTGCCTAAGTCTGCCTCTAGCAACAAATTCACATCCAAAAAGACGCTGCCCTTGTGGTCGGTAACAGTCACCGTAGTAGATATCGCAGTCTTTCAGTTTTCTTTTGCCCGGCCCATCCCATCGCACTTCTTGGATGGCGGTGATGTCTGCTTTGTAATAGTCTAGGGCGTCCGCTAAATGTTCGTCTGCACGTGGTCTATAGAGAAAAAGAATATTCCACGTGCAGATCCGCAGTTCGTTGTCCTTATTTCGTTTGCTTGGTTCGTCAACAGTAAATCCGTCCGTATCCGAGGCTTGTTGTTGCTTCGCAACTAAGATAGCTTTACGTGGCCGGGAAGTCACCCCAACGGCACAACCGTCAACCTGGAGGACCAGACCCAAACTTCAAAGGCGGGGAGCAGGATTAACCGCTCCTTATAGGCCTGAGCTCCGAATATGTCATAGTAGCCCGTATAAGGTGTTCACTAAGTAGTTTAGCCTAACTGGAACTGTAGACGCCACCGTTGATTCCATCTTGAGAATTCTTCCGCTGCTGCCTGGATGAAGTGCCTTAGTGGGAGCACTCCTCCCCCCTCTCCCGTTTGCTGCCCCCTAAAACCGTCCACAGGGATTGGAACCCCATCTTCAGTTAAAGGTACTAGGCACCCGATGTTCACCACTTAGAGGTGAGAGTAGGAGTTGATAGACAGAGGTTCGCTTTGAAAAAAAGCTTGTGGACGCTTGTGTCCTCTTGAATGCACCGTGTCTACTTTTTGAACATCATCAAAATCTCACAGATACTTCATATCACTCTTAGTTTCGCACTAAAAAATAAAAGTAAAAAAAAGCAACTAGGAAATGAAAAACTTTTTCCTTGGTATTGTTTTTCAAAACGTAAATTTTAAATAATTAAACAAATTTACCCAGCATTACAACTGTCCTCTGTAAATTCCGGAGCGTAAGCTCTTGCAGTGGAATCTTCTTAACTCTTGATTGGTACTATTATCACTTCTTTTTTAATCAAAGGGCAAGGTAGTTCCCAGCCAAGTTCTTGGCACTACACCCTTTTTACGGGAACAAACTCAGACGATTTTTACCCCCCCTCCCCCCTTACTACAGTACCAATAAAGTCAGAAACTTCAAATTCATAGTAGTTTCTGAACTGATAAAACACAGGTGGCTCACCAAATGTCAACTCTAGCATTAGTAATTTCAGAGATACCTATAGGACTTCAAAAATCGCAAGAACCGTAACTGACTGATTCACTGACTGACTCACAGACAGATCATCAAAATTATAAAATTAATATGGAGCACTTCCCGATATCGAAGAAACTTGAAACTTCGCACAACGGTAGGCCTTGTGGTGCATACAAAGGAAAAAATCGAAAATCTGCAATTTTCTATTCAGGGACCGAGGCATACACCCACTTTCTTAAAAATGCTTGATAAAGCGGTAGGGTTTGACGTGCATACAAGGATAAAAGTCAGAAATTTATAATTTTCAGCTCAAGGGGCGTGGCATCTACCCACTTTTTAAAAATTGTTATCAATATAATACACTTTCGATTGTTGGTTAAGGATGAAAATTGGTAGAAGTACGACTTGAAGAACAGCATACATAGAAAAAAATAAAAAATTGAGATTTTCTATGCAAGGGGTGTGGCATTCACCCGCTTTCTCAAAATTGCTATTATTTATATGGAGCACTTTCGGTTGTCGTAGAATTACCAATATTTGTAGAGCGGTACGCCTTAATTTTCAACTGGCAAAATAAAATCTTTGCAAAAAGGAGTGAAATCACAACTAAAACATAAATGTTAAAAAAAAGCCAAGTTCCGATATGTACAAGAAAACTGTGCGTAAAAAGTCAGTAATATCGAAACAACTCCAAACTATGACAGAAGTTGGTATTTAATGATGACGAACTAAAATTTGGAGGATTTACTTGGCAAGCTTTCTTTTAATTATTTACTTATGAAAACTTGACCAGGTTTAATTTATTAAGCTATTGAATAGACCGGATAATGAGGGGTATAGAAAAACAATGACGTGCAAGGGTTTTCATTAATATGTCTTTTTCGGCCCATAAGCATGCTTCAAATTAAAAATGCTACTAAATTCAATGCTAGAAAATATCAGAAAAAGTACCAGGTTCTTGGCCTAGGGTGTGGACGAGAGTTTGGTAGTAATGTTTATATTCGGTAATTGATAACAGAGTCGATAAAAATTGCATGTAATCAGCAATTGACTTTTTCCAATTTGTAATTAATAATTGAATGTTTTCAATTACAACTGCATGTAAAGTAATTTGTAATTAAAAATTTTCAATTACAATAACTGCAACAAATTACAATAATCACAACAAATAAATTTTGAAAATTTTCAATTACAATTACAAATAATTTTAAATTGAAAATTTTCAATTAACAATTACATGCAATTGAAAAGGTAATTGAAGAACAAAAAATAATTGAAAACCTGTAATGATTGCAAATAAGGAATCACTACAGGTTTTTTCAATTACTTTTTGTAATGTAATTTAAATGTAATTGATTTAAAAAAATATCAATTACGTCTACTAAAATGTGAATATATCCGTATCATTTATTAAGTTCTTGTTGGGCGGATGGACATACATTTAATATGTACATTTGTACTTACATTTAAGATCGTTAGAAAGATTCTTATCTTATTTTATTTAATAGGTAAGATTTTTTTTTTTTTCAAAATAATTACAAAATGGGTTGAGCCAGTAACGAGATAAATGGCAAAATTCCAAATTCTGGAAATTTTCTCTAAAAAAAGTCAAAATTATAGGTTAAGTACAAAATCTCGCATTCGAAATCTTGCATTACGAAATCTCACAATTACAAAACCTCGCTTTTCCATGACCTTTCCATGACAATTTTGGAATTACAAAATCCCGCAAGCTTAAAACTTCCAAAATAATATCTCGAAAAATTTAATCGCATAGCAACAAATAAAATTTTTAATCAAAATCTTACAAGTCTCACGTGAGATTTAAACTATGCCAGATTTCTTAGCTTCTGCAGAAGAAATTGAGTGCCTTACCTAACTACTTAAAAAAATTGCTTTTTATAGTTGTTATTGTTTATATTTCAATCGTTGTTATAAGAGAACAAGAAAAAGAACATAGAAATTGTATATCCCACATTTATAGAAGTTTCTTATATTATAGATACACTAAGCCAAAAATGCAATCTAAAAAGTGCATTTTCTAACCATTGCCACCAGATACAGCATGTCTGACCAATAGTTTTGTAAATGTTTGGACTAAAGCTATCGCTTGGTATCCTCTTTTAGCGGGGCTGAATTTTCTTTGATTTATGAGCGATTGATTGTGCCGCCAATCGCAATGCTCTTCAAAAATTTAAAGGTTAGAATTTACTGCATTTTGAAACTTTATTCCACTATTACTTGCTTACCTTTATCCATTTTTTTCTTAAACTCTCCTATTATCAGAGGAAAGTCGATCAGGAATTATTGATAGAAATACAAATTCTATCAAGTAGAAAAAAATCTATTCAAATAGAGATTAGCATCACCAACAGTAGACTTTAAGTCTATTCGACTTTAATTCTATTCTGAATAGACTCTTGCAATAAGCCGCTATGATTATTTTTTTGTTGTGTAACTCTAGTTGTAAATCCTGATCCCGAAGATGATACCTCAGCCTATGATAAAAACTATCTCATAACCATGGACAATGCGGTGATTTTGTAAACATTCCATACAAACTTTTTTTTTTGTTCTTAAAGAAAGTTTCCTACACCTGTTAAATACTGTATCAAGAAAGTATCCTTGAGTGAATAACTTCATATTCACCTTATGGAGCAAAATAAACTTTGACAACTATGCACAAGCATCAACATTCATATGTACTTGTACATACATGGATATAATTCCTACATAATTAATGTAAGGTTAAAGATGAAGAAATGGGATATGCATTGAAATTTGAAAATCTATGTTACTTCAGAAACAAGAACTACACCAAGAGTTGTTTTGAATTTGGCTTTTAATATATCCTTCTTTATTTGTTTGAATTTAAGTTTGCTGTACAATGTATACTCAAATGTACATATATGTAACTTACGAAATTTGCGTTCCATTTCCATGCTTAAAACAGAGAGAAGAAGCGGTTTCCATCTCTGTAAATTTCAGCTGTGGTTGGATGTGATTGCATTAATTCAGTGATGGTAAGCATTGAGAGAAATTTTCTTTGATTCAATCTTGGTAGCATATAGAGGTAACAAACAATTGATAAACAAACAAAATAAGGATGTTGTCAAAATATTAGGAATGACTGACACCATAAAGAAAACATGCTACTGCTCCTGTGGTAAAGCAAATATTCTAAATGTTCATGTTTTTCCTACAAAGGAATTAGAAAGCATTTAGTTGATGCAACGTTTGTGGAGTGGTTGTAGAACGTGATCGTGACGATGGAGTCATATCTTTCGGAATCTACATCTGAGAATATGAAACAAAAGATTTACTTTAAACTGTCAAAGAATGTGTTGAAATATCAAATAAAATGGCGAGAAAATATGTACGAATACAACTTTAGATAATTAACCCCTTGGCGTAGTAGTTAGTGCGTAAGTTTGTTTTGACGTAGGTCTAAGTGTCGAATTATGAAGCGTAAAAATAAAAGTGTATTTTTTCATAGATACTGCCCCTTACTACAGAAAAAGACAAAATGACAGCATCTAACAACACCCACACAAGAATGGTTGAAATTTGTAAAAGCCTTAGTTTTCCACCAGTTGCTCACCAATACATTTTTATATTTATTTTATAAATTCGAGAGCCATGAACAGTTCGGCTTTAATGTACTGATTCAAGGCAATATTATTTGTTTCCACTTTGTTGTCTTGAAAAGCCTTCACAAAAGTATCTTACATAAGCTGTAATTGCTTCCGTTTCATAAAGCTCATTAGCAAAGCAAATAGCTAACACTTCCTTATCCTTGACAAAAGAAACAAAAAAAAAAAAGAAGTAAAAACCTGAATAAATTTCAAAGCTAGAAAAAGGAAAGAAACAACTACTAGTCTATACATATACATATTTGAATATGCAATTCCTTCAAATTATGTAAAACTAAATCCTTCGCAGCAAAAACTTGAAGGATGAAAAATGAAGGTGACATTCAAGAAGTATGACATTTCAACTGTTATACATTTGCATTTTGGATACAGGAAGTTTTAAAACTCCATATAGCTTATGCTGTGAATACCAATAAGCAAACATAATATTAATAAAATCTACGAGTACTACGTCTATAGAGTCATGCATATTATTTTGGAATATGTCTTTTTCAACCAAACAAATGGGTGTTGTAAAGGGTGTTTTTTTAAGACTTGTGGTTTTCAAGAAGAAATAAAACGCATATAATTAAATGTTTTGGCCAAGAATTTAGCTTTATTATAAAGATAAGGGTTTGCCATTATGTTTCAAAAATGATTTCGGGCAAGCGGCCGCCGCGGCTGGCTCGAATAAATTTCAGCCGAGAGGCCCAATTTCCGACCACTTTTTGTAGCAATTGGGGCCGTATGTCAGCAATAACGCGTTGTTGATCGTTTCGTTGGCTGTATGGCATGTAACGTTGTCTTGATGGAACCAAAGGTCCTCAACATCAACATCCTACAATTCAGACACGACACGAAAAAGTCGTTAATCATGGCTCTATAGCGTTCCCCATTGACTGTAACATTATGGCCGGCTTCATTTCCCATCGCAGCCCGCGAACCGAACCGTTATTATGGTAATAATTTTTCAAGATTTGCAAACGTTGTTCAGGAGTAAGTCTATTCATTATGAAATGGCAAACCAAACAGAGCATAAATCAAGTGACAGAGCTGTCAAAAAGACCAACTCCAAAAAAGTATTGCCAGATTGAAAACCACACGTCTAAAAAAAACACCTTTTATATGTATGGCTGAATTGACTTTGGAAATTCTTACACTGATACAATATACTTTTCCACATGAATACGTTTCCTTATGCAAATTGTTGTTTTTTCATTATACCTCTGTTTGTTTAGGAAAATATTTATTTGTTTTGAATTTTAACCTATAGTGGTTGTTGAAAAGGGATACGTCAAAAAATATCTAATTAACTTGAAGTGAAAAAATATATTTTCGATTTATGAATGGGTTCTTTCGGTTGATATTTAATTTCTTTTGAACAACACTTGTATCCAGCAAAGCTTTTCCGTGTGAGTCTATATGTTCATAAGTTTATAGGTATTGTAAGACTAAGTTTAGATTTCTAAAAAGAAGACCTAGTCATATGAGTTATAATGATGGAAGAGAAGTCCATAAAAACGTGTCTCCCTGTCTCTACATATCGAGGGTTAAACTCCATTGATTTTTTTTGTCCAGAAAATTGTTTCATGTGTCATAAGATAGGTTTCAAGCAGGGGCGGTTACAGGAATCCAGTTTGGGGGGGCGGTCATGAAATTTTAACATCAATAACAACTGCTTAGCAAAAGTCCAGCTTAATCATGGCTTTATTCCACTCGAAGGCTTGATCAGGGAGAAGCTTAAGACTTAATCGGACTCCCGCTTATAGGTAGTTTGAGCTAGAAACTGTATTCATCAACAAGATTTAGCTTCATTTCATACTTTTAGGACAATGATGAGGATAAGATAAACATTTAAGATTGGAAGCGAAATTGACGAGAAAACCGTTGTTTTGAAAATTTTTGAGCAATTTACAAAGAATAATTGAAATTAATGGATTACACATTACATATAGCTACATAATGTAAAACCAAAAAAAACATCAAAAGGGGTAATTCAAGTATCAAGCTCCAATTTGAGATGAAACAGATAGACAAAATTGCAAGAAATATGGTGGGTTCCATGCCGTAAAAAAAAACTGCTATCAAAGCAAAAAGGAGGGTATTTTCCTATTATGTAATATTATTAAAAAAAAACTTGCTTGTAACCCAAAAAAAATAATTATTTCAATTTAACAATATTTACACAAAAAAACTATATGATCACATTAATTCAATACTGTACTTTGATTTCAAAGAATTAGGTTAGTTAAGATAAGCTGTGGGTGAAGTTAGCACCGCCATTTTCGATAAAAAAAAGTTGAGCTGTATTCTGCTCAACTTGTGCTGCCTTGTGCCGTAATTATTAAAAAAAAATCGAGAATTTTCCAATTTTACGGATAAGAATTTTTTAAAATGTTTGTTGGTTTTTGGCCGTAAAAGTTGAAAATATGCGAATTTTTGTATCTCCATATGGCAACACAAACTAAGCACGAAATAGCACAATTAAGCTTTTTTTATAAAAGTGTGAAACTTATACAAAAAGGCATATGTGTATGTATTAGTTTTTGGCCTAAAAGTTGAAATTTTGCTATTTTTGTTTATCTTTTCGGCGCACGACAGCTCAAACTGAGCATAAAACAGCATATATTTCACTTTTAAGAAATTTCGAAAAAAATCATTCATAAATTTGCATGTTTGCAATTTTTTTTAATTTTTTAATTTACGGCCCAAGTTGATCACATTCACAATACAGCATAGCGAAAATGGCGGTGAAACTTCACGCTACAGCCCTTCGCATTTTATTCTTGTCCATTAAAGTTGCAATTTTGCGAATTTTATTTTTATCGCTTTGGCGCCTAGCAGCATAATCGTAGCACAAAGTAACACAACTTTCTTTTCAAAATTGCAGTACACTGCAGCACGGCAGTAAAATATATACCTACATAACTGTTAATGCATTTAATTTTGTTTAAATGCAAATATTGTTCATTAAAAATTATCACATACCCGCCAATTACCTATTTAACTCTAGCACACTGCAATGGTGGTATTCATTATTTCATTACCTACAGAACTATTGTTGTGATTGTGCACGTTTTTCTCAAAATCATTTAAATAAATCAAAGCCAATAAATTTTCCAGTTGATGGCCTTACTTACCCTGGGCACCAGAATAACTTGGTTTATAATGAGAAATACAAAAAATATTGCTCATCGATTAATGCAATTTTAATAAATTTTTTGACAAAATTTGCCACTCCATAAATTGGCTCCATGATTTACTCTAAAACTATTGAATGCATCAAAAAAAGCATGTAATTTGTATTTTTTTTATAAAATTGAATAAGCTGCAACTTTTACCTTGTTTATTTCATACCAAAAAGTTGATAGTTTTCGAAAAATTAGCAAAAAAATGAACCTTAAAACTTTTTAATCCTCCAGAAATTCTTTTTTTCAGCCAAAATTTAGGGTGGTGTTGGAAATTGCTCAAGACGTCAAAACAAGGCCCCACCAAAATTCAACTTTGAAGCAGTTTTGTCGAAGTACGTTAAAATCTAAATTTCATGGGCTAGAGATCCATTAGTATAATTTAACATTGCTTTTGACAGTTGGGTGAAAAAAATACTTTTTGACGTGTGTGGAATATTTCGTTCCAAATGGCATCAAAATGTCTTTAAACTTCCTTTTTTCGGATCAGAAAAGAAAATTTGAAAAATTCCAGAATTACGAATTTTTTACTTGTGATATACAGGCTATGCCTATATGGCAAACTACGCACTCGTAAAAAATGAAAAAATGGAACTCGAGATTTTTCTCAATACATCTATATGTACATAGTGAGCGTATTATATACAATTTTATCTGTTTTGTTTATAAAAAAAAACATTAGATAAAAAGGACTAAAACTTTTTGGATATGATTATGACTTGAAAATGTTGTGTGAACAAATTTTCAAAAAAGCAGTACTTTGGTCGTATTAGCAGTACGGCAGTACGGAGTTTCAAAAAGCAGTACAAATACTTCAATTGCAGTACTTCGACAGCCCAGTTCATGATACGATATACCTTTAGCTGTCCGGTAGCAGGAATAGCTGACTCAGCGTTGCGATTGGCCGGGCAGGTATCGATTAGGTGGGTTAGGATAGGATAGGTCAGTCTTGTGCTAGACGTGAACGAGTGAATACGAAATAAAATTGAATTTAACTCTAAATAAGAATTGTCATCTTTGAACTAATCCCGGTATGACCGGTGCGAACCGTTGGGGCGATTTCGATCGGCGTTCGCTATTTTTTTACAATTCACGGATGTGAAATCGATAACTTACTATGATAACTTGTTATCAAAACTACTATACAGGGTATCAGACAGTTACCACCGCAGATGAAAACCATGGGTTACTGAAAAACTTAAGAGGTATTTTTCTCATTTTCGCTTTGCTTTCGAGTTATAACCGATTTTATGATTAAGGGTCCCGTTTGCTTTAAATAGCTTAATCTTTGTCAAACTACGGCAGAGTTTTATTTTTTGCGATGATGGTGACTGTGACCTTTATTATTAAAGAGGGTCCGCAGAATTTTAAGTCGGATGGATATCTAAGACAATTTTGTGTGTCCTCGAGGGCTAGTAGTGATTTTTGATCAATATTTCTTTGCTGTCCACTTCATTAAGAAGCTTGGCTTTGTTAAGAAAATAGAAGCTAACCATTAATAGGTCATGTTTTTCGTATAAATAGTATAGATTACTAACAAATATGGAATAACCCAAAAAGTTTTTCTCTGTCCTCTAATTTTTTGAATAATCAGTAAAGATTGCTCGTGTTTGTTGTTTTCGCTGGAGCTCTGGGGGGGGGGGCCCCCATGACCTCCCCCCTGGATCCACCACTGGTTTCAAGTGGGTGCAAGTTTTGGTTTACTGTTTCCAGACTATATCTTACACCAAAGTTAGTATCATAGTTAACCATTTTATCCTTAGATGTTCAAGAAGGTTAAGATTTGGTTGAAATAGGTTAACGGAGTCATGATAGAGTATGTAAACAGGCATCAATTTGAAATTCAGTAATTTATTTTCATTTGAAACAATAAGGTTTATTTAAATGAAATTTCATTTTCATAAGTTGTCTTTTGGGTAAGAATGTTTCCGAATCGATTTAATTTGTCAAATGTGAGCTAAGAAACCATAATAATTGCCCGCCAATTCCGTATGTCATCATTTTCTTATCCATTATTGCATACTTATTGAGGATATAATATTATCATTTTTTGTGTTCCTTCTATTCGGGTCTATTGGTAACAAGCCCTTACCACATCACCGATGAATCTACCTTTCACCTTCATTATTTTATATAATTGACACTCAAATATCTTCGACAAAAAAAAAAAAAAAATTAAATTGGCGCACATTTATTTTTCTGAAATTTTTTCCATAAACGTTTTCAAGGGCATTTATCGATTTCTTTCCCTTGGGCCTTGAAATTACAGGTATATAATGTGTAATTATTATACAAAATCGACTACTTGGAAATTTCTGTTCATAAAATGTATATACATAGCTCTAAGTGTATATAAATATCAAGTGTCTTTTTGTCTTTCAAAAAGTTCTTATTCCTTTGAGATTTTTATGTGGTATTTTTATGTTTGCAAAAATCTTTTATAAAGGTTTAATTGCCTTGAAACTGTTGCTGACAAAAGGTAAGGGATTTGCAGTCTAATAGAGACTTGCCAATGATAAAATTGTTTCACTCCAGGTAAACAATAGAATAATGATCTATTTTTAGTTATTGTTTCTTATTTCTATTCGTTTGAAATATATTTACTTTTATTTGTTATTAAAGTAAGTATCTACGTCCCATTGCATCAGGGGTGAACGCAGAAAAATAGTTCCAGGGGGGGGGGGGGAAGGAAGGGTTTTCAAAAATCAAAAAATTCATAAATACATATCTTATTATATTAAGTACTATGCATATTATGAATATTGGGCCATGTGAATAAAAAAAGTTAAAGCCATTTTTGGAAGAAGCTATGGCTAGCAAGTCATAGCTATAACTATAGTAGCTAAAGCTAGAAAGTTCTAGCTTAAGCTTTGTTTTGTGTGAATAAAAAAAAGATTACACTAAACAGCTCTACAAAATTTTAGCTTTAGTCCAATATTTTTAACTTTCGTTTGTTTATTCACATGTTTCGGTCTAGAAGCTAAAACTGTTATCTTTGGGACCGAAAAGAAACCCAAGGAGATTTTGGATTTTGAGATTTACCAAAACTGTTTCCTTGCACCATATGAAAAGTTTATTGTTTTCAAGTAAAAGGAATTAGTCAAAGCTTTCAAGTCAGGGGTCCAGGAATCTTGTTATTCTTGTAGCTTTTACTATAATATTCTAGCTTAAGCTATTTTTAATTACACTAATTGGAGTTTTAGCTGGAGAAACAAGCTTAAGCTACCTGAAATTAGCTGTGGCTATTTAAAAAAAAACATCTTTTTAGTTGCTAGCTTAAACCACGGGAAAAACATTTCTGTTTTTAGGTGGTTGTGGCTGGGAATCGAACCCAGACCTTCGGCATAGATAGTCCAACGAACAAACCATTATGCCACTACTAGTAAAAGCCTTTTAACTTAAAAATCCAAGTTTTATCATAAGCTTTATATTTATTCACAAGAAGAAACTTAAGTAGGTAGTTACATATGAAATTATTGTAAAAGGTTATAGCACAAATACTGGAGTTACATAGATATCGTATCTAGTACAAAAATAAAAATGGCCATTTCAATATTTTAATATTTTGTGTTTGCAAGCAATTTTTCTTCTTGCACAAAAATTGAGTCGGTTGAACTAATGATGACTTGTATTTGAAGTTTTGTATTTATGTCTATGTATTTAAAGCTATCGTTTTTAAAATCATAGTCTATAGCTCACACAAAATTGATATTACTGGGACGTAGCTCTAAGTCCCACATTAAAAAAGCTGTCATTTTTATTTGCTCTGCATGCGAAATCTATGAACTATAGTATCTGTGGTTATAGGAATTTTTGCCATACATGAATGACCTCTTCGTATTTATGCATCTTCAATATCCCTGTGTAAGAAAGGTGTTTCGCAAAAGGTATGACAAGAAGCTAGAGCATGAATAAAGGTTGAGCCCAGACAAGAAAAATCTTATTCCCCTCGTTTAGGAAATTGGGACAATTTTCTTAAAAGCTGAATTAAATTAAACAAATCAAATAGAAATAACAAAGATGACAAGTCAGCAAAAATCTCTTATCTAACAAAATTATTAAATAAAGATTTAATTGTAAATAGTTTTAGAAAAATATTTTTTTTAAATTTGAAAAAAAAAAAGACTTTTTTCAAACTAATTTGTTTGAAAATGTTACGTTATTAAGTACAATTTTAATTTTCAGTATTCAATACTTTTATTAATTATGCTGACATGTGTTTTAGTTTTTGATAAAATCAAAAATTAAAAAGCCACTAACTTTACTACTTTTGGGGTGGAATTTTGTTGTGTGGAGGAATTTTAACAACAAATTAAAGTCCTGGGTGTCAAGTAAAAGGAAAAATAGTTTTTTGTAAATTTAGGAAGCTTCAAATTTTCGTGAATCTCAAAGAAAATTGTTTCAAATGTTCAGGAAGTCTTTATTTTTGGGCAAAAAACACGTACGGAGCTAATAACGTGATTTTATTCGCTTGTTTCTGTACATTATAATACGTATTGAGAGTGATTTTCTTAAAAATTCATGAAAATTCAGAGCTAATATTGAAATATGCTAACTATTTTTGGGAAGCAAAGCAATACAAGAGCTTGGGTTTTTTCTTTTTTTAATGAGTTTTGTTTTTATTCAAAAAATTTCAGTTCGCTCCTGCAGTGCATACATTCATAGTTATTAAGTGTTTGAAAAGTTATTTATATTTTAATTTTCCTTTCAACGTTTTAATAATTGATTTTCTTTTATGTTGGCCCAGGTGAGGTATTTTCTAAATAAAACTCAATTTATAGGTAATCTCGCAGTTTGAAGATTGATCTTAAACTTCCACTTTTAAGTATTGAAAATTTGTTTACCCTTCCACAGTGAAGCTAGAAAAGTTAACATCAATTCAGTCGATAGAGCTGAAATGTTAAAAACTTGCTTCTAGTGGAGGACACTAGCATATCTTTAGCTTTTGTTTTAATGCGGGTGTTATTGCACTGCACTTTTAAATTAGCTCAAACAATTCTTTTGACAGTTCGAGGTGAAAAAAAAGAATGGAAACTAATTTTTTAAAATCTGAAATCTGAAAAATTTGAAACTATATATTTTTATAAATTCAAAAGCTTTTATTTGAAATTCAAAAAAACGTTCTATGAGAGATACCTACTATAGATTGTTGCCAAGTGTAAATTTTCATAGTTTTTGGTAGTAGATCTCAATAATTATTGATATAATTAATTAAATTTATTAATTAAATTTTCTTTATTTTCTAAAACGTTACAAATGATAGGTTTACAAAGAATCTATGGACATGGCAAGTTGCCGTCTGCCAGATTTTTCATGTGTACATAAAATTAAATTTAAAAAGAAAATTGGTAGATGCGTATATTATTTAAGAAAGAACAATTGTTCTGATAGTTATTTATTGCTTAATATTAATTAACTAGATATTACGATATACATTTACTATTTAGCAAATTTGCAGCGGTTTAAAAATAAGAAATTAAATAAGTTGATTTAGATATAAGATTAACAGGTTGAAGTTAAACTACAAATGCTTGAGCGTTTCAAAAACTGTTTCGATAGTAAAGAGCATTTTCACAAAACTTGTATAGATTGGTCCACCCTGCCGATCCGTTCAAAATTTCTATCAGCTGAGGTCTAGAGAGGACACTTTGATGAAAATAAAGCCTTCGAAACTCTTGCAAGATTGGACAAACGGCAATAAAATGGTAAACATCATCACGCTCGTACCTGTTACAAAAGTTGCATAAGACTGGCAGGTCTGAACGATGCGTAATGTAATTTAAATTGAGGATTTCTTCTCTTGCTCTAAAAATAGTGCTAATAGCTTTCACAGGCATTTCGATTTTGAAGTAGTTAGCTGATTCGAGGTGGTGATTTAGATCTCTGTATATAATTCTTGTTGTCGATGCAGACGCCCGATTCAAATGTTGAAGATAGAATTGTTCGTCTATCTTGGCTATGACATTCGCAAACAACTCCTGCCAAAAATCCACATTTGATTCTGTTAGGTTCAATCTAAGTCCATGAGATCTCGCAAGCGAATTCCATTCTTTGAACGGTGAAGGCTGTGAACGCAGAAGGTTAGTCATAACAGACTTGTGGAGACTTACACTGGGTTTTTTCATAGTTCTAATCAGAAAATCGGAATTAGCTTTTAAGTTTCTTAGTTTCTTATGTAAATGAGAGTAATACCTAACTCAACGTAGATAGCGTAAGTTGGAGTAGAATTAGGTAAACGAAATAGACGTTTGAAGAAAAACTTTTGAATCAGTTCAAAATCTTCAAAGTACGTATAACCAAATACTTGAACACCATAACACATACAAGATCTTATTGTGGCTTCAAAAACACGATACTTCAAACCCAAATCTACGTTTAGGTTTCCAAAGAAACTTGGCCACATACCTAATGCTAAGTGCAATTTTGGCTGCCTTACTCTTTTCCTGAACACGCTTTGCAAAACTTGTATTTGCGGACATCAGCACGCCCAGATACTTGAATTCCTGTACCACTTCTATGCGTTCGCCATCCAAAAACCAACATTCTTCTCTTAACCTCTTGCATTTCCGGGCTTCAAACACCATTATTTTGGTCTTTAATGCATTAATCTTCAGATCCCAGGTGTTGCAGTACCTCTGAAACCTGTTAATTTGGAGTTGAAGAGAAGAAGGATTATCGGCATGACAAGGTCATCCGCATAGAGTAGTACTTTTACCAAAATCTCTGAAATACTGACACCCCAGGCAAGCTTTCACAAATGTCGTCAATGAAAAGGGCAAAGAATATTGGACTCAAAATACATCCCTGAGGAACACCTGCAGTTGTTTCAAACCAGTTTGACTTCTCTGAACTATCCCAAACTGTAGCATTGGTTCCACATAAAAACTTTTCATATAAAGACAAGAATTTTCTAGATATACCAAGGGAAGCCATTTTGTATATCAAAGCTTGCCGGTTGACAGTGTCAAAGGCTGCTTTGATATCAACAAAACAAGCATAAAGTTTTCTTTTTCCTTGAGTGTATTTAGAGGCAATGCTTGACAATACAAAGATGTGATCCACAGATGAGAATCCAGCACGAAAACCGGCTTGAAACATGCTTAAACGCTGACTTGATTCTATCCAGTTTGAAAGTCTTATATACAAAATCGTTGCGAGAATCTTCCTAATGGAGTTAAGTATTGATATACTTCTGTAATTTTCAGAGAGACTTGCATCTCCTTTTTTAAAAATGGAAATAATAACAGCTTTATTAAAACTTTGAGGGATGCAAGAAATCTCAAACAAGTAATTATAAAATGATAGCAAATACTGCTTAAATTCCAAGCTAGAGTTTTTGAAAAATTCCACAGGTATACCATCAATGCCCGGGGCCTTATTGTTCTTCATTTTTAAGAAAGCGATTTCCAGTTCCTCGAAAATAATTGGTGAGTCAAGTTCGGTGACTATTAGGTTGGGCAAAGCATAGTGGAACGTTTGTAAATCACGGCTTCCTGTCAATAAGGACTGGAAGTGTGGTGCTAGAATGTCGGCTTGAAGTGAACTGCCAGATAAGCTATTACTCCCGCTTAGAACCCTCACGTTACACCAAAACGATTTGGAGTTCCTACATCTTTCTAAGTTTTTAGCTAGGTTTATTGTGCAGTTTAGCTGTTTATTTCGACATACTTGCTTATATAATTTGTTTGCTTCTAAATAAGCAGATTTAAGAAAGTCAGAGTTTGATTTCCTAAACAAGTTTAGAAAAGCAAATGCCTTACTACGGAGTCTGCTACACTCATAATCAAACCATTTACATTTGAATATCGTCTGATTAGTGCCTCTGCTTTGGGTAGTGGAAGATCTTATCACATTTAAGATTTTGTCTGCAACATGATTAATAGAAATAGAAGCAAGAGAGGGAAGTGAAACAATTTTACGGTCTAACCTATTTTGATAAAAATGCACCTCATGAGGTAACCACCTAAGCCTAGACAGATTGTTGTTTATCTCAACGACAGGGGTTTCTTTATTGAAACTGACACAAGCGAGGATCGGAAAATGGTTTGAAAAAGTTGCTGCTATGACTTCAAAATCATCTATAGCCTGAAGCCATTCACCAGATACTGCACAAATGTCAATAACTGAACTTCCTTGGCCACTTACAAAAGTGAATTCACCATGTAAATCCGCTCTTTTCGTACCATTTACAGCCCAGTAACCAAAACTCTCAAGTAGTTCCAATAAGGCCCTACCATTCCCATTCAAAGTGTCATCCTTAGAGCTTTAATTGATGTCATATTTGACCGAGTATTCAACTGCTCAAAGTAAGAATTCTGAAAAAGCCCAATTCTAGCATTCAGATCTCCAATCAACATAATATTATTTGAGTTTAAATTATTTAAAAAATCGCTCAGCTCATTAAAATCATTCAACCAATTATTACAATTAAGGTACAACGGCAGCCCCAGATCTATGGGGGGGCAAACCGGGGCCTGTGCCCCGGGCGGCAGCTTACAGGGGCGCCAAATCCATGTGACTGAAAAAATTGAGAATTGCGACGCTTAATGAAATGAGATGGGACAATGGAACATCAAAATGTATTTCTCCGTTAACCCTTAGAAGTTTTTTCTATCATTACTTCACCATTTAAAATAATTTCTTAAAAACTTTTGACTACTACAACTTGATTGAAAAAATTAATAAAAGAAACGAGCTATAAAACATTATTGGAAGTTTTTCTGTGGTTTCTTAACAATTGTTTCTTGCATTGTATGCAAGTGTATTTTTAGAAAACTTCCCCTCCTGCCTAAATTGTGGGAGATAGATCCCCCTTCTTGAATACTTCTTGAATAATAATATAAAACACCTGAACTGTGTCCCTCAACAATCGTCGCACCACGCCACCACCGCCCGCCGTACAAATCGTAGTCGTCGTAATCGTAAAGAATTATTTGCTGGAAACTGGCAACTTTATTATACTGTATTTTAGATATTTTTTAGTTCACAAAAAACCTAAATACAAACAAATGTAGGAAATCAGGTTTTCTACAAAAACTGTTTAGTAACAATTTTTTCGTTCAGATGAACAAAAGGTGAGATAAATGCTTAAAACCATTTTTACAGTTTTTCGACAGCAAATTTTCATGATGTCGAAAATGTTTGAAAACAATAAATTTAAAAGATATTCTAACCTACAAAATCAAATAAAAATTTTTAGGTACTCTTTGTTCTATAGGAGCCGAGAAAAATGCATTTACCTTTTTCAACACTCTTTTTCAAAATAGCGGATAACACAACATTTTCCACCAGCCAGTGACTACCCGCACGCGTATCATAGAACCAGCCAATCTAAAATGACTTGTGTTTTGACGTTGCTTAGCTCTCGACTATTAAGCATTGAAATTGTATGTGTCAATTTCATTGAAACCGTCCAGAAACAACAACATTTTTTGAAACATCCTGTTTTGAAAATTTTTGTTCAGTTACAATTCTGCATCAGTTATCACCTGTGGAAATTTCATTGCAATCGGTCAAGGAAGAACGAAGTTGAAAAATTTTGCCATAATTTTTAAACGTCTTATTTTAAAAATATATTTTTTTTCTGGTTTAACTCTGTCTCAGCTATCACCCCTGTCAATTTAGTATAAATCGCTCAAGGAACAACGAAGTCCCGAGGATTTCAAAACTTTTTTTGCAACTTTGTACTTCGATATTTTATCTAGCTTAACTTTGGCTCTGCGAAATTTTGGCCTTTCTTAAAATTACATTTTTCTTTTTTATTTGAATGGTTTGTGAATAGATCTTCATATTCTACAGATCCTTGCAGATTTGATTCGAGTGAAAACAAATTTTATTAGGAACCAAAAACTAAGATTCGCGATCGAATATAAAAAAAATTCCTCTTGAATTTTTACGTGAGAACGAATCATATTTTATCGTTCTACGAACCTTGGCTGTGTATTGTCTTTGTTTAGCCGTTGTCAATTTTGTATCTCTAATAAAATTTTCTGAATAGATGTAGACTGCACATCCATTAAAAAGTTTTATTCTCCCAGTGACAAAAAATCCAACCAAATGTTTTTTCTTTTTCATTCTATCAAAAACTGCAGGGGCGCCAAAATCAAGTTTTTGCCCCGGTTCTGAAAAATCGTAGATCCGGGGCTGTACAACGGTACAATAAAGTGGCTTTTTCGATTACCATTACCATCTATTTGAATAACTATTTTTTCATTAATTAGTCTAATTTTAACGAAATTAAGAAGTTTGCTTTTTTTAATACCACAGATAATATCATCACTAGCTCTACCATGAATATTATTTCTTACTGCAGGAATATAGCTGATATTAAAATCTTTAAAATATTTAGAAATTTCGTTTTGATGTTTTCCTTCTAGAAAAGTTTCAATTAATATAATTATATCGTTTTTTTGGAATTAATTTAAAAAAATCAGCTAACATTAGTTTGTTCTTAATACCGGCTATATTTTATAACCAAAAATATTAAGTTTAATAGAATTAGTATTATTTTTACTTATTTTATGGCAGACGGCATATAATATAATTTAAGCATAATGATATAATTTAAACATACAGAAAAAGTTTTATAAAAAAAAAAAAATATTTTCCTAAACATTTGTATGGAAGGTACTGTCATTTTTTCAATAAAGGAAATTATTTTCCCAAAATATTTTAGAGAGCGTAAAAAAAATAACGAGTTTCATAAAAATCAACTGTGTAGTTTTATAATTATTTAATTTTTGGACATTTTTTAAAAATCCAAAAAATTTTTTTTCAAAATTTTGTTAAAGAAAACTATAATTATATTTTTAGTAGAGTTCTGTATACAAAAAATTATTGAAATCAGAAGAATCGTTTTGAAGGAAATTGAAAATAAAAAATTGTTTTTTTGGGAGATACCATTAATAACCATTTTTTGAAAAATGGTTTGCTATTCAAATCAAAGGTAGCATTTACTAAAAGAAACGTTGTGGAGCCGGTTTTGAGAAAAATAAGAAGTCTGACTGAATGGCAGGTACCGTTATTTTTAGTTCTTAAAAAAATGAGAAAAACGTGTGAGCAGAACATGTGGCTTCAGTGGCGCGGTGTGAAGTGCATCGGCCTCTGAATTGCAAGGTTCATGGTTCGCTCCCAGATGACGGCAAAGAGTTTTTCAATTAATACGAGCATAATCAGACAAATCACCACTATAGTCTAAGAGCCATTGGTCGGCAGACTTACGGTATTTCAGTACGATTCATATTAAGTGGAGGTATTGTCCTAGACCTCCTGAGCATGGAATGGGCATTCCTTATCCAAAGTCATAGTACCTCTGGGAGCAGTGGGGTCACAAAAGTCGAAAAATCGACCTCGAAAACGTGATAGCAGTACGTCTGTCTCTTTGATATGTTAGACTACATAGTTTTTGCTATTAAAAAATAGTAAAGGCAGACATAGGGCGTAGAACTTCTAGGAGTAACGGAATTTTAAGAAATGGTCTAGAAAAATTCCTAAAAAAAAATAAGCGTTTTTTCTTGAAGGAATACGTTCAAGTCTTTTATATTTTAATACTTATGGTCCATTTAACTAAAAAAAATAGTAGTTTTCAGACACCTGCTGTAGTACCTGGATTTTTAACGGAATTTTGAAATAGAAATATTAGGGAAAAATCTCCATACATATTTCACTGTTTCTTTTCAAATACAACAAAATGTATTTCCCGTTAAGCAAAACGTCTGCCTATTTGACAAAATTAGTAGTATAGTTTTTATTAATTATAAAAAATATTAGCAGATACATGGTGACGTTAATTGTTTCTTAACGAAATTTTGAAAAAAAGCCTTAAAATCTCTATACAAATTCAGCTGTATTAAAAAACTTAAAAGAAAAAAAGTTTTTACTGAAGGAATATGTTTGTCTCTTTGATATAATAATTCTTATAGTTTCATTTATTAAAAAAAAATTATGAGCAGCTTGGTGCATTACCCAAATTTGGTAATTCTTAAACGGAATTTAAAAAAATAAGTTTTGAAAAATTCCATAAAAAATCCGATGTATTTCAAATGCAAGAAAAAAATATTTTAACTAATGCAATACGTCTGCCTCTCTGATATATTAATTTTTATACTCTCTTTTATTAGACAAAAATAATAACATGTCCCTGGTGCAGTACCTGAATTTATACCGGAATTTAAAAAAAAAGCTTTGGAAAACTCCATACAAACTCCGCTGTATTTCAAAAGCAAAATAACAGAGAGAGAGAGATTTAAGTGATTTTATTTACCAGTTATTTATAAGCTTATTAATAATTACAAAATCATATATAGCATGGCAATGCCGTCTGCCAGATTAACAATACAAAATCATATAACACCTATAGTTAAATTTTTTATAGCAAAATAAAAATGTTTTAATTAAAGCAATATGTCTGCCTCACTGATATGCTAATACTGATACTCTCTCTTTTTAGAAAAAAATTATAGCAGACACCTGGTACAGTACCTAAATTTATAAAGGAGTTTTGAAAAAAAAGGCATTTGGAAAACTCCATGCAAGTTCCGCTGTATTTCAAAGGCCAAAACATAGTGTTTTAACTTAAGCAATATGTCTGCCTCCCTGATATATTTATATCGATACTATTTTTTGTTAAAAAATAATTATAGCAGACACCTGGTACAGTACCTACATTTATAACGGAATTTTGAAAAAAAGCCTGAAAAACTCCATACAAATTCCGCTGTGTTTCAAAAGAAAATTTTTCAAAATTCCATTGGTGCCTCTCGTGTAATAGCTATAACTCCAGCCTATATACTTGGTGGTAACCTGCACAAGTTGTTGTTGTTCATTCAAAATTATTCAATATTGATGTAAAGGGTGATTTTTTAGCTGGTTTGGTTTTGGCAACACTGGTTTTGACAGCTGACGTGTGTTTAGTACCTTGTGTCACTGTCAAACAGCTTCAGTTTGGTTTGCAATTTAACCATGGATCGTCTTACAAATGAACAACGCTTGCAAATTATTGAATTTTACTATCAAAATTCGTGCTCGGTTCGAAATGTTCATCGCGCGCTGCTTCCATTTTATGGTCGGCATTCTCGACCTTCTGAGCAGTCTATTCGGAAGATTGTGACCAAATTTCGCACCAAATTTACTTTGTTGGACATTAAACCACCAACACGTTTACGTACTGTGCGTAGTGAAGAAAATATTGCGGCCGTATCAGCTAGTGTGACCAAAGACCGCGAAATGTCGATTTCGCAGCGTTACTGTCAATGGTGAACGCTACCGAGCGATGATAACAAACTTTTTTTTGCCCGAAATGGAAGTTCTTGACTTGCATGATATGTGGTTTCAACAAGACGGTGCCACATGCCACACAGCACGCGAAACAATGGCGCAATTGCGAGGCGAGTTTGGTGAACAGTTAATTTCACGTTTCGGGCCGGTCAATTGGCCGCCTAGATCATGCGATTTGACACCATTAGATTATTTTTTGTGGGGGTATGTCAAGGCTAATGTCTATAGGGACAAGCCCGCTTCGATTGACGCACTGGAAGCCAACATCCATGCATTCATTCGTGAGATACCGGCCGATATGTGTGAAAGAGTATGCCAAAATTGGACTCAGCGGATGGGCTACCTGAGACGCAGCCGCGCGGATTTGCATGAAATTATCTTTAAACATTAAATTGCAAGGTTCAAACTATCGATTCAAATAAATATTTCATTCATTTTTTCGAATTTTTTGTGTTTTTTTTTTTTTTAAAAGTTCTAAACCTCTTAAAAAATCACCCGTTATAATTCGCAGCATGCACTGCACTTGTGTGGATTTCTATTTAAACACAAACCCCACTTAACCACTATACAAAGTTTTAAAAAAATCGATCAAGCCGCTTAAGCTGTAGCCGAACAGACAGACAGACAGAGCTGTGAGACCCACTTTTATCGTCTTCGCTATCATCGTAATGACAATTCTGATCAAAATCTCGTGCTCAATTTTGTTTACGAATGCATAACATGCCATAATGTATCTATTGTAGATCGCAAATAAAAATATCGTACAAAGGGTATGGTTTTTAGAGGGCATGTACCCATTTTTTAAAAGTGAAGTTAGCACCGGCATTTTCGAAAAAAAGTTGTGCTGTATTGTGCTCAACTTGTGCCATAAATATTTAAAATAAAAAATGTAAATTTGCAAGCTTTACGAATGATTTTTTTTTTTAAATTTTGATATTTCTTAAAATCAAGATCTGTGTTGTATTTTGTTTAGTTTTGTGTAGCAGTTCGCTGAAAAAATAATGAAAAATTAGCGTTATTGCAATTTTAAGGTCAAAAATAAACTTTGCGAAACGCTGTAGCGGAAAGTCAGCAACGCCATTTTCGATTTACAAAAAAAAAAGGTGGCAAATTTGCTAGTTTTACGAGGGATTTGTTTTTGAAATATTGCAATTTCTCAAAAATGAAAGCTTTGCTGTTTTGCTCTGCCATGGGCTGAAGAGATAAACAAATGCGAATAATTGCAACCTCTAAGGCCAAAAACTAGTTTATGATTTTTATAATTTCTTAAATTTTTCTTAAAAACTTAATTGTGCTCAGTTTTCGCTACCTTTTCTAACGGCCAAAAAACTATTTTGCCAAAGCGTGAAGTTAAGACCGCCATTTTCGGTTTTTTGAAATATTGTAAAAATGAAAGTTGTGCTGAAATTGTACTGCCATAGACGATGTTCATACTGGACTAAAAAACTTGTTTTTCTGTTTGACTTTTCAAAAACACATCCCGCTCCAACTCCTTCTGTGAAGTGAGATGTGAATACTGAAATGTCAATAAATCCAGTTTTTCAGATAAATTACAACATCGTCATATGCCATAGAGATTAAATAAGAATTCGCGTTTTTGAAACTTCCACGGAAAAAAAACTATTTTGCGAAGCATGAAGCTTAACTAAATTTTGTTTTTTATCTCTCCGACATGTGGCAGCAGTGCCGGATTTAAGGCAGGGCAGCCGGGGCTACAGCCCTGGAACTCCACAGAACAGAGGGGCCTCCACAATGGATGGAATTTCAAACTCCGACGAGTACATACCACATAAAAAAAAAAACAAATAATAACCAAATACAAGTTTTAGGTTAGGAACGCACTTGCGATTTTAGTCGCACGATTATTTAGTCGCACAAAATAGAATACATGAGCCACAACGTGAATGCACGCACATGCGACCAAGAAATTGTTTTGAGTTGCAAACGTGTTTTTAGTCGCGGCGACAGAAAATCGCAAGTGTGATTCCAGCCTTAAGAACAAGAACATAAAATAGGGTTACGGAGAGGTTGTGATTTAGGTATTTATAATTATAATGCGTTTGCTTAGTTCTGCTTGAATGTATTCAATTATTCATTGGACTGGAATATTATAATCAAAAGTTAATAACATTCGTTAATTCAAATTTGAAATAATTTCCTTCAATTTACTCCTGCTTTTATCCCTTATCTTTTGAGTGCATGTACGTAACTGGACAATTTTTAATACATAGCTTACAGCTTCTCTACTTTTCTCATTTTCCATGTGCACTATTCTTAGCCCCCATAGCTCGTTTTAGTGTTTCTGCTAATGTTTCCTATTGCTCGACCTTCAACTCAACGACTAATTATTTTCTTATTGGTAATGGGGTTTTTCAGGTGCAGCTTTTCTTAAGTCTTTTTTTAAAACTGATTATCATAATCAAGAGCAAGTAGAATTTTGTGGTCTCAAAAATGACATTGGTCTTTGGCCTGACAGCGTAATAAATGAAATGATGAAAGAGGTTCCACAGAACTTCTCAATTGCGATGCAGTACCGCGAAAAAAATTCATTTTTCTTCGGAAATGTTCAAAGAATTTGTTTACACGCTACAATAAAAATCAAGAGACTTTCAATTCTGGCTTTGCTCTTCTCCAACTAGGGGGGAAATATATTAGACATCAAACTCAGTGAGAAGGCATGCAGCTGATCGTCTACGAATATGAATTTCAAAGACTCATTCGAAATCAGTAATGAGTTTACTGTAACAGGAAAAAGTCACAGGACTCATCGATCAAGAGCTATCGAGACAAAAGGCACACAAAATCCTTAGAATTATAGTTAGTACCTACTATCAAATTCACTGCTGAATGCAGATTAGCCTTTTGACGTGACAGTGAAATAAGGCGCCAGTTATAGCTATCATTGAAACTCATCATTTAAATTTTTAATGATTCATTCTGAGACGATTAAAAGGCGAAATCAGTGATAAAATTGATGCCAAAGCAGAGCTTCTGGTCTTAAATCTTTTTTCTTGTCAAACAAAAATTTTCTATTTTTGGCTCTGCCTTCATTATAAAATTAGTTTTACTATTTCAAGGATTGATCTCCCTTATACCAATGATCATTGAAATATTCAGACTTTTTATGTGGAAGGATGGACATATTTGAAAAAAAAATGTTCATTTTATTTGGAAAATAATGAGGGGTCAGGGGGCCTCCACATTTTTGTTGCCCCAGGGCCTCCAGACCTCTAATTTCGGCCCTGTGTGACAGCACAAACTGAATACAAACAGCTTAACTTTTATTGTAACTTAATTGCAGAATTTACAAAAATGTTCGATTTGCAATTTTTTTTAAAACATTTATGGCACAGGCTGAGCACAATACAGCCAAAGTTTTTTGTTTATGAAAATCGTAAAGTTAGCTACACAATTTCACTCTTAACTTGAAAATATAAGATTTTTATTATTTCTTCAGCATATGGCAATACTAAATGAGCACAAAACAGCATCACAGTTAAGTTCTTAATAAAAATATAAAACTTAAAACAAAAATTTTTTTTTGGTCCTTTTCGTTGTAATTATTCGATTTTTTTAAACACTTTTTTCATTTTTGAGAAATTGCGAAATATCTAAATAAAAATTATTTGCAAAATTTAAAAATTTGCGATTCTCGTAAAATATTTATGGCACAATACAGCACAAGTTTTTTTCAAAAATCGAAAATAATTCTCACAAATATATTCTCAAAATCATAACAAATACATGTATTTTGAATATGAAGATTAAATTTGTCTTTTGGCATTAAATTTTCAAATTATTATCCTTTGCTTTGGAAAAAAATTACCCTTGAAGCAATTAACACCCAAGTTCTCTTCTTAAATATCACAAACGAATGTTATTTTCAGCAGCAAAAGCTTAGAGTAATTCAAATTCTTAACCTAGGCTATAATATCGTGCTATAAAAGCTTGTTATGTATGTGCTTGTGCAGTGCAGCCTATCTATGTATACCTTTGATTAAATTGATTTGAGTTTTGTTATTTGGATGCATTTAAAAAAAATCTTTTTACCAATTTTAAATACCATCGGCCACACTGTGCTTTAGTTAAAAGTTGTAAAAATAAGTTCTCAAGAGGATACAGAAAACTAAAGCAGAAAATACACTTCATTTCATGAAGCAAACTTCCTTAATCTCCGGTAAACTTTCATTTGGTTGACCCTTATTTGAAAAAAAACTATAAAGAAGAATTGTCCATCGTGTGATGGATTTTTGATCAACTTATATTTTGTTTTGTCTCTTTCTGGTTAAATTGTCTAATAAATTATTTTGAATGAAAACAATGATTTTGCTTAACCCAATTTATCAATTCAGCAAACATAAATAAAAGTATAACCCAGCTGAATAGCAATTTTCTTTGTTAAGGGCAAATTGATTCTTCACATACATTTATTAGACCAAAATGTCTTTGTCTTATTTGATTGATTAGGGTTGAGTTTAAATGGGTGTTTCATAGATCTTTTCAAATTGTTCTCAATCCGATAGATAGCTATAGCAGCAAAATAAACTGACCCCATAATCACCTAAGTCACATATATCCCATTTGGAACTTAATAGCAGGTAGCAAAATGATTAATCTTGAAGAACCTTTATCTCACTATCATGTCATCCTAGTCTTTTATGATAATAGAGTCCTTTGTTATAGTAAGACGTCAAAAAGGATAAAGAAGAAAAACAATATTGAACAAAAATTGGTATCAATTTATTGCTTGAAAGTTTTACTTCCTTATTATCTTTAAGGATGTATACTATATTCATTTTCTATCTTATCCATACAAATCGATTAAATGGTAGTGAAATTGAAAACAAAAATAAATAATAGAAAAGCTTAAGTTTTGTTAATGACAGCATTTAAATTTTTCAACAGAAACAAGAACCTTGTTTATCTAATATTAGGTAATGAGGTTCATAAATAGAGATTTTCTTTTGCATTACTTTCCTTTTGATTGTATTTATGGTCACTGCATCACAAGGACTATAATTAAATAAGACAAAGGACAGCAAAAACTGTCTGAGGCATTTTCACAGCTTGTATTTTTTCTCGTTTTGTTGTAATGAGCTGTTTTCGAAAAGGTAAAGGTACATTCGGTAAATTTTATCTGAAAGTTTATATTCTTCCATCCTTTGACCCAAATTAAACGTTTACCTGCGCCTTTTTATATACCAAGTCCTGTAGGTGTAACATTTTTTAATAAAAATCTTGCTAAAAATTGCATGCCTTCATCAAAATATCTTCTTGAGAATATATTTACACTCATCTCGGCAAGTCCCGTTCGGAAAGCAACTCTTGGCGTACTAAATATAAGGACAAAGGTCTGGCCCAGGAAGTCACAAATCCATTAAGAGTATTTCTTGTTATGACAAATGCCTCTCATCACAGGCATTTGGATTCGGTAGAAAGTTGAAAGGATTATTAATTGATCTCAAAATGTCTAAGGAAATGAAGATTTCTACAATATTATTCAATTTTTAAAAATTACATCGAGCGTAAAATGGCGATCTCTGAAACATGTCACGAGGGATGCGATGAATTTCAATACGGATGGCCTCCTTTAAATATTCGAGGGTTTTTAGTTTTTTAAGGAACACTCTTAACTTCAATTTATACAAGAAATCTCCACAAAAAAAAAAAAAAAAAATAGCATAGAGGTACGTAGTTCAATGGAGGTAGGAGGCCAATAGATGTTACCACACGCAAGGAAATCAGACCCACGAAAAAAGTCCATTGCTGCTTTTGATATGCGGCAGCTGAAACCAAATGCGTCTCAGTGGAATATTTATATGTTCCTACTTATGTCTATGTCAGAGTTTGAAAAAAAAAGATATTTCACATACGTACAAAATAACATTCAGAATCGGCATAGG
Organism: Dasysyrphus tricinctus; assembly: GCA_963921185.1. Taxonomy (NCBI): domain Eukaryota; kingdom Metazoa; phylum Arthropoda; class Insecta; order Diptera; family Syrphidae; genus Dasysyrphus; species Dasysyrphus tricinctus. Next base: position 74,506,264 of record OY992531.1, read on the forward strand.
GTCTAATAACTGCCTTCTTCCACCAGCGCAAAATACAATTTCTCGAAGCTACGCGCTATGTAATATGTATGAATGTCTCATGTTTCGCTTGGAGACCACGCCGCGCCGCCATTTAGAATAGTTAAATGGCAACGGAAGTCTCGTTGACTAAGACGAGGACGATGAGAGCAAACCAGCTCTTACTGTTTGTTTTTCTAAATTTTGTTTACTAAAAAATATTTTCATTTTTTAAAAAGAAATTTTAACACACAAAAATAAAATACTTCTCTGGGTTGCACGTATTTGCCTTTATGCTCAAAAGAACTTAATAAAATTTGTGTAAAACAACGCATGAGAGACAAAATGTTCAAAAGTATGAAATTATTTCTTTAAATTTCTTAAAGAACTCCCCAAATATTTTAATTGAGCTAAAAAATTTGAACAAAAAAACTTATATTTTGTAGCAAAATTTGAATTATCTTATTAACGTCTCTATAAAAATAGTTTTGAATTCAAAAAAAGTATTTAAATATATTTTCCTTAAAGCTTAGATACACAATAACGTTTGCGACTTTGAAGGAAGCTTCTGAACAGCACAAACTTTACTCAAATCGGTGTATCCGTTATTGAGAAATTCGAGAGTAAAACAAACAGTTCTATGCGAGGAATTATTGTTAAAAGACGCTTTTGGTAAATTAGCTATCTGCTCAAAAGAAAGACAATATTGATATAAGCATTAAAAATTTTGGTATAATAGCAAAAGTAGTTTAGAGTTTTATTAAAAAATCCTAAGAGCCGTTTTTGAGAAAATATTAATTTAACTAAACGGTTTTTTATCCGTAGTATTTTTGGTTTTAGGGTCACTTTTACTTAAAATCTTCTAGAAGGCTTAGTGTTAAAAACCATTTGCCAAATTTCGTAAAACCGATTGAGTCAGTGTCCCTTACATTTGAGAAAAAAATGATGCACATCTAATGCTTGTTATACTCGTAGATTATGCTATAAATGACAAAGAAGGCTTACAAGGTTTTTGACAAGAGCATGTAAAACACGTACCAAAGATAATTTTTGACATTGAATACAAATTCATCATCCGTTTTTCACCATCTGCCCTGGGTTTTCAGATATGTATACCCGTTATAAAATTTATGAGGCTACATAACTTACGAGCTGTAAATTTTGTCCACAAAGTTCGCAACTCTTCCTGAAAGTACTTATCTTCTCCTTCAAAATCAAGTTGAAATCTTTCCAATATCTGTTTCAGACATCGAGAAATCTTTAGTTAGGTGTAAGCATTCAACTGCCCCTACCAATTTTAATTAGAAGGGCAAAATGCGATTTATTATGCTAAGCACATACATTTCAGCAAAGGATTTCTCAGAGAATTCAAAATATATTGGAAATTGCTTAACTGAAGTCGGAAGAAGTAAACAAATATTTTCAGGAATCTTTGCTTGTTTTGTCGAAAAAAAATTATATAGGATGGTTCCAAAACCTCAAAAAAAGTGAAAAAGTGATAATAACTAACACCTTAATAAGGTCGTCTTGGACAGTAACAAGGACATAGATAGATAGATAGACTCGAATCAAATTCCGAAGAAAAAAACTTGTGCTTTGAGGAATCATTAGTAATTTTATAAAAAAAAAAATACCTCTTGTTAAATAAAATAAATAAATTTGGTGGCGTGACAGCTCGTGGGGAACCAGAGCCTAGTGACTTACAACTCTCAACCATTCCTGTGGTCCGTATTGTTGGAAGGAATAGAGGGGACCAACAGTTTTTTACCAATTCCGAAAAAGCTAGATGAGAAACACTTATTCATGAAAAACAGATACTCTTGGGGGGCTTGTCAATTCCTAGAAAGAGGCAGTACCTCGGAATAAAATTTTTTTTTTGTTTTTCGTGGCAGCGGCTGGGAATCAAACCCTGACCTTCAGCATGACAGTTTCTTAATAACGTCAAAGCCAGGAAAAAGTCATTTTTTTATTTTCAAACGGAAATATTTTGAAAACCCTAACTGAAGGTGGAAAATGGATAACGGATTTGACAGTGGCGTAACTACGATTTTGTTCTGGGGTGGGCAAACTATATTTTTAGTGACCAAATTGTGGGGTAGTTTAGGTTTTTTCCTTCTATGTATAATGTTTTCGGTGGTGCTGAATCCTAATCTGAGGTTCGCGACTGAAAAAAATGAATTTTTTGAGAGTTTTTCACTTATGGCTCGAAAACTATCAATTATTCGTTGATTACATCTTCAAACAATTGAAAGCATATACAATTTCTAACAAAATTCCGTTGGTTTTTTCTACGACCGTCTATTTATTTGGCCTAGTTGAAAATGGACGTGTTTTTACTGTTCCGAAAATCCACTCGAAAACCACTAATTAATTACACTGACAAATCCACTGAAAATGATCCATAATATACTTTTCTGATGTTATGTGATACTCTGAATTCGAATCTGGCCTGAGAATTGCTCTAGCATTTCACGTTTTTGAGATATTCGAAACTAAAATTTTGAAAAAATGCATTTTTTAGGAAAATTTTCTGTTTCCAAAATTTCTGTATTTCAAAATACTGTATTTCAAAATTCTGGTTACACAAAATTTTGTAGGAAGAAAATTCTGTATTTTAAAATTCTGTACGATCAAAATTCTGTATGAGCAAAATTCTGTTTTCAAAATTCTGTATTTAAAATATAATCGTTTTGATAATGTAAAAAAGTGCGCACTTTTCTTACATTTTTATCAAAACGATTATTTTGTAAATACATAAATACAGAACGATTTTCTTGTATTGCCAACGTTTCTACAGTTTTATTACAAAAAAAAAATATTTTCCCAAATGACCACAAAATTTTCTACTGTACCAAAAAGTAATTGAGATTTATTTTAATTTAGAATTGATTATTTAAACGTAAACATTAAATTACTGGTTGAAAGAAAAAAGTTTATATGGATTAATCAGTGATTTCAAAAACAAGCTTGTTGTCGCAAAAGTGTAAGAAATGGGGAACATATTTAAACAAAAAAAAGGAAAATTCGGAAAAATAAGAAAATTCGATGCATTATGAGAAAGATGTCGGATTTGAGTTACATTGCTGCACAGGTCAGCTCTGAACCCTTGGCACCTCATATGAGGGAAATTTTATAAACAAAAATGTCGTCTAATTGGTCAGTAACTGGTCAGAAAAGGTCTACTGGTCCCAGAAATTGGTTAGCACTATAGATAACTTATAATCAAGGCTTTAACTTTCTAAAGGTCACTCAAGGTCACGCGCGATTTTTGGCACCTCATTCATGAGAAATTTGCAAGAAATGTATACCATCCGAATGATTTCTAGATCGACATAAAAGGTCAACCATTTTCAGTAATTGGTCAGCCATAGATTTTTTTTTATGCATATTTAATGAATTAAAACAAAAATTCAAGGTCAAAACGATTTTTTCACCCCATTTTAGGGAATCTGCAAAGAATGTGTACCATCTGAAAGATCTCTTGATCTATATAAAAGGTCAGCAAGTTTCAGAAATTGATCGGCCATAGTTTTTTTTAAATATATTTTTTTTTAATTTTCAAGGTCATACCGATGTATGGCACCTCATTTATGGGAAAATTGCAAAAAATGTATATCACCTGAAAGGCCCTTAGATCTATATAAATGGTCAGGTAGTTTTAGTAATTGGTCAGCCATAGATTTTTGTTAATGAATATGTTCAAGGTCATAGCGATTTTCAGCACCTCATTTATGGGAAATTTGCAAAAAATGTATATCATCTGAAAGATATCTAGATCTAGCTAGGTTAAGTAATTTGTCAGCTATAGATTCGGGGCTACAGGACTTGATGATGATGATGAGATTGGTTTTTTACGATTTATTAAAGTCTTTTTTCAAGGTCACGAACGACTTTTGGCACCTCTTTCGGTAATTTTACAAACAAAAAAAATATACTTTCTGATAGGTTACTAGGTCATCATAAAAGGTCAGTTAGATTCAGTAATTGGTCAGCCAAACATTTTTCTTTTTATGAATTTTTAAAATTTTTGTATTTAGGTCACAGTGTAGATTATTGGCACCTACTTTGGGTAATTTAAAAAAAAAATAGTAAACCATTTAAAAGGCCTCTTAACGTTAATTAAAAAAGGTCAACTTCTTTTAGTAATTGGTCAGAAATAGATTTATTTTTATTAATGTTTATTTTTTTATGTTGGTCGCAGCATTGATTGTTGGCACCTCATTTGTGGTGTATTTGCAAAAAATGTACCGTCTGAAAGTCCAGTAGATCGTGATAAAAGGTCAGCTAGTTTCAGCAATTGGTCAGCCATACATTTGATTATGAATTTTTGAAGTTTCTTTCAAGGTCACACAAAAATTTTTGGCACATTATTTGGGTCTTTTAAGAAAAAGCATACCATTTGAAAGGCCACTCAACGGTCATAAAAAGTCATCTAATTTTAGTAATTGGTCAGCCATGGTCTTTTTTTTAGGAATTTTTAAAGTTTCTTCAGCAGTATAAGAGAATGTTGGCAGCTTATTTTGAACAAGAAAGCTATGCCTAGTCATGCTGAAAGGGGACAATTTCGATTATTACCCTTGCTAGGCACTTGTTAGCAGTATTAAACTTTCGGCGGCAAAAATGTTTCTGCAACAAGCGACTCTACGAGGCATCCGGAATAACACCCCTTTACAAATACATGCACGGAAAGAATTGAAAAATCACCAATTGAAAAATTTGCAGTTGCAATTTACGAATCATGTTTTATTCGTAAATAAAGGCATTTTGATCCCAAATCAATACAAAAACTGGTAATTTAACATTCAAACCGTTTCAATTTACAAAATTTGTTTCTTCGTGATTTGCAATTAAGGTCCATGATTCAAGCTTGTACTTTTCTTAGCAAAATACAACTTTTTTGGCGTAATTTACTCTTTAAAAGAATAATTTCACAAACAGCATTTAAAAAATATTGATTTGCGATTAATATTTAGTAATTTACATTGCACAAACACTGATTTACGTTTTTTCTGTCGCAAATTTCAACTCCATGAGAATAGTTGCAAATCACCAACAAAAAATTCCTAAATCACGACTTTCTTGTCGCAATTTACTTTTCGAAGACATAAAGCACTACAACATGGCATGTATCTAATCATTAATGTGTGACACCAACGATCTATAATGCAAATTGGTCTAGTGGTTGCACGCTCGCCTCGCAACTGGAGGGTTGCGAGTTCAAATCCAAGTAGAGTCAACGTAAAGTATTTATTTCAAAATAAAATAAAATAAATTAAATGCGTATATGTACCTGCAAAATGAGAAGGGTTAATAGTAGGGGAGCCCACTAAGGGATTTTGGGAATTACTAGAGCGCGTCAGATTAGTATAAAGGGGGGTACCTTGAGCCCTGCTGAGTACCTCCACCATATATCAGTCCTCTATGTAGGCAGGTTGTCAGATTAGTAAAAAAAAACGATAGCTCGAAATACTCGAGTGCATCAGATTAAGATAGGGTAGGTTAATTACATGCTGAAAAGTGTGCATTTTAATAATCTGACGATTTGAGTGTTACCTAACGTAGTGGGAGGGTTACAAACTTGCAAACAAAAATTGTCACCTGGACATTCTCGAGCGCGGTTGAATTTTTGGTATTGTGAAGCAAATAATTCTAGCATAACGGGAAAAGTATAATCTGCCATTTTTCTCGTCCCGTTTAGGAGGTAGAGGTGATTTTCGAAAAAAACCAACTTAAATGGAAAAATAAATATTAAAAATCTACAACAATACTTAAAATGCAAAACAATAACGGTTTTAAAAGCCAGAAATCTGTTCTTTAATCCTAAATTTAAAATGAATTATTTGTGTAAATAGTTTCCAAATTATTTGCATTTAAACTCAACATTTTTATAAAAAAACGCCAAAAAAATGTTTGGATCAATTTTTCTCAAAATTGTGGAATAAAAAACTAAATTTTCTTCTTGTGGTCAATGCTCGTATTAATTTTGAATCGAACACAAGAAACCGGAAGCTTTTATGCTTTCTAGTTTTAAGGAAAATTTTAAATTACTGATACTACTTTCTTATGAGATTATTATATTATATCATTATGTAGCTGTTCCCATTAGTAGCTATTGAAATCGGAAACAGAGAATACATTGAAAATTATTAAATACAAACGAAATTTGGCAAACATCAAACCTCGCACATACCCCAAATCATATAGTGAGCCCAAACAGGGCGGTTGCATACATATCTTACTTTTAAAACGCAGCCGTAATGCTGGCAGTGCAAGCAAATTAAAAATATCTCAAAAAAGTAGTATCAGTAACTTGCAAGTTTCTCAAAAACTAGAAGACACAGAAGCTTCCGGTTTTTTGTGTTCGATTTTAAATTAATATGAGCATTGACCACAAAAAGGAAATTTAGTTTTCACTTCATAATTTATAGAAAAATTGATCCCAATATTTTTTTTGCTTTTTTTTATAAAAATTTTGAGTTTGTATGCGAATATTTTGAAAACTATTGACAAAAATAATTTAATTTAAATGTAAGATAATAAAACCCATTTCTGGCTTTTAAACCCGTTACTGTTTTGAATTTTAAGTATCGTCGCTGATTTTTAATATTTTGTTTCCATTTAAGTCGTTTTTCTCGAAAATTGCCTCTACCTCCTAAACGGGGTGACATAGATCCTCCCTCCCATAGTAAGAAATGCTTGTACATATTTGAATCTTCTAAAAAAAAAATCGTTTTTAATTTTTGGCGCCCAAGTTATTATACTCTCCTCAGTGATTGAAAAAATCATGAATACAAATATTTCTTCTTTTCAAATTGTCAGATTAAGAAAAACATCAGATTAAGGTTCAGTACATGTAGGACATCGAGTTGAACCATATATATCAAAATCTCACGCGCTCGAGTATTTCAAAATGAAGTAAATCCATTTTTTTTCCAATTTCTACACTCCCATACAGCCACCCCCACCACGCAAAACGGCAGATTAACATACCACCGTTATCAGAAAGACCCAGGCCATATACACTCTCAATATCTGACGCGCTCGAATATGTCCACGTGACTGTTTTTTTTTAACATTTTTGAACACCTGTAGATGCTCCCCCCACCGATGAAACGGTATACTTTACTAACATTTTTTTATCTCTATTATCAAATCTTCAAAATCCATTAAGTCCCAACGACGCTCGAGTAAATCCACTTTAGCATCGTGGGCTCCCCTACTATAAGCAAGATTGATCTTTCCAAAGTGGCAAATCACGAAATAAAAGTGGTGATCACAAATCTTTTTTGCAAATTTACAAATTGTGCGATTAGGAATAATTGGATCAAATTGCGATTTGTTGTTCGCAATTTTTGTTTTCTCTCGATGGAAGAATTGATACTTAAAGGGTGTTGATTTAAGATTTTTGAGTCTCAATATCTTCATTTTGCTCAGTTTTGCAAATTGCAAACAAATAGTCGTAAATTACAAAATCCCTAGCCAAGGTATAAATCGGGATTCATTTTTCGTAATTTGCAGCTCATTTTTCTTGATTTGATCCAAGAATTCTTTCCGTGTGATCAGTGCTGCCAAAAGACTGACGAACAACTTAAGCAATCATCCAAACCCTGGTGAGAACCATCACAAGTGAAGAGAGACACCCCGAGCCACGATACTTTGATGTGACAGCAGTGATGAAAATTGACTTTTGTCGATTGTACTGAAAACTGAAAAAAAATTGTACTGAAAAAGACCAAATAGTACTGAACTTTTTAAATTATAAAACAACGCAAACAATTAAAATAAATATTTTATTAAAACAAAAATACATAAATTAAATATACCTATACATTTCATTGGTATAATTGTATTATAAAATAAGTCTAATGGATGGATAGCAACTTTGGCACAAGTCTTTTCTTTGTATTTACATTCATATGTTTTTCTTACTCAAAAATTTCTTCATCGGCAAGTACTCGGTATATGTCTATTCAATAGACTTTTTTGAATAATATAGCTGTGACAGCATTCATTTTTAATAAGGTTTTTAGTTTCTATTAGTGCATAATACGTGTCCACCTGCATTCGGTTTCTTAGTTTTGTTTTAATAATATTTTGAAAAGAAAAAATTCTTTCGACGTTTGCGGAAGAATGAGGAATAGAAAAAGCACCCTGGACAATTCGGTTTTTATTTGAAAACATGAACTCGTTGCATTCATTTTTCACAAGGCCAATTTCAGCCCAGATCTCAGAAATAGAAGCATTTCTATTTTTTTTAAGTATTGGCAGTCAGCTAGAGCTCGATATTCTTTATTTATGAGTTCAATGTTTTTTAGTTCGCCAGGAATAAATCTATTGAATTTACTTGGCCATCTAAAATTGAAGTTTGTGAAAAATGTTGCAACGATTTCAAAAAAATGTCTTCAAAATCAAATCTTTTTTTCACATCTTCGAGGAAAGCTATAGATATAGAACATCCACGCATGACTTTTAAAGCTATAATGGCTGATTTACAATGCAGCGTTGGGCGTTGCGTTGAAAGATTTGCCTGTCAACGCAAAAGTTCAGGCATAGGAATATCTGTTTAGTGTTTACAATGACGCGTTGAGCATTATGTTACGATTTTGCATCCATTAGTAGGTACACAAACCAACGTAACGTAAGCGGCTGCAACGCGAAAATAGAGATTATTCAACTTTTGCGTGCGTTTTGACATTTCGATTTCAATTAAGGTGTGTGGCCATCTTGTGTGGAAAAAAGTTTGAATTTTTTTGCTCGATTTATCTTGACGCGGCCGTAGCGCTTTTTAAATGTAACGTACGCATCGCGAACGCAAACGCGTCATTGTAAATCAGCCATAAATTTCACTCTCAGTTAAATTTTTAGAAGTGTACAAAATTTCACTATTGGTCCCGCAATAAATTTCCTCGACGGGAAGGTGGTTTTCTAGTAAGTTTATTGACAGTATGGGTCTTTCATTAAAAGCTTCTTTACGTGAAGATGTGGTGAAGTCTGACTGAACATATTTGTTTGATTTAAGAGATCTATGAAAGTTGACCTTTTCAAAAATTAAAAATAGTACAAATAGTACTGAAAATTGAAGAGTGGTACTTGCGTACTCGGAGAAGTTCAATAGTACCGAATTCAGTACAATAGTAAGCCTTTTTGCAACTGTGTGTGACAGCATTACTGGACAACGGAATTATTCCTATCGACGACGACGAGGCAATTCAATTTTACGAAGATACAGCGTCAAACTATCACTGTGGCTAGAAGCCACCGAAACCCCACATCCTTTCGAAAGACAACCGGATTTGAACAACCCGAGATGAATCTTCTTCATAGTATTAAATAGTATATAACCATCAATCACAATCTTTTAAATAATTTTTATAAAAATAAAACAATGTATAAAATTAGGCCCTTTATGTGCCAAAACAAATTAAAATGTCAATGTAATAATAATATAAAAATAGAATTAAGAACCAATTGTAAATATTAATTTCCGTTCAATAAAAACTAATGTAAAAATGTAATGTTAAACTTTCTAGGGCGTTTTTAACAACTTGATTATTTTTACAGATGTTTAGACAATTTTGACGACACCTAAAATGCTTAAGGTCAGGATCGATGGCTTGAAATTTTTGCTTGAAGTAGTTCCCCACCAGACCCAGGATAAAAGAAAATTACCTTCTTTTAATAAAAAAAATATATCAAAATGGTTTATGCAATAATTTTTTAATTACACAATTAGAAATATTCTTTTGCCAACATTTTTGTGCATACAAAAAAAAATAGAGACAGAGATCTAGTTAGATTAGATTAAATCCACAACATTTTGTTTAAAACTGAGGACAAGTATTAAGCATTACCGCTGTTTTAGGATTACTTGTGTCGATGAAGGATATTGAATCTGCGGGGCTGCCTGCCCTGTATTTTAAGAGTATTCATTTAGGAATGTTGCAAGGGAAATTACTGGTCATTTCACTTAATCAGGCAGTTGGACTCAATAAGTGAAAAGTTTTCCTAAAATAACAACCATATTTTTTTTCCCTTACAATCATTAAGTCAATCCCGGTTGGGGCATAGGGCGTCAATTCAATGTAAGTATAAGCTTCTTATTATTTCAATAATTATTATTATATAATCAACAACGTTCATACAGCATTTTAGCCTGAGCCATTACAGCAAATATGTGCGTCCGACCCTGCCGTACAATTTGTTTAATTTTTTTCCTGTTTATAAAATTCTTTGGGAAAAATATAAAGCCCATGTATTTTATACTCGAACATACATACGTAACATCCTTCATAAAAGTTAAAGTTTGTTTTAAAGACATATTTCACAGATGTGTGGATGGAATTTTTAATAAAAGAATCCCTTTTTGCCATCAGGTAGTAGGTAGTTTAAAATTTAGGAACATAATATTCATATGAGTTGGTATTTTATAACTCACCAGAGAATCTTTTTATGTTTATTCACATCAATGAATACCAACAAAAAAAGCTTTCAAAAGAGTGCACCTAAGGGATTTTTTGTGTATCACTTTATCTGACTGAATATATTTCATTATTTTGTCAGACAAGATTTAACATTTAAGGGTGTTTGTGAGGTGATGATTTAAATGTTTTAAAAAATAATTAGAATAAAACAGATAAATTATTATTTAAATACAAATTTTGGAAGAAAAAACTTCATGGGTTGTCCATACGTTGTTTTGTTATACATATTAATGAGAACCATATAAGACCAAGCTCGTGCGATCCAGTCGTGCATTTTTATTTGCATGGATGTAGCCCTAAGGGGAAGGACACACGAAAACGCTATCCTATCGAATTTTAAGATTCAGCAAAGTGACGAAAATTAAACGTGACCAACGTATTAATTTTCTCTCATAATAAACCATTCGAATAAAATTAAAAAAAAAAAAATCACTCATACGCCGTAGTTAACTCCTAAAATTTCTTATTAGCATACTTCAAACCAACAAGGGCTTATCGTTCCTTACCCCTCCACACTAAAGACAATAATCCCTTTTAAGAAAGATTGAATTCACCATAATTGAACAATTTATGTCGGATCATGCCTTTCATTTCTCAATACAACGACTCAATTTATTTTCTTTCACAGAATCGATTACACAAACCATTTTCTAGTCTTTGTTTTCTCAGTTTTTGTTTTTCTCTTCATCGTGTTTTTAAAATGACGATGAAATAAATTGATTCTTTGCTAATTCATTTCACTTTTAATTTGCCCCTTCGATTAAACAAATCATATATACAATAAGAAACCACAAGCATGATGTTTGGTTTAAATTCTTAAATGTGTTTCATTCAAATATGCAAATTCTTGGTATGTATTTTGTTATTTCATAGTTTTGTTGTTGGTTTTTTTATTTCTCCACAAAAGGTATTTTGAGGCAAAACTTCAACCAAGAAATTACATTTCATTGTGGTCCTAGTAAAAGTTTTTAAAGCGCTTAACAAACAAAATCTTAATGGCGTAATTCAAAATTTAATTACGAAAAGCAAATATCAAAATTTACAAACGAAATTTTCTTCTAATGGAAACAAAATTCTCCTTCATTTAATTTACGCAGTCAGTTTTCTATACGTAATTCATTCTTGGAGAGTAAAAAAAAATATTAAGCAATTTAAGCTAAAAATTTAATAGAAGGAAGTTTTTGTTTTTAATTAATAACAACCTACGTTTTTCTTTTTTGTATTAGAGTAAACTTTGATGAATTCTTATGAAGGTAAGTATAAATAAAATATGAAGAAACTTTTCGTTTGAAAATGTTCATGTTGGTAGATCATTCAAATTTACTTGTGTGGTTTGAGAGACGAGGCTATAAAGTGATTCTTGATTTTTGTAAGTAAAAGGTTTTTCAATAGGGACGCTTGAAATTTGTTAGGTTAGAAAATTATTTATAAAAGAGTACAAATTTGAATTTTTGGCATTTATTTTTAAAAATGCTAAATTTAAATTTTTGGTATTGATTTTTAAAAATGCCAATAGCTACATTTATTCAAGGCATTTTTGACAAAATACCCCACTTTTGAAATAACATTGCAATTTCATAGGGTAAGAGAGGGCTTTATGGATGTTAAAAGAGTTCGATACAAAGTTATTATTTTTTATTAAAATTATTTGTTTTCCAAACCACTTGATGCAGCTAATATGGAACAGGATTTTCTTATACTTGTCTTACTGCAAAATTATTTTGAAATTTATCAATTCTTTTTATTCAATGCTTTTTAAACAACTCTTCGAGTCATAATGGGGTTGAAAAAATTCAAAATTTGTCTGTAGAACTTAAAGTTAAAAAAAAATCGTGTACTCTGTACTAAGTGGTCCATATTATCCATATTCTTACTTACTTTTTCGGCTCCCAATTCATTAAGCGTCACAGTCTGAGACACGGCATTTTCGATCCCTAGCATGCTGCTTCCAGTCCCTTAGACCAATAGGTACTTCTGGCACCCGTGTGTTATGTATTCTCAATAACTGTCTATTACAGTACTCATACTACTCTTATACATTTGTACATAAAGAGTACACTCATTAAATCACTCAAATTATATGTAACCGATTGTTAGTTAAGTCAGTCATTTAAGAACCATCAAACAATAAAAATAAAGACACTATTAAAACATAATACTTGGCGACGAGGATTTGTGGCGTGACTCCGTGTAAAAATAAAAAATAAATTTTTATTGAAAAGACTACACGTACAAATTAAATAATACGCTTTTGAAAATTATTTAAAAACCAGCCAAAGTGATCTACAATAAAAAATTTATATTTTGATATAAATCATAATGTCTGTTGAAACCAAACCGATTATGGCGGGATTGTCCATGATAGGCAATATTGAACAGTTTATGGTGGAAGATGATTTCGACCATTATATAGAACGAATGGAGCATTTGTTCGTTTTAAATAGTATTGCTGATGATAAAAAGGTGTCTTTATTTAATTCTTTGGCCGGTGGAGATTTATACAAAATTTTAAAATCGTTGATAGCTCCAAAGCTAGTAAAAGACTTTTCATACAATCAGTTAATTGAACAGTTACAAACATATTTTAAGCCTAAAGTCAATGTGCGTGCTGAACGGCATAAATTCATGTCACGAAACTTTAAACATGATGAGAGTTTACATGACTTTATTGTCGAATTAAAAATCATTGCTGATAAATGTGCATTTGGAGACTATTTAGACCAAGCTCTCTCAGATAAATTTATTTGGTCGCAAAGAGACGAGGGCATACAAAGGAAGCTGCTGGAAGAACCGCTGAACAAAACTTTTACCGAAATATGTGAGACTGCACTAACTATGGAGATGACGAAACGAGAAGTGAAGGAACTGCAAAGTAACGGTGGTGGTGGTAGTAGTTGTAGTCAAAACTGCTTGAGTAGAAGTAGATTTAATATTAATTATAAGAAAAAACTTGTTCCTTAAGACCACAAGGGTTATGTTAAAAAAGATAAATTTAAAGAAGATTCTAAAAAAAATAATAATAATGTAATTTGTTATAAATGTCGGAAGATAGGGCATTATGCTCATTCTTGTCCACATAAGAAAAATAATTTTAGAGTTAACAACGTGGTTAATGAAAACGATACAGAATATGATTTGTCAAGATTAACACTGGGAAATGTAAGCCTTGATTCGCTTTCTGACGCTTTAAATGTAAAAGTTGGAAAGAAAATTTCAACATGAATAATCTGACTGATGATTGATAAGTCGATTAAGAGTGAATTGCTATTGAAATTTCCAAGTGTGTTTGAGGAGAACAGCAAGTCTGTTATTGAGGGGTTCGTTGCTGACATTGTTGTCAAACCCGATGCTGTGCCAATTTTTCATAAGGCATATACAGTACCCTTTGGGCTCCGAGAAAAGGTAGACCAAGAACTAGATAGGATGATTCAAACGGGTGTACTTACTCCAGTTAAGTACAGTGAGTGGGCATCTCCAATTGTTGTTGTTTTGAAGAAAAGTGGTGATATACGTATTTGTGTGGATTGCAAAGCAACTGTAAATAAATACATTATTTCAGAACATTACCCGTTTCCTAGGTTCGATGAGATTCCTTACGGTTTTGCAGGTTGCACTGTTTTTTGTATTTTAGATCTCACTGGAGCTTTCCAACAAATAGTCTTATCAGAACCTTCACAGAAATATATTACGATTAATACTCAAAGAGGGTTATTAAGATATTTGCGAATGCCAATGGGTGTAAAATGCGCACCAGCTATATTTCAAGCTGCTACTGATAAAATCTTACATGGCATCAAAAGAGTAAGAGGGTATATTGATGACATTATAATTGGTGGCAAGGATTTTGATGAATGCTACGCAAGTCTTTTAGTGGTGTTTAAAAGGTTTGAAGAGCATAATGTTAGGGTAAAAATCGACAAATGCCAATTTTTTAAAACCAATGTAGAGTATCTGGGGCATCAGATAAATTCAATGGGCATAAGTCCTAAGCCAGATAAAATGCGTTCCATTTTAGAAGCACCGACTCCTGCTGATGTTACATCACTAAAATCATATTCAGGGCTCTTAAATTTTTATGGTAGGTTCATACCAAATTTGTCTTCCAAACTTTCACCATTCTATAACTTGCTTAAAAAAGATGTTAAGTTTAGCTGGGATAGCAAATGCGAAAAAACTTTTAGAGAAAGCAAGGAGTGGTTGTATCGGAATAACTTGTTGGTACATTATGATCCCAAGAAACCTTTAGGAATAGTGTGCGATGCTAGTTCCTATGGAGTTGGAGCCGTGTTGTTTCACAGGGAAAATAATGGTGAGGATGCCGAAAAAAATTATTCAAATATTGAGCGCGAGGCTCTTGCCGTAATTTTTGCTGTAAAACGTTTCCATAAGTATATTTATGGGAACCATTTCAAAATGTATAGTGATCATCGTCCACTACAGGCAATTTTTGGTAGTAAAAGCAAAAACTCAATTTCAGCAGCCAGACTACAGAGGTGGGCACTTATTCTTTCTCAATATGATTACGATATTGAGTACAGAAAAGGATCTTTAATGGGCAATGCGGATGCGCTCTCAAGGTTGCCGCTAGATGAACCAACTCATGTCTCTACCGAGTTAATTAATATTTTTAATTCATCGAAAGAACTACCTCTTAATTTTGAAAGTATTCGCGATGAAACAAAATATGATGAAGTTCTTTCGCAAATTTTAGAATTCATACAAAAGGGGTGGCCAAAGAGTAGTAAAAACCCGGTAATTCAAAAACTTTTAAATAGAAAATTTGAGTTTTCACAACAAGATCGTTGTGTTTTTATGGGGGATAGAATTGCTATCCCAAGTTGTTTAAAAGAACAAACTTTAAATTTGTTGCATGATGGACATATAGGTATTGTAAGGATGAAAATGTTGGCAAGAAGTTCTGTATGGTGGATGTATATCGATCGCGATATTGAAAATTTTGCAAAATTTTGTAGTGAATGCCAACAACTTTCAAACAAACCAAGTCCAGTTCAATTATCCGCATGGCCGTCTTCAGGATATCCTTTTGAAAGAGTCCATATTGACTTTTTCTTTTTTGAAGGGAGAACATTTTTCATAATGGTCGATTCATTTTCTAAATGGATTGATGTTGTACTTATGAAAAAAACTGCTGCACTGGATGTGATTCAGGTTTTAAGGAAAGTATTTTCGATATTTGGACTTCCGAACGAGGTTGTTTCGGATAATGGTCCTCCATTTTCTTCAAAAGAAATGGTACAATTTTTTTTAACAAATTCGATTAAATTTCTAAACTCACCAGCCTATCACCCGCAATCCAACGGAAGTGCAGAGGGAGGAGTACAGACCGTAAAAAATAGTTTAAAAAAGTACCTCATTGATAAAAAGACAAGGTCTTTGCCAATCCAAGCTAAGTTAGATAATTTTTTGTTCAAGTATCGAAACACTCCTTCGACAACAACAAATTCGACACCATCTTCCTTAGTATTTGCGTACAAACCAAAAACATTGATAGACTATTTAAAAATTCCTCAAATTGAAAATAATGAAAAAAATGAAGTTTTGAGAAAACAAAATAATATTGAACAAAAATATTCACCAAAAAATAAATATACTTTCAATAAAAATGATCTGATATGGTATAGAACCATTAAAAATAATTTTGTAAAATGGCAGCCAGGCAAAGTAAAAAAACGTTTATCGAAAGTTATTTATTTGATTAAAGTTAATGGTATTATTAAAAAAGTACATGGAGATCAAATCAAAAGTCGAATGGAAAGAAATGTTGTTTTTGATATTTCTAAAAAACCAATTCAGGATTTGAAAATAAAAGATTTTGATTTAGATACAAACTTTAAAAAAAGAAGAAGATCAAATTCAAGCCCAGAAATTCAAAGAAAAGATTTTTTTTTTACGGGGGAAAATGATAATGAAGATGATTTGCAACAACCTCGTAGGAAGACGTCAAGAAATCTTAAAGCTCCTATCAGGTTGACTTATAAGAAAAATTTTGAATCTAGTGAAGTTTAAGAGATCTTGAAATATGTTTTAAATTAAAAAAAAAAAATGAATTGCATATTATGTATATGAAGTTTCAAAAAAAAAAAAAAAAAAAAAAAGAAGATTATAAAGCTAAATTGAATGAAGTATAATAAAATAATTAAAATTAATTAATGATATATGAAAGCAAATTATTGGATATTATATACTGTATATTTTATTATTTTAAATACTATATAAGTACAAAAATATATGCCTTATTCTATTATCAAACTAATGTACCTATGTTTTAAAATAAGAGGAGGTTAGTGTTATGTATTCTCAATAACTGTCTATTACAGTACTCATACTACTCTTATTCATTTGTACATAAAGAGTACACTCATTAAATCACTCAAATTATATGTAACCGATTGTTAGTTAAGTCAGTCATTTAAGAACCATCAAACAATAAAGACACTATTAAAACATAATACCGTGAAGGATTGGTACCTAAACCTCGAACATGGGGCCTGGTACTCAAAGACTCCCTTGGTTGGAGCAATATAGTCAATTTGCTCGACGTGTTAAGATTTTCTGGACTACCTCCACATCTTGATACAGCTCATAGAGTTCGTGGTTGTATCTTCTCCTCCATTCGCTCTCCTCGCGGTTTTATAGAGCGTGCAGTTCGTCTTTCGTGTGAGGAGTTTTGAATCCATCTGTTGCGCCAAACTGAAGTAGAAGAAGCACGCTGGGTTCATCGGATCTCCACAACAATGTCGTTCATGGGGTTAATGTTTAGTACAAGGTAGATTAACTCCTTAATTACTTAAAGGTTGTTGCTATCAACATAGACGTTTTGTCCTAGGTTAGGTTAGGTTAGGTTAGGTTAGGTTAGGTTGATGGGCTGACGGTGGATCTTGTTCCCGTCACACTTAGATCAATGTTGATCCATTGTGGTACCCCGATGGATTGGACCATCCCTTTAAAGTATAACCTATGAAATCTTATGGAGCATCGAACCATTTAGAGGCGTTGGTAAAGTTCATTAAATTTGAGATGTTATTGCCTGTTGACTTCGAGATTTCTGTTAGATCATTGAAGAAAACGCTACCCAAACATCTATTCCTTATATTGCAGAGTGCCGGACATTGACCTAGGTAGTGCAGGGTGTCCTCCTCTACTTCTACGTCACCGCAACCTCTGCATAGGTCTTCAAGACTTAGTCTCATCTTCTTCTTGTGGTACCCTAAGAGATTATGTCCCGTGATAATTCCGATTAAACGATTCAGGGATCTCTTTTTCAGGTTTATGATATGGTGCGTTTTTTTCTTATTGCAGTTAGGCCACAAATTCTTTGTAGTGGTACAAGTTGCAAGTGAGTTCCATCTGTCATTTGTAAGTTCCACTATCTTCTTACCAATTGTCTGTTTAATGGCACAGGATGGAGTTTTAACACCGGAGTCCGTTAGGCTTTGATCTAACAATGAACCAGTCCTTGCCAGTTCATCTGCTTTTTTATTTCCTAGAATTCCACAGTGTCCAGGAACCCAGCAGAGTCTGATATTGTGCTGTGTGGCAAGAACCTTTAGCTCTTCGCAACAGCATGAAACCCGCTTGAATTTTATTTCTGTTGCAGAGATAGCTTTAAGCGCTGCCTGGCTGTCAATGGAAAAGGTGATATCAGCCCATGGTAGCGCCAACATTGAGATCTGTTCGGCAGCCTTAATCACTGCCAGAACCTCCGCTTGGAAGACACTGCTATAGTCAGGGAGTCTATAAGAGTTGGCTAAATTGAGGGATTCGGAGAAGAAACCCGCACCTACACCCGTATCCATCTTTGATCCGTCGGTGTAAATTTCTACCATCGGTGTATCTGATTGTTGTAAACCAGCTTCCCATTCTTCCCTTATGGGGATGGAGACAGAAAACGCTTTTTCAAAATTTGTACGGGGTGTTGTGTAGTCTGTGCATACATACCCCTCCGTAAATTTGTTCATAATTTGTGCATGACCTACGGAGTTCTTTTTCCAGTTATTGGTCTGCCTCTGTCTTAGATCACCGTAGGTTGCAGTTTCTTGTACGAAGAGATCTAGAGGTCTTAGATTGAGTATGGTTTCCATTCCCGCAGTGGGTGTGGGAGGATGTTTTGTCCTAGCCATTTGACAGATCTTTCATTGTTTATTTAAAGCATGTATTTGGTCTTAACCTCGTTTACTTTAACACAAACCAGTTTCACCTGTTATGTAACTGCCGTGAAAGACTCTAACAACCTGTTGAGAGCTGTCGATGATGTCACGGTATATCATTGGCATATCCTAGGAGTTGGTAAGATCTGTTGAAAAAATATTGCGTTCGGTTTTAAGGCCTACCCTGCGCACTATGTGCTCCAGGATGGAACTGAAGTAGTCAAATGATAGCGCATCTCCTTGCCGAAACCTTGTGCATGCTTGGAAAAGTTGGGAAGAGCTTCTCACGGAAGACCTGTCACGCCACACAACTGGGTTGGTTTTCCCAGGATCCCAAGTTCAGCCATCACCATATAGAGCTCTCGACGATGAATGCGGCTTTGAAGTCGATGAATACATTATAGTGAGCCTTGACTTAAATTCTTTGGTCTTTCCAGGATTTTCCTGAGAGTGAATGTTTTGTCTATTGTCGATCTGCCTGGCTCGAAGCCACACTGGTACTTGCTGATTATAATGTTGTTGAATGGCTTAAGACGCTCACTTAGTACGTTGGATAGGATCTTGAATGCGACGTTTATGAGGGATATACCGCGATAGCTCTTGCAGGACACAGGTTCACTTTTTTTTTGTAGAAGGAACATATGTATGAAGCTGATAGACTAATCATCAGGCATGCATCCTTTCACCCAAACAAAGTTAATGAGTTGATGCATCCATCCTTTCAACGCATCCCTTTCGTGTTTGAGGGCCTAAACTGGTACACCATCAGATCCGGTGATGAAGTTTACCTGTCTTCCTCTTCTATACTGGGTTGTGCTACCTTGTCCTTGTTAGGCTTTATGACAGCAGGCCCGATAATCCGATGGCAGTAGCCCACTACGGGGATGTAAGCGCTACTGTTGGCCCTTTAAGAGTTCATCTACCACCATCTATTTTTTAGCACCCTGGCAATTACTGAAAATTCTAACTGACCTCATCTCTAAGTATGCTAGAGTACCTCATATAAGGTCTCTATCTTCCAGACTGTTGGTAACACCATTGATTCTTTATGTTGAATTAATCCCCCGCACACCTTCCTTCCACTAGGCTTGTTCAAGATTTCAGCGGAATTATGCAGCCAGTCATTTCCGACAGAAGATTATAGTGTTGCTATTTTTGTCTTATATTCAACGTTGAGGTCAAATAAGCACAACTGACGTACAGTATTCGTTGAATCACTAGACATCTCCTTGTTGATGTCAATCAGTGACTTCCCGCTTCCTACAACGTCCAACCAAGTGGTCCATTTTATCTGCCACATTTTTCAAGTGATTAAGTTAAATCACCATGTATTTATTTTTAGTATTTTGTGCCAACTCAATTAAGAGTTTATTGACAATATGTCTAGATTTATTTTAAGAACGAAAACCAATTCGAAAATTAACATTTTTATTCCCAAAAACAAGAATGTGGTCCATATATACCTCCCATACTTTATTTAGCTGGTGCAAGGAACTAAATTCCGGGGAACTTGGCACACACAGGAACTTTTTTCTCAATAAATGAGAACGAAATCCATTTAAGCATAGTGGACTTAGTTCCCATAGAAGGTGGGAATTAAATTCCCCGAAAATTGAGTGGTTTTACTTCCCTTTAAATGTGGAATTAACTCCCATTAAATGAGAAATAAACCCCTCGGTAGACTTGAATCCTGGGGACTTATTTCTCTTCACATATTTAGCTGTAGAGGTTATTATGTATAACCAAATAGTTTCTTCCATTTCAGATCATTTGCAATGACAAATAAAAAATAATTTAATTCCTAAATACAAAGTTTCTTTTGGTGATATGGTACGTTATTTAATTACCAACATTAAAATAAATAAACATTTTGACTGTGATAACATTGCGACAGAAAATTAATTATTTTTTATTTGTCTTTTTATTTAATTTGAAATTTATGTAGGTATAGGTAATCCTGTGTTATTTGAATTGAAACAATTATTTATTAAAATTGCCATTGCATAAAAATACATATTATACTCGAATCGTATATTACCTTATTTTCAATTAGATAATATTCGTATTGTATTTAGGAAAAACCTTGATTTTGTAATTATAATTTCCATAGAATTAAGCGAAATGAAGGCGAAAAGTTCTCATTAAATTATTTGTCACGTGTTATGTCATTTTTTGAAAGGATATTGTATTTTAATTTGACATGGATACCTACTTATTTCCTGTTATAATTTAACACATACGTGTGTTAAATTGTAGGGTGGAAATGAATATTTTAATGATGATTGTTAAAAAATAACAGGTATTCTATGGATTAGTGAGATTTTAATAAAAAAGTAAAAATATTTTCATTTTTCTGTTATTTAAAAGCAAAGAGCATTCAATGTCTAAATTTTGAGTGTGAACTCATTCTTTCATGTTCAAGGTGAAATTTCGAATGTACATATTATGTATATTGTTTGAAATTTCTTTTGACCGAATGAAACATGATAGAAGAATTCCGCCAACGTTACAAAGAGTCCGATGGGAATTTTTCTTTTTGAACGGTGGCGTTGAAAATATATCCAAAATATACACTAAAGTGATAGTTCTGCCGTCCTAAGAAAAAAGGATGTAAATGCCAAAATTCTAGAACTGGTACCATAATTGGAACCGTTAAAGAATAATATATTATATTTATGTAAAGCTAAGAATTCATATTTCCAGCTGCAAATGGCTAAAAATCACGAACGCAAATTTCAATTCAGGTTTCAAGCAAGTTGCTTATGTGCCAATACTAAGCCCAAAAGTTACATGTTAATTTTTTTAAGTCATCACCAAAATTACTATAACTTATACGCATAGTTAAATAACATCATTTTTTCTTATAAGAAATCATTCAAATCATTAAAATGCATTTATATCAAAACTACTATAATGGAGGTACGCCCTTTTTCCTTATGACGCCAGAGTTGCTATCAGACTGTCTTTGAAAAATTACTTTTTTCCAACAAGGGAACGACTCAAGAAAAACTAACAAGTATTAAAACACTTTTTCAACAAAAAATAATTTGAATCTATTTGGAATTAATTCTTCAATTTTTTGATCCACTTTATTGTAATGCTTTTTGACAGTGACAGTGCAATTTGTTCAAATTGATGCCTTTGATGAAAGAACTCATTTTTACTTCTTCCAGTAAAAAAAAGCATACATAGTATGAATAATGTTCTTCTCCTCTTGCATAGATTACACAAAGACCAAATACAACCTGAAAAATAAATTTGAGCTAAAGGGGGTTTCCATCGAACGATGAGGATTTCTTTTGAATTTTTTACTCAAACGAATAGATTGTGGTTTTAGTTTACATATATTTCTCAGTGTACAGAGCTTTTAACATTTTCAATGCATACATTCTGTGTGCATTTTATAATCGGTTGCTGAAAGTACCATAGTACATACTAAATTATATTTCTGTTCGCGTATTTCTGAAAATTAGGAATTTCTACGAATTAAGCCCATTAAGTTCTGTCAAAGAGCGTTCCGCATGGAATTACGATTTTTCAAGTGGAATTGTAAAGCGTGTTAGTTAACAACATTTACACTGACGCCACTTTTCTAGTTCATTGTTCCACATTCATAACACCTCAGAACAATATGCTGATATGCACTCCAACGGTTAGCACCGCATGAAAAACAAATCAAAAGCTATTCCTGGAAGCAACATCGTTCCAGACAACAACACCTGCAACAAAGATGGGATACTTATAAGCCAACCATAGGTAGTAAATAATATGAAAACTTTGGTTTTAATTCAAGTTTTAAGTTGTACATTAATAAAGGTTCTTCAAAAAATTGAAAATATTTTTTTTTTTAAATCTCTCTGTCGATACCTATAGCTTGTATTTGTCCGACCAATATAATTAAGGTGTCAATGAAAAGCTAAAGCTTTTGTTATTTCAACATTGGACAAACATTTTAATTACCACCTCCATTGTCTGGCAAGAAGCCTTTCAAAACGCCGAAAACGGGGAAAACAGCATTTTTTCTAATCGTATAGAGTTATTTAAGCTTTCTTTCTAACTTAAAGAAAAATAAACATAAAATTAAACATTTAAACTACGCCACTGCTGAACCAAAAATGCGATTTTGGTCTAATAAATGTTAAAAATATTTTTTCGAAAATTTTTACTTTTCAATTGAAATGTTTCCTATGATTGCCAAATTCTTTTTATGCAATTAAAGCGTAAATATTTTTAACATTTTGCAATAAAATCTTTGTTCAAAAAAACATTTGTTTTTCACGAACTTTAAAATGTTTTAAGTGATAAATTGTCAAATTTGGCTTAGTTTCCGAGTAATACCAAAAATATTGACAAACGGACAGTTTGATCATTCTCTCAGAAACGCATGTGTGAATTGAGTAGTATTTTTTAAAGGGTAAGTATAATATCATTCGTATGAAACAAAAATTTCCTCTTCAAGCCAAACCATACTTTCCTTAAGGATTTCGGCATGTTGAATCCAAATCCGAAGTCAAAACTGCTCTAGCACGTAACATTTCAATACAAACATGTCAAAAACTGTTTTTTTTGGCAAATTTTTTTTTTCACAGTTAAATATGTTTTTGCAACACTACCAAAAGAACCGAAAGCACTGTATGTCTTTTATCTTCCTTTATCATTTTAAATCCTTTCGAAATTCATGTTCTTCTCAAAACATCTAAGTTTTCAAGAACCACTCGGTTAAAAATATAAAAACTAATTCTTGGAAAGTTTGCCGATTGATTTCTATCTTTTAAAGTACAGAATACAAGGTCGGACCTATGACGATAATTGTTCCAAATTATAAGCTCAATTATTTCTTGTATACACACTTTTTTCGCAAAAATTTTAAAAATAGAAGGGGCCAAATGGGGTGGGAAGCGCTGGGGAATATTGTCTGTTATGATTTAGACTTTGAGTAACAATAATATGAAAGGTGCAACTTGTAACGTATTTTACTGGTGTCAAAATCTGGTTTGACTGTACTATCAGTGAAATAAAAAAATGGAAAAACTTTTTTAAAGCTTAAAAGTTTCTTTTTTAAATCCTCTGATCAAAATTTTCTCTACACACTTGATTTTTTTTAATATATTGAAGAGGAATTCCACTATCTCCCAGGTGTTTTGTTTACAGAGCAAATTATAAAAAACTATTTTAAATTTTGAAATTTCTGCTGTTTTTTAAATTACGGGTTAAATTCTGAGTACCTAAACATTGCAGAAGGATTTTGAATTTTGAGGCCTGGTGCTGGAGTTATGAGCTTTTAAAGTTTCGGCAAGCCATGGGGTAAAGTCTGAAAGAAAAATGTTTATAAATTAAATGAAGGGATAGGAAAATTATTTTAATAGTGGAGTAAATGGCAAAATTTGATGTTCTTTTCATTAATGAAATCTAAGCCGGAAGTAGATAGATTTTTTTTGGGTGGAAAACCAAAAGTTATCATTTCAAATCAGATTTTAAGAACCTTGACCATCTTAATGTTTTTTCTTTAGGTTTGGAAAATTAGCTTATACCATAAAGAAACTATATGCCAAGTTTCAGAGTGGAATCTCAATTCCTTTAAAAGAAACATAATTTTTAGTCCGCGGCTCTTATTAAAAAACGGATTTTTTTGTATAGAAAAACGGAAATATAGGCCGGTAAATTTAATTTTTGAGATATTAAAAAAAAAAACAAACAGTATTTTTCCCAAAACAACCCAAAAAGGGTTTAAATTATCAATGTTACTTTTTTTTTGCCTAGAAACATAAGGAAACAAACAAGAAATGAAAAAAAGTACCTTATGTCTTTTTTTTAAATTTCTCAAAAATTAAGACATATTTTTACATCTGATTTTCAGTATTTGACTTAAAATTAATGAGAGCATTGAATAATAAATAGAAAAGTGGTGCTCAACGAGGAAAAAATCAACTTAAAAAAAATTATTTGATTTAAAAAGCAAATAAATTACATTCTTACGATTCATGGTTCACGACATATTTGATAAAACGTGTTTTCCAAGATGGCGACTGACGCTTGCGTCACCCCAACTTGGATTTGCATGTGGATGACACACCCAAACATATTGCAACAAGAAAATCAGTTCTGCAGAAAATTGCAGACAAAATTACTCGGCTCCTGGCCTATATTTCCGGTTATATTACTACAATCAGCAAAAACTCTGCTGTTACCAAAGACTATTTATTGAACTGCACATATAGGGTAGAGCGGGGCTAGTTGGACCACTTTTTACTTGAAGTCTTATAACTTTTCACCTATTCATAACATAACAATGAAACTGGAGTCTTTAGAAAGAATGTAACTATGGCTTCTTTAATAAATTTAAAAAAATTAAAAATATGTTATAGCAGAAGAATAAGATTACTTTAAATGCACCAAGTCCAAGTGGTCCAACTTGCCCCATTAGCGGGGCTAGTTGGACCAGTAGATGGGGTAAGTTGGACCAATACTTAAAAAGTTGAAAAAGAAGCTCTATTAAGGACATAACCGCCCTTAGTTTGAACTAAATTTGATCACAAACTAAAACTTAATTCAAATCACAACTTTAGATAACGTTAATGATCCCATGGTGCCATGGCCAGTAATATGGAATTTCGTATGGGCCTGGATTTCATTGGCCTGGATTTGAATGGCATTGCACCCACTCCTCGCTGGATAAAGTCTCAGAATTTGCTTCCATACACATGATAACACCATACAGCAATAATATTCTTCTTCCTCTTTGAAACTTTATGTGTCCAAAGTTTTTCATACTATTTTCCAATATAAAATAATCAGCGGGGCAAGTTGGTCCAACTAACCCCACACTTTGAATTTTACAATTTCAAAAATGGAATATAAAAAGTCAGTAACAGAACTCCCAAAATTACTGTACTTTGT
This sequence comes from Dasysyrphus tricinctus, assembly GCA_963921185.1. NCBI lineage: Eukaryota > Metazoa > Arthropoda > Insecta > Diptera > Syrphidae > Dasysyrphus > Dasysyrphus tricinctus. The sequence continues at coordinate 74,531,807 of OY992531.1, forward strand.
TGAAAAATTCACACGTTTTCATCACGATAACACAAAAAGAAACAAATTCATTTTTTTTACTTTTGTACCCAAAAAACACAAATAAGTGCGTGGTTTTCCTTTGGCAGAATAAATCCACCTAAAACCAGTTTAGCACGTGTGATTAAGTAACTATGCTTCATTCGTGTATGATCGTCTTCATTTAGCACTTGCAGTTTCCGAGTTATTGGCGTGGTCCAACTTGCCCCGTGGTCCAACTAGCCTCGCTCTACCCTACTTTCTCACTAAATGTGAACTTTTAAGCTTTACTCTCTCATTTGAGGTTGGAAATAGCATGTGTGTCACTAGTGTCTATTTCCTTTAATCTCTAGTTTTTGGCAACAATGACAGAAGCATTTTTAACTTAATTACTCGTTTAATGTACCTTCTATGGTGAGTTAATTTACTAACTAGAATTTTGATTTATTGATAAGATTTGAGACTTAACTCACTGATCAAAGATAATTTGTGTTTGAAACTTTGAAAGGACTTCATTACTAGATTAGTAAGTAATGCTTTTTACAAGAAGCTTCCTTTTATTTATTTAATTCTTTTTTTTTTTATATTCTTAATACTTTTTAACAAAAAATATATTTCTCTCTAACTCGAATTTTTCCAAAACTCCCTCTAACTCGAATTAATTTTGATATCCCGTGAAAATTCGACTTAGAGGGAGCTGACTGTACTTAGTTTTATTTTTTTTACCAGGTCAACCTTATCTTACCCTGAGGCCACACGGGCAAGTAGGTACTGGCCAGCAAGTTGGCTACATACACTGCCTGTCAAATTCGCAATTTGCATTCCACTTGCCTCCCACTTGCTTTCCACTTGCATTCCACTTGCTTGACTTCCTTGCTTCTCAATTTGCTTCACTACTGGCCTTAAAAATTCCATGCCAGTTGATGAGCAAGTTGTTTGGGTTCGTATGTGTTAGTGAACAAATGTGCTTGTAGTGCAACTTGCTTGCCAGTACTTGCCCGTGTGGCCTCAGGGTTAGAAGGATCTATTCTTCAAATCATTCATATTTTTCTAAAAACCAAATTGTAAACTAGATTAAGTATACCCACAGTACACATATTAAAGGTAATATCATTAGAGTTTTGATTTTTGTTTCTTCTGCGCATATATCAAAATTTGTGTCAAATGTCAGTATTTGTTGTTGTTTTTACGTGTATTTAAGTCCTCACGCTCCCAGCCATTTTTATTTCTGACAATTTCAATTTTAATAATGTTGTTGTTTTTACGTGTGTTTTCTTCCGCACACACAGCCATTTTTATTTTCGACTGACAACCTGCGCAGTATAATACCTAAGATGTGTGTACTGTGAAGTATACCTATTTAAAAAAGTAAAATCTGTCACATTTTCAAAAAAAAAATAATTGATGGCGAATAAAGAGTTCATTTTTGCAGATCAGTATATTCAATAGCCCGATTAGTAGATCGGGTTTGAGGTTGAAAAAATTAATAGATTACCTGTCCTATTTACTTGCAGGTAATAATGATACACGGAAAGAATTCTTGGATCATATCACGAAAAATAAGCTGCAAATTACGAAAAATGAATCCCGATTTATACCTTGGCTCGGCATTTCGTAATTTACGACTAAAGCAAAATGAAGATATTGATTCTCAAATATCGTAAATCAACCCTCTTTAAGTATCAATATTATGCTATCGAGAGAAAACAAATATTGCGAACAACAAATCGCAATTTGATCCAAATATTCCTCAATTGCACAATTTGTAAATTGCAAAAAAGATTTGTGATCACCACTTTTATTTCGTGATATCGCCACTTGGAAAGATCAATCCTGCTCTACCCTTCATTTTGCAGGTATACACATTTAATTTAATTTATTTGAAATAAATACTTTACGCTTGACTCTACTTGGATTTGAACTCGCAACCCTCCAGTTACGGAGCGAGCATGCAACCACCAGGCCAATTTGCATTACAGATCGTTGGTGTCACAAATTGATGATTAGATACCTGCCATGTTGTTGTGGTGCTTTATTTCTTCGAGAAGTAAATTGCGACAAGAAAGTCTTGATTTAGGAATTTTTTGTTTGTGATTTGCAACTATTCTCATGGAGTTGCGAATTACGACAAAAAAAAAACGTAATTCAGTGACTGTGCAATGTTAATTACTAAATATTTATCGCAAATCAATATTTTTAAATGCTGTTTGTGAAATTATGCTTTTGGAGAGTAAATTACGTCAAAACAGTTGTATTTTGCTATGAAAAGTACAAACTTGAATCATGGATTTGAATTGCAAATCACGAAGAAACAAATTTTGTAAATTGCTACGTTTTGACTATTAAATTATCAGTTTTTGTATTAATTTGGGATTAAAATGTCTTGATTTACGAATTAAACATGATTCGTAAATTGCAACTGCAAATTTTTCAATTGGTGATTTCTCAATTCTTTCCGTGTAGTGGCTTTTAATTTAAAAAATATTTTATATAGCAAAATTTAGACTTTAACGCAACTAAAACGGTTAGCTCCAATACAACCATTATACAAAAATTGACATCTTACGAATAGGTAATACAAAAATCTTAAACAAATATTTAAAAGCATTTGATATGTTGACCGATATACAGTTGAGTTTCGAAAAATGGTAATTTATAACCGAAATTTATACCTTCTCCGAACTAAAACTTCGTATTTCCTAGTACAAAAAATTAGTTCCATTATAAAGTAAAATTTTAAATGATGTCAATTTATTGCTTCCCCATATCCGAACAGCTCCCAAAACCAGACAAATTCCTTGGGACCAGTCAGTGTCCGGTTATGAGAGAGTTCACTGTATTTTTACATTTAACCCCCACTTCGTGCAGCTGATAGTCACAGTTTTTTTTGTAAATTCTTCTCTGGTGAGTTTGTATAGCCAAGAAGAAATCATCTGCATGCAGCAAGCCTTTATAGACCAGGAAAAATAGCACAAAACGTATAGGGAACCTTGATTTGATACTCTGACTAAATGAAGCAACAAAAAATTATGTCCAAGAAGTTTTAATTTTTGAAAATTATCTAAAAAAAGAATCACAGTTGGCAGAGAATCACCCATTTATGTTTTCTTCTAACCAACAAAAATCAAACCACGTAAGTAATTTGAGCAAGGACATAAAAAGTAAAGTCATTTTCGTAAGTTATATCAATAAAATCCTTTGAGGTGTTGAACCATTAGCCGTTAGTCTGGCTACCTAAACACGTATCGAACAGGAGTACATTTGACGTACATTTTCTACATCGATTTATATCAATGCATTTTGGTCGGAGGTAAAAGGGTGAGTACAGGAAATATTAAACTTGCAATTTTGAACAATTGTTGTCATAAGGACATCTCTCTGTAGTAATCCCTAAGAAGTTAGAGAACCACGAAGTTTCCAAACATCACTATTAATATATGACTTACAACCTTACGCAAAGGACTTGACTTTTTTATGTCGTTGGCTCTCAGTCTAAAACTTGTGAATATTCTAAAAATATTTTTGTTAATCGTGATAGTGTCACTAGGATACTTTTTTGTTTTTTATTCTTTATAAAAATGAACAAAAGAAACGATTTTGCCACTAATGGGCCAAAGTTCAACAACTATAATAATTACTATCGATTTCCATAATTACTATTGATTACACTATTTTGAATAGGATGTCTTCGATGTGATGACTGAGGAGGCATAAAAATAGCTGAATACTTAGACACGAACCCTATCCAAAAGTATTTCGTTGTTCTATGTATAAAAGCCATGCAACCAAACCCTCGATCATCGTGGTTTTTATCGCCCCATTCACAATTCCTTCTTTCTTGCACGCACGCACATCACAACAAATAAATATTATACCTATATTTGTATGTACATATGAATGCCAAGAGGAGTTTTTAATATGAATTTTTAACATATTTAATGTGCAAAGTGCAATCAGGCCTTTTCTATTAACTTTAATTCTATATTTGTAACTAATTATTATGATGTCAATGTATACAAATACATGTAATGATTGTACATACATATGTACCCAGTCACGAAGAAATCCTTTCAACACAAAACAAAAATATAACAAAAATGAAACTTCAATGTGACATTCCAAAAAAAAAGAAATAAGGTGCAACCACTTTTGAATTTAGGTGAAAATAGAGTCTAATCATGAGTCTAATCATGAGAGTTCTTACTTATTGTAATTGATTTGCATTTATTTAACCATCAACATTTTGTTCACTCCACGGTGTAACAAACTCAGAGCAAGCGGTGAGTTCAGCAAGTTTACTTATGATAGTACTTTATACAAATAATATATACAATCATATCACAAAGGAAAACGGAAAAACTTACATCTTAGAAGCTCATAGAGGTCTTGAATCTCAATGCAGATTTTTTATTATTAAATTAGAGCACCATTGTATAAGTAAATGAATGTAAGCCTCTGATATTTCTTAAATCTTTCTTTGATCTGTCTCTAATTCATCTCAAGTCCATCTGTGACCCATCCCAGACTAAATGACATTCCTCTGAAACTCTCCAAGGAAGCTAAATATCTTGGAGTTATCCTTGATTCCAAGCTAACATGGAAACGTAACACAGAGGAAAGAATGAAAAAAGCACTATGCGCTTTCTACACATGCAAAAAGACCTTTGGTACACGTTGGGGTATGCGACCGCAAGTTATCCAGTGGATGTACATGACGATAGTTCGCCCCATACTTACCTATGGTTCTATAGTGTGGTGGAAGGCTGTTGATAAGGTAAGCTATCTCAAAAACCTGAATAAGGTACAGAGACTAGCCTGTATATGAATAACGGGGGCACAGAGGTCTACGCCACAGGCAGGATTGGAAATTATTTTAAATCTTCCAGCCCTAGACGAGTACACTAGATGCACAGCAGCCAAAAGCGCATTTCGACTCAAAAAACTGGGCTCTTGGAAGCACAGCACATATGGTCATGGGTCTATCCTACGAAGGTATGACACAGTGGCTGGACTTGATGTGAAGACTGATTATATTCCACCTTTAATGTATTTTAACAGACACTTCTCTATTTCAATACCCGAAAGACATGGATGGGAACCCAACTCACTAATTAGTGAAAAGGGTATCCCCTTCTATACTGACGGGTCAAAAATGGAAGAAGGAACAGGTGCGGGGGTGTTCTGTGAGGCCCTTAATATTAGGGAATCATATAAACTCCCAGATGAGTGTAGTGTCTTTCAGGCTGAGACTTATGCTATTCATAAAGCGGCAGAATTGGTACACAAGAAAAAACTAATCTCGTCGGAGATCACTTTTTTCGTGGACAGCCAAGCTGCGATCAAAGCAATAGCCAGTGAGACCATAAGATCCAAAACAGTGGCAAAATGTCGAGGCTTACTGAACAAAATTTGCAACACTAACCGAGTCAAACTCTGCTGGGTTCCTGGACATAGCAATATAGAAGGGAATGATATAGCAGATGAACTGGCAAGGAAGGGGTCATTGTCAAATGGAAACAGTAGTAGCCAATTAGACACGGGACTAGACATCCCGATCGGCGTAATTAAAACGAAAATGGACCTAATAATGAAAGAGCAAATCAATAAATCCTGGATTACCAGGAACGATTGCGCTATCTCTAGAAGTTTATGGCCTAGAATTAATGAAAAGGAAACTCAGTATATTTTATCGCTGAGTAAAAAGAACATTAGAATCTTGATAGGTGTACTAACGGGTCACTGCGCCATTGGCACAATGGCCACCAGATTGGGTGTACTCGCACCCGACTGTTGTAGGAGCTGTCAGGATGTAGAAGATATAGAAACCATTAAACACCTGCTCTGCGATTGTCCAAACCTCCAAACAAGCCGCCTCCGATACTTTGGAAATAGGTTTGTTGGAGAACTGGACGATCTAGCGCAGGTCTCAATGGTAAATATGAGGAAATTCATAGATAGCACAGGCTGGTTCGTAAATGAGCCAGTCTATCTGAATCATTAGCTTAGGAGCATCTCTGCTTTCTTATTGTAAGGGGATCACAATGGACCGACGCGACAGGCCCCCGTGTACGCAACAGCCCTGTGCTGTGCACACCCCTCCTAACCTAACCTAAACTAATCCAGTTTCCACCCGTTTTATTAATTTGAAAATATTGCATTTTTTTCTCATACACAACCCCCCCCCCCTAGAAAAAATAACAATAAATATGTTTATGCCCTGAACTTACCCTAAGGGTAAGGTTATAGCAATTCAATTTCCATTGCTTCTTACACGAAGAAATCAATAGCCACTTATACTTTTTCAAATAAAACAGCGAAATAAATCAAAAAACTAAATCATTCATATCATAACAGTTTCTTATGGCCTTTAGTCCTACAAATTGGCATTTCGTTCAGCTTACACACTTGGGCTAATCAGTTTTTTTCTTTAGTAAATAGAATTTATGTAATGAAAAAACATTCTTGTACAAAATTAAATATCAGCTCAAAAAACTAGAATAATTCAAATATTCCAATGAACATCATATTTTGTAAGGATGATAAGAACTAAAATCTCAACAAAAAATGATCTCAAACGAATCATCGTCTGACACATCATTTATGCTTATTATTACTTTTAAATGCAAGTAGGTAGCTACCCAAATCACAACTAATAAGCTTTTAGAATTTAAGATTTGCAAAAACAATTTTGAATTCCCACGCAAAGCAATAATTAAATAAACATTCAAGATTCAAACCCTAACAGTTTCGTAATCCTTTTTGGTATATTAAAATAATTACTTGTTTGTGAACGGAGTATACAACTTCAAACAACTCAACATCCTACGCAATATAAATGGGAGGATAAATTAAATATCGCACAAGTTAATTTTACTCGTAAGGTTTATTCAGATCGTAATTAAATTCGCACCTTTTGAAGTGGAAATGAAATCTTTATCCGTCTAAAGCAATATATATAATTATTCTTCCTTTGAAAATATATTTATTTTTGAATGTATCTGTTAAAACTCCCACGGTTATATTTTAACCAGCTTTAATGTGGATTTATGATTTCAAGTATGAAATATTTTGACCGAAAGCTTTACTAAACTTATCATAATGTGGCACTTAAACAATTCAAGGTTGACCACAACCACAACCAACAAGTCCCTCCAGACAGCTCAGCCCCTAGTCTTCTTCCTCAGTATCTATCTACGGAGTATGGCTAACAAATTGGTTAAGGTCACTTGACAATTGTATGCTCCACATAATCAAGCGGCTCCATTGTCAATTTTTTGAAGGAATTTAGGAGTAGGCTAGTTGAGCTAGATATTTATAATTATACACTTCACTTTTTCCAGCCACCTTAGCCCCTTAGATTTTTGCCCTGGTCGATGTCAATGTTAGAGCTCGTTAAATCTTCTGCCTTATCTTAGAGCAAAGTCTTTTTTGTAAGCCCGCCAAGATTATATAAATTTTAAAAATAATCCCATGTTGAGCGGAGCTGCCTCATTGAACTGAGTACTTAATTCAACAAGAATAAACCGGTCACTTTTTTTCTCTTTAATTTCGCCAAAAAAAAGTTCAGCAAAAGGTCTTGAACTTCACGTCGTCGCGGCGGTATTTTTACTGCTAGAAATATTTAATGAGTTTTGTATTGCTTGAGTAAATACTAAGAGTATAAGAATGGGTTCATACTTTATAACTGCGAGTTCCAGGAAGTCAAGGATTGCATGTCACGGTTCCAAAAACAGTAGTTATATGACCACTGTGATGATGAAACTTATGGGCCCACATTGATGTATGTATAATGCGCTCATGAATATTATATTTGCGGTTCATGTCAACCATACAATTTCGATACATGTATGTATGTACATTTTATGTATATTATTTAATTTATGAAACTGGAGGTTTCAGAGCAGAAAAATTAAAAATGAAGAATTGATTTTTTTAAGATAAATAATAATATTTTATATTAATTATAATAATTAATTAATATTATTTCACATAATTTTTATAATATGCAATCAAAATGTTTATAGATACATTCATATATACATAATTGAAAAGCACTTAGCAAAATTAACAAATCAAGCAGGAACAAAACAGTTTTAAAACAAACATCCAGCGGTTTCTCCACATATTGTTATATTTAAAGTTGCAAAAGTTAAATTCTTCTTTCAAGATACATAGGTGTGCCATAAAAACAATTTCATGGAAATCACTTCAGTGGTTGTAGTGGTTTAAGTTTTATTATAGAGCGAAATTGCAGTATTCACTTTTGAGAAACCATCAGCTAGTGAATCAAATAACCACACGCAGTTATAAGAATTGAAAAAGTTTAAGCCTTGAATCCACGGAATTAAATTTCCAGTTCTTAACGTTTTGGTGGGAACACATGCTAAGATACACAACTAAAAAGTATTTTGTGTTCTATGTATTTAAAACATAGACAAAGTTTGATAGTGAGGTACGTGATACATACATATATCCAACTATCCACACACAAGGATATGCCAACATTTCTCTTCGGTTTCGAAGGTTGTTTTATGGATTTCCAAAGTTGGAAAAGTTTTTTAGCTCTTTTTGGAAAAAAATTAAAATAAAATACATAACTGTTGACTTATCAAATAGTCAAGATTCTAAGTAAGAATATTAAGCAATTAAAAAGTAAACAATATTTTCTTAAACTGTTTTATTACCACAAAATAAGTTGTATCTGCACATATTAAAAGTAGTGAAACATTGGCAATTTTCATAACAAAACTTAATTAGACCTGAAAAGAGAAAAATACTGACATAAACTGTGTTGATAGCATCTTTATTATTTTGCGAGTACTGAGGCTGAAACAATCATGAAGTAATTTGGATTAGTTTAACAATGACGCATGATTACTTTTTTGAAAACCCTTAATCATGATTAAAAAAAAAGCTAGAATTTTAAAATAGAATTTTGAAAAATTGATCACAACAAAAACATAAATGTAAAAAAAAGAGCCAAATTCTTATATGTACAAGAAACCTGTGCGTAAAAAGTCATCTAAAAAAGTAATGAGATCTAAAATATATGCCAAGTTTTAAGTGCATGAAGTTTAATATCAAATATCTTAAGTAGAGTTATATCGAAACAATTCCAAATCATGACAGAAATTTGGCATTTAATGATTACTGACTAAAATTTGGTGGGTTCACTGGCCAAGTTTTCATACATTTTAAATTTGTGATTAAGTATTTAAGAGAAAACTTGCCAAGTAAATCCATCAAATTTTAATCAGTAGTCATTAAATACCAAATTTCTGTCATGATTTGGAATTGTTTCGATATAACTCTACTTAAGATATTTGATATTAAACTTCATGCACTTAAAACTTGGCATATATTTTAGATCTCATTACTTATTTTAGATGACTTTTTACGCACAGGTTTCTTGTACATATAAGAATTTGGCTCTTTTTTTACATTTATGTTTTTGTTGTGATTTCACTTCTTTTTGCAAGGATTTATTTTGCCAGGTGAAAATTTATCCCTATCGCTCTACAAAGTTTCATAATTCTACGACAACCGAAAGTGCTCCATATAAATAATAGTAATTCTGATAAAGTGGGTAGATGGCACGCCCCCTGAGTGGAAAACTCCAAATTTTCTATTTTTTCTTTCTAAGTACTTCAAGCCCTACCGACCTATCAAATGCATTTTATTTGCAAAAAAATCATTACAAAAATTTGCACCTATCACGTATAACATAATTTTATAAAAAAGGAAAATTTTTGGTTTGTTTTTTTTTTTTCAAATTTTAAAATTTTTCAGCAACTTTTGAATATAGAATACCTTGAATCGAATTTAGGGGCGAATTATTTCACCGTTTTAGTACGAACAGTTTTTTCCCTCTTCAAAAATGTTTTCATACAAAGTAGGGAGTCATGTCGGATTTCATGAAGATTCGAAAAGTAAAATGGAAGTTATAATTTTTTGAATCCATCCATATTAATTTGAATTACAATATTTTATTCTGATAATGGGTTCCCCACTGGTGATTACTGGTCGGCAATTTTTTTTTGATTTTTTTGTCAATTTAAATCAAGATTTTGAAGCTTATATACCACGTTGAATGAGATATTAAAATTCATGTCCATGCAACGGTATTATTGGATTATATTTTTGAGTATTTCTATTCATATCAATCGTAACCACCCTGTCAAAATTTCAGCCTTATAGCCCCACCTCTTAAAAATATAAAAATCAAATACTACACAAATTCAAAAACCCATTGTACAATTTTCAAATTTTACGGAAGGCATATATCACATGGGAATTGGCTTTCATGAAATTACTCGGGGCCCCAAGTCGGTTCGAAAAGATCTTATTTGCACATTAAAATTCTACATATTCATAAAACTATTGAATAGACTGGAAAATGAGGGGTATAAGGAACAATTACGTGCAATTGTTTTTAGAATTGAATATGTTTGTTTGGCCCATATGCATGCTTAAAACCAAAAATGCTACTCAATTCACCTATGCGTTTCTGAGAGAATGGTCACACTGGTCACTTTTCAATATTTTTGGCTGTGAATTCGATATTATTTTTTAAATATTGTTAATATTTTTAAAGTCCCCACTAGGGAGGACGATTAGAACACTTGAATGAGACAAAAAAAAAACGAAAAAATAATTAATTTTTGATATAATTTATGGTCTGAAACTTACTGAACAATAACAATAACAATAATACTCACAAATCAGCGTAACACTTTGATATATTTGTAGTCCTGGAAGCTTTTTGTAAAAGTGTTATAGTGAAGGACAGTGCTTTTCAAACTTTTTGGGTACGTGTCCTCTTATAAGTAAAAACATTCATAGTAATACTTATGGCCGATTTCACGAAATGCTTTGAATTATTAATTATTTAGAAAGCCTTTTTATTTGGTTTCTCCAAATGCTTTTATATTTAAGAAGATTTTAAATGCCCTTGTAAACTAAAAGCTCGTTTTTGTCTCATTAAATTTTAAAACTAGTTTTTGTTAAGCCATTCCAGTCAACAACAGCTGATATTTTGCTGTCAGAATAATTGTCACTCATCCATAATGCTTTTTCACTTTTTCTCATAGACTTTGCATGTGCGAGGGAAACAACCTCTTTTCTTGAATCCAGGGATGTGAGCAATTTCAGAAGGAGTTTAAATAAGAGTAATTTTAGTGTTTGTTTATGAAATGGGCCTTTAGCCAGTTATTTTAAATGCAATATGAATTGAACCCATAAAAATCTCTTTTATTACACAGAGCTCAGATGGTAGTCAAAAGGAAAGTTATTGATACGAGTTCTGGAATTAAAATCAGCATAATAATTGATGTTCGCACAAGATTACAAATCTGGATAGTCAAATCATTTTTCTGTCCCAACTTTGCTTTTAAAATTATCATTTCTCGCTCTTCTTTTTGACCACTTAAGCATCTTGAATACGAGCCTCCAAGGTCCAAGGGTCAGATAAATCCATGCCATAGTCATGGCAGTAAGCTTTGGGAGCGCTACGATATCCCGCAAACCTAAATCTCGAATAATGAAATCTCGCATTTTTTAAAAAATCTCGAATAACGAAATCTCGCAAATTAAAAATCTTGTTTTTCATAATCTCGAAACTTCAAAATCTCGCTTTTAACAATCTCGCATTTACACCTCGAACCTAAAAATCTCGCAAATTCCAACCAAAATCTCGCAATTTAAAATCTCGCAAATCAAAATCTCGCAAATTTAAATTTCACAGCAATGAATCCCACACGGCTTTTAGAAAAAAATGTTTTAATGAGAATAAAAGCACTTTGCATATTTTTTCTTCTCAACTAATAACTATACCCGTCAATAAAAAATTGTACCTACATCCTTTTTTTTCTGTTAATAACCTCTATAATCATTTTGGTTGTCTTTTATGCGTTTATCATGGAACTAAAAGTTATTTCTAATTCAAGGCCAAATACTGTTAATGCAATTTGCACATGACACTTTACAACTGGATAGGTATACCATCTCTATGCTCTCTCTCTTTCTTGTTCTTTTGACAACAATAATATGGAAAAATCAACAGTTACAAACAAACAGTGTGGTCTAAAAGTACTCAGGCACTGTATTATATATTTTGCAGTAGGTAGGATATCTCGGAAAATTGAATTGCATTGCAAAAAATACCTTTTTTTAATCAAAATCTCGCAAATTAAAATCTCTCGCGAGATTTTATCTCAGAATAAATCTCTCGCGAGATTTTAACTTGCGAGATTTTGATTAAAAAAAGGTATTTGTTGCAATGCAATTCAATTTTGCGAGATTTTGATATGCGAGATTTTAGCTTGCGGGATTTCGTTATTGCAAGATTAAGAAAAGCGGGATTTTGTAATTGATTTTGTAAAACCCGTAAACTCTCACATTCCCCTCATGAAAGTTTGCATAATTTGGGGAAAAAAAAATTTGAAGTGACTTTCCAGAACTCGATTCTGAAGGTGGAAATGCACAGAGATGGAAACTTAGTTCTTTTTTTTTTTGGATATATCAGTCCATCTGGTCGATCTTGCATCGGTGAAGATGATAGAAAAGAGAAGAGAAGAGGAAAATATCCAGAGCCGGTAAAAACAGCCGCGTAAAGTTAGCATGACAACTTTCGAAAAAACAATTTTTGAGTATGCCAGTAATTGCCGATTAATTGCCGTAAATATGCCGTGAAACTAAAAAAATTGCCGCTCGTACGGTTTGCCCACAAAGTGTAATACTGCTAACTTTATATAAAGTTAGCATGACACTTTTTTATTTTTGGTCAAAAATTATTTTTGAAAACGCCAGTAATTGCCGATTAATTGCCGTAAATATGCCGTGAAAACCAAACAATTGCAGTTCTTATGGTTTGCCTAAAAAGCGCAATCCTGCTAACTTTACGCGTAAAGTTAGCATGACACTTTTTTGTTTTTGGTAAAAAATTATTTTTGAGAACGCCATTAATTGCCGATTAATTGCCGTAAATATGCCGTGGAAACAAAAAAATTGCCGCTCTTACGGTTTGCCCACAAATTGCAATCACGTAAATTTTGGGTGTAAAGTTAGCATGACAACTTTTGAAAAATTTATTTTTGAAAACGCCAATAATTGCCGATTAATTGCCGTAAATTTGCCGTGAAACCAAAAAAATTGCCGCTCTTATGGTTTGCCCACAAAGGGCAATCACGAAATGTGGGTGTAAAGTTAGCATGACAACTTTTGAAAAATTTATTTTTGAAAACGCCATTAATTGCCGATTAATTGCCGTAAATTTGCCGTGAAAACAAAAAAATTGCCGCTCTTATGGTTTGCCCACAAAGGGCAATCACGAAATGTGGGTGTAAAGTTAGCATGACAACTTTTGAAAAATTTATTTTTGAAAACGCCATTAATTGCCGATTAATTGCCGTAAATTTGCTGTGAAAACAAAAAAATTGCCGCTCTTATGGTTTGCCCACAAAGGGCAATCATGTAAATTTTATGTAAAAGGCATTAACTTTTCAATTTTTGGGCAAAAATTGTTTTTGAGAACGCCATTAACTGCCGATTAATTGCCGTAAAAATACCGTTAAACCAAAAAAATTTCCTCTAATACGGTTTGCCCACAAAGGGCAAAAACGTAAATTTTAGGTGTAAAGTTAGCATGACAACTTTCGATAATAACATTTTTGTGAACGCCATTAATTGCCGTAAATTTGCCGTGAAAACAAAAAAATTGCCGCTCTTATGGTTTGCCCACAAAGGGCAATCACGTAAATTTTATGTAAAACTTTTCAATTTTTGGGCAAAAATTGTTTTTGAAAACGCCATTAATTGCCGTAAGAATACCGTTAAAACAAAAAAGTATCCTCTCTTACGGTTTGCCCACAAAGGGCAAAAAAGTTAATTTTAGATGTAAAGTTAGCATGACAACTTTCGAATGTAATATTTTTGAGAATACCATTAATTGCCGATTTAGTGCCGTAAATTACCCGTGAAAACATAAAAATTGCCGCTCCTATAGTTTGCCCAAAAAGGGCAATCACGTTAATTTTAAATTAGCATGATAATCGTTGGAGCCGTTTTCTTAAAAATTAATTTTAATTCATGAACCTGTTTTTGAACAAAATTTGAATCTTTTTTCAAAATCCAAAATTCGTTTTTTCCAAAAATTTTGGTATGCAGTATTATTTATATTCTAACAAAGCTTTTATGGAAAAAATTTTATTGAAATCGGATGAGTGGTTAATGAGAAAACCAAAAATCAAAAAAACTGTTATATGGCAGGTACCGGTAATAAATGTTTTTGGTGATTTTCTTTCTTACCAGAAGGTACATAATATCTACAATAATACACTGATTTTTTTTTACAAAATCGTTGGAGCCGTTTATGAGATGAATAAGCTTTTCCTTAACGGTTGTATGGCAACTACCGTTATTTTTTGAGCTAAAAAAATTCAATTTCCCCTCTGGAGAGTTACAAAAAACTTTAAGTTTAAAATTTGAAGAAAATTGCTTCAGTGGTTTAGGCTGTAGGTTGAGGTACGGACAGACAGACAGACAGAATTTTGCCACCCACGTGTTCTCTATCATCGTAATGTCATGTCTGATTGTTATCTCGAAATTTTTTTTTGCACGAATCCAAAACTTGCCTTATAGTAACTACCTATATAGCAAGTAAAAAATTGGGAAAATGTTCCACGGAGGAATAAATCTGAACAAGTTTTTCTGCTATTTTATAGAATAAATAATATCTGATGTTTAACTGACCATTGAAAAATTGGCTCTTGCATAAGATTTTTCCTTGTTACCTTGCAAAATTTGGATATTACTCAACTGCAAATTAATTTAATTTAATATTTTTTATTGCAACTGAAGTAATATTTATGTATATAATGAACTTATGAGCTAGGAATGCAAGCATTGTTAAAATATGATAATCTGAGGGCTTCCTTAATTTGTCTAGTGGGAGATTTTGTTTTATCTGGTAACACTGTCATTGGATTACATCCCTTCTAAAGTAGCATAAACTAAGAGTTATTGTATACCTACTAACAAAAGTTTCTTGTCCGTTGTCCTATACAAATTTATTTAGAACTTTTGCACTTTGTATGTTATTTTCTCATTTATGCCTTAAATAGATTTAGTATATCATTGTTCTTATTATTGTACATATGTATATATTAAATATATTGTGTACTTACCTACAAATTTGACTACAGTTTCCCCACTTAAATGAAGTTCAATGAATTGATTTTTCCACCTAATCAAAAAACATATTCATCTTTCGGTTAGTTGTACCAAAAACCAAATTAAGTGTGATTCTATAATTTAAGCTTTCACATGGTAAGAGCTTTTGAACATGGCTCAAAATATTTTAGTAAAATATGCTTAGGATTGGATAAAAACTACGCTAATCGAAGCTGATCGAAAATGAAAATAATAGTGATTTTGGATTCCATAACTAGGGCAGATAATATAATTTTTGGAAAACCTAAGGCATATTCCACAGTTATATTTGAACAAAAATTAAAGTTATCATGCTAATTTAAAATTAACGTGATTGCCCTTTTTGGGCAAACTATAGGAGCGGCAATTTTTATGTTTTCACGGGTAATTTACGGCACTAAATCGGCAATTAATGGTATTCTCAAAAATATTACATTCGAAAGTTGTCATGCTAACTTTACATCTAAAATTAACTTTTTTGCCCTTTGTGGGCAAACCGTAAGAGAGGATACTTTTTTGTTTTAACGGTATTCTTACGGCAATTAATGGCGTTTTCAAAAACAATTTTTGCCCAAAAATTGAAAAGTTTTACATAAAATTTACGTGATTGCCCTTTGTGGGCAAACCATAAGAGCGGCAATTTTTTTGTTTTCACGGCAAATTTACGGCAATTAATCGGCAATTAATGGCGTTCACAAAAATGTTATTATCGAAAGTTGTCATGCTAACTTTACACCTAAAATTTACGTTTTTGCCCTTTGTGGGCAAACCGTATTAGAGGAAATTTTTTTGGTTTAACGGTATTTTTACGGCAATTAATCGGCAGTTAATGGCGTTCTCAAAAACAATTTTTGCCCAAAAATTGAAAAGTTAATGCCTTTTACATAAAATTTACATGATTGCCCTTTGTGGGCAAACCATAAGAGCGGAAATTTTTTTGTTTTCACAGCAAATTTACGGCAATTAATCGGCAATTAATGGCGTTTTCAAAAATAAATTTTTCAAAAGTTGTCATGCTAACTTTACACCCACATTTCGTGATTGCCCTTTGTGGGCAAACCATAAGAGCGGCAATTTTTTTGTTTTCACGGCAAATTTACGGCAATTAATCGGCAATTAATGGCGTTTTCAAAAATAAATTTTTCAAAAGTTGTCATGCTAACTTTACACCCACATTTCGTGATTGCCCTTTGTGGGCAAACCATAAGAGCGGCAATTTTTTTGGTTTCACGGCAAATTTACGGCAATTAATCGGCAATTATTGGCGTTTTCAAAAATAAATTTTTCAAAAGTTGTCATGCTAACTTTACACCCAAAATTTACGTGATTGCAATTTGTGGGCAAACCGTAAGAGCGGCAATTTTTTTGTTTCCACGGCATATTTACGGCAATTAATCGGCAATTAATGGCGTTCTCAAAAATAATTTTTTACCAAAAACAAAAAAGTGTCATGCTAACTTTACGCGTAAAGTTAGCAGGATTGCGCTTTTTAGGCAAACCATAAGAACTGTAATTGTTTGGTTTTCACGGCATATTTACGGCAATTAATCGGCAATTACTGGCGTTTTCAAAAATAATTTTTGACCAAAAATAAAAAAGTGTCATGCTAACTTTATATAAAGTTAGCAGTATTACACTTTGTGGGCAAACCGTACGAGCGGCAATTTTTTTAGTTTCACGGCATATTTACGGCAATTAATCGGCAATTACTGGCATACTCAAAAATTGTTTTTTCGAAAGTTGTCATGCTAACTTTACGCAGCTGGTAAAAACGACTTTAAGATTTTTAGTGATGCCATTCACCACTTCATACCTACATATGTGAACTCAAGCTCTCTTCCTTCAATAGGAAAATGATTTAATTGTTAACGCTTTAAAGATACAACCAAGTTTGAACATTTATTTAAAAAAAAAACGTAGCACTAAAAAATGGTGTATTTTTTTTTATTTTTTTAGCGCCTACCTAATTGCTTGCGACCTCTCTAGTAATTCGTGGCAACCGCCTAGGGGGTTTTCGTTTTCAAATTGTGATTCATATTTAAAAAATATTTCCACCTTTTTAGACATTACAACTTTGGTGGAATTAAAAAACCAAGTTTTTGAAAAACCGTCCATCGATATGTCCTTCCATCTGTGCATCGCCCTACACTTTAACCTTAAGCAAGTGGACGAGTTTGAACTTCATAATATTTTTGTTTAATTCTTTATACGGGCAATTCGGAATTCCCAAGACTTCAGCTAACCCATTTAATAAGAGCATTTTGGAATAAGACATTCTAGTCAAATATGTGTGAAACGTCTAATTTCCTGTGCCGAGATTCAGCTAATTCGAAGCCGCAGGGAGTGAGTGAGATGAGTCACTTTTCGTCGAAAATCGATTCAGTTAGCAAAAGGGAGTGAGTGAGCGAGTGAAATGAAATGTCAGATTACTCGCCAGATATTTCCGCAGTGACTTGGTGTATGTGTTGGTAGATTTCCAGTTTTGGATAGGTATGTGTGCTTTTCACAAGAATTCCTATTCATGGATAGGAAACGAAATAAAAAACAACAACGTAGATAAAAACAACTACCCTTTTATTGATTCTTTAGTTTTATTTTATTATCATATGCACATATAGGTATATATTAAATAAATTTATATTCTATTCACTTTCAACACTTTTAAACTTTTTATTTCTCAAGGGTGAAACTCACATTAAACTTTAATTATGAAAAAAAAAAAAAAAAATTGAAACAAAAGATACTCCAAACTCCATTATTAAAGATGCCAATGCTTACATTGTTGTATTTTTTGTTTCATTTCGTTTTGCGTAACGAGTGTGACAAGGAGGTAGAATTAAGCTCTTTTATATTTATTCTTTGTCTCAAGTTCGAAACTAGATTCGAACTTACTCATTTCACTTAAATAGCTGAATCGCTTTTGCGAGTGAAGTGAGATGAGTCGGCGAGTAAGGCGAGTCATCTCATCTCACTCGCTGAAATAGCTGAATCTCGGCACTGATCTCTAAGACTTGTATCTACTGCAGGTGATGAAATGTTACTCAAACAAATCCACCATTCCTTCAAATGAATTCACTTCAACAACTTCTTAATGAAATGTACAACCTAACCTATGTGTTTTTTTTGTAATTTTCCCAAGAAAAGAAATCCTATTTGCACTAATTTATAAAACACACATAAAATTTACAGATTTCACTCCTTGAGTAACGATGGGGACATTGAAAATGACTTGCTTATGCTAGATAAATCCTTAATCTTTATTATTTATAATTAAAATCTTTCTTATATTTTGAATTTTATCTTTACCAATTTATACATATATAACAATTTAGATAATTCATCTGTTTAATGAAGACCAATCCAAGCATTATATTGAACTAACAAAATTAAAAATTTGTTAAACAAACTTTATTAGCACTTGCACACGCACTTCCATCTTTACTTGCACTTAGTTACACCAAATTGATTTTTTTCTTCAGCTTCAGAAATAATTTAGGAAGGATAGTTTTAAAGACGTTAGTCCAACAACGATTTCTTCACCGGAACTCTTTATGGCTTAAAACATACTTACATTTCATTTTCCATTCGTTTTATCTTCAACCAAATTTTGATTTTTCCCTAAGATCAAAATGATGTAAGCATTATGTATCACTATTTTTTTTTTGCTATTTCGTCCTGTATTCGTTTTCCCTTTTCCAAAATCACGTTTTTTGTAACACTAACTTAAATTAGATTTTCCAAAAAACAAATATTCTATGTTGGTAGGTAGTTGTTACCTCTCCACAAAATTTAACTTCTCTTATTCTCTTATGTTTTCTTTTTGTCATTTTACTGACCCACTTATATTTTTTTCCTGCTTGTCTTCTAATATAATATTTTTCATATACTTCGTGCGGGACCTCACTTTTTTTTTGATTTAGCTTTGTGGTAACACCAAACAAAAATTCAATGTTTTCTACCCCTATACTTGCTTATTTCGGTCTATATTTGTATATATTTTTCTTAACTCGTATAACTTTTGTGGTAGGCAACGCTAACTAATATTTGATTTTCCCTCAAATATATGCCTAAAAATTAATTTTCAATGCTGGTGTTTGTTGCGTGTCCGAAAAATTCTATTTTTGTTATTCCCTTTGTAGTTTTTTTTTTTAATTTTGGGGCTTATTAAGTCTTTTCGAAATAATTCGAAAAAAAAAATCAAGAAGACCAAAATCGATCAAAGATTCTTGATGAACTTGAAATTTCTATCAAATAGGAAAATATTTACTAGTAAAAATTAGCAATAACAATAATTAGACTTAATCTAACCAGTCTATTTTGAAGAGACTCCCGCAATAAGGTCCTTTACTTCATTTTCAAAAAGAGGCTTGATGGTGCCACGGAAGCTAGAGGGAGGCCCAATGTTATTTTTTTTTTATTCAACAGTTTTTTGTAGTTTTGTATTTTTTTTTCGGTTAGTAAATAAGACCGTTTGTTGAACATATTCGAGACTAAAAAAAATTCAACATTTTTTGGTAAGGTTTTTTTGTTGCTTTTTTCGCTTAAAAAACTGGTTATTGAATATTTTTACAAGTTCTTGTTTATAGAAAAAAATTACCCCAAGGCCAATATCATTGTTTGTTCTCAAGATATTAAGGACGAACAAAAATTTTTCACAATTTTGTTAAGTTTCTTGTGGTTTTTCGATTAAAAAAACTATTTGTTGAATTGAATATTTTTAAAAAATGTATCAATTATTTATTATTAACTTATTTAAAGAATAAAACTGCCCCACAGCCAATATCATTGTTTGTTCTCAAAATATTTGAGACAAAAAAAAATTCTCCACAATTTTTAGTGAAGTACCTATCTTGTAGTTTTTTTCACTTAAAAAAAACTAGTTGAATTTTTTACAATTTTTACCAATTTTAAACTACCTGGTGTGTAGATTTAAATTTACCCGATGCCAATATCATTGTCTGTTTTCAAGATATTTGAGGCAAAAACAATTTTCTAACAATTAGTGTGCAGAACTGCTTGCTGCTGTTTTTAGCTCTAAAAATAATTATTAATTCAATATTTTAAAAACTATAAATTTTTATCTATAAACTAGCGTATAAAATTAAACTACCTCGAAGCCAATATCATTGTTTGCTGTCAAGATATTCAAGCCAAACAACTTTTTTGACCTATATTTGTATTCCCACTTGTATTCTTATTTCATTTTCTTCGTTAATCCGTCTAATCATAGCTAAACAAAACACAAAAGTAAAATAATAAACAAAACAAAAAACCCCCAAGCCCCAACAAATATCTCAACGAACCTACCTGAAACTAAGCATCCCACAAGCATCCTATCCTACTAACCTTACAGGCACATCGCAGTCTATGTATGCTTTAAGTACAACTAAAACAAATTATTTACCGGCAAGCAACATACGAACCTCCACACCTCAACGCATCTTTGCAACTACTGACACGACACTCTGACTGAAGACTGAAACTGAACAGCGCTGCCACCCTACTCCTTTAGCAGTAGATCTACTGCGTTTAGTCCTAAATGAAAATCTACTGCGCAGCAAAACGAATATACTCCTCCTTTGAGAATTTTGAAAATTATCCAAAGTTAGCCAAAAAGCTAACAGACCCCAATGAAGATTGTTGGTCGGCCTCAGACTCATCAGGAATTATTGACTTTTTCAATAAATTTAAACATAAATCGCGAATATAAAAAGAAAGTAAGGCAAAAATATTCGTATATGTATGAATTTTCCAAACAAATGTGACTTTTTACTAATTTAGTTTATAAATCTTCTTTTTTATTTTTTGTTATTGCCGGAATTAATATTATAGTGGAGTTCGTTGTTGAAGTCATTGTTGAGTCTCCAGATACTCCTATATTTTTTCTTTAGTAAAATGCATTAGAAATTGATTGAATTTGATAAATTGTGTATTTTCTGAAATCTACTGCGGTATATTGCAATCTACTGCGTTTTTTCCTCATATATACTGCGCTCAATCTTTTATAGGGTGGTAGCGCTGAAACTGAACACTGAAATGAATAGTCTTTCACAATAAACTAATAAACAGAGATCAGGGATGAAGAATCGTGTTTAAGCAATGTATCAAAAGATAAAAATAAAGTGTATCGAATTGTACTTTTTGATTTGCTTCATAAAAATAATATTTTGTCCACATTTGCTGTTGTATGAACGTATGTTATGTTTCTATGTCCAATTAATTAAACAACTTGTTAACTGTTTATTATGTTACTTAACATATTAGATACATACTTACATATGCGAAACTTTTATTAAAAAACTGTAGGAATTTGTTACAATACCCTTAAATTTTGCGAGATTTAAACTTGATAAATTTAATGTTTTAATTGCGAGATTGTTGAAACCGGGATTTTGTAGATGCCATTTTCTTAAATCTTCTCGAACAAACTGTCCTAATCATTTTTATTTCTTCTGTTATACCTATCGTTGTCAGCCTCGGTTCACAGTATACATTTTGTGAGGTCAGATGATTTTCTTTTTAATTTACTTTATCTTTTTCGTTGAATGCAAAAGTGTATCGAATTTCTTTGAAGTGTATTTGTGTACTTTAGCAAAGTCGAGTGTATCGAAAAAAGTACAATTTTATCGACTTTTGCAACCCTGGCAGAGATAGAAAGAAATCTTGAATGAACTATGGCACTATATTTGTATTGTATTTTGTTTATTTGGGCTGATTGTGCAGCACAAAAACTTGCAAATCGACGACGATGAATTGTAGAAATATTGATTAAAGATTTAGTACCACTTTTAAATTGAATTGTATTTTCGATTTGTGAAGCTTATATAGAACGTAGAGCTACGTTTGATATATCAAAATAATTGTCAGTTATCGAAGCTGCTAATAAAATAAAAACGAATTGTAAAGGTGCACAGATTAAAGAGTTATTAGGTGAAATGTAAATGAACAGAAATATTTTATTATCTCGGCTTAGGTATGACTAAAAAAATCAAATTTTACATATTATATGTGAATCTATATAATCTATCTCCGGTATAAATTTGAGATTTTTAAATGCAACCGTTAAAAAGATATAAAATAATAACTGCGAAAAATCGATCAACAAAAATTATATAAAATATAAAAACAAAATACTAGGTATCAAAATTTCCCGAAACAAAAACAATTTGTAATTTATTATCTTTCTTAAACTATACAATTTAGTACAATCAGCCTTAACCCTGATGTGAAGCATTTGTGAACCATCTATTTTTGAAATTTGAACTTACAACCATTAATATCTCACTTTGTAGATTTTTTGGAATTTCAAAATATGTACAAAATTGTTATATTAAACTTAACCATCGATAAACAAAAAAAAAATACTCTGGCACTTCTCATTTGGTTTTTTTTTGTTCGACCATTTCACATAAGAACCATATTTTAAATTCCTTACAGCTCGAATTAAAAAAAAAAAACCGTCATATTGCACCTCTACATTATTTTCCTATCATAAACATTTTTCACAAAATTTCCAACGCTTAGATTTAGAAGCACAATGCACTGCTAAGTGCTGACTGCACTAGCTCTTGCATTTTATAATCATAGTAATATGTATAGTTAAAACTTATATTGTTCATTTTAGTAACACCAACCAAAAATTCAACCGTACCCTCCCTATCCGCTTGCAATCATCTTCTATACATATTTGTTCATTCCAAAATGAATGGTAACACCACCAAATTTTCTGTCGTATCCCCCATATACGCTAGCGTTCATCTCATATTACCTTTGTTCAATTTATTCATTTTAGTAACACCACCAAAAATTCGATCTTATCCCCCTTATACGCCAGCGTTCATCTCATATACACATATATTCACTTTATTCATTTTAGTAACACCATAATTTACTCAAAACGACCCTATAAACATTTTCAATGTTAATATATTTTGCCTCAAACATGTTTGTGAATGTAACATTTCTTAATTAGTACAGAAGATAGACAAACAATGTTATTTATTTATATATTTACTATTCAGTTAGAATAACAAATAGAAATCCAGACTTTTCACAGCTATAGACAATAAATTACTTATGAGACATCACAGACATAGGGTTGGATAATTTGATATCCTCTAAATGCTAAATATCATCTGTCGTTATGTTGTGTTGACATAGACACCATACATGCCATATTTCACCACAAATCATATTAAGTAATAATGACAAGTAATTTTGTAGAAAAGAATCATATTGGCACATTTGATCATTTAATGATTCAGAAGTCTTTATACGTACACCATTGATTTTTTTTTCTATTTTAACTGAAAATACGACTTCAGTCATAAATTATAATTAGCTATTTGATGGTTACATGATATCAAATATTTTTCTCCATAGCTTTATTAAACTTTTTGTATACGTTTGATTTTAAGCACCAAATTATCAAATTAAAATTTTCGGTTTTTGAAGGATATGAGAATCCTGAAGCTGAAATCAATCGTCATCATCTCAGTAATTCTCATGATGTACATTATATTCAGAGTTGAGAATCACATAAATTGAATGACCAACAAACCGTAACATTAACAAATTAAATATTTGTGTTCTTAGAAAAGATTATTAATTTATACACGCAAAAAGTTGTTTAATAGGATCAATTTGTTTCAAAAAGTTAGCCGTAGTTTTTATTAGAAAGCTTAAGCTTGGTAAGATAAAAAAAGAACTTTGAGGATGTGTAATGTTTATGAGATTTAGTCAAACTGGTTTATCGTAATTCAATTCTAACCAAATTTATAGCTTTAATATCGTAATGGATTGCGTGAATTGAATACACAGTAGTAATTCTTTTTCTACCAACAAATCAATAATCGTTGAAGAGGGGCACTCTATTCAGATATTCTGCTTTGTGGAGAAAAACATTCATAGGTACATATGTAGAAAGGACGAATTTTATTAAGGACTCAAAGACTATAGGGAATTCGATTATTGTCCCTGCTTTGTCTCACTTGTCTTTATATGACTTTTTATTCGAAATCTATAAACCAGCAGTGGCATGTGTTGTCAAAAAATCAATATGTTGACCCCAATGAAGTATTGTCATTGAGACATAGAGTAATTTGCAACGCAATATGTGCAACTGCATATTTATTTTCTGTATTTTTGATGAAGAGGGAGGATATTGATTTGTTTGTTTATATATTTTGAGTTTAAACTCCACTTTTAGTTTAAACTTAAGCAGAAAAATTGAACTCAGTTCAAGGCTTAAACGAAATTGTGAAACTGGCCATAAGAAGCTAAAACAAAATGAAGCTATTAGATTTATAAGTACTAAACACGTTTGTATGCATGCCATACAATCCGCTAAGTTAATAACACATTTTTGTTCCATCCTGCAATAAAGACGTGCTTCAAAATAAAATCCCTTCAAATGTCCCAAACGTGTTGTTATGAAAAAAAAAAATCCTAATAGTCCTTTTCGACTGGAACCCATTTCGACAAGGTTAGCGAACACGGATATACTTCCTCCCTTTGCTTCTGATTAAAGCAAAACGCTTCAGCTATTTTGTAAGTAAGTGGTCTCTTGTTCCGGTGGTAACCTGTCCCTGTCAGGTGCGTCAAACGCTTAGTCTCACAAGGGGCACAACATGGATTTCTCCAGTAACTGTGCTAAGCAAACATCATGATACAAAAAAAAGAGTAAGATGGCAAACAACATATACGTTCACCAGAGAGTCCTTCAAATCATTGTGTGTGATGATGGCAGGGATTATAGATTGACCAAGCCAATGGATTCGATTGAACCAGAATGTATGTGAATTGATTTGATGGTGTTGCTGATGAAGATGATGATAATGTTGTACCATACGTGCTCTACAACAAGCTATCTCAATTATTGTTGGTATACATAAATGTATGTATGTATGTATGTCTGTGCTATTTTGCGAAGGCTAACAGCTAGGAATTGAATCCGTTTAGGAAGCAGGGCATTACTGTTTGCTTAAGGACGACGAAGGACCACTTGTTTAGATGTCCTCGATGGTCTCAATTTCTCTCTGGTTAATTAAAGGGGAACGTTCTTTAATCTTTGAACGGACATGGTATTGCAATCGACCAACACCTATATTGGAAATAAAGACTTGAAGCTTGTTTGTGAATTTCTGCGTGTAAAAGCATAAAGTATTGTGAATTTGTTACTAATTACATACTCCAGTTTGTGTATCGGATCGGATTCTGTGTGAATACGAATTGAGATCCTAGACTAGGAGTTAACTTTTCTTCCTTAAATGGTTGTTGGGAAAAGTGTCATTGGAAAACGAAAATGTTGTAACATATGTATGTATATACCTGTTGAAAAATTGAACGGATACTTGGTATTATTGATCTGCACAATAAGACAAACAAATTAAAATATTCTTTTCTAAAGATTTTTAGTGTAAGGGAGTTCGAATCCAAAGTCAGAAATATTATATTTGCTTAGGTTTTTGACATATTCCAGCTTGAAAATAAAAAAAGCTTTTTTTCAGTGTTCTCGAGGTTAGATCAAAGGGCCCATCCAAGTATGGTTCAAATATGAAAGTTTCCGCCCACTAACACGCCCACTAAGTAGACGTGACTTTCCAGGTTTCACAAGCATATAACAGCACGGATTTGACATTGGATTCGAAGAATCTCAACTTAGTGCGTAAGGAGATTTGACTGGATTTCCAAATTGGGGACAGGGTACCGAAGGCAGCACGAGCTTTATGGCGTCTCCTGTAGAATAATACGCTGCTGTGTGGAGCGGCCTGTGAGCATTATTTTTGTCTTTTTGCTGTTTATTCTTAGACCACTCGACTCTCTCTTCACTTGCAGCGTTTGGCACATCCCGTTCAGTCCACTGATGTTATTTGCCAGTAGACATATGTCATCGGCATAGTCTAAATGACTGAGCCTTTCGAACGGTTTCCATTGAATGCCCTGTCGCTCAGCTGTACCAACACTGGCCGTCAATACGTCATCCATCGCCAGCAGGAAGAGAATTGGCGATAAAACATCCCCTTGTCTCACACCCTGTTGCACTACGAAGGAGTCGGATAGCTGCCCATTGTGCAAAACAAAACACCTTGCGTTGTTGTAGGACTCTTTAATAATGGCAACAATTTTTGGTGGAATTCCTCTACCAAGCAACGATCTCCATATACATTCTCGGTTAACTCGATCAAAGGCCTTCTCAAAATCCACGAACATGAGGTAAAGCGGTGATTGAAATTCCATCGACTGCTCGAGGACGATACGCAGGGTGTTGATATGGTCGACATACGATCGACCACTGCGGAAGCCAGCTTGATGCCTCTTGAGTGTAGACTCGATTCTATCCTTTATTCGCTCGAGAATGATGGTTGCCATTAGTTTAGGGAAAACGGACAAAACGATGATACCACGCCAATTGTTGCAATTCTTTAAGTCACCTTTCTTTGGCAACTTAACAATCACACCATCCTTCCAATCCCTGGAATAGCATTCGTTTTCCCAAATGCTTTGTATCCACGGATGTAAAATACTAGCCGCTGTTACGGGATTGGCTTTCAGGAATTCAGCTGGTATTCCGTCCAGTCCAGCTGCCTTGTTGTTTTTGAGGAGATTTATTGATGTAAGGATTTCCGATTCTGACGGGGGTTTGATGTCAATACCCCTATAGGACCTGCGCATCTCGTTTAGTTGGGGCACTTCAGCACTCTACTCAACTGAATCCTCATTTAGCAGGGCACAAAAATGGTCCTTCCATCTACGAAGCTGATCCTCAATTGATACCAAAAGTGTGCCATCCACATCCATTACAGGTTGATTCGTGTTGCTTTTTTTCCCGATCACATCTTTGGCTATTTGGTACAATTCCCGGATATCTCCTCTTCTGGCAGCGCTTTCCGCATTATCTGCGAGCCCATCTAACCTCACCCTCTTGTCACGTCTCACACAACGATAGACCATCTTCTGTGCAATGCGGTACTCTCTTCGCAAGTCAGCCTTTCGTTGAATATCTGCTTCGGTATTTATTGGGATTTTCAACGATTTGCGAAGTTCGATCTTATCCCAGGTGTCTTGGGATATCCAAGAGTTTCTTTGTCTCGTTCGCTTGGGTACAGTTTCAGATCCAGCCTCCATAAAAACACTTTTAATTTCACCCCACATCTCATCAATTGTTGAATGCTGGATTCCATTTAATGACGAGGCTCTGTCGTTAAGGGTGGTGACATAGTTTCGACATATGTTGGGGTCATTCAAAGCATTAGTAATGAATTTTGAGCTCCTTGCTGCATCCTGCGCTGGTTTTTGTACGGCAGCGGTTCGTAATTTGAGACTCATCAGAACCAAATGGTGGTCGCTTCTCACATCGGCATTTCTTATACTCCGGACATCACACATAGACTTCCTCCATCGCTGCTGAATCATGATATGATCAATTTGGTTTTTGGTTTGACCATCTGGATGCACCCAGGTAATTTTGTTGCACGTCTTATGCTTAAATACAGTCCCACCTATCACAAGACGATTCGCGTTACAAAAATCGACAAGCAAGTCACCA
Source organism: Dasysyrphus tricinctus (assembly GCA_963921185.1). Classification (NCBI taxonomy): domain Eukaryota; kingdom Metazoa; phylum Arthropoda; class Insecta; order Diptera; family Syrphidae; genus Dasysyrphus; species Dasysyrphus tricinctus. Next base: position 74,559,558 of record OY992531.1, read on the forward strand.
TTTTCATTCCGTGACCCCACGCCATTTCTTCCCATCACGCGTTCCAGTCCGTAATTGTCTGAACCGACTTGGACATTAAGGTCTCCCGTAACGACTATGATGTCAGCTCTCGGAACACTACTGTAAGCCGAGTTAAGATGAGTGTAGAACGCGGTTTTGTCTTCCTCTGTCGCTTCATTTGTGGGGGCGTAGCACTGAATTATTGTGACGTTACGAATTTTTGAACGAAACCTTGCTGTCATTAATCTCGCAGAAATGGGCGCCCATGAGATCAAACTACGCCTCGCTTCTTCGTTCAACATAATTCCGACACCATGCAGTCTTTGGCCACCCTCTCTTTCATCTTGCCCGGAATACAGCATTCTCGTCTGTCCAGTGTCTGATCTGTATTCAGCTCTTCCTCTCCACTTAGTTTCGCTTATGCCCAGGATACTGATCTTTAGGCGAAGCATTTCACGCTCAACCTGCTCGTATCTACCATCGCTGTACAAGGATCGAACGTTTCATGCTCCGATTTTCGTACGTATGTGGTAGCCAAAAGTAACATTTGCGCTTCTTGAAAGATTTCTTCTATTTGTCAACTATTCATTTATTATTATGGCGTCTCGATTGACGCTCGTACATGAAAGATGCCGCACCCCTAAATCCGATGTGCGGTTTACTGCAACCGAAGCTGCAGAAGGATTTTCCATAAAAAAAGATTACCTCTTGTATGGTCAAATCCGATGTGCGGTTTACTGCAACCGAAGCTGCAGAAGGATTTTCCATAAAAAAGATTACCTCTTGGGGACTCATTTCCATTTTTTTGTCATAGTTCATGTATTTGCATATATCCTTCCACCATGGTGTTTTCCGAGATATGATTAATATCATGCATAAGCTCAGATTTGACAGGCACGCCCGCCTTTTGTATGGTCAAACACATAACTGCTTTAGGCCGCCCACTATGGGAAAACAGACGCTTTTTGTAGCCGCCCAATATGGGTTAAAGACGTTACCTGCTGCTGCCGTTGGCCTTTTAATGAAAATAAGCTCCTCCGCCACCAGACTATCATGCTGTTGACCGCCACCTGCAGTTCATCCGCCTTAAGGGGGCTTTTAATCATCCCAAGGAAAAGTTTGTGCCCTGACCAGCATCGCTGGGTTGTCTGCTTATCCCGGCATCCATTCGGTCCCCCTGCACGTTAGCGTTACCCGCCCTCTACCACGTGGAGGTGTGCATAGGGATTTTCCTTTCATTGAGCCTAGGGCCATATGGCGTCCTAGCGCTCTCAAGTACTTTAGAGGGCTATTCGAAGAAAATGCAGGCTTTTGTGAATCGCTGTCTTCGCCACATCCTAAAAATTCGCTGGCCACAAATAATATCAAATGAGGAATTGTGGCGCAGGACAAGTCAAGAGCAGCTGGACGTCGACATAAGAAAGCGTAAATGGCTTGGTCACACACTGAGGAAACCAAACGATAAAATTGCAAAGCAGTCCTTTGAATGGAATCCTCAGGGTGCATGGCGGGTTGGAAGACCAAGAACAACATGGAAATCAACTGTCTTAGCGGAAGCAGAATCCCAGAGAAAGACGTGGCCAGAGCTAAAGTACCTTGCAGCAGACCGTGAAGGATGGAGACGTTTTGTTGACGCCCTATGCCCCAGCCGGGGTTACAGGACACGATGATGAACACGCCCACTTAAAAAAATGGTCTTCTTACTGTCGTAATTGATATAAATGAGGGGTGTGTTCGTTGGGAAAGTTGTAGATAACGTAATTTCATATAGTTCTTCAGTACACATTTTATTGCCACGCCCACTTTTGGGGCTTTTTTTTTTTTTACAAAAAACGATTTTTGCACCAATCTCTTAGAACACGATACAAGTTGCTGTTAAAACATGCACAAACACATAAAAATGCAAAATATTTACCACGCCCACTTTTGAGGGTGTTTTTGACAAAATTATAATTTATTAATCTTTTCCAAAATGAAAAAATAAACAACAGAATATTATGTTGAAAATGCTTTTTTTTAACAAGCAGTCCTACAAAGTTTTTTGCCAAACCCACATTTTAGGGGTGTATCGGGAAAAAGCATTGAAATATAGGTATTTTTGAAGTGTTCTTTTTGCATAGTAAAAAACTATATTTAATGTATAACCTTAGTTTATTTGTTTGCTTAATTGAATAAAATATAAATTAATTATAAATAAATAACTAAATAACAATTTAATTTTAATAAAATAAAAAAAATTGAAAAATATTCATTGGTCTAAATGTTCGTTTTCTCCTGGTATTATAAGGTCCTTTACATCGTCTTATAACTCCAAATATATACTCCTCTTTTTTTTTCTTCGCCAACTTTTGAATTCTTTCCTGTATGCGATATTCCGTATGCGATGCCCCGGGCGGCACTTACTGGGGGGCGGCAAATTTCGGCGCTCTTAGAAAATTATTCATGTCTATTATCGAATTCGCAATCCAGGCGGGAAGCTACTCGATCAGTAATGCCTTACATCAGATTTCAATAAGTGAATCTCCCGATCGTTATCCGTTCAATTGTAATACCGACGCAATGTGCTAAACCACCTTGCTTCCGCTCCCATTGTAAATTCCGTAATAAGCATGATTAATTAATTTTCCCCTTCCCAATATATATCCGGGGCGGCATTGAAATCAAAAATCATTTCACCAACCAAAAATTATTATCAAAGTCATTTAAACAATAGAAAGAATAATATTGAATATTTGAATGCAGCAACAACAACTTGAGTGGTAGCAAACTCAAGTTCAAAATTTATATCATGCAAGAAATTTTGGAGCCTTCCGGAAAGTATGTATGATGTGATCGGAACCAATCGGAACCCGGAGCAGAATAAACTATAGCCAAACTTAATTGTTAAAATACTTTTTATAGGATTGATATTTAAAGTTCCATAAAAAAGAAATTTTACTATTACGTTTCACGCTTGGTTATGACGAGTGTTTCTGGCTTGGATATGGCAAGTTTTGGTTCTCATCGATTTATCTTACAAGAAACCCTTTCAATATGTTACACTTTTTCCGAACCGAACCGACTAAATTAATAATAATAAAATAACATTAACAAAACGACGACGAAATAACAAAACGACCGGCTTCGACGAAAAGACCACGACTTTTGGTTACACGAATGTCAACCAAAAGAAAATACACAACAAGTTCGAATTCGAACTGAATAAAGTGCAACAGGAGGTAGCACTTGGGATGCTACCACCACGACTAGCTCAAATTAAGGGGTGGGTTTCACCAATTAATTTAATGAACGATTAATTATTTTTCGATTAATGTTGATATTAAATCAACGATTTTGATTGCCACAGGGGCGTAGTACCTGGAAAGTAAAATAAGGGCGCCAGCAATTTTTTTTTGTTTTGAAGGAAATTACAAACCTTCTGAAGCGAATCCGACGGTGAAAGCAATTTAAGAGGAACAAAAAAAAAATAAAAAGAAGATATTTATACTTTTGAAGTAATGTTTTAATAAAATGAAATTGCTTGGGAAACCTTGCGAGTAGGAGTAAAACCCAAGATCTTTTAGAATAACAGAACAATGAATCAAAGATTTTTAAGTTGGACCGTTAACGCTTGGTCCCGAAAGAATACAAAAAAAAACGGTTTCTGAAACGGGTCGCGAGTTCCGCTTTATCAGAAAGCTTACGGAACAAAAGGCCAACGATTTAAAAATGTTGCTGATAACTCTCGAAACAAACGCTTAAGAAAGTATGACCAATTTTACCACAGATTTATAAATTCTAATAAATCACTATACTTTGCCTTTTTTTGTTCTGATTTCCACTGCCAATCCCTTTTTTCCTCCGAGATAAATTTCCCAAATTTTCTCCTCCAATTTTCCACAATAGTTTCTACAATCTTCGCCAATTTTTTTTTCCTCTTCCTTTTTTTTTTCAACTAGCCAAAACGTGATTAAATTTCCTTTTTAAACTTCTCTTAATTTTTCTCTTCTCGATTTTTCAGAAATCTTCTGCTCGATCTAAACGATGGGTAAGAAGTGTCCCTCCAGGCTTTCACTATGCCTGGACGACCTCTTCTTTCCAATGCCCCAGTGCTTTCGGCCAATCAGTGACGGGGGTTTCGGTCGCGTCATCATTCAGCAACACTCAGCCCATTGGCGTGAGTGAGCCAACGCAGTTGCAAACCCGTACGCCTTTACTACTCGCACTTCAACCCCAGCTTTATGCAAAGTCATCATCGAATTCGCCGGACTCTGGCATGACTTCCAGTGGGCGGCAATTCGATGAGTGCATTCAGCCACCTATTATCCCCAACTAAGTTTTTTGGAAAAGAAAAATTCAGAAAATCAAAAAGGAAACTCAATTCAACACGTGCATTTTTCCCCTCAGAACTAAATGAAACAACTATTGTGAAACCTTGGTGAAAAGTTAATTACCCCTTTGTTATATTTCGGAGGGAGGTTGGCAGTTCTAATACGCGAATTTGACCTGGGTCGTTGGCTTTTTGTGCAGATTTTGGGGAATGAGGACGAGCAGTTAACGTTCCAACTTTTACAAGAAAAATAAGTAATGTTATGTTGGGCAAGCAGCCATTTTGCCAAGAAGTAACTTCGGCGTTAGGGACCAACTGTCACCTACGTATCTGATGCAATAATAATGATTGAGCAGACCACCCGTCTGTCAGTATAATGTTCGTCTTCGGGGACCAACTGTCGCCCGTGATTCGGATCAAATTGTTCGACTGGTTGTCGGTTATGATATAGTGGATCACCCATCCACTTCTCGTGTCCAAATTGACAATATCGATTTTTGCTTCTTCAAGATACTGAGAGAGTGAAACAATGGCTGATGGACCATTGCTGCCCTTTTCTCTCTCTCAGTATATTGCAACAAGCACCTGTAGGGAAAAGAAAAAAATGGAAAGGAAGGAGGAGGATGTGGATGATTAAGGGTGATTTTTGTCGCGGTAAATTTTACCGTGACAAACTCCACCCTTTCCTCCTTGGAAGTGTGTTTACCTTTTGAAAAAAAAGTAAACCATTTCTCACGGATGGACCTGGTAAACAAAACAAGATAGAAACCCATCAGGCCAAATATGGCAGTCCAAAAAAAAAATAATCAAAGCTTAAATGTGAAATTCCAAAAAAAAAGATAAAAAAACTTTACTAAACTTTTCATTCCTTACTTTACTTTACTTTACTTTACTTTACTTTACTTTACTTTACTTTACTTTACTTTACTTTACTTTACTTTACTTTACTTTACTTTACTTTACTTTACTTTACTTTACTTTACTTTACTTTACTTTACTTTACTTTACTTTACTTTACTTTACTTTACTTTACTTTACTTTACTTTACTTTACTTTACTTTACTTTACTCGGGACTTCTGGACTAATCATTTTCGAAAGAACCATTAAAAGGTTTAAGATCTTTAGTGTGCCAAGTGCCACGATCTTTCCCGTTATCGTCTTCGAGAACATACGTCCAAGGAGATAACCGTTTTCGGATTCTAAAAGGCCCGACGTACTTCGGTGCCAGTTTTGCTGCGTAGTAATTTGCCGCGTTCGACAAATCGAAATTTCTGCGCCATACGACATCATTTGGAAGATATTGAATATCTCTCCTCCTGAGGTTGTATGATTCTGCAGATTTCTTGGATGCTGTTTTAAGTTTGGCAGCTATGTCCGCTCTAAGTCTCCTAAACCTTTCTCCTACATCTCCGATGGAATCTGTACTTTGATTTCTATCTATACCCTGGTCACTAATTGCCATTTCCTCTCTACCACTCGTAGACATTTCTTTTCCAAAATTGGCATAATAAGGCGAAACTCCTAATACTTCATGTTGGGAGGTGCGTATAGCACAGGCTACCTTAGCTAATTGAGAATCCCAAACTCGGTGATTCTCGGAAACATAAGCTCTCAACGTTGTTTTTATAATTTGATTTATTCTCTCCGCGGGGTTAGCCTGAGGATGGTAGTGTGGAGTAAACCTAATCTTAGTTGAATATCCCTCACAAAGCTGTTTTAATTCCCTACTCCTAAATTGAGGACCATTGTCACAAATGACAACCTTTGGAACCCCAAATAACAAGAAAACATTATCCTCTAACTCTTTGCATACTGCCTTTGCAGTAGCGGACCTTAGTGCAAACAATAACGGAAATTTTGTAAGATAATCTACGACAGTCAGGATATACATATATCCTCTATTGGACTTGGGTAATGGCCCTACTAGATCCACACTTATCATCTCCCACGGAGAAGAAACTCCTATCCTTTCAGTCATAAGACCGGCTGGTTTATCATTAACTGGTTTCACTTGCTGGCAGACACTACATTTCCTAACATAATTTGTAACATCTCTTCTCATTTTTGGCCAATAATATCTAGCTCCTACTCTCGCAAACGTTTTTCTAACTCCCATGTGTCCCGCTAATGGGTTATCATGGCACTCTTTCAAAATCCCTAACCTATCCTTTTTGCCTACCACTAACTTCCACTCTTCGTTATTTTCATGCACGACTATATGTGTCGATTTGACAAATTTATATAGTCGGCCACTCTCCACTCTCCAAGCTGGATAACCTAATGGATTCGACTCAACTGCCGAAATCATTTTTACCACCCAAGGGTCTAAATCCTCATCTGAGATTCCAGACACTACTGGAACTCCTCGAGATAACATGTCCGGCACGACATGGTCTTTTCCCTTACGGTGGACTATTTTAAAATCAAATTGCTGGAGCCTTACTGCCCAGCGCGCTAATCTACCTTGTGGGTCCTTGAGGTTACTCAACCAAACAAGCGAGTAATGATCTGTTATGACCGTGAATCGAACTCCTTCGATGTACGGCCGTAACTTCTCAACCGCCCACAAAACTCCTAAACACTCTTTCTCGGTTGTTGAATAATTCCTTTCACTACGATTTAAAGACCTACTCAAATAACAAATTACCTTCTCACCGTCTTCAAAAGTTTGGGTAAGTACGGCCCCGATACCGTAATCAGACGCGTCGGTTTGGACTACAAATGGAAGACTAAAATCGGGACAAGTTAAAATGGGAGCCGTGATCAAATATTCCTTTGCTTTCCTAAACGAGTCTTCACATTCCTGAGTCCAGACGAATTTCTTGCTCTTTTTTAGTAGATCAGTTAAAGGCCTAACAACTGTTGCAAAGTTTGGTACGAAACGCCTGTACCACGAAACAGTTCCTACAAAGCTCCTAACTTCCTTAACATTTTTGGGTGCAGGTATCCCCAACTAACATTTCAGCTTCGGTTCGGCCTAACTGAATAGGCTTTCTGATTTCCTTAAGACATTTGTAAAATTTCGTTAAGCATAAAAAGGAGAATATTATAGAACTTCGAAAATGATTTCGGAAAATCTTCTTGGAGGCCCCGTACGCAGATCTCTTAAAAGCTTCAAATTCTATACGATCCATAAGAAGTTTTAACGAGCGCTATTCGAAATCTTAGTGAAATTATGGTTTTGACAGATAGCTTCAGAAATGTTTCTATAAAAGTAAACACGCAAGTGTAATAGAAAGTCTTATAATAGCTATTAGAAGCCGACAATACAGCTCTTACAGAGGTTGTAGGAAAATGGGGGAAAAAATATAATTCTTTTTACTTTCAATTTCTTTTGAGTGATTTTTACCGCATTTAATGTTTGTTAAACCTGAAACTATTATTTGTTTTCAATTATTTGTAAATTAATGAATTGGAAATAATTATAAAACACAATGATTTTTCTTACCCGTCTAGGAATCGAACACGGAACTCCTGCGTAAGAGTCCATCACTCTACCCACTCAGCCATCTTAGATATAAAATGGAAGATGCAAAAACTTAATCAGTATTTTCCAGTCCTACATGCTGGCTCCACTAGACATGAACGATGTCCAACATCCAAACCACAATCCAATCAGCAAACTGATTTGTATGGATATGTCACTGCACGGACATGGATTTTTGAGACTCCATTGGCTTATGCCCAGTGGAGCCACCATGTTAATAACAAATTTGTAACCCATTCACACAAAGAAACAAGATGTACAAGATTTTTTTTTTTCAAATCGCTTGTTTATTATTGAAATTAAAATCTGAAGAGCTGAGTGGTTGTTTTAAAATTCAATCGCCCATTGCCTGAGGTTAAGTCTAAGCTTTTGATTTTTTCATCTTCGTCATCGCTTTCTTGAAAACATTAATCATTAAACTCGTGTGTGTTATCCCTCATAAAAGTATCGCCTCTCATGCTGGTAGTGGGGTTCATATCTAAGTACAGAATGAATATTTATATTTAAGAGAAAATTATAAACATAGAAACAATGAAACACACTTAAATCTTCTGGCTCTGGAGATATTTGATTTATCGATGAAAGACTTATTAAATCTGAACTTTCTTGCCGTCACGTCGTTGTATTTCATTTGCATTCTTTTGAAGATCTAAGTTACGAGCTCTCTGGAGTATTAAGAAACGTCTCACCGCAAGAGATCTATAATAATTTCCCGACTTTTAAATTTTGTCCACGAAGTAGACATATTCACGCAAAAAAAATTTCACAAACAATTTATTCAATAAACGAAAATTTATCAATGACTTCATTAAAATGACTTTGACAGATTTGAGTCTCTTTAGCATAGACTGACATTTTCTATTATGGTTCGTTAATAAAGTCTGAGAAGTCTCTGCGAAGTATTCGATAAGGCTTCCAGCAAATTGTAACCAAAACCTTTTAAAGACAAAGTGACAGGAGCTTCAATTAAATTACTCTATACAATATTTATAAAGTGACAGCTTCATGTTTCTTCGTTAATGTTATTAACAGAGGTCTATCCGAAACTAAGAAGCTAGTCTCGTTTAATTTTCTATATCAAGCTTTCAAACGACTTTAAAGAAGCAGTTATTGAAATCATGACTTCTATTAGAAATTTATTTTTGATGAAAGCTTTATAGAAGCTTTATACATATCCAGACTTGCAGCATATCGATATTTCTAAGCTAATAGAAACTGAAATGTTAGTTGGGTCCTAACCATACTCTCAACTTTTTCGGGGTCAACATGCAACCCGTTCCTATCAACTACATAACCTAAAAACTTAAGGGATGGTCTGCAAAAGTTGCATTTATCCCGCCCTACTTTTAAACCTGCTTCATGAAGTCTTTATAAAACTTCGTTGAGAATCTCTAAATGTTTTTCGAAAGAATCTGTGACGATAATAATATCATCCAGATACACGAAAACGAAAGGCTCCAACTCTGGCCCTAAAACGCTGTCAATGAACCTCTGCCAAGTTGCAGGGGCATTGTGTAATCCGAAAGGCATGCGTTTAAATTGGAACAAACCCCTACCCGGAACCGTGAAAGCTGTAAACTTTCTAGATTCTTCAGACATAGGGATTTGCCAATAAGCTGACTTAATGTCAAGCGATGTAAGAAACCTAGCGTTCCTAAGCTTATCCAAAATCGCCGAAATTATTGGAAGCGGATAAGCGTCTCTTTCCGTGACCTGATTCAATTTCCTATAATCGATGCAGAACCTAAAGGTATCATCCTTCTTCTTAATTAAAACTATAGGAGAAGCCCAAGGGCTGTTTGATTTTTCAATCACATCCTCATCTAACATTTCCTTAAGGGATTTGTCGATGTGGACCTGCATCGCCGGTGAAACCGGATAATACCTTTGTTTGATTGGCTCTGAAGTCGTTCTAATAATGTGCTCTACCCTATTCGTAACTCCTAGCCCTTCTGGCATATCCCTAAACAAATCTTCAATTAAAAGTTTTAACCTACTCCTCTGCTCATCGTCTAACTCAGACTCTTCTGTTATAGACGAGCTATTAATCGAAGCCACCATCTCCTGGCTTGAAAAGCTCCACATTCGTGATCGAAGATCCGGGACGATTCCCGATAGTGCCCAAAAATCCGCACCAAGTATCATCGCATGTGGGAGCGAGGGTATTACCATAGACTAACTAATAATAAAGACAGGCCGCTTCATATAAAGAAAAAGGACCCGATTTGAGATTGCCTCCACTTAGATTGCCTCCACCTCTCATACATGTTTTGTACTTGGCGAGAAAAGCTTTTGCTGTATGAAGCTTTCAAGTTGCATCGAACTGAAACTCATTTCACCACTATCGCAAGTGTACCTGTTTTTGTTGTTGGTTTTGGGTATTTTGTCTGTTTTTTTTTTGTTGCAATTAATGAAGGTTGTGTGGTGGTAGTTTTTTTTTGTCTTCATAGTTTGCTCTAACTTAAATTTTGCTTGTGTGTGTGTACACTTTTTCAGGTATATTTATTTCATTCTTGTCGATCTTGGCAAGAATTTTCGTTTTTGAAGGAAAAATTTGTTCTTTAGAGGATTTATCTGTTTTCACGTTTGGGGTGGATGTGGAGACTATATGAGTGTTCTGAAGCAATGGTAGACTTGGTGGCGGTTGTTTGTGTTTGCAATTTTTTGCTCTCATTTATCCTTTTTTGTGCGCTTGCTTGTGTACTCTTGCATACATTCATATAATCTCGATCTTCTAATAATGACATTAGAATTATCGTTTTTGGTGGTTTCGAGGACTTCTATACAGCATAAAAATAATATGTAGGTAGGTGGTATGAAGGAATATTTTGTTTATTTTATATCTTATTTATTTATTTATTCAGTACCGAAATAAAAAAATGTTAAGAAATACAGGTGAATAACATACCTTATTTGTTTAATTGCAAAAATAAACCTACCGAGTCGAGGAGTATGTTCGAAAATTATGTGTATAACATTCCTTTAAATCGAGTAAACTAATTGCAAAGTTAAAATGCTATTTTTTGCATATTTAAAGCATAAATAAAGATTCATTATTTCTAAACATTCATGTTTTTCTATTAATTTTCAAGGCAAATGCGCCCGAAAATAGCGATATTTTCACTCTAAACGAATTTGCACCTCTCATAGTAATTTATCATGTTCACTTGAATCATTATATTTATAAACCATTTCCGGAGAGCTTATTCGTGATATTTCAAATCCTGTATTTGTACCTAGTTTGCAACATTTTGGGTAGAGTAATGTTCAAAAATCGATATAAAATCTTGTGGGTAACCTAGAAATATGTCTGATACACCAAAATAACCTGTTATTAATCAAAACTACATATTATAAAATACAAAGGAGAATGGGCAAATTGGTCTACCTACTCAACAGAGATGTGTCATACATCAATGAAAAGGTCATTGCAAATACTTCATTTTATTATATGGCCGTTAAATTGTAAACCATGGGGTTCAAAAGATATTCGGCTTTAAAGCACCAAAAACAATAATAATGCATTTCTTAATTGGTACTTGGATGACCTGCTCAACATTTATGTGTTATATATCGTTGGAAAGGTTATTGCATGTACTACATTTTTGTATATGGCCGTTAAGCCGTAGACCCCGGGGTTCAAGAGCTACATGGACATGAAAAACTCCAAATATAACAATAATGCAGTTCTTGATTGGCACTTGGTCTACCAACTCAACAGAAATGTGTCATACGTCATTGGAAAGGTCAATGAGAGTACTTCATTTTCTCATATCGCAATCAAGCTCCAAACCATGGGGTTCAAAAGATATTCGGCTTTGAAGCAGCAAAAACAACTAAAATGCATTCTTAATGTGGTAACTGGTTGCACAACTCAACAGTAATGTGTCGGGTATCGTTGAAAAGGTAAACTTATGTGCTTTATTTTTTTATATGGGCGTTATACGCTCAACCATGGGATTTAAAAGATATTTGGGAAAAATGCCGAAAAGAGCAATAATGCATTTCTGCATTGGAGCTGGTCTTCTTACTCAACAGCGATGCGCCATACATTTTTGAATAGGTAATAATATGTTCTTCAATCATTTGTTTTTCTATCAGCTGTTGACATTGGGGTTTAAGGATATTCATATTCAAGCTGAGCGTATATATGTATCAATGGATGAGTTTTAAAAATAAGTAATAGAGATATTCATAGAAAATGTATTCATATATTTTTTTTTTTTTTAATATTTAAATAATAGCGTCATCCAATATGACATTGCTGAGGTGAGCTGTAGGAGGCGTAAATCCATTTTGATGCCGGGCAAAACACAAATACCACAAAATTGATATAACATGCGCACATGTACCGACCGTGCATATTATTATTACCTTTTCAAAAAACTATGGCACATCGCTGTTGAGTAAGAAGACCACGCTCCAATGCAGAAATGCATTATTGCTCTTTTCTGCATTTTTCCCAAATATCTTTTGAATCCCATGGTTGAGCGTATAACGCCCAAATAAAAAAATAAAGCACATAAGTTAACCTTTTCAACGATACCTGACACATTACTGTTGAGTTGTGCAACCAGTTACCATATCAAGAATGCATTTTAGTTGTTTTTGCTGCTTCAAAGCCGAATATCTTTTGAACCCCATGGCTTGGAGCTTAGCTGCCATATAAGAAAATGAAGTACTCTCATTGACGTTTCCAATGACGTATGACACATTTCTGTTGATTTGGTAGACCAAGTGCCAATCAAGAACTGCATTATTGTTATATTTGGAGTTTTTCATGTCCATGTAGCTCTTGAACCCCGGGGTCTACGGCTTAACGGCCATATACAAAAATGTAGTACATGCAATAACCTTTCCAACGATATATAACACATAAATGTTGAGCAGGTCATCCAAGTACCAATTAAGAAATGCATTATTATTGTTTTTGGTTTTAACGGCCATATAATAAAATGAAGTATTTGCAATGACCTTTTCATTGATGTATGACACATCTCTGTTGAGTAGGTAGACCAATTTGCCCATTCTCCTTTGTATTTTATAATATGTAGTTTTGATTAATAACAGGTTATTTTGGTGTATCAGACATATTTCTAGGTTACCCACAAGATTTTATATCGATTTTTGAACATTACTCTACCCAAAATGTTGCAAACTAGGTACAAATACAGGATTTGAAATATCACGAATAAGCTCTCCGGAAATGGTTTATAAATATAATGATTCAAGTGAACATGATAAATTACTATGAGAGGTGCAAATTCGTTTAGAGTGAAAATATCGCTATTTTCGGGCGCATTTGCCTTGAAAATTAATAGAAAAACATGAATGTTTAGAAATAATGAATCTTTATTTATGCTTTAAATATGCAAAAAATAGCATTTTAACTTTGCAATTAGTTTACTCGATTTAAAGGAATGTTATACACATAATTTTCGAACATACTCCTCGACTCGGTAGGTTTATTTTTGCAATTAAACAAATAAGGTATGTTATTCACCTGTATTTCTTAACATTTTTTTATTTCGGTACTGAATAAATAAATAAATAAGATATAAAATAAACAAAATATTCCTTCATACCACCTACCTACATATTATTTTTATGCTGTATAGAAGTCCTCGAAACCACCAAAAACGATAATTCTAATGTCATTATTAGAAGATCGAGATTATATGAATGTATGCAAGAGTACACAAGCAAGCGCACAAAAAAGGATAAATGAGAGCAAAAAATTGCAAACACAAACAACCGCCACCAAGTCTACCATTGCTTCAGAACACTCATATAGTCTCCACATCCACCCCAAACGTGAAAACAGATAAATCCTCTAAAGAACAAATTTTTCCTTCAAAAACGAAAATTCTTGCCAAGATCGACAAGAATGAAATAAATATACCTGAAGAAGTGTACACACACACAAGCAAAATTTAAGTTAGAGCAAACTATGAAGACAAAAAAAAACTACCTCCACACAACCTTCATTAATTGCAACAAAAAAAAAACAGACAAAATACCCAAAACCAACAACAAAAACAGGTACACTTGCGATAGTGGTGAAATGAGTTTCAGTTCGATGCAACTTGAAAGCTTCATACAGCAAAAGCTTTTCTCGCCAAGTACAAAACATGTATGAGAGGTGGAGGCAATCTAAGTGGAGGCAATCTCAAATCGGGTCCTTTTTCTTTATATGAAGCGGCCTGTCTTTATTATTAGTTAGTCTATGGTATTACTAAACATTCAATCAAAACCGATTTGTCTTCCACCACTATCGGTAAGTTAAGTGTCCCTAAAACTCCTACACCTGCACCATCTGCTAGCTGTACCTGCCTAATACTACTTTCTTCTAATCCTTAACCTAAATCTTTTAATATCTTCCAAACGTCCCTACAAATTATAGTTCGGGAAGCTCCTGAATCTAAAAGTCCTAAAAACCTAAAACCGTAAATATTAATTCCTAAATATGGCCGCCTATCATCTCCTCTTGTCTCTAATGTGAAACCAAGTTTAACTTTTATCGCCAGCTGGTCGTCAGCAGGCGACCTGTCTAAACGCGACGGCGCTCTTGTCCTGCTGGCCCAAGAGTCCGTTGCCCGTTTCCCGAGCATCTTCGACAGTCACGACGTGTCGTTCCTGTAGCCCCACAACCAAAACAACGCCTAGGAGCGGAACAGGTATTCGAAAAATGGCCTTCCCCATTGCAGTTGAAGCATCGAGTGGGCCTACGAGGTGGTGGGTGTCTATCAACTGCAACTGCTGCTGTTGCGTCCTGAACGGAAGCAACATAGGCAACATCAGGCTCCAAAGCCTGTCTGGATCTATTTGTAGGAGGTGGAATAAAACCCTCAACGTTGGTCCTAATCGTTTCTAATCTTCTACCTAACGCAACAAGTTCGTTAACTGATTTAATATCAGCCAACCCCAATTGCGTCTGGTAGAACGGAGCAATATTCTTCATGAGAATGGATAACTTCCTTTTCTCACTCAGAGGCTCCGAAAATCTTTTAAAAAGGGTCTGCATGAGTGCGATGTACATTCCCATCGACTCATCTCTACCTTGGGTACGTCGCTTGACCTCATCCATTAAGAGGTCATCATAGTTGGAGGGTAAAAACTCCAACTTCACCTCCCTAACCAATTCCTTCCATGTTGAGATAGTGTCCCTAATCGCCCTAAACCAAAGGAGTGCCTTCCCAGAGAAAAGATCGACAGCCGATTGAAAAAGTCTCGCCTCCGAAACACCACGTGACTCTCTTAGTTCTTCTACTCTTTCCAAAAATGCATTCAATGATGAGCCACATCGCTCACCAGAGAACTTAAGATCCCATTTTTCAATACGTTCAGGGTTCCGGTCACGGACCTCAACTTGATGTTCACAAGTCTCAGTCGGTCGTTGAAACCCTGAACTCGCACGTTGGTCGACATGTGCAGTTGGCAACGCATCCAGGCCTGCTATCGACGTATTATCCTTGTTTTTCCCTTTATCTTGAGGTGCTTCTTCACCCCCTTCAGTTAGAGTTGCCATCAATAACAACAACTCCCCCCTTATATCTGCCACTTCGTTGACCTCATCTGTCGATTCTGCCTTCGCCCTACCCATTCTACCTAAAGACCATTCAATTTTGGTCAACACTTTAAGATATTCCGAAGATTTCGGATTCTTCGGCGGAATTTTCAAAAGGTCCCTGATTTCCAACATTTTGGCTCGAACTGCCTTAACATCATCTTCAAAAGAAAAAGGATAGTGTGGGCTCTCAGATGATATCGAGCCCGAACGCTCCAGAGTACGCGATGCTCTGAGCGTCATCCTCATGCTATCAACTGTCCCTTCTTTCAAACCACGGGCAACCAACTCATAAACGAGTTCCTCCTTGTTTAATCTATTGACATCCATGTTAAAGTACCTAATAAGAATGTAATAGTATCGCTCAAAAGTACCAAAACGAACAGTATGAAAAGTATTCGAAATTAAAAAAGAACGAAAAATCAACACCCAGTTGATTATTGTTAAAGTACAACCACAAAAACTCAAATCGATAAAAAAAAAATATTTTAATAGTAAAAAAAAAAACAATGGCAACCCTTAAAACACAACAAGGACACCTAAGATCCAAATATTTATTCACAGACTATAAAGCAAAAGAAATCAACACCCGGTTGATTGTTCTATATAAAACCACAACAGCGAAAACAATTATTACACCAAATTAATTTCCAATCGAAATTAAACCAATAAAAAAAAAACTGTTAAATACGCACCTATCACTTCACTAAAGAAATATGTACCAGTAATCCTTATAATAAAAGCATCAAATCAACACCCGGTTGATTTTTTTCTTTCAATATTTCAAACACATACGTTGCTTTTATTGATTGAAGTTTTAGTGTTTCTCCACCGTTGTTTATAACTTTGTAGATAAGAAATTAGCGAAATCAACACCCAGTTGATTTATAATTTCAATATTCGAAACACGCGTACAGTTGCTACCTATATGATTAAATATTTCGTCAATGAATTAGCAGAACCAACACCCAGTTGATTTGTAATTCAAGGCATCAAAAAAAAACTTGATAAATGACACTTCACAATAAAAATCGAGCCAAGAAAAAAAAGTTCGAACAATATCAAAAATAATTCAATATAGATCACAAAAAAAACAAACTATGGTCACCCCAACTTTTGAGTCACTTTCCCTCTAACTAAATTTAATTGCCAAAAAGGTAAACAAAAATCTCTGTCAGCAAACCGAACGAATAAAAATTACAATAAAACTCAATTCCACTGCATGAAAGGGACAACTACAGCGACTAGCAAGAAAAAAATCACCGATATCGAACCAACAATAACAAGTAAATAAACACCGCAATTATATAAATCAACTGTAAGTTTGTAAATTCCGATCGGGGTAAAATGTAGGTACCGTTTATGATTTTAGGTTATGTATGTATGTATGAATATAGAATTTTCACTTAAATTATCACTTTCAGAATAAATAAAAAGAAATCATAAAAAAACTCACTTCCAAATCCTGTTTATGTGTATGACTTGTTAGTAATTACCCTTGGTAAATCTCAGAAAGAAACTGCAACTTTTACACTGCCACTTGTACTTGTATGTATGTACACATGTAGGATTTTCCTTGTACAGATTAGGTTTTCGTATAATTAATTAAACTGAAAAAAAAAACAAAACAAGAAAAGTAAATAGAACTCAACAGGGTAAAACGAAAACTTCCCTGAAAGAAAATGAGCACACACTAGGACAATCACTTGCAAATATGGGTAGGTAGGTATTCCTTCTGAATTGAAATTGCTTTCCACCGCGATTGGAATATTTTTTCCACGAAAAGCCCCACGTTTGGGTGCCAATTTGTTACACTTTTTCCGAACCGAACCGACTAAATTAATAATAATAAAATAACATTAACAAAACGACGACGAAATAACAAAACGACCGGCTTCGACGAAAAGACCACGACTTTTGGTTACACGAATGTCAACCAAAAGAAAATACACAACAAGTTCGAATTCGAACTGAATAAAGTGCAACAGGAGGTAGCACTTGGGATGCTACCACCACGACTAGCTCAAATTAAGGGGTGGGTTTCACCAATTAATTTAATGAACGATTAATTATTTTTCGATTAATGTTGATATTAAATCAACGATTTTGATTGCCACAGGGGCGTAGTACCTGGAAAGTAAAATAAGGGCGCCAGCAATTTTTTTTTGTTTTGAAGGAAATTACAAACCTTCTGAAGCGAATCCGACGGTGAAAGCAATTTAAGAGGAACAAAAAAAAAAAATAAAAAGAAGATATTTATACTTTTGAAGTAATGTTTTAATAAAATGAAATTGCTTGGGAAACCTTGCGAGTAGGAGTAAAACCCAAGATCTTTTAGAATAACAGAACAATGAATCAAAGATTTTTAAGTTGGACCGTTAACGCTTGGTCCCGAAAGAATAAAAAAAAAAACGGTTTCTGAAACGGGTCGCGAGTTCCGCTTTATCGGAAAGCTTACGGAACAAAAGGCCAACGATTTAAAAATGTTGCTGATAACTCTCGAAACAAACGCTTAAGAAAGTATGACCAATTTTACCACAGATTTATAAATTCTAATAAATCACTATACTTAGCTTTTTTTTTCTGATTTCCACTGCCAATCCCTTTTTTCCTCCGAGATAAATTTCCCAAATTTTCTCCTCCAATTTTCCACAATAGTTTCTACAATCTTCGCCAATTTTTTTTTCCTCTTCCTTTTTTTTTTCAACTAGCCAAAACGTGATTAAATTTCCTTTTTAAACTTCTCTTAATTTTTCTCTTCTCGATTTTTCAGAAATCTTCTGCTCGATCTAAACGATGGGTAAGAAGTGTCCCTCCAGGCTTTCACTATGCCTGGACGACCTCTTCTTTCCAATGCCCCAGTGCTTTCGGCCAATCAGTGACGGGGGTTTCGGTCGCGTCATCATTCAGCAACACTCAGCCCATTGGCGTGAGTGAGCCAACGCAGTTGCAAACCCGTACGCCTTTACTACTCGCACTTCAACCCCAGCTTTATGCAAAGTCATCATCGAATTCGCCGGACTCTGGCATGACTTCCAGTGGGCGGCAATTCGATGAGTGCATTCAGCCACCTATTATCCCCAACTAAGTTTTTTGGAAAAGAAAAATTCAGAAAATCAAAAAGGAAACTCAATTCAACACGTGCATTTTTCCCCTCAGAACTAAATGAAACAACTATTGTGAAACCTTGGTGAAAAGTTAATTGCCCCTTTGTTATATTTCGGAGGGAGGTTGGCAGTTCTAATACGCGAATTTGACCTGGGTCGTTGGCTTTTTGTGCAGATTTTGGGGAATGAGGACGAGCAGTTAACGTTCCAACTTTTACAAGAAAAATAAGTAATGTTATGTTGGGCAAGCAGCCATTTTGCCAAGAAGTAACTTCGGCGTTAGGGACCAACTGTCACCTACGTATCTGATGCAATAATAATGATTGAGCAGACCACCCGTCTGTCAGTATAATGTTCGTCTTCGGGGACCAACTGTCGCCCGTGATTCGGATCAAATTGTTCGACTGGTTGTCGGTTATGATATAGTGGATCACCCATCCACTTCTCGTGTCCAAATTGACAATATCGATTTTTGCTTCTTCAAGATACTGAGAGAGTGAAACAATGGCTGATGGACCATTGCTGCCCTTTTCTCTCTCTCAGTATATTGCAACAAGCACCTGTAGGGAAAAGAAAAAAATGGAAAGGAAGGAGGAGGATGTGGATGATTAAGGGTGATTTTTGTCGCGGTAAATTTTACCGTGACAAATAGAAAGAAATATTTGTATTAATATGTTTTCTTATGAAAGCTAATGGACTCTTTTATGTAAAGGGAGAATTTGTCAGTTTATGTCAAATTCCATCAAAGGATGGCTACGATGTCGTCGGATTAAAAAACCCTAAGGTTAAGTCCTACTATCGGTTCAAGAAATTTATTGAATGAAAACCACAATGAAGAAGTCCACAAATAGAACTAAATATTTTAACTTTAAATTTTGGACTCCCAATGGTAGCACATTGAAAACTTTTCTGAACACAGCCCTTTCATTTAAATTGTTCGCCAGACGGACAACTCATTAAACATTTTGACCGACCAAATGTCAACCTACAAAATTGTGTTTTATGAGAATACTATAGAGTGGATATACAATGATAGCGCTTTTAAGATTGTGAGATGAAGTGAGAAAATAGTATACGTGAAAGGCGGAGAAAAAAAACAAACGAAAACGGGTAGACTGCTCTTCCTTTTACATTCTGAAACATTATGCCGTCTTACCAAAATAAAATAACGGGAAAAAACTTCGTCTGAACTTTGCTTTTCTGTAAAGATACCTACCTAATCGAAATCTAGTAATCGGAAATTGTTCATGTGAAAAGTTTGAAATTTTTTTAAAGTTCTTATGCTATTATATACACATCATATACATCCACAGTACACAAATCTAAGGTATTATACTGCGCAGGTTGTCAGTCGGAAATAAAAAATGGCTGTGAACGTGAGGAAGAAAACCAACGTAAAAACAACAACAAATTAAAATTGAAAATGTCAGAAATAAAAATGGCTGGGAGTGTGATGACTTAAATACACGTAAAAACAACAACAAATATTGACATTTCACACAAATTTTGATAAGAAGAAACAAAAATCAAAACTCTTACAGCCCTATTATTGACACGATTCAAAACTAGTTTTAACGTAAAACTAGTTCTATATAGTCTGGGAGCTGTTATGAGACTTCGTAACAGCCAAAAAAAGTCAGTCCGACCAATGGTATCGTGTAGAGGACAGTCATAGCTTTCGGTTGATACCCCATTTATATAAGATGCTTATATTATAGGTACATTTAGCGGAAAATGCAACCTGAAAAGTGCATTTTCTAACCATTGCGACCAGATATAGCTTGTCCGACCAGCAGTTTTGTAAATGTTTGGACTAAAGCTATCGGTTGGCATCCAATTTTTGCGTGGCCACGATGAGATAGGTAATCATACGGTGGGCTCCGGGACTATATAAATCTAGTTTTATGTTAAAACTAGTTTTGAATCGTGTCAATAATAGGGCTGTTATGATATTACCTTTAATATGTGTACTGTGATATACATCCACGTAATTCTTATTAAAATTCTGATTCTCAAAGTGTTTGATTTCTTAAATGTTTGATTTTTTTGAATAAAGAAAAAGTTTATTATCATGAAGCTATCTCCTTTTCCTGATACCTATAAAAATGTTTGTTTATGGGTCATTTATCATTTCTTTGTTAGACGTCCTCGAAGTAAGAGTTTTCGAGTGCAATTTGCCGACACAGCACTTCAAACATTTTATTTTTATTTATTTTAAAATTTGTGCACTAGTCAAAAATTTTACACCAAAACGAAATACCAATAGTCTTATAACAATAATGTAATGATATGTAGGAGTAGGTATTTGTTATTTGACTAGTTATGAGTTATGGTTATGACTTCCTAGCAAATTACACTAGAAGAATTTTTTGTTTGTTTATTCTATTCTTATTTTGATTCTTTGAGAACTAGAGATGTGCGCCTCGCTTTTCACCACATTTTGCCATTTTTTAAAAGCCACCATATAAAAAGAGAATAATTACCTACTTTGTTTTGAATCAAGATGATTTTTATTTTAATGGCTAAAAGTGATACTTATATTTTCCTAAATAAATTGTAAAGGCTTTCGTTCAAGTTATATACAAACTGTATCCAAAATTACATAATTTATACTTTTCCACCACTTTTCTGTGTTCGACTATTTCACCAACACTGTTAGGATATAAAAATTAAATTTTATTTTCAACCATCTGTGTATCTTTACTTAAATAAAAATGTGTTATAATAATGTTTTTTCTGACTGACATTAAAAAATAATGATATGTTCTCGTATACATACCTATGTGACAATAATAAATTTAACTTTGCATGAAAAGTTTTGTAGCATTTTTATGTCTATGTATATATATGTAATTTGTATTTTTTGTTTGTTTTGAATTTGTTTGTTTTGAATACATTTTGGGGGGCGGCAAAATTAGACACCGCCCCGGGCGGCAAAAACCCACGCTACGCCACTGAAATAAGCGTCAATTCATTGGGGATGTTTAAAAGCTCCTCTTCCAAAACTATTTTTAATGTAATACTAGTTCTATAGGGGTTTCAAGTTTCAGGTTTTGAACATATTGGTATTATTCTAAAACTCTGATTTCGAGTTTTGTACGTTTTGTAAAGCGTGCACTTTGTCTTTCATGAAAGGAGCTTTGAATCCATTTGTTTGGCCAAACCGAAGTAGCAGCGGTTCGCTAGGGTAATTCTTCGTCGGATTTCCACTAAGGTGTCGTTCGTGGAATTGATGTTTGTTCCGAGGTAGGTGAACTCCTTGACTACCTTGAAATTACTGCTACCAACAGTTACGTTTTGTCCTATGCGATTGACAGATGAGGCTTTGTTTGTTAATAGCATATAATTTGTTTTGTCCTCATTCACTTCAAGACCAACGCGTTTCGCCTGTTCATCAATAGCTGTGAATGTCGATGTCGTTCGCATAGCCAAGCAGTTGAGAAGACCTGTTGAAGATAGTGCCATCCATGTTAACACCACTCTTGCGCACTATCTGCTCCAGGACTAGGTTGAAGAAATCACATGATAACGCATTTCCTTCTCTGAACTCTGTACACGTCTGGAATAACTGTTATGAGCTGTTACCCATGTGCACGTTGCACCGCGTGTTTTGTAACGTCATGCGGCATAGCTGGATCAGTTTTTTCGGTATGTGAAGATTTCGTCTATCGTTGATCTGCCTGGCCTGAAGCCACACTGGTATATGCCGATCATAGTGTTGCAGAAAGGTTTTAGACGCTCAAATAGTACGTTGGATAGGATCTTGTAGGCAACATTAAGCAGGATATGCCTCTGCAGTTCCTGCAGGATATAGGATCGCCACACTTGGTTGATGAGCTGGTGCATGCACCCTACCAGGACATCTCCTCCATATTTAAAGAGTTCCGCAGGTAGGCCATCCGAGCCGGCGGATTTGTTGTTCTTAAGCTTGTGGATGGCTTTCTTAACCTCTTCAGTACTGGGCGCTAGAACTGGATCTTCATTGACTGGTCTTATGCTTCTTTGTTCCTCTGTTGCCTCCTCTACATAATGCCCACTAAGCAGTTGCTGGAAATGCTGCTTAAACACGTCTACAATTCCCTGTGCTTCGGTGACTAGGTTCCCTTCGCTGTTTCGAAGAGCTTGCGTGCCAGTCCTATAACCAGATGCCAGTTGCTTGGCTGTTTTTGTAGAACTGCGGGTGTTGGTGGCGGTGCTAGACTCTCCAAGATACTTGAGTTGAGAGGCTACGAATGCTCTTTTCTTTCTGCGCTGGGTTTTTTCTCTTTCCTTTTCTTTTCACGGTACTCCTCTCTTGTTGCTCTTGTTTTCCATTGCAGCATTTGCATTCGTGCATTTTCCATCTCCTGCTTCAATACCGCGCATTCATCGTCATACCACGGGTTCTTTTTTCTGGGTGGTTGATAGCCTATGGTGGTCTCGGCTGTCTCCTTAATAATGTCGCGATACTGGTTCCACTAGTTGTTGACGCTTGTGGCTGGGTGTACGGCAGAGAGTTTCCCGGTCAATTGCTCACTGTAGTCTCTGGCTTTCTCAGATGTGTTAAGGCATGCAGTGTTGAATTTCTTCCTTTGAGCGGGCTGAACTTTATCACAACAAGAAAGTGGTCAGAGTCCACGTTTGCGCCTCGGAAAGTTCGCACGTCCAAGATGTTCGATGCATACCTTGCGCCAATTAACACGTGGTCGATTTGGTCGACCATCTGGAGATCGCCAGGTTGCTGAGTGCATCCTTCGCCTGGAATACCTAGTGCTACTTATCACCGTATTACGAGCTGCAGCAAAGTCGATTAGTCGGAAGCCGTTATCTGTTTTCGTTTTGTGGAGTCTGTGCTTTCCAACTAATCCGCCAAAGATGTTTTCCTTTCCGACTTTAGCATTGAATTCTCCGAGCTTGACTTTGACATCGTACTCCGGACAGGCTCCGTAGGCTCCGTCCAGGAGGTCGTAAAATTCCTCCTTGTTAGACTCCGAGGCTTCTCGCGTCTCTCTCATAACAATTGGCTTTTTTACTGTGGTCGGGTCGTTAGCCCAACGCACTTATGTACCTCCAGTCTGTAGGGCCATGGGTTTAATGTTGCAATTCTTTCCTTGATCAACATTCGCACTTACAAGTTTAGCAAGTCAGGGCATAAAGCCAAGACCAGTATCCGGCTACCAACGTGGAGGTATTGTAAGCACTTGATGTGTAGGAAAAGATACAGCTCAAGGCCCCCAGCTCCTACAACATCCAACCGTTACTTAACGGTTGCATTTATAGTATGTACTATGTGTCCGACCGGGGACGACAAGGGAACATTACATTTTTCTTAGTTGAATTTTGAATTTAACTTAAAAAAACGTACTTATTTTAAAAATTCGTAAAAAAATTTACAACTATCTTAATTTTTTTTCCAAAATTTAATTTGTTTTTTTATGCTCAAAAGAGGAAAAATAATAAAAAAAAGTCAAAAGAATCATATAAATAAAAATAATCGTCTTTGAAGAATGCTCGTTTTTTACTTCAAAATCTCTGAAGGTTCGTGTATAAACTTTGGAGTTCAAAATTTTATATTTACAAACTGATTTCATAAAAAAAAATCCTGAGCCTAATGTTTCAACTATTACTTAATCAAACTTCAATGTCAAAAATCTTTATATTTAAAAGTCGATGAAATGATTTTTGTCCGCCCCTGAACCACAGTACGCCCGTTTAACAGGAACAAACTCAGGCGATTTTCGACCCCCTTCTAACTTCATTAAAAAAAAGTCAGAAACTTCAAATTCGCAGTATTTCCTGAACTAATCAAACACAGTCAGCTCACTTAAATTCATCTCTTTAGAATTTGTAATTCTTGAGATATAGCACTTCAAACCGCTAAAACCGTAACTGACTGATTGATTGACTGACTCATTGAAAGATCATCAATATTATGAAGCACTTGCCGACACCACGGTAGAACCTTAGAAATTTCGGCCTTGTGGTGTATACAAAGGAATAAAGGGAAAATCTGAAATTTTCTATTCAGAAGGCGTGGCACCCACCCACTTTCTCAAAAATTCATATAAATTATATAGAGCACGTTCGATTCCTTTAGAACGATAAAAATGTGTAGATCAGTTGCGTTTGAAGTGCATATACAAGGATAAAAGTCCAAAATTTATAATATTCCGCTCAGAAGGCGTGGCATCCTCCCAAATTCTTAAAATTATTATCAATAATTTCAATTTCAATTTTCACTTTATTAACAAAAGCATTGCTTACAATGATAAGATAACAAAAATAATATAGTGCATTTGCGGCTGTCGTAGAATGAATGGTGAGAAATGGAAGAGCTTTTGGGATGGGGGCGGGGCATTCAAACACTCAATTAATTATAAAGTGTACTCCTTTTTTTGTCGAGCGATGAAAATTGGAAGGACGATAGAACTTGAAGAAAATATAAAGAGAAAAATAAAAAAAAAATTGAAATTTTCCATTCAGAGGGTGTGACATCTACCTCTTTGTGTGTAAAACACATTGATTTACACTTGTCAATGTTCAAACCACGCCATTAATCTTTGCAGATTTTCTTGTAACAGTTTACATACTACTAATGAGCAAATTTTAACGTCATCGGCATAAATAAGAAGCATATAATTTATTAAAACGTAAGGAATATCATTGATAAATAACACAAAAAATAAAGGACCAGAATGGCTACCCTGTGGTACACCAGAGTTTACTGTAAAACATTTAGAACATTCACCTTTAAAAACAACACTATATGATTTATCTTTAAGATACGAAGATAATAAATACAATACAATACAATCACGGCCGTAGCCAGGATCAAACGTATGGGTGAGCTGACGGTTGTTTTGGGTGAGCTCACATTTTTTTAAACGAAAATCATAATGATGTCTACAAAAAATAACTTTTTACTAAAACAATAAGGTACCTAACAAGTATGTGCATTTCCCTGTAAATGGTGCCTGGTGCTGATACTGAAAAGAGTGTTAAAGCATTTCTGAAAATACTCAATAGAATTATGTGAAAAATAGCAATATATGGCTCTTCTTTTTCATTCACAAACGTTGAAATCCTCAGTTTTTGAAATCTTTAATGTTGATTTAGTATAAACAGCGAAATTTTTTGAAAATAGAATTAAAATTTCCGATTGATTGTTGCCATAATGACAGTTCTTGTCTTGAAAAGGAGAAAAAATCCTGTTGGATCTGATTTCGGAATCGGAATTAAAATCGTACACGTATCAAATCGGTCTTCCTGATTGCCATTCAAAAAAGTCGTACGATAAAAAACCTGCTTTTATTTTTGCTTTGCAGTCCTATATGTGACAGTTCTTACAAAACTTTAGGTTTGTTCGTCGAGCTCTGAAGTCACCATGGGGTCGCCCCAAAGCGCTTTTTGAAAACCCTGAACTCGCCCTGGCCAGCAAATTCTGTGTTTTTTGAGACCTAGGGTCGCCCTGAACTCGCCCTGAAGTAGAACTAGGTTTTTTGTTTGGGCGAGTTGAGGTTAAGAATAAACTGCCAAAATGACATGAGCTCTGAAGCATTTTTTTTTGTTGTGGATTCACATGCTGCAAATAATTCTATTGTTTTTGAAATATAAATTCAAAATACACAATTTTACTTTAAAATAACAAAAAGAAATAGAAATATCTATTTTTAAAAGAATTTTTTTTCTTTCTTACCTCAACAACACAATAAAAGACCGTTTGGTGTTTTTTGAGAACCGAAAAACCCAGTTTTTTTTGACAATTCTTGGGATTGTCAAGAAAACCTGGGTCAATCCTGGGTAAACTTCAACGAACAAACCTTTTAACAGATTCTTAAAGCCCTTTTTAGTTTAAGCTATGCACACAGGGGGAAACCAATGAGTTTAAAATCTAAAAGCCTATTGTTGAATTTACATGTATTTTGTGTATTCCATAATTTTCCATAATCGGAGCACACTTTTGACTGAACAATAACAGATCCAGTGACTGACAACATGAGCACACAAATAGAGCAATGAACCGGTGAGTCCCCGGTTAACTGACGAAGAAATCAAAGTGTGCGGTATAAAACGGGAAGATTGGTATTTTTGCATACATTTTAAATTTTATCTCAAAGCAAACAAATATTTTGTCTCAAAATGAAAACTTGGAAAATCTTAAAATATCTCTGAATTTGTTTGGGTGAGCTTAACATATTTTTGGGTGAGCTGAGCTCACCCTAGCGTAGGCCTGGCTACGGCCGTGAATACAATAATGCTGACCATTAAATTAGACTTGTTGAATTATTGATTCAAAATAGCTTTTAATGACCTTTAGTCAAAAAAAATATGATTCCAGGAAAAATAACGGTGTGGACCAAAGTGGTTTAGGAACAAAACTTTTAGACTTTCGAAAATGAACAAAAACGTATAAACTTCAAAACAAACACACAATAATTCTGAGTTTCAGAAGATAAAATATAAATTTAATATTATTCTGTGCTCTCACATAAAGATACATATAATCAAAAATCAAATCTAAAGCAAAAATTCATTTCTCAATAATCTAAAAAAAAAATGACATTTCACGTAAAAATAGGTTTATGTATTTGTTCTTCAAAGTAAACAAAATCAATAAGTCGTATGGCAGCTCATCACCTATATATCTGATATGAACTCATAAATTATTCAACACACTCAGAGAATTTTCAATGAAATGAAAGAAAATTTTACTTCTAAATCCATTAGAGGTCAGAATTGATTATTGTCCATTAGCCAATATTGACATTTTGGAATCCCCACCTAATATGAAACCTAAACATAGTGTCCGCAAGCTTTTTATGACACTTTCCACCTTCATTCAAACCTAATTCACACCGGAACTTGATATCTTTGGTTGTGACAATTTTTTTTTTTTTTTTTTTGAAATTCTATCAGAGCTAGAAGTTCAATATATGTTTGTCATTCTGAAGTAGAGTAGCTGATATATATTTGGTTGAAAACGAGTATAAAAATGCAATTAATTGGGTTTTCATTGTGCTATGTTCACAGTTTGACATTTCACCTCCCGTCAGTCACAGCATGTGTGCGAGTTTCTCGGAATGTGTGTTCGATATTGTGTCAATCCTTGAAATCGAGCTTTTTTGTTTGTTTCAATGCAATTTACTTATATAATATAGTTCGACCGACTTTGAATGAAGTACAAGGTTACAGACATCAGACAAAAAAAATCAGAAAAAGATGGCCTTGACATTAATTGATAGTGAACGAGTTAAAGTTTGATTTAGTTTGCCATCGATGGGTGGCTTTGTATTATTACCAAAGAAGATGAAGTTTCGTTAAAAAAAAACCTGAAAACAGCTGAAAGTGACACATTTTGTTTTAACCAAAATCACTTAACGACGTAGAGATTGGCGGTTGTAAGGAAATTGATTTTTATTTCGTCTTATAAGTTAAAGGGGATTTTAAATTTGCTCCTCAGAGCAAGTGTTAGTCTTATGCAGAAAAGTTTGAAATTTGTATTTTATTATAACAATGAGGAAAAATAATGACAATGGTCTTATGCTCTTTAAAAGAGGTCGAAGGCAGAGGCAGTTTAAATTAATGGAGCTTATGTTCTAAACAAGCATATGCAATAATTTAAATTGATTTTTATAAAAAGAAACACCAAACTTCTTATGGTATGTGTTTTTTTTTAAATATTTGAAAAAGGTATTTTTCACAATTTTCATGTTAGAAATTCATTAAAGATTAAATATTCACACTCACAGCCATCCAACTATGTAATCTTCTTACACTCTGGCTGTTGTT
This sequence comes from Dasysyrphus tricinctus, assembly GCA_963921185.1. Classification (NCBI taxonomy): domain Eukaryota; kingdom Metazoa; phylum Arthropoda; class Insecta; order Diptera; family Syrphidae; genus Dasysyrphus; species Dasysyrphus tricinctus. The sequence continues at coordinate 74,587,797 of OY992531.1, forward strand.
AATATAAAATACGAAATTAATGTGTGAAAATTTTTTAGCCGAAAAGGTCTTTGTCAGCCGTAATTATATTATTTTATAGGAGTCATAAGAGTCAGTAACAGTGAAACTCATTCACCTTATATTTTTAATTTTAAAAACAATGCCCAGGGTATAATTTCCTTGTAAATTTGACCTAAGTCGTTGGCCTGTAAATTTTCATTTTAAATTTTTATCATCAGATGTGAATTCATTTAAAAAATATTTTTCATTCCTGATTGTACCTTGCGCACATCAGGCTTGATTTCGATCCCGCAAACTGAGCCGTTTGTGTGAGTGTTTTTGAAATGGATCTCCATGGAATCAAAGATATACATATACATTAGGGTGGTCATTATATGGGTATTTGTGAGCTTTCAAATTTGGATGGATCTAAATCAGTTCCAAATGGAGAAAAAAAATCTCCAAATTATTGGAGGCGTTTTTGAGATGAATAAGCTTTTCCTTAGCGGTTGTATGGCAAGTACCGTTATTTTTTGGAGCTAAAAAACAATTCAATTTCCCCTCTAGGGAATCACCAAAAAGCTTTAGATTCAAAATTTGAAGAAGATCGCATCATTGGTTTAGGTTGTAGATCGAGATACAAATAGATAGACAGACAGACAGAGTTATGCCACCCACTATCTGAACAAAATTAGGGATTTTTTTCTCCATTTAGAGCCGATATAGGCCCATCCAAGATGCCCTTTTTTTAATGACCACCCTAATGTACATACAAATTAAAATGTATTAATTGAAAAACGTTATCATTAGTTTGTTTTAAATTAGAAGAATTTGCAAGGATTATGTTTTACTAAGGGACACAGGATATAACAATTATTGTTATTTTCGTTTTATAAATACAAAACCTGCGTTGGGTTATATAAATAGTATACATAATTCCTTAAGTATTGATTTTTATCAAACCAAAAAAAAGGCTCTCGAAGAGACAATTGATAAATAAGTTACAACTCTTTCAAATCTATAAGGACGATATTATGCGATTTGATTCTCTATTCAGTAGTATTTTTATTTGTAGTTTAAACAATAATTTGCGTGTCCTGATGACAGTGTTGATATTGACCTGAATCCACCAAACTATTAAAGTCCCTTTATATCCTACCTTGTTCCGATTTGATGGAGTGAGTTCCAAAATCTTGATGAGATCTACAGAAAATTTGAGTACACTTCATACCGCTCTACACGCCTGGTCAAACAAAGCAATGTGAGTTGATGAGTTTAAAATTTGAAGAAAGCAATAATTAACTCTTTCATAGCTGCCTCGAACAGCGGGTATTTGGAAATTTGTGAAATGAGGTTTTGCAGTTTGTAGCTATAACATGGTGTCTTTACAGCGTTTTTGAGTTCCCTCTCGGAAAACATAATGCCACAGTGGAAAGTTCCTATTCAGACACATACCGTTCGAGTTCGAATTAAATTTCCAGCCTCTTCTTTAGCTGGGACAACCTAACCTAACCTTGCCAGTAAAAGGCTGTGTTCGAGAACATCATCAGCATCAAAAATGCATTTGACAGAATGTTCTCAAACGCAAACTGCAAAAGTCTTCTGTTCAAATAGCAAATACATGTATAATGGAAAATACAAAGAAAAAAACACTCTTTACTAAACCTTTCCATGAGACCTTCTCGGGTTCTGGGTTCAGTCTGCGATTGTGACTAATTTTCGTTATACATTTGATTTACAATATACTTAAGGTAGAACTATAATAGTCGGAAGGGCACTGAAGCTAATGTCAAAAACCAACGAAAAGTAGCTTTCCGTACCGAAAAAAGGGGAACACACCCATAACGTAATTATCATCTATCTCTTTTCGGCACTCCTATTTCACCAAATGTCAGTTTTACTTAAGTGAGGTGCGCTCCGGAGCGCACCTCACTTCCGTAACCAAAGTTGAACGAAACTTGACGAAACGCTCCACTCCGCAATTATAGTCACCGTCGTATGCTTTCCGTGTATTCGCTTGTTTTCTTCCGACCACTTAAGTGCCCCTCCGAGCATTATAGTTCTAGCTTTAGTCTTTTTTAAGTTTTTGTTGCCAGGCTCATGCAATTCGCTATAACAGCAATATTCCAGTCGAAAAATGAAGATGATTTGACAATCGAATTGACGTTGATTTGACGTTTTCAAAAACGGCTCAAAACAACTATCCTTAGATGTTAAAGTTTCTTCCAAATGTAGTTTATTATTTTAACTTTAATTAGATGTCCTTATCCTGTAGATCCAAGCATTTGAAGCTAATTAAACCGACGCGACGCGACGTAAAAAGATATTAATAATATTTTTTTTTCGAAATTAAAATCAAGGTTGAAAATTTAGATAAGTGCCCCTGCCACATCTCCCGTTACATTTAACTATAAAAACTAGGGATGGGCCAAACTGCTAGTTTGCAACTGCTGTTATTGCTATTCTTCAATAACAGATATAAATACCTGTTACTGAAACAACATATGGAAAAAACTCGTTGAAATATAGGAACAAAAATTTTAAAAGAAAATCACTGATATTATACTTAAGTATTATTGCGGTTAATGACGATTACATCATCGAACTAATTCGAAATCTCATTGCAGATTCAAAAAGTCGTTTTAGCGTTTTTCAAAATATGTTATCAGCAGCAAAGAGGGGTAACTCACTTTTGCTATCGACTTTTGCTAATCAGTCTTTCTCCTCAAAAGTGATTTCAATATTTTTAAGAAAATTAAAAATATCATTGCATTAATTAGGTAAAAGTCGTTATAGTTTTGTTTTAGTGCGATCTGCTAAATAGCTATTTCACTAGCAGAGTTTTACTATTTTTCATCGGTATCGGGAATAATAATGGTAAATTTTTAAAGTTGTTTTTGTAGCATCTGTTAAAAGTTGATCCAGATCACGATCCCGAAAGACGATAATAAAACACTGGTAGTAATGTTTTGCTACGGAATTTTATAAACTGTTATTCCACTTAATACTGATTTCAAATCATATTTGAAATCTCATTCCAGTAACTTCGCTATAGTACTGTTCCCAATTTTGCTTAACTGTTATTCCGCTTAATATTGATTTCAATGTTATCTCTAAATTCAAAATCTCATTGCAGAACCTTAAAGTCGTTATAGTATTGTTACTGATTTAGGCAAACTGTTATTCCGCTTAGTAGTGATTTCAAACCAAAATCAAAACCAAAAGTTAAATGACTTTTTGCTATTGAAGTGAGTTTTGGAGTTTACACGATAACATTGAAATCACTATTAAGCAGAATAACAGTTAACCAAAATCAGTACCAAAAGTTAAATGACTTTTTGCTATTGAAGTGAGATTTCGAGATAACATTGAAATTAGTATTCAGCAGAATAATAGTTAACGAAAATCAGTACCAAAAGTTAAATGACTTTTTGCTATTGAAGTGAGATTTGGAGTTTACACGATAACATTGAAATCACTATTAAGCAGAATAAAAGTTAACCAAAATCAGAACCAAAAGTTAAATTACTTTTTGCTATTGCAGTGAGATTCGAAATTTACACGATAACATTGAAATCACTATTAAGGAGAATAACATCATCATCATCAAGTCCTGTAACCCCGGTTGGGGCATAGGGCGCCAACAAATCGTTTCCATCCTTCACGGTCTGCAGATAGATATTTTAACTGTGGCCACGTCTTTCTCTGGGAGTCTGCTTCTGCTAGAACTGTTGATTTCCATGTTGTTCTTGGTTTTCCAACCCGCCGTGCACCCTGAGGATTCCATTCAAAGGACTGCTTTGCAATTTCATCGTTTGGTTTCCTCAGTGTGTGACCAATCCATTGCCATTTACGCTTTCTTATGTCAACGTCCAGCCGCTCTTGACTTGTCCTGCGCCACAATTCCTCGTTTGATATAGTTTGTGGCCAGCGAATTTTTAGAATATGGCGTAGACAACGGTTCACAAAAGCCTGCAATTTCTTTGAGATGGTAGTCGTGACTTTCCAGGTTTCGCAAGCATATAACAGCACGGATTTGACATTGGATTCGAAGAATCTCAACTTTGTGCGCAGGGAGATTTGACATGATTTCCAAATTTGGGAGAGAGAACCGAAGGCTGCGCGAGCTTTATTTATTCTACTTTGAACGTCCAGATCAGTACCACCATTTGCTGAAACAATACTTCCAAGGTAGTTAAATTGTTCAACCTCTTCAACTGGCGTCTCCTGTATTATAATACGCTGATGTGTGGAGTGGCCTGTGAGCATTATTTTTGTCTTTTGGCTATTTATTTTAGGACCACTCGACTCTCCTTTTACTTTCAGAGCTCGACACATCCCGTTCAGCCCACTGATGTTATTTGCCAAGAGACATATATCATCGGCATAGTCTAAGTGGCTAAGCCTTTCAAACGGTCTCCATTGAATGCCCTGCCTCTCTGCTGTTCCAACGCTGGCCGTCAAAACATCATCAATCGCCAGTAGAAAGAGAATTGGCGATAGAACATCTCCCTGTCTCACACCCTGCCGCACTTCGAAAGAGTCGGATAGCTGCCCATTGTGTAAAACAAAGCATCTTGCGTTGTTATAGGACTCTCTTATAATGGCAACAATTTTTGGGGGAATTCCTCTACCAAGAAGTGATCTCCATATGCATTCACGGTTGACTCGGTCAAAGGCCTTCTCAAAATCCACGAACATGAGGTAAAGCGGTGATTGAAACTCCGCAGACTGCTCAAGAACGATACGCAGAGTGTTGATATGGTCGACACAAGACCGCCCACTGCGGAAACCAGCTTGATGCCTCTTGAGTGTAGACTCGATTCTAACCTTTATCCGCTCCAGAATGATGGTTGCCATTAATTTTGGAAAAACGGACAAAACTGTAATACCTCGCCAATTGTTGCAATTCTTAAGATCACCTTTCTTTGGCAGCTTAACAATTACACCATCCTTCCAGTCGCTGGGATAGATTTCGTTTTCCCACACAGCTTGTATCAACGGGTGTAACATACTAGCCACTCTGACAGGGTCAGCTTTCAGGAACTCGGCTGGTATACCGTCAAGTCCAGCTGCTTTGTTGTTTTTGAGAAGATTAATCGAAGATTGAATTTCCAGTACTGTAGGGGGTTCGATGTCAATACCCCTATATTATCTACGCATCTCGTTAAGCTGGGGCACTTCAGCACTTTGCTCGACAGAATCCTCATTAAGCAAGGCACAAAAGTGATCCTTCCACCTGCGCAGCTGATCCTCGATTGATACCAAAAGTGTACCATCCACATCCATTACAGGATGATTGGTGTTGCTTTTCTTCCCGACAACTTCCTTGCTGGAGAATAACAGTTAACCAAAATCAGTACCAAAAGTTAAATGACTTTTTGCTATTGCAGTGAGATTTGGAATTTACACGATAACAGTGAAATCACTATTAAGTAGAATAACAGTTAACCAAAATCAGTACCAAAAGTTAAATGACTTTTTGATATTGCAGTGAGATTTGGAGTTTACCTGATAACAGTGAAATCACTATTAAGCAGAATAACAGTTAACCAAAATCAGTACCAAAAGTTAAATGACTATTTGCTATTGCAATGAGATTTGGAGTTTATACGATAACATTGATATCACTATTAAACAAAATAACAGTCAAGCAAAATCAATTCCAAAAATTAAATGACTTTTTGCTATTGCAGTGAGATTTGAAGTTTACACGATAACATTGAAATCACTATTAAGCAGAATAACAGTTAACCAAAATCAGTACCAAAAGTTAAATGACTTTGCTATTGCAGTTAAATTTGGAGGTTACACGATAGCATTGAAATCACTATTAAGCAGAATAACAGTTATCCAAAATCAGTTCCAAAAGTTAAATGACTTTGCTATTGCAGTGAGATTTGGAGTTTTCACGATAACATTGAAATCACTATTAAGCAGAATAACTGTTAACCAAAATCAGAGGCAAAAGTTAAATGACTTTTTGCTATTGCAGTGAGATTTGGAGCTTACACGATAACATCGAAATCACTATTAAGCAGAATAACAGTTAACCAAAATCAGTTCCAAAAGCTAACTGACTTTATAACTAGAAAAACTGAAATTGCTGATAAATATGCAAATAATTTTCATATTTCCAGTTTTGATTCTCTTTATATTTTATTGGTAAACGATGACCCTTGCCAAAAGTATTGTATTATTCTCTTTCTACTCCCGTCAAACTAACTTCTTTTGTAAATAATGCAAATTTATTTCAATAACATCAACTAAAAATTGCAAAATTTCGGAATTTTAAGTTTTATTTCAATAACTGTTATTTTTTTTATTTTCGGTAGCAAGGTGTTATTGTTATATCCTAATACCTGTTACTGAATACCTGTTACTAAATTTTTGACCCATCCCTAATAAAAACTACTAACAAAGGAGAATAGGACAAAACGGTCTACAAGACCAATAACGACGAGACATATGTCGTTGAAAAGGTATTTGTATGTACTTCAATAGTTACTATAGACGCTTATTTGAAATCGCTGTGTGAAAAAAGTTATTCGCTAAATAGAATTGTGTTCTGGTGCATTCTAGTACGAAAAAAATATATTTAGTATGGGCAAAATTTATGAAAACTGATCCAACCAATAACGACAATATATTTGTCATTGGAAAGGTATTTGCTTTACCTACAATATCTTCCATAGGAGTTCAATTCAAATCAATCTGTGAAGAAAGTTATTCGTAAGCTAATGAAATAGTGTGGTTCATTTTAGTGTGAAAAAACTGTTATTTTCTAGTATGGGCAAAAAAGCGTGAGTGCAACTTCCAATAATAACAACGGGACGTGTGTCGGTCGTTGGAAAGGTAACTTTATGTACTACAATTGTCAGTGAGGCAGCTTTTTTCAAATCACTGTGTGAAAAAAGTTATTCGCTAATTATTACCCATGCTCCATTAATTTTATATGTACCAAAATTCCCTAAAACAGCGAATAACTTTTTTCACACAGTGATTTTATAAAAGTTGTTGGAGTAACTATTACTCTTCATAAAAATACCTTTTCAACGATATACATCTTATTGGTATTGGTTAGACCAATTTGTATACGTTTTTTCCACACTGAAATGCACTAAAACAAAACCTAGGTTAGCGAATAACTTTTTTCACACAGTGATTTGAAATGAGCTGCCATAGTGACTATTGTAGGGCATGAAAATACCTTTCCAATGACATACGTCTCGTTGTTATTGGTTCCTAGACCACCTACCATACATTTTTGCCGATTGTCCTTTGTAGAGGAGAGTTGGAGGTGGAGCAATAACTTTTTAAATGATTTTTTTTTTTTTTTCAAATTGTGAAATTTTTGCATTCACAGCATTTTGAAAAGTGAAAATCAAATCGATTTGGGATTCAATCTGCTCTCTAGTATGAAATAAATTGACTTTTCTCATAAAATGTTATACAGTAATGTAGCCGGACAATTATCTTTTAATTTGAACCATAACTTTAAAGATCGGACATCTGTCACATTAACTCATCACTTGGGTTTCTTCTTATCTCCATAATAGATCCTATGAGGTTAGATTTAGGAGCTCTATCTCCATTCCTTTCCTTGCCAAATCTGGAGTTCTTCAGGGCAGTCATTTAGACACACTTCTTTTTATCTTCGCTATCAACGACGTATCCCTGTGTAAACGTTATAGTGAAATTTTAATTTTTGCGGATGATATGAACATTTTCAAAAGCTTCAAATCTGTGAGTGATCATTTACTTTTGCAAGAAGATATAAACAGTTTTGTTATTTAGTGTAATAAAAGTGGTTTAAATCTCAACCCTATTAAATGCCAGGCGATGATTTTTTCTAAAAAAAGAGTTCCTAGTTCATTTGATTATGAAATATCGCAGTATTAATTGCGTCGTGTTGATAGTTCTAAGGACCTAGGAGTTCATGTTACTTTTAATGTTGATTTTACGAAGCACATCAATTTAATCGTCAACAAGGCAAACTCTATGTTATGGTTTGTTAAACGATGGTCTTAGGAATTTCAGGATCCCTATGTTACCCTTGCTCTCTGCAACAGCCTTGTTCGCCCTCATCTTGAATACGCATCACAGGTTTGGACTCCTTTTTACGATTTCCATTAAAATAGACTAGAAGCAGTCCAGCGTAATTTTATACATTTCGCCTTGAAAGGACTACCGTGATCCGATCCTTATAATCTTCCTCCTTACGAACACCAGATTAAGCTTCTTCAGATTCAAACTATGGCACAAAGGAGAATCAATAATGAAATTGTATTTATTAAATAATGATTGTCCTAAAGTGGGCTCAAGGTCAATTATTGTTTATTTATTTTATATGTGCTGTAACGTTTCGGGTGTGATTAAGGATATACTTTATATATAGGTACAAAAAATATCATAAAAAGAAAATTTTATTTAAAAATTTTAAAACTACGTGATTTGAAATTCGAAATTTCAGTAGGGTATAAATGAGGGTAAACAAAGAGAAAAGTCTAGAATCTATTTTCCAAACGAAAAATGATAGAAAGTTTTTTTCTTTTGCGATCGGTAGATTATTGAAATACAAGAAAATCATCTTATATGTAAAAAAAATTTAAAAATTTGCGAATCGAGTTGTGAAGTCGAGAATTTTGAAGTAGATAAGTCAGAAATAATTTACCAAAAATCAGAATGATGCTCTATGTAAAATATTTATATAGTTTTAGAAAGATATTTTTCAAATTTTGAGTTTAACCTTTATTTTTAGTGGAGTGTATTTTTGAAATTTGTACATAAATGATAATACAAGTATTGGAGCCGAACGTATATTTTGAGAGTGGGTGTATAACCAAAGTCTGGTTATGAGGGTTTACAGGTACATCTATCGTGATATCCAATACTAAAGTTTGGCAGGTTTTTTTCTCAGCCTTTGGAAAGGGTGGGGGTTAAAAAGAGCTATTTTTCCTTTTTAACTGTCACGGATAAGACCACTTTAATTAATTTAAAAAACAAATTTATATATGCTGCTCTGTCATTTTTGGTGAATTATTTCTGAAACCTCTATTTTTAAATTTTCGACTTTCAAATGTTCATAACTCGATTCGCAAATTTTTAAATTTTTTTTACTTATATGATGATTTTCTTGTATTTTAATTATCTACCGATCGCAAAAGAAAAAGACTTCCTAACATTTTTTGTTTGGAAAATAGATTCTAGACTTTCATTTACCCATCTGAAATCTCGAATTTCAAAAAATCACATAGTTTATAATTTTTAAATAAAATTTTCTTTATATGATATTTTTTGTATATCCTTAAGGCTTACCATCGAAGCTGGGGCAGATAATTGAAAAACTCCAAAAATTGAGACTAATTGCTTGGCAACCCTATGCCTTGACCACTTTTCCACAGGCAACTTTTGCGCAAATCGTTTTTTTAAAACACTGCCTACAAGACTGTATACCGCTCATCTGGTACCTTTATGAGGGTAGGTCGTCCTATGGTGGGATCTTCTACTAATAGTGTATAAACGAGTTGTAGGCAAACAAAGTAAATAAAAAACAAAAAAATCAGATTTTTCTTTTTTTCTTTTTAATTTATAACTTTTTTTTTAATTTTTTGAATAGGTACCTAATGCATTTCGATGGTGATTTTCACTTTCTACAAAAAAGATTTTTAGAATTTTCTTGGAATATTGCTTTGTTTTTGAGTTATATTCCAAAAACCAAAAAGAGTGCTTCTTTTAACCCCCTCCAATTTGCACCCTTTAATTTAATAGCACTCCGTGGTTTTCTCGTCCTCAATGACCCATTTAATGATTTCTACAATAAAAACCCATGAAACTCTTAGTTCCTTATTGCCCTATCTTTTAGGGTATAGCTAATCAATAGCCTATAGCTTTTCTCGTTATGTTAAGCCTGTGTGATACTATGAAGTCTTTGAAAATCGTACAGTTTTCAATTAAATCCCGTAGATTGCATATTGATGGATCGTCTGCTTTTAATTTTTTTTTCAATTTAAACTTTAAAAGTAATTTATTTATATTTGTATTAATACTAATATTTTTTTCTGTTTCAGGTAAGCAATTATTGCACTCTCGACATTAAACAGTAAGTTGATTTTGTTTATTCAAAAGGATATTAACATCACGGTTTTGGACTAAATATATCTGATTGGTTTTAAATGGTAAAGTACTTATTTTTCCTCTAAAGTATATCACAACAAAAACATAAATGTTAAAAAAGGAGCCAAGTTCTTATGTGTACAAGAAACCTAAAGAAGTAAAAATTCAGCCAAAAAAAGTAATGAGATCTAAAATATATGCCAAGTTTTAAGTTCATGAAGTTTAATATCATATATCTTAAGTACAGTAATATCGAAACAATTCCAAATCATGACAGAAATTTGGTAATTAATGATTACTGATTAAAATTTGGTGGGTTCACTGGTCAAGTTTTCATACATTTTAAATTTGTGATTTAGTAAGTATTTAAGAGAAAACTTGCCAAGTAAATCCACCAAATTTTAATCAGTAATCATTAATTACCAAATTTCTGTCATGATTTGGAATTGTTTCGATATTTCTCTACTTAAGATATTTGATATTGAACTTCATGAACTTAAAACTTGGCATATATTTTAGATCTCATTACTTTTTTTGGCTGAATTTTTACGCACAGGTTTCTTGTACACACAAGAACTTGGCTCCTTTTTTAACATTTATGTTTTTGTTGTGATTTCACTCCTTTTTGCAAAGATTTATTTTGCCCCCCTCCTGAATGGACAATTCCAAATTTTCGATTTTTTTCCTTTCTAAATACTTCAAGTCCTACCGACCTACCAATTTTAATCGTTCTACAACAATCGATAGTGCTCCATATAATTTATAAGAATTTTTAAGAATGTGGGTGGATGCCACGCCCCCTGAATGCAAAATTCCAATTTTTCAATTTTTTCTTTCTTAGTACTTTAGCCCTACCGACCTACCAATTTTCATCGTTTTACAACAATCGGAAGTGCTTCATATAGTTTATAAGAATTTTTAAGAACGTGGGTCGATGCCACGCCCCCTGAACTGAAACTTCCAATTTTTCGATTGTGTTTTCTTCTAAATACTTCAAGACATACCAACCTACCAATTTTCATCGTTCTACAACAATCGGAAGTGCTTCATATAATTTATAAGAATTTTTGAGAATGTGGGTGGATGCCACGCCCCCTGAACTGAAAATTCCAATTTTTCGATTTCTTTATTCTAAGTACTTCAAGGCGTACCGACCTACTAATTTTCATCGTTCTACAACAATCGGAAGTACTCCATATGATTTATAAGAATTTTTAAGAATGTGGGTGGATACCACGCCCCCTGAATGCAAAATACCAATTTTTCTATTTTTTTCTTTCCAAGTACCTTAAGCCCTACCGACCTACCAATTTTCATCGTTCTACAACAATCAGAAATGCTCCATATAATTTATAAGAATTTTTAAGAATGTGGGTGGATGCCACGCCCCCTGTATGGAAAATTCCAATTTTTCATTTTTTTTCTTTCTAAGTACCTCAAACCCTACCAACTTACCAATTTTCATTGTTCTACAACAATCGAAAGTGCTCCATATAATTTATAAGAGTTTTTAAAAAAGTGGGTGGATGCCACGCCCCCTGAATAGAAAATTGCAGATTTTCGATTTTTTCCTTTGTATGTACCACAAGGCCTACCGTTTTGCGAAATTTCAAGTTTCTACGATGTCGGGAAGTGCTCCATAATTTTGATGATCTGTCAGTGAGTCAGTGAGTCAGTGAGTCAGTGAGTCAGTGAGTCAGTGAGTCAGTGAGTCAGTCAGTCAGTGAGTCAGTGAGTCAGTCAGTTACGTTTTTTGCGATTTTTGAAGTCCTACATCTTGGGAACTACTAATGCTAAAGAGTTAAAATTTGGTGAGCCACTTGTGTTTGATCAGTTCAGCAAATACTCCGAATTTGAAGTTTCTGACTTTATTGGTACTGAAGTTAGAGGGGGGTTGAAAATCGCCTGAGTTTGTTCCTGTAAAAAGGGTGTAGTGCCGCGAACTTGGCTGGGCACTACCGTGCCCTTTGATACATAAATACAAAATTTTAACTCCTACTTTATTATATTTTATAATAAGGGTTAATGAGCTCCGGGAATTTAGCATCTTACATGTTGGATATTCGAAAAAATACAGTCTAAAGCAGTGTTTCCAAGCCTCTTTTGTTCTATTTCCCACCAAAAATTTTCCAAAATTCGTATTCCCCCAACAATATTCATACAATTTTAAAAATCTGTTTATTACAACAAAAATACCACAAACAAATAACTAAAGGCGATATTACACTAGCATATAAATATGGCAAATTTGCCATATAAATATGTCTCAAAAAGGTCATATAAGTGTGATAGACATATTTATACGACAAAATATATATGGTGCCATATATATGACCATAATTTTGAGCCATATATTTGACAAAGTGTAATATCGAATCAAAGGCGTTGACATATATACTTGGAAGCTTTGAGCCATATATATAGTCATATAAAAATCGTTTAATTTTATATGTTCATGTACATATGTCAAGCAATTTTATCATTTATTTTTGGAATATGGATCAAGTAAAATCAGAAGTTTTCATTTATTTTTTAATACAAGGGGAAAGATGCAGTATTTGAACCGGTGCAGTGCAATAACACCCGCGGTAATAAGGCCCGTGGGCGTTATTTTCCAAATTAAAAGGAAAAAAAAAACACCAACGGGCTTATTTTCCAGTCTGAAATGGCAATAAACCCACGAAAGAAAAGCAATAAGAAGCGCGGGTGTTATTGCTTTTTGGATTTGTCATTTAAACCCATCACTTTAAGTATGATCCATGCTCTGCTTTTAAGCACCGCCTATTTAAAAATCTCAAAATTTTACAGCTACAATTATTGTTGGATATATAGGATAAATTCAAGGTTTCTTCAAATCCAGTTTCTTTAAATGCAAAAGAAACTTTGCATACACCCACCCACGCACCCATCCCAACCGAAAGCTTTAGTCCAAACATTTACAAAACTGCTGGTGGGACAAACTTATTCTGGTCGCAATGGTTAGAAAATGCACTTTTCTGGTTGCATTTTTCGCTGAATGTACCTATAATATAAGAAAATTATATAAATGGGGTATTCAATGAAAGCTAAAACAGTCCTCTACACGGACTTTTTTTGTCCGACCACTTTTCTAAAATTTACATTTTGTGCATCCTTGGATGAAAATGAAAAGAAAGTGGTTAAGGCAGTGTTAAAAAAATACCATTTTTTTTTTAAATGGTCGGACTCGTCGCAGTAGTCAAAAAAGGATGTCCCATCATTGGTATCGTGTAGAAGACAGTTTTAGCTTTTATTTTATACCCCATTTATACATATAAGCCGCTTATATTATAGGTACATTTAGCGGAAAATGGATCCTGAAAAGTGCATTTTCTAACCATTGCGACCGGATAAAGCTTGTCCCACCAGTAGTTTTGTAAATGTTTGCACTTAAGCTCTCAGTTGGCATCCAATTTTTGCGTGGCCGCGATGAGATATGTATGTATGTACATACATATGTACAATTGTACATACATACATAGGTAATCTTACGGTCAGCTCCCAGACTATAATAATAATTTTCATACCACAAAAAAAAATGTTTTAATGTTGTTGGCGGAATTTATTTTTGCATCTTTCGATTCCAGTTCGGAGAAAAAGTGACAATTATAGAGCAAGCAGCAAGGATTTATTAAAACCAATTTAAATTATTATTTATTTTGACAAATTAATTTCCATTATTGTCAAACATTTTGTTTTTCATATATTTGATATTTCAAAGCTAGTGTGATAGCCATATTTAGCTGTTTCATATACAGGGTGTCCCGTAATGAGTGGATAATACTGCAACTGGTGATAGCAGACCTTATGACTGCTCAGAAAAAAATATAAAAAAAATATTTTTCTTGTGGTCTCCATGGTATAATTTATTTTTGAAAAATGTTAAAAAATTCAGGGTCTCCTAAAATACCTAATAACAACGGCCACCCATAAAGAATTCTTATTATTTTTGTATTTTTCTAATATTTTTGAATAACCGTTCTAAATGATGGGTAGTAAATTTTAACACCAGCTGATGCATTTTTTGTGTTATAATTTTTTAAAATTATTTTTTTATTCAAAAATAATTCAATATTTTTTTTTACCAAAGTTTGAAAAATAATAAAGGGAAAAAAATGTATGAGAACATAAGTGGCAAATTTGATAAAAATTGACCTGTTTAATGTACTTTCCAAAATGGTATAACACATGTTTTTGTCTACCACCATAACCAATAAAATTGGCATTTAATCTACTAAAGCAGTTTTTTAACATTTTATCAGATGAAATTAAGTTACTTAATTAAGTAAACACTACGACGACGAATGAATGACTCATATTGTTTTTTTAATTTTTATTGCATTTAAAAATAACCGTTCTTAAATGAAGGCAGTAACATTTAACACTAGTTGCTGTATTTTTTTTTAATAATTTTTTTAATTAATTTTTTAATAAAAAAATGACTAAATATTTATTTTCATCATAGTTTGATGACAACAAAAATTAAGTTGTAAGGAAAAGTCAATAGATATACCAGTGTCACTATTATGTCTGCCAAATTCACTAACTAGTTCACTTTCAAAAAGGTTTAGGTATGTAAAACTATCATTTATTTGTATTTTTAAATAAATTTATATCAAGTTTTCAAACTGTCCCACCTTCACTGTGATACAGGCTCTGCATCTTCTAATGAAGGACTTCTCAATAAAACGAGCATATTGGCGGTCATTTATTTTCATAATACCTACCATCAATTTTTTCTCGCGGTAAACGTCCTCCGCTAGTGCTGCCCAGTCCATTACAGGGCATTCGTCCTTCTGAAAAACATTGGTGGACTTTGATGAACACTCGATAGTCCGGATGTCGCGCATTTGGATATCGCTCTCTTTAGAGTGCTGCAGCTGCGTTAGCGCTTCCTCTGCATTCCCCGTATATTAAATGCATATTTGCATACTCCAGCGGCGTATACTGTGACAATCTTAATCAGTTAATTTAATCAAATTCAAAAATGCGTTTAATTGACGAAACCAGTATAACAACGTTATACGTTATGTAATGACAGAGAATTGACAATATTTGCAAATAATACTTTTTTATGCATTGTAATGCCTATTTTATTAGTCAATTTTGATTTGAGAAAGTGTTAAAAATCTTATCTAGTAGATTAAAAGCCAATTTAATGTGTTATTGCTGTAGATAGAAGCTTGTGATTTACCATTTGGGAAAGTACATTAAAAGGAGATTTTTTTAGCATTATTTGCCACGAAAGTTTTCAGTCTCTTATGTTTTTTATTAACTTACAAACTTTGATGAAAATAAATATTAAGTCATTTTTTTATTAAAAAATAAATTAAAAAAATTATAAAAAAAAAAATACAGCAACTAGTGTTAAATGTTACTGCCTTTATTTAAGAACGGTTATTTTTAAATGCAATAAAAATTAAAAAAACACTATGAGTCATTCATTCGTCGTCGTAGTGTTTACTTAATTTACTAACTTAATTTCATCTGATAAAATGTTAAAAAACTACTTTAGTAGATTAAATGCCAATTTTATTGGTTATGGTTGTAGACACAAACATGTGTTATACCATTTTGGAAAGTACATTAAACAGGCCAATTTTTATCAAATTTTCCACTAATGTTCTCATACATTTTTTTCCCTTTATTATTTTTCAAACTTTGGTGAAAAAAAAAAATTGTGAATTATTTTTGAATAAAAAAAATAATTTTAAAAAATTATAACACAAAAAATGCATCAGCTGGTGTTAAAATTTACTACCCATCATTTAGAACACTTATTTAAGAATATTATAAAAACACAAAAATAATAAGAATTCTTTATGGGTGGCCGTTGAAATTAGGTATTTTAGGAGACCCTGAATTTTTTTTAACATTTTTCAAAAATAAATTATACCATGGAGACCACAAGAAAAATATTTTTTTATATTTTTTTTCTGAGCAGTCAGAAGGCCTGCTATCACCAGTTGCAGTATTATCCACTCATTACTGGACACCCTGTATATGAACAAAAATTATTTGACGAAGCCATTTGTCATATAAATTGGTCATATATATATGGCATAGTGTAATACAACTTGTCATACATTGAAAACCTTTGCCGTACTTTATATGGCAGCTTAAGCCATATATATATGATACTGTAATACCGCCTTAAGCAAGAGGTTTTCTAAAATTTAATACATTCTTACGGGAAGGTATCGATATAATATTATATCATATCATGATTAAATAAAATATTTTAAGGTTAGTTAATATAAAAGTTCAGCGGAATTTTGGCCACCTTCGCCGTTAAGCAGTCTAGAAAAGTGTTTTTTCTTGAAAGTTGCTTCTGTAAGACTTATATAAGTGGTAAGTAAAGCATACATGCGTAATCTTGGCCTTAGAAAGAAATTTCTCTTAATTTGTCTTTCAAAGAAACATCCGGGAGGGTGTTTGAATTTAAATACATTCTAGAACATTCTGCAGTGCCAAATATACCTATTTGTGTGTTTTTGTTCTCATACTTTAGACAAAAACAATTAAAATAGTCAATAAACAAAGTTACAAAAATTAACGTGACTCTTTTCTCTCATGTTTACCTTTGTATATCTAAACTTTAGATTTAGATATACAAAGTGTGTACATTTTGCCTTCAAAAGTTGTCTCTGCTTAAACAAAACCATATTCTAATAGATGTCAGCACATCTCTAAAGAAAGAATCTCCTCCAATTGCAAAAGTTTCCAACTTTGGTACAAACCTTAACTGTTTTAAAAAAGAAGCTTCATCGGGATATGTCTGCACTTAACAGTTAAATAAGCTCCTCAGAAAATAGAAAATATTCAAACATTAATCGTCAACATTATTGTTCAGAGATAGCAAACTGAGAACCCTCACATAGAAGCAAAAGTCCTTCTGCACATACATAACAGAGATGACAAAAATAATACGCACAAGTTATGTATAAATGTATATGCGTAGATTCCCTTCATAAGATACATGGCGAGAGTGTAAAAGCTTCTTCTTACAAAACGTTTTCCCGCCAAAAATATCATCAGATATACGCCTCAACGCATTTCAATGTTTTTAGGTTAGTAGTTCAAAGCACCTCATTTTTACAAGCACCATGTGCTAGATGATGATTTTCGGTGGATGGGATGAATATATCCTTTGACTCTCGCTCTCATGGTGGTGTTGTTTTTGCTCTATATTTTCCCCATTACGTAATCAAGGAAAAAGGAAAACGTGATAAACGGGAATAAAAAGTGAAATTTCGCAATGAAAATAACAATTTTGTTTACATATAGCGAATGAAGAAGGATATTAGAACAGAACTTACAACATCAAGTGCGAGAGCTTTAAACGTACATATTTTCGGGCTCGCTCAGTTTTGGCCATCATCATCATTGAATAGAAAGGATAATAAAGGTTAGGCGTGTGAATGGGAGAGCATTTGTAATGTATGCGTGTGTATTAGTGGTGACAGGTGTTTGATGTCTTCTTCTTTGTTTTGCCCCCATCCTCAACACAAGAATCATTAACCGCATCAGGATAAGGATGAACTAACTGTCACAACCAACGGAAATAGTAGCACATGATATGGCATCCTTCGGATATAAACATTTGCATAATTTCCAAAAGGACATAATACTATAAATGGTTTATGGTAGTAGGGTAATGGCAGATGGGAAAAATAGAATATTTTCGTGTATGGGTGTTGTGGCACAGAGTTATAGGATTGTGTGTGCAGAAGAGGACCGAAGGAGAGAAATAACTTTTTTTATTCGTTAGTCTGGCGAAAAGGATACAGTATAGGATGGTTTACGGGGTAGAGGAAAAGCTCCATCTGCAAACTCCATTCTATATTTTTGTTTCTTCGTTCTTAGAGGCGTTTTGTTGGTCGAAAAAATTGCTTCTGTCTTCATGACACACAGTTGATGGTTAGAAAACGCTCTATTCGGACATCCTTGTGAGTGTCTTTTTTTTGTGGTTCGTTCGATTTTGCTATTGAAAGAGTGTGATCGCATGACATACATTTTAACTCATGAAATCGTTTTTGTAAGAAAATCGTGTTTAAAAATCGTTGAAAACGGATGGTGACAAGTGCAATGGTTTGATTGATATTCCTTGCGTTACCGCAAAACAAATTTGTGTCCATTAAAATGGGAAAGTGCATTCTTGGTACAACATTGATCGTCCTTGATGTAAAACAAAGAAACAGCTAAATCGATGTTCTTTGTTGGTAATTTGTTTGGTGAACCAGTGGTAATGTGAAAAAAAAAAAAATAATCAAGGCCATTCTTTGTCTGATTAGAATTTGGGTCTTTCCCCATCTCTTTTACTCAAAATATTCTCGAAGGATTTCACATTAAATGCGAGAATCATGTAAGAAAATGAATTATTAAAAAGTCTTGATGTGTGTTTGAGATTTATAAAAACTCTTTAAAAGTGAAAACATTGTTCTAGGATTACATTTCTGGATATTCCTACCTTCAAAACATTTGAAAATGGATTAATGGATAACAAAAAATGTATTTTTGTGAGTATTTTTCTTTTTAAATTTTATATCAGAGAATGTATAAGCAGAAAAACACGAGAATATTTCTTAAAGGAGGAGTGGAAACAAAGAACAATGAATGTCTGTTTATGACATACTTTATCTACTTTTCTTTTGTGGTGCAATGTGTTGCCATTTAAGATTCAAGATTAAAAAAAAAAACAGAAATTTCTAAATCAAAACAAAAATAAAAGAAAATTGATGTGTTTGAATTAATCAAAGGATTTAATAAAGCCATGGAATTTTTTTTAAAGGCTTGCCGAAAATTTACAACCAAAACCTTTTGTGTTGATACTTTTTTTCATAAAAAATAGCCAACGAAAAGACAAAGCACGCATGCTAATCCTCCCATGCCCTTTATTATGTAACAGAAAGTTGTACGTTTAAACAAAACCAGAAAAAAGGACTCAAAGGAAGAAAAAAAAAAAAAAAAACGAATATTTGTACCAAGTTGGCAGAATATTAAGCACAGGTCACGTCAAAATCGAGATACCTACGCAATAATGTTGATTTGGTTTTTTAAGATTTGTTTGGATTTTATGTTTTTATAACGATTTTTTATACGAAGTTGTTTTTGTAATAGAAATGAGATTGATATGTCAATTTCATGTGTAGGTGCTCCCACTCAGAAAAAATTTGTTTAATCAGATTTATGATATTTTATAATGAGTTTAAGAAAATACACCTGTATTCGAGTTTAGTGAACTTTGCGGATACGTATGTATGTATGCTTTGTATTTTATTTAAGGTTTGGCTGATATTCGATTGATTTGTTTGTAGTTGAAACTAAAGGGATCAACAGAATTTGTTATTCAAATTTGAAATATTGCTAAACGAATTTTTAAGAAAATTATGCTCCAAATTTGATGAAAATCGGTTGCCTTTAGGCTCTTTCTAAAGTGGTCATAAAAATGCATGTAGCTACTATGTAGGTATAGGTATGTATGTAGGTACATTAGGGTGGTCGTTTAAAAAAAAGAGCATCTTGGATGAGTTTTTCGGAAAGCCAGAAGTCCATTCTTATGGTTTATTTTCAAATTAAATTTTTTTGATGAACAGTTTTGGCAAACATTTGTTTCAAAATCAAGTTTTTGAAGTAAAATTAATTTTTTTTCAAAATTTTAAGTTTGAGAACAATTTTTGCTGATCTTATTTATCGAAAGAACTTTTTTTGAAAATAAACCATAAGAATGGATTTCTGGGTTTTCGAAAAGCTACATTTTATATAATTTGTTTTGATAAAAATGACCCTCCTGTCCAAGCGAGGGGGGGGGGGTTAATACTACCCCTCTCCCATAGGATTCTTTTCTTGTCTACTCCCCACTTAAATGCTCTGAAGTTTTTGGCAGATTTTACGCGAATTTCTATGTTTGCAAGGAAAAAAGGGAAATTTAATTTACCCCTACAGTGGCTATAGGGATGAAAACTAAAATCTGCGAAAATTAGGGAATTTTTGTTTCTTCATTTAGAGCCGATTTAGGCCCACCCGGGATGGCCTTTTTTTAACGACCAGCCTAATGTAAATGCTCGGAATTTTTTGGAAGATTTTACGTGAATCACCCAGTATGTATGCAAACAAAAATGCACGACTGGGTCGCACGTACTTGCTGCCATGCTCAAGAGGCTGAGGGTTTAAGAAAATTGTATATACCTAACGACGTGGAAATTGTGAGAGAAAAATGTTTAAAAGCATGAAATACGCTATTTAAATTAGCTTTACCTAAGAACTCTTTTGATGGTTTGAGGTGAAAAAAAAGAACGCCATCTTAGTTCTTGATTGAATATGATTGTATGAGAAAAAAAAATTAAAATAGTTGAAGCGGTTTTTTAAAAAAAATAATTTTTTATATATATCAACAGCATTTTGGTACGAAAATCTCAAGTATTTATTTCTGTGCACAAAAAATAAAATTGCAAAAAAAGTTGTCAGCCCGTTTTTGAGATATCGAATTTTTAATTTGAAACTTTTTTAAAGATCCAAAATTTTTATTTTGAAAATTTTGATATGCAATATTATTTGCCAAATTATTTGAAATTGGTTTATTAATCCGTTCTTAATTCGTTCAGCTGAAAATGAGAAAATTCAAAATAAAGAAAAAAAAAAACATTCTATGAGAGGTACTACTAATAGTTGCTAAGTGTAAAATTTAATAATTTTTGGTAGAAGATCGTACTAATTTTAGCATACGGAAAAAGTTTTATTAAAAAACGTAAGTCATTTTTGAGAAAAAAAAAAAAATTTGCTTTAACGGTTTTTATTAAAATCAACTGTTTTGGCTTTGTTTTTAGTGGAAGCATAAGGAATTGTATATTGAGTCACAAGATGATAAATAGTAGTCCAGTAACTATATACATTAGACCTTGCGTCAGGCCAACATCATAAACAACTCATCTAAAAATCAGAACTACCGCATCTGAGGCAGAGCCCTCCCAACCCGAAGAAAAAGCATACTAGACTGAAAACAGTGAAGTTGATCATGTTAATTTCAGTTTTCTCAAAAGCTAGAAGTCATTTTAGCATTTGGTTTTCAGTTTTTAACTAATAATTAATAAGGGCATTGAAAATCAAAATCAAAAATAGTACTTAATACCATAAAATAAAAAAAAAAAATAGATTAACAAAAAAAAATCGTCTTTTTCTCAAAATTTTGAGTTTGAAAGTAAATTTTTCAAAAACTATCAGCTAAAAAAACTTTATTTAGAAAAAAAATTAAAGAATGGATTTCTGGCTTTGAGATGAGGAATGGATTTTCGTCCAGATATTATCATTGTATTTTTATGGTTATTTTTCTATTTGAAGTCAACTTTTCTTAAAATTGCCCCTCCCGCCTAAACGGGGGGATGTACACCCCCCATCCAGTACTATTGTTTTCTTCTTTTGGTCCAATCTACACGCTCTATTGCTTTGATGCAGCATATGTCAAAGACCATGTTTTTGTTATTATACTGTTTTATATACTACTTGTTGTTTTAAATTTTTTATTGCTATATTTTGAAATGCCGTCCCTTGGAAACCGTTATGTCTACAGAACCGGCTTTGGACTCAAATTGAAGCAAATTTAGTAAGGTTGAAATCGTAGAGCAATGTTTTATTCGAAAGTTAAGGCGTAATGGTTAAAATAGCCAATAAGTGAAAAAACCGCGAAAAATTCGCGGTTTTTTGGATTTTTACCAATGTTGCGTTCGGCGCTCGAGGTCGAAAAATCAGATTTAATACTAGGCCAACATCATAAATAACTCAGCAAAAAATCAGAGCTAACGGACCTGACGCAAGGTCTCAGTACTATGAAACTACAAGGTTACTGGACTAATAGTCCTCCTGATATTAAGTTAAGTTTTAACTGATTTCTAAAAGCTGGTGGGGTTTTTAACCTAATTTGGTTTGCTGTTACTAAAATAAACTTTTAGCCTCACTTGCCTTTTTTGCCATTTTAAGTGAAAATTTTCCAGTTTTCCTAACGAAAATATATTGGAGACCATGATGGTTTGTGTTTTCTAAAATTAATATTTTGAAATAAGCAGGAAAAAATCGCTAACTGTACCGAAATTTGATAAAATTGAGGTCTACAACGATAGTTTACTTTCTTATTGCTTTGAAGCTCAGAAAATTTATTAGGAACCCAAAATTAGTCATTGATTAATCAAAAGATCCATTTTCATACGGAATGGTTGCGCTTCCGTTATTCTATCATAAGAGACAAGCGGAAAATCTCTTGTTAAACGACCAACTAAACTGACTCTCTGAACATGGTTAGATAGAAAACTGGGTTAGAAGTGACCTAAATGACTAAGCCGGGTTATTAAAAGTGCTGAATACCTGAAGAGCCTAAGCTTAACGAAAAAACTCCCATTTACCAGTGTAATGAACATCTTTTTAATTTAGAACATACCACATTGCATGAAATACTGATACCAGCATCCAACTCAGCAACTGGCAAATAATTTTTTTCAGGTGAACAAAAGTTCAACTTTTGGACGCAGAAGGAAAGGTAAAATACTATTGTTTTTAGTTAAGAAAGGAAAAAATGACTTTCCATCAAAGCTAAGAGAGACAAGTTATGATATTCGGTACAGTCTCTCTTTATAGCACAATTAGTTTAGTTTTCCAAAACTGTAAAATGACAACGAGATTCTACAATACCATATTGGAAACATCCTTGCGGCGGGTTAAGGGTATTTTTCGATCACTGTAACTTTCCATTCCATCCTACTCTCTTGATTTGAGGATCATTAAAAATGTATTGGGTTGGCTAAAACATAAGGCATATGTAAATGAGAAGCAGTACTCAAGTAAATAAGAGCCAATTGTAGGCATAAAGTGTCCTAACGCATCATTTCATCAGACCTATTGAAATCTGTGTACGATTTCTTAAAAACTCGCATTGTTAAGGTAATTAAAAATTTTAATAATAGATATAAGTGAGGCTATCCAAATGTTACGGACTGTATTTTTGAAAGCTTCTGTATAAAAAGAAGTATTGAAATCAGTCATACAGTTTTGTAGAAAATCAGAAATAAAAAAGGTTCTTTGGAAGGTAACATTAAAAACCATTTTTTGAAAAATGGTTTCCTACCCAATGGTAGCCTTACTAAAAGTAATTTATTGATTTTTTGTAAAGAAAAGTCGGGAACCATTTTTGAGAAAAAGACGATTTTGTAAAATTGTTATGAAAAATTTTATGGCAGGAACCGATATATTTGGTTCTGAACAAATTAAAGAAAACGTGTGGGGGAATGACCAAAAAACGCTATGTATCAAGTTTGAAAAAAATAGATCTAGCCTGTAGCTCAACGGACAGACAGGCAGACAGAATTGTGAGACCCACTTTTTTCGTCTTCCCTATCATCGTAATGACAAGTCTGATCAAAATATCGAGTTCGATTTTTCTAACGAATATAGCCAGTTGCATTCCCCCCCTTAAACAATTCCGCCGTAATACTCGTACTTCTAGGAAGGCACATCAGTTTACCCTTGAGCCCAATTTCAGGCGTACCGTCAAGTACAGATATTCTTTCTTCAGCCGCACAACACGAATGTGGAATGCTTTACCCTACTCTATTTTTCCTTCCCATTGTGATATTCAGAAATTCAAAACCAATGTGCATCGGTATCTCCTTTTAAATCCTATACTACTTTCCTAACACTCGCACTGTGTTTAACATATTAAGGGTAGTCATAGCCCCTTGAGTGCGCGTTAATTATAAAATAAAAAAAAAAAAACAAAAAAAGGTCTATTAATTATACATTATGAAATGGCAAACCAAACTGAGCATAAATCAAGTGACAGCTGTCAAAAAGACCAACTCCGAAAAAGGTATTGCCAGATTGAAAACCACATGTCTAAAAAAACACCCTTTATATTTATTTCGTTATGAATAATGAACAAAATTTAACATGGATAAATAACAAATTAACTAAATCAAAGAAATCTTCCTTACTCTAGGGCTAGGATGTTTAAATAAAAATCGACATAAGCCTTAGTTCACGTGTCATTTAAATACTTGGCTAAAAGAGAACAAAAGCCGAGAAAGCAACTTGAGGCCAACATTTTGCCCAAAAGAATTATAGTTTTGGTAAATCACAATCACATTAGTTTGTTTTTCTTTACAAAGCACATTTTATTTTCCAAAAAAAATTTGTGTGGACAAAATCTAATATTAATTTTCTTTAAAAGGTTCATACTACAAAAATAAATGATATATGATATGATTATATGTTTGATGTTTCTTCTTCAAGGCCATAACAAGTATTAAAAACTCTACATCAAATATGCAGAAAAAAGAAGCACGATTTCTATATTGTTGGAAGGGCAAATGGAATATATTGATTTTTCTTGTACTCACATCTGGCATCTGTGACATAAGAATATTGACATGAATTCAATACTTCATTTAAGTATTCTGCTTTCGAACAGATATTTAAACACTTTATTTGAAAAACCTTCACATTAATACATGCATACCTACACACATGTATGCATATAAAAAAAAAAAAACAATAATTGCTCAAGCAGCTAGGATGCTTGTAGTTGATACGAATATTGCAAAAGTCAATTACCATTTTCTGAACTAAAAGACGAAAAAGATACAATGAAATATATGCACAAATAAAGCTTATCTTACATGAAACGAGGGTTAATTAAATTAACTTCAATTTACCACCCGCGCTCTTGGGTTGGATTACAAAATATTTCATCTTGTTGATCAAAAACTATAACTTATTATCTCATCAATAAGCTGATTGCTAGCGAGTCCTTGCACCCACAAAACCATGGGGGTGGGTTCACTTAAGTGGTTAATTAATTATTCCAGCAATCTTTGGGATCTTTTGTATTTGGAACGTGCACATGATGGAATACAGTTGTGCAGAAGTAGGGCTACAGACCTTTATGGATACTTTATTGGAATCCTGTTTTTGTTTTTCAGAACATTGAAACATTAATTGAATATAAAATTGTGAAATGCATGGTGGGTGGTTGGTGCTTTTGATAGTTAGATAGTAAATATGTATGCACTTAACTTTTGTAATATTGAACTTTTGCTATTTTCGATTTTACTTTAACATTTTAAAAACTTGCAACTCTGCTTAAAAAAAACTCTTTTTCATCTATTATTGTTTTTTTGCTCTTAAATTCTTGTTGAAGTTAAATAAAATTGAGTCAGCAAAGGAGAATGGGCAAAAATGTATGGGATATGGTCTACCTACTCAACAGAGATGTGTCATACATCAATGAAAAGGTCATTGCAAATACTTAATTTTATTATATGGCCGTTAAGTTGTAAACCATGGGGTTCAAAAGATATTCGGCTTTAAAGCACCAAAAACAATAATAATGCATTTCTTAATTGGTACTTGGATGACCTGCTCAACATTTATGAGTTATATATCGTTGGAAAGGTTATTGCATGTACTACGTTTTTGTATATGGCCGTTAAGCCGTAGACCCCGGGGTTCAAGAGCTACATGGACATGAAAAACTCCAAATATAACAATAATGCAGTTCTTGATTGGCACTTGGTCTCCCAACTAACAAACTCTCCAGAGCTTAGGTCTTCTTTTCTCAAAAAAACTCCCATAATTCTCTTTCAGATCTTATTGCTATACTAAAGACATGATCTCTCATTATGAAACAAAAATTCTTCTTTTAACGTTTTTATTATACGAGCTTAGCATTTTTCAAACATCGAATCGCTTTAATTTTATACCTAGAACAATAATTCCTTGTGTATATAAATTTAATGTCTTGTAATAATCTTGTTATCAAATTTAATCTCTAAACGTCATTTTTTAATCTCTTATCAAGAGGTAATAAAGTAACAAAAACAAAACACTAACTATAGGATTCATATGAGATGACATGTTGCATCCACAGCTGCTTATATTTGATTCATACACAAGTCGTTCGTTTTCTTAAAGCTTTGTGTGTACATTGTTTTCCAACGTTCAGTTTTCTATTGGACTTGCTTCCTGAATGGAAACATTGGATGTTGAATAATACAATTAAAAATTTATTTTATTTTTGACTAATGTAAACTTTCGGTGATTTATTTTCTTTAGTTTCGGTGTAATATTAGGTTTTTTGACATTATTACACTTGTAAATTTGACCAAATAATTATAATTTTGTTGCCTAGTGAAATGCTAATTTTTGATATTCTTCGTTCAGTTATTCCAACATTTATGACGCCATAATGTAAATTTATCATTCTGAAACTGTTATGCACAAAACTAAACATATTTCTTACATTGACATTTCAACTTTTATTGAAACATAAGCCGTTTTCCTTTGGAGGTGGCGAAGTACTTACGAGTAGATGAAAACCCTAATCTAGTACTACCAACTGCACATGCTCTCATGCGCGAGTAGATACAATTTACATGGGAAAGCAGTTTGATGTGTTCCATTGAAAAAAACTGGCAAAGTACTTGCAAGTACTTCGCCACCTCCAAAGGAAAACGCCTATAAACAAAAGTAAACATTCGTTAGAAAAAGGAACGCATCACCAATATTTGTTTGTTTTTTCTTGGTTTATTTGATAGCTGTCAAAAAAAAGTCACATAGAAGCATCTCACTTCTCATAACAAGTATTTGTTTTCATACCAACATAAATGTTACAACACTCTCATAAAAATGTTTATTCAAGAGTTAAAAGTATCGAGTGGACAGCAGCCATATTTCAATTTGAAAGAAGTGTTGTTTGTATAGTTTGAGGGTTACCGTGATTTGAAAATAAATCTTAAAATAATTTATTTGGGTTTCCATTATGATGAATCTATTTAAGATATATTTACCAGTATTAGTGTACTTATATTAGCCCTGTTTTTTAGTGCATTTTTATCTTCGCTTAAAAAATTAGCATGTCTAAAACAACAACAATACGGAGTTATACCAAATTGTTGTTGTATTTTTCATACTACTTTTTTAAGCAAAGATACAAATGCACTTAAGAACAGGGCTATTGATGTTTATTATGTCAACTTCTTTTTTTTTCATTAAAACGTCTCTTAATCTCTTATAAATTATTTGATTATAAATAACAGGTATACAAGAATAAGACCAACGAATCGACAAATCTTCTGCTATTATACCTTTTTCGTCATATAACATGAATAAATACCATAAATAATATCAGCATACAAAGTATTATTCTGATTCAAAACAAACATCAAGGTAACCCTTTTTCTATTTCAAAATAAAAATAAAATAATTTAAATATCAATAATTTTGAAAGCGCTTTGTTATTTTTCGAAGTAAAATGTTTAGGTTAGTACAAAAAGTTTCAATCGCACTAAGATTTAGCTTCACATAATGTGACAAACTATAAATATATTAACGTCACCATGATATCAAAATATAAATGCTCTCACTAAAATACACATATTAGTTTTTCGCCATGAGACAATGGTCGCGTTCGGCTGGTAAAGCGATAGGCTATCTGAGATACTTTAGAATCCGATACGTTGCCGGACGACCAAAACCGGATACGTAACATTTGCTGTCAAAAGGTAGAGGGCTGCTAACAAAAGGAAAAACAAATTGAAATTTTCAGCAACGATTTTGTGTCCTTACATAAATTATTTTGTACCAAATCTCGTCTGTATCAAAAATTTATTATTATACTATGTTCCCACCAAAACGAAATCTGAGATTTCAGCTGAAAAATTTGGAGTTCTCGACTTGGTGGAGCGGGATTTCATTAAGATTTCGTTGAAATCTAGAGTTTTCATTGAGATTTCGTTGAAATTTCCATGAAATCTTGTTCCATCAACTTGAAATATCAAAAGTTTTGAACCGAAATCTCGGATTTCATTTTGGTGGGAACATAGCATTAAGTTGCATTGCAAATGATTTAAATATGCATTTAAATATAATTTGGAAATGTTTTTGCTCAAACAAAAAAAAATCCGATGTGGAATCGCAAATACAAATAAATAGTCAGCTGTTAAGCAGTCAGCTGTTCTTCAAATTTCCCATCGGATAGTTGAGTATACCGAAATGTTTTGGATAGCTTGAGATTTCTTTCTCACATCAGCTGCTTCACTCATCAGCTGTTTTTTCCTATGGGATTACAACAACACAAACAAATCCGGATCGCTTAAGATACGCCGCCGAACGCGCCCAATGACGATGACACATACAGATAAAAGTAATATCTTCGTACCTACTTCCAAGAAAATTATAGCCAATGTGAAAGATAATTATGCGTATATGTTTTTTTTAATTTTGCACATACTCGTTCTCTTTTCATCAACTCCCACAAGAAGAGACGCATTCTCCTAGCAAGATTAATAGGGCGTTCGTCATCCCATAGGAACAATTAAAATGTTTCTATAAGAGGAAAATTAACTCCTGTAAGTGGGCCATTTAACGCTTGTAACACTTTCATAAGAATGTTGGAGTAGTCTCCTAGAGTAACACTAGCTTCCGAAATATAGTCTCATAAGCTGCTTGGAAATTCTTATGAGAGGAAAATTGTTACTTGGGCTACCAACTCAACAGAAATGTGTCATACGTCATTGGAAAGGTCAACGAGAGTTCTTCATTTTCTTATATGGCAGCTAAGCTCCAAATCATGGGGTTCAAAAGATATTCGGCTTTGAAGCAGCAAAAACAACTAAAATGCATTTTTAATATGGTAACTGGTTGCACAACTCAACAGTAATGTGTCAGGTATCGTTGAAAAGGTTAACTTATGTGCTTTATTTTTTTATATGGGCATTATACGCTCAACCATGGGATTCAAAAGATATTTGGGAAAAATGCAGAAAAGAGCAATAATGCATCTCTGCATTGGAGCGTGGTCTTCTTACTCAACAGCGATGTGCCATACATTTTTGAAAAGGTAATAATATGTTCTTCAATAATTTGTATTTCTATCAGCTGTTGACATTGGGGTTTAAGGATATTCATATTCAAGCTGAGCGTATATACATATGTATCAATGGATGAGTTTTAAAAATAAGTAATAGAGATATTCATAGAAAATGTATTCATATATTTTTTTTTTAATATTTAAATAATAGCGTCATCCAATATGACATTGCTGATGTGAGCTGTAGGAGGCGTAAATCCATTTTGATGCCGAGTAAACACAAATACCACAAAATTGATATAACATGCGCACATGTACCGACCGTGCATATTATTATTACCTTTTCAAAAAAGTATGGCACATCGCTGTTGAGTAAGAAGACCACGCTCCAATGCAGAAATGCATTATTGCTCTTTTCTGCATTTTTCCCAAATATCTTTTGAATCCCATGGTTGAGCGTATAATGCCCATATAAAAAAATAAAGCACATAAGTTAACCTTTTCAACGATACCTGACACATTACTGTTGAGTTGTGCAACCAGTTACCATATTAAAAATGCATTTTAGTTGTTTTTGCTGCTTCAAAGCCGAATATCTTTTGAACCCCATGATTTGGAGCTTAGCTGCCATAAAAGAAAATGAAGAACTCTCATTGACCTTTCCAATGACGTATGACACATTTCTGTTGAGTTGGTAGACCAAGTGCCAATCAAGAACTGCATTATTGTTATATTTGGAGTTTTTCATGTCCATGTAGCTCTTGAACCCCGGGGTCTACGGCTTAACGGCCATATACAAAAACGTAGTACATGCAATAACCTTTCCAACGATATATAACAAATAAATGTTGAGCAGGTCATCCAAGTACCATTTAAGAAATGCATTATTATTGTTTTTGGTGCTTTAAAGCCGAATATCTTTTGAACCCCATGGTTTACAACTTAACGGCCATATAATAAAATTAAGTATTTGCAATGACCTTTTCATTGATGTATGACACATCTCTGTTGATTAGGTAGACCAATTTGCCCATTCTCCTTTCAACAAACTTTTGATTAGAAACACACCCAAAGTAAAGTATGTTTTTTAAGGTCAAAATTATGTAGATGATTTCTTAAATAATTTAACTGAGCAACCAAGAATGGTCCCTAGATACACATTTGGTTTCTGTTTGGTGGTATTTGGCGATGAATACAAAATAAAAGTCCTGGAAGTTATATAAAATTAAAACAGTGTTATTCATACACTTTAAACATTAAAAATTAAATCTTAGCTATTGCTTAAACAAAAATCCCACACTTCATAAAAGTTATTTTCAAAAGAGTATTCAGTTTCCAGGGGATTATTTCATAAAACTATTACCTATATGTTTTATACTGGTTGACTTTTAGCTTCATCCAGAAACGAAAAACAGAATTGTATTTTTGTTGACACCTCAGGGAGGAACAGAAAATTACCTTCCAAGTTTGCTTAAAAACATACAAACAAACTAACTATACATAAAATGTGTAAAGTTTTCACATAAACCAAAATTGTATTAAAAAGTTAAATTCCTCAATAAAACTAAGTACTTTACACAACAAAACTAATCTAAACTATTCTCATCAGGGTTTGTAGTGTACCAAACATTCAGTAATTTAATTTTACTCATTCGCATGTTCCCACCCAAAATTCACTATACAAATGGCATTTTTCGCAAACAAAGACGGTTTCAAATGAACATTTTTTTTAAATTCCAAATGAAATGCTCATTTAACTGAAAAGAAATCTGTTTCATTTGATTTAAATTAGTGACATGTTACCGTTCCTGTAAACAGTCATTATAGGTATTGGGCTGTGCAAAATGGGGTTGCACAAAAGCCCTTCAGCAGATATTATATTCTTCAAGATGAACAGTTTCAAATTAACGTGTCTACAGTGTTATACTATAGCAAAATGACCCAGTTAATAAAAGCTTGAAAGTAGTGTAAAAAAAGAAAACAAGGTCGACGGAAAACTTCCCTACTCCCCCACACTCTCGCCAAAGGACTTTTTCAATTTAAAGTTGAATAGGATTTCACTGATATTATTTTCTCTCAAATATTTTTTCGTATGTACCTACCTTACTCTTAAGGAATTCCAAATGTGTAGAAAATGTCTTTACTTTATTTTATATATACATGAAAACATGTGGCAAAAGACAACATCATTCATAAGAGACTGTAGTAGGAGTATTGAAAGCATTGATGTGATACACAAGGATGCACTTTATCATATCCCAGGTGATTGGAGTGAAATAAATTTTTATATGCACAAAACAATGCACACTCAATTTAAGTTTTACTCATCAATCGAACACTTGTTTATATAGATTGAGTTAAGAAAACCTCATTTCCTTATTTTATAGAGAAAATAAAATGTTTGACTATCAAACTCTTGCAAGGTTGCCATTATCTTGAACTTATTGGGAAATTATTTTTGTTTTTCTGGTATAATATCTGTTTTTTATATATAATATAAAATCAAATTGATTATTTTATATAGAAAGGAGCCAATAGGTTATGGGTTTTTACTGTAAGAATCATCCAATTTATCATGAAAGATAAGAAATTAAAATTAGAGGGTGTATTTTAAAAGTGGGAGTTTTGGTTTTTTGCATATAACTCAAAAACAAAGCTAAATTTCAAGATAATGCTAAATAATTCTTTAAGTTTGAGTTGAAAGCGTTGACACTGGTCGAGAATTAGTTTACAAATTAAGTGGGGTTTAGTGTGTAAAATAACACCACTTAGCGCCACTAAAGGAGTCTGATGATCGAGGTGGCACTCGTGAAATCGCTATAACTCCAGTCTATATACTTGTTGGTAACACACACAAGTTGTTGTTGTCCATTCGAATATTTATCCAATATTCTGAAAATTGTTCCAAGTTTTTGGACCTCTATATTTAAAATTTTGAAAGTAATGGACAAAATTCGCAAAAAATGTATACTCCTTTTTTTGAAAGTTCCCACTTTAAGTATTTTTTTGAGTTTCATAAAGTGTTCTAAACATTGTTCAAGAAAATTTAGTTTGTTGTGTGTATATCAAAAGTGATAATAGCTTTTTACCCTTTTTCAAAGACAAAATCTACGGCTTCCCAATATATTTTGTTTTATTTTTTATTTTCCATATCTAAAAATATGTACATAATTTCAATGTAAATGTGTTGAAAAATTATTCCATCCTTACAAAAACTAAATCAGTTTAAATTCGAACTTTAAACAAATATCCCTTTTACAAATTTAATAAAATACACGACTGGGTCGCACGAACTTGCTCTTATGTTCAAGACATTGCGGGTTTAAGAAAATTGTATATACAAACATGAAAATTATGAGAAAAAAATGTAAAGAAGCATGAAATACGACATTGTAATTGGCTAAAACAACTCTTTTGGCAGTTTGAGGTAAAAAAGGATGCCATCTTAATTCTTGATTGAATATGATTGTATGGGGAAAAAAAAATAAAATCGTTGGAGCGGTTTTTTAAAAAATTAACTTTTTATATATAAAATTCTTAAAACATTTTTAAGAACAAATTTTGGTATGCAAATCTAAAGTATATATGTATTTATGTGTATATAAAATCAAAATTTGAAGAGAAATTGTCAACCCGTTTTTGAGATATAGAATTTTCAAAAAATAAATTTGAAACTTTTTTTAAAAATCCAAAAACTTTTTTTTTGAAAATTTTGATATGCAATATTATTTAATCTTATCTGAAATTTGTGTATAAAAAATAATCAAAATCCGTTTAGCCGATAACGAACAAATACAAAATATAAAAATACGTTCTATGACAGGTACTATAAATAGTCGGCAAGTGTAAAATTTTATAATTTTTGATAGTAGATCGTACTAACTTTAGTATATGAAAAAGTTTAATCAAAATCGTAGGAGTCGTTTTTAGGCAAAAAAATATTTTCCTTTGCGGTTTTTTAACTTTTGTATGGAAGGTACCGTTATTTTTTCATAAATGTAAAGTTTTTCCAAAAATACTTTAGAGAGTACTAAAAAGGTCTTAAATATCGAGTTTCAAAAAAAAAACGTTCAAGTCGTTTTCTAAATATTTGATTTTCCAAAAAAAAATTGAAACATTTTTAAAAACCCAAAAAATATTTTTTCTAAAATTTTGGTACACAAAACTATTTTTATTTTTTTGAAGCTTCTGCATAAAAAAAAAATAAATGGAATCGGTCGTATCGTTTTGAAGAAAATAAAAAATAATATAAAAATGGTTCTTTGGGAGGTATCATTAATAACCATTTTTGAAAAATGGTTTTCCAATCAAGGGAAGCCTTTACTAAAATAAATTTATTGAATTTTTTTAAAGAAAAGTTGTCGAGCCGTTTTTGAGAAAAATACGATTATGTAAAATTGCTAACAAAAATTGTATGGCAGGTACCGTTATTTTTGGTTCTAAAAAAAAATGAAAAAAACGTCTGGGCATAATCACCAAAAACCACTATGTACCAAGTTCGAAGAAAATCGATTGATAGGCCAGGAAAAATGGGTTCCGAGGTTGAAAAAATTAATTCATGAAATATTAAAATTGAAATCGACGCAGAATTGCAACCTCTATAACATATCCAAAGTCCCCGAAAATCCCCGCATTGGCTTTTTGTGTAGATGCATTTGAAGAGGTGCAGACGGGGAGAATTTGGAGGTCTATCAAACTAAAATATTTGTTTTGGTACAACTTAATCACAGGATACATGCTTTAAGGGTAGTTTTTAACGCTGAATCTAATTAAAAGAAATTCAAAATGATACAACCAACCAAATAGAAGTTATAGTCCTTTTTATGTAATGATGGCTTTTTTTCCAGGTACAACAGGTAAAATATTACCGAAAATCCTTTGAAAATAACGGTATGTTAATGAAACTTGGAATGAATGTTTCATTTGTCATAGGAACTAAGAATCAAGAGAGTCCCTAAAAATATCCATGGTGTAAGGGTGTTTTTTTAAGGGGGAGGGGCAAGTGTAGAATGTTAACCATAACACCCACGAAAAAACTCTTACACTCATGAAATTCGCCAAAAATATATAATTTGTCATGGCAACCAAGAATCAAAATAGTCCTCATAAATATATTTGTTCTGGTTTTTTTTTTTATTAAAGAGAGGGAAAATCTGGGAAGAAGTTGGAAGATTTGAGCCAAAATTCCGATTTGGTGTAATTGAGGTATATACACAAAGTATGGTATATGATCAAAGGGTATTTTTTAACGCTGAATCTAATAAAAGCAAAACTTATATAAAACAAGCACCCTTAGCAAAGTTATGGGCATTTTCAAGCAAAAATTAATTTTTGAAATCGTATTTTCCGTAGAACAAGTCAAAAGTTAACAGTCACCAAAAACACTATTAGAACAAAGATATTTGTATTGACTATTTTGATTCTTGGTTGCCATTAAGAGTTTAATATTTTTGGCGAGTTTCATGAGTGTAAGAGTTTTTACGTGGGTGTTATGGTTAACATTCTTTGTTGCCCCTCCCCCTCAAGAAAAACACCCTTTCACCATGGATATTTTTAGGGACTCTCTTGATTCTTAGTTCCTATGACAAATGAAACATTTATTCCAAGTTTCATTAACATACCGTTATTTTCAAAGGGTTTTCGGTAATATTTTACCTGTTGTACCTGAAAAAAGTGATCATTACATAAAAAAGACTATAACTTCTTTTTGGTTGGTTGTATCATTTTGAATTTCTTTTCATTAGATTCAGCATTAAAAACTACCCTTAAAGCATGTATCCTATGATTAGATTGCAGCCCCGGATCTATGGGGGGCAAACCGGGGCCTGTGCCCCGGGCGGCAGCTTCCAGGGGCGCCAAATCCATGTGCCTAAAAAACAATATAAAGAATTGCCGACACTTAATGAAATGGCAATGGCCTTTAGCTATTTTTTCTACTATTGCTCATTTTACTATCGGTTTATTAAACCGAGTTAAAAAAAACCTAGGTGGACTGTTAAGATTTTTCTTAAACCAAGTAGAACATAGCAGGGATTAAAAGGGGATTCACCTAACGTAAAATATAACTTCCAAAAAATCGTAAGATTTAAAAAATTTCCACTCCATAAATTACCGAATTCAAAAATCATAGAAATATAAAGTAAAGGAATTTCAGTTTAAGGGTGCATTTAGATTCAACAAAAATCAATTAAAGAAATGAAAAATTTCAGCGAAAACTATAAAAATAGAAGGATTTCTTAACTAAAATAAATTAAATCGCCAAAAGCTAAAATACTCACCTTTTTTGACGAACGGATTTTCGTGTCGCCAAGTGGAATTTCAAACTGTCTGTTTAGCGATTTGTTGCTTGTTGAATGCTTGCGGTTCTGTTTTAGTTCTGTTTGTTCTCTAACAGTCGAACCAAACCGAATAACTGGAATCTAATTAAAATCTTAAACGAGTTATCTTCACCTTACGCCTGCGTTTGATGGGGTATCGTATATATACATATATATAATGCGGATGGATTAAAAAAAAATCTGAAATTTAACTGCTTGGGAAAAAGATGATTTAAGGTAAATTGGTTGACTTTCGAGTCGAAATACCTACTCTTTCTCCGTCAAAATATAGCTCTTTCCCTTAGCCGAGCCATCAACAACTGTCAAACTCTATTGAAGGGTGGCTCCGATGCCGACGAATTAAAAAACCTTTAAAAGATCAAACGTTTTTGAAGTTTTTTTTTACTGCTCTGGAAAAAAGTGATTGTAGGCCAATTGGGTGACATTTGGATCGAATTTGATAAATGTTCCTTTTCTTGCAAATCTGCCGATCTAAAATGACTTTTGTTTTGGCGTTTCTTAGCTCAATTTAATAAAAATCATTCAAGGAACAACGGAGCTATAAAATGTTGACATTTTTTTAAACATCCAGCTTTGAAAATATTTTTTTCTGTAACAATTCTGTTGCCCTTTTGTAAAATTACATTTTTCTTCCGTAGTAGGTATTTGAATAGTTTGTGAATCGATTTTCAATAGTTCTCCCATGATAAATTTGGGAACGAACAACGAACCCTATCCCAGAAGATTTGATTCGAACCGAATTTTTTTTAGGAACCAAAAAATAAGATTCGCAATTGAATCAAAAATCCATTTTGAATCTTTCACGAGAGAAAGAATAATATTGTATCGTTCTACGATCCTTAACTGTGTATCGTTTATGTTTAAGCATTGTCTATTTTCTTGCTGAATAGGTATGGTCTGCACATCCATTAAAAAGTTTTAATCTTCCTGTGACGAAAAATTGAACCACGTGTGTATTTTTATTTTTATCAAGAACTACAGGGGCGCCAAAATCAGGTTTTTGCCCCGGTTCGAAAAAATCGAAGATCCGGGGCTGTTAGGTTGTACCAAAACAAATATTTTAGTTTGATAGACCTCCAAATTCTCCCCGTCTGCACCTCTTCAAATGCATCTACACAAAAAGCCAATGCGGGGATTTTTGGGGACTTTGGATATGTTATAGAGGTTGCAATTCTGCGTCGATTCCAATTTTAATATTTCATGAATTAGTTTTTTCAAGGTTCCCCATACGATTTGTGCTATTTTTCCTGGTCTATGAGTGTTTAGGCTGTAGACGAACAAACAGACACACAGACAGACAGAATTGTCTGACAGAATTGTGTGCTCCCTACCATCGTTATATGTTTGATTGTTATCTCAAATTTTTTTTTTGCACGAATCCAAAACTTGCCTTATAGTACCTATATCGCAAGTAAAAATGGAAAAGTATTTCCAAGTAAGCCCTTTTTGTCTAGCATATGCCAAAATTTCATGCATATCGATGCATAGCTAGTCAGAAGCTTAATGTAACCAAAAGGAATATACCACTTTTATCGTTCCCGGTGCACCCCCTTAAAAAATTCACAAAAAAAAAAAAATA
The DNA here is from genome assembly GCA_963921185.1 of Dasysyrphus tricinctus. NCBI lineage: Eukaryota > Metazoa > Arthropoda > Insecta > Diptera > Syrphidae > Dasysyrphus > Dasysyrphus tricinctus. The sequence continues at coordinate 74,624,677 of OY992531.1, forward strand.
GAATTCACAATAATTTCTAAAATATATTCTGAGTATTTTAATTTTCTAAAAAACACCTCCACGCCACCACCCCCTCCTTTTTTATACAATCAAATTAAATTAAATAGACATAGACATTCAATTCAATTCCTTTCTTTTGAAACTTAAAATCTTGTTACGAGTTGTTCTAGTATTTCAGATAAATGTTCCCCCGGTCCCTTTTTTCCAAAATCGAAAATTTTAAACTTGTTCCAATCGCAGAATGGCCTACATCAAAACTTATTTTTTTTTTTTAGAAAAGCGGGCCTTGGGGGTATTTTTGAAAATTTTTGAAAATAGGAGATTCATTTTGAATTTTCAACATTTTGAAACTTTGAGGATCGACAAAAAGTGATATATCCGTCCAAAAAATAAAAACTGGAACAAGTTGAGATCAACTAGAACAAACTGGGACAACTTTAAAAATTTCAACTTCCAAAAAAAGGAGGGCTTGGTCAAAGAGGTCATATTTGAATATATTTCTTAAATAATCGAAACATCTCGAACAAGTTTCAAAAATAAAAAAAATAAAAAATGGGGGCTACTTTGAAACACTTCATGAGGTATCTAATTTAGTTTGATTAATTCTTCTATCCTGAATCGTGATGCGCTTTATGTTTCAATTTTCTTAATACTTTCCTTCTCTAGTTATGCCGCATCTCAAAAAAAAATTTGTAAAAGTGCTTTCCATTGTACAAATAATATTCACCCATATTCTGAGACTCGTTTTTATGACTCGTATTCGACTCCAGTCGTATGTTGTTATTCCAGGAGTCGCATGTCCGACTTCACTCCTATTAGTATTGAGTAACGCACAACATCGCATACGACTGTCCATATTTTATGTTATTCCGAATCTCGTATTTATTTTAATTAAAGTCGTATTTGTGTTGTTTATTACTCGTGTAAAATTTTCAGATCTAGATACATTTTTTTGTTGATAAAATTGACAAAAAATAAATGTTAGCTAATTGTTCAATATAGTTTATTCACATTTTTAACAAACATCATTTTCGCGACATTCAAAAAACTGCAGTCTTTGTACTGCAACCAACCTTTTACTTCGATCAATATATTTTGTTGCATTTTAGTCTTCTTAGCGGCTACAGCTTACAGGTTAATTTTTAGTGGTCGGTATGGACGTTCACCAGCTCTCTGTCTTTTTCCAAATATCGGACAAATCCATTGCATTTGATTTGTCCCAAATTATCTTCCAGATGTTTGATAACACTTTTATTGCTCTCAATAGAAAAAATAAATGCATGGAACTTACATATATTTTATAAAATGTTTGGTTTTTATTGATTTGATATTGGAGATTTTCAACGTGTTTTTTCATGAAATAAATAAAAGATATTATTTTGAATAACTTGAAAACACTTATTTTATTTATTTATTTACTTAAATGCATTTCGGAAGCAATGCTTCCATCGTCAGTAAGTTTTATATAAATAATAATACGAACAAAATTTTTGATTGATATTAAATACAAATAACTCAATACAAACAAAACAAATTTATAGTGAATTTAGGATCTATTATAAAATTTTTTGAAAATTGGATCTCTTATTGGTCCATCGTCACTATTCATTAAATTATTTCTATTTTTAACAATATAAAGAGATTCATATGCATCTAATTCATAAGGATTATTAACATTTCGAATTAATTTTAAATTTTGTAAGTTAAAATTATGGTTATTATCCAGCATGTGTTGTGCTACACTCGACTTTTCAGGTTCATTGTATTTTACATGGGCAAAATGTTCCTTGAATCTTTTCACAATTGGTCTTCTTGTCTGTCCTATATATTCCTTTCTACAATCGCTGCATCCAATAGAGTATATTCCTGATTGTTGATTTTTTTCAATTTTGTCCTTTGAGCCACTAATCAGATTTTTAAGTTTTATCTCACTACACTGGCTTATTTTTATATTTTGTCTACTAAAAATTGGTCTTAATTTTGATGTTATTTCTGGATAAAAATTGAGTTTTGACCATTTCTTTTGTTCATCTTGTTCATTTCTGATTAAATCTAAGGTTGTATAATTTCTTAAGTTTTGTTTTCTTCTATGTGCAATCGTCATATCATCTATTAATTTTTCTGTATATCCATTGATCTTTGCTATTTCTTTGATCTTTCGTATTTCAATGTATTCTCTTTCTTTCGTCATCGGGATATTTAAAGCTCTAAAAATCATTGAATGGAAGGCTGATATTTTGTGTTCAAATGAATGAAAAGAGTCCGATGTTATATATCTTAGAGTATTTGAAGGTTTTCGGTATATATCAAACTCGAAATTTTCACCTTTTCTAATTATAGTCAAATCTAAATAATTTAATCTTCCGTTTATTTCTTCTTCGTAAGTAAATTTGATTGTTGGATATTCTGTTTTATTTAGTAAGTTTATTAGACTTCGAAGTTCTTGTTTTTTTACTATGGCCCATACATCATCTATGTACCTGAACCAAATTCTTGGAAAATTTCTTGCATTTTTCATTTTAGTTTCTAATTTTGACATAATAAATTTGCTAAAAATGGACTCAAATGTGAACTCATACTGCAACCAAACTTTTGTCGATAGAATTTTGAATTAAACTGAAACCAATTTTCATCCATACATAATTTTGTAAGTCTAGTTAGTTCATTGATTTCTTCTTGTCTTAAAGAATTTGTTTCTAACCATTCTTTAAGAAGTTTTAAAGTTTCATCAATAGGGACATTTGGATATAAAGATACTACATCGAATGAGACTTGAATTTCATTACTTGTTATTTTTAATTCTTTTACTTTCTCTGCAAATTCGATGCTATTCTTTATAGCTTTTGTTTCGAATTTATTTGGTAGATTAGGTATTGAATCTATCTAATAACCAACATTCAAGTTTTGTAAGTATTGATCCTGTTGTTGATGTAATTGGTCTAATTTGTTTTCCAGGTTTATGTAGTTTAAGTTGAGAATACATTCGCGGTAGTACTGTACGGTAGTAGTAGAGTAGAGTAGTACGGTAGAGCGAACTATATACTCAAAAGGTCTCAGATTCCGTGATATGTGATCCGAGGAGCTTATCTAGGGAGGAGTGCAAACCAATTTTGGCTAAAATGATTATCCTCGAAGTTGCATTCATATTTTTTTTTCGATGCACTGTTTCTCGCTAAGGCCCCAGTTGTGGACTGCAAGACCTTGATTTTTTGAATAGCCTTTAATTAAGCTTTTGACGCCTATACTTCTTTTTTTGCTATCGTTCACACCCAAAATCTGCTGTGGGCTCTCGGTCTATTATTGATAGTATCCTTTATAAAATCGTTGATGAGTTATAAAATACATAGTGTGTGCCTGAAATTACTGCAAAAATTCATATTCTCAAACAAACTTACATCAAAATTTTGGAAAAAATGTGCAATATCTAGAGCTAGTGTTGATGAAGGTCCCTATTATGACTTGTGATTCACCGAATCGAACGTTGATGGACACAACTCGAACGTTTGACATTTCAAAAATAAAAACTGCAATTTTGATCACATTCACCAAGAATTACAATACGAAATCGATACGATAGAGGCGAACATTTGCTGAAGGTATTGAGTGTAATTCAAATTAATTCAGGCGAGTCACAAAGGGTAATGCCATATACCTAATCACATACGTACGTTCGACTCGGTGAATCGCAAGTCATAATAGGTGCCGTAACCTCAATTTATAAATCACTTCATCTACGTCAAAACGTAGTTAAATTTATTGTGATAATAAGTACAAGAGGTCGAGAAAAAAAAAATTAGGTAATTGAACAAAATTTTTGTAATTGAAAAAACAAAATTTATCTGATATGTTTAATCAATTAATTAAAATAATAATTATATTATACATTTATGCAAACTATATTTGACAATAATAAACGTAGAAGCAATTGAAACAGAAAAATTACGCATACGCCACAGTGCACCATTAGACTAACAGACAAATTCTGAACAACAGGTGAATATTGATTTGTCGTTATTTATTTGAAACTGTCTTTTTTAATTATTATTTTTACAATAAATTATTATTATAGTTGCATCATCAAAAACTTCTTCGACCAATACCTACCTACTATAAAACGGAAAAGATTGTGTTGCTTATCTACAAATGATTTCCCATTCACATATTTTCTGTAGGCCTTCAAAAATCAATCCTACTTTCCGACATAATAATTTATCGGATTGAAGTTAAAAGCCTTGCTGAAGAATGTTAGTTTGAGTAAAAGCAAATCCTTTCAGCATTCAGCCATAACGAATAGAAATAACTTACATATACATCTACAATAATATCTATTTTTCATGACTTTCGATTTCTACCTTCGTGCTACATTTCTATTTTATCTTATATTCGAATAAAAAAAATCAAATAAAAATCGAACTTATCCAACAAACAAAAAAGGAAATCTTAGCTAAACTAACCGTAGAACTTCAGAGTTTGCACCGACTTTTCATTTCCTTAGGGCATTTTTTGACGAGGGATTTATTGAGTTTTATCTCTTTTATCGAAGATATGCACAAGAAAATAAACGTACAAAAAAATTAAATCAACTAGGAACTTCCATTGTATGAGATCAAATTTTCATGAACTAATTTGATAAATCAATTTTGAGAACTTTTTGCATTAGACTCGTTATCATGAGAATTTGTCTATATTAGAAAAATCTTTCTGTATTTTTTCTTCACGTGGTGGTTCATTCGATTTCAATTTTTATGTTTTTTTTTTCTGATGATTAAAGAAAAAAAAATCTTTTATAAGCTTTTCAAAGATAATCGGAAAAAAAATCTAAAACAGTTGAAATGGCTTCATAATGCTACGTGACTGCTATAGAATCCCTGAAATTTTGTTTAAGGTTTAGGTTTAGAGTTGGGTAAGTAGTACCTTCATTTTTAAAAGATTCAGTGGGCGAAAGTGAAAGATCTGAGCTCTACGATCCCACTGGCAGTTATTTCTTCTGCACTGAATTGATTTTAATATAAAAATAAGCTTTGTAGAAGTGAATTGAGTACAACCAAACCAAATTATTGTCGTTAATAATGAGAAATGTTAGCCTATGCCAAAAGGTTTCCGTTTGGCATTTTATTATCTGTGATACCGAAATGAGCAGCTATGAGGTTCTGTAAGACAATGCATGCTTATCGGTAGCCCATAGAGGGCAATGAAGTGGATACTTGCTAAGGAAATAGTAATAAGTGGAAATTCCGTGTTGGTTGCGTCAATTAGTCCTACTTCTATGTCCTTTATCATGATTCATAAAATTGACGTATGACTGCTATAAACGTACAAATAAGTAAGTACTACCACCCACGCAGTGTAGCGGTGGGAAAACTTGCGACGTAAAATATTTAATCCCATGTGGGCTTACCACAAGCACACAGCTTAATAATATATATTAAAGAAGATGAATGCAAGAAGATGTATGCACTTCCTGGCAACTTAATTCTTCTCATTTTACGGCAGTCAAGTAAATCTAATTTTCCAACGTAATTCTGATGTGCAATGTTGAAAAATCGATTTATTTTGAAAGCATCACTCAACTTTGGAAGAACGTATTCAATATTAATCTTTTATTGCATCTATAAAGACAAAGAAGTCCTTGTGAACCTTTACGACATATTTAATAGGATTCATTTTATCTGAGATTTTATTTTGTGGTGAAAAACACATTTCGTTCTATTAACTTTTGTGAACCCGCAGCAAAACGATAAAGACTGTCATTAAATCATCGCATCGTATCTTATAGTAGATGCAATGGAATAAATTACAGTCTGGAACTGAATGATTTCGAACATTTGGTTGGATGATGATGATAGTGAGGCCACAATAAGAGATTGCGTTACGTTTTTTATCCCATCATGAAATATCTTGAAATCTAAATTAAAATGAAGGGAGAGCTATAAAAACAGCTTAAATACAGATAAGGGAGATAAAGGATATAATATTTGATGGTGAAAGTATCGTTTTTCTTAAGAATTGGAATTTTGCTTAAATAACAATTTTTGAGTGGTTTGCTGTGATGACAAGAAAGTAAATGAACCTTCGAATTTGTGAAGGTAATTCAATGAAAATCATTTGATAAGTGGAAGAGCTTAGTTTTCAGGTCAATCCCTTGAAGGAACTTGCAAATTTGAATTCTTTATCGATCAAGGATAGAAGATGATTCAACTAAAGTACATTTTATGTAGTTTTTCGTTCGTTACCCTACCTTGAGTAACCCAATAGCTGCAGGCCTTCCCCGGAATAGTATTATTGATTAACTCTTTGTGTATCACAGCATGAAAGCTAATCTTTTCTGAAATCAGTTTGGTTTTTTCATTTCTTTAAATGCTTACATGAAAAGCAGACGTCCCCGCATTGAAAGTTCAGCTGCTTGCGTTTTTAATTGTGCATACATTTGTCATGAATGTTATTCATTCGTAAAAAAATCGAACCCGAAGTTTTGATCAAAATTGTTACATATTTCGATGATAGAAAAGAAGTAAGATGTTAACCTCACAATTCTCTCTGTCCGTTGAGCTACAGCCTAAGCACCTGGATCAATTTCAACATAGCGTTGTTGGTCACTCCCCCGACAAGTTTTTCTTTTTTTTACAGACAAAAATAACGGTACCTGCCATACATTTTTCTTACGACATTTACATAATCGTACATTTTACTCAAAAACGGTTCCACAACACTTTTCAATAAATTACTTTTAGCAAAGGCCACATTTTAGTGGGGAAATATTTTTCAAAAAATAATTATTAATGGTACCTCCCAAATAACCTCATTCTTAAGATTTGATTTAATAAAAAAAAAAATCTAAGGTAGGTGAACCAAACTAGGCTCGGATCCTATTAAGGCCCAGTGCGCCGAAAAACACACAACCAACAAGTAACGGGATTTTTTTATTCTATATTCTCATAGTCCCGTTGCAGTCAGGGCCCGATCTACGGGGGGGGAGGCAAGCCGGGCATTTTGCCCAGGGTGGCAAAAAATTCATCATTTCATTCATCGTTTCCTGACTGCCTGGCCGGGGCATATTAGAGCGTCAACAAAACGGCTCCATCCTTCACGGTCTGCTGCAAGGTACTTTAGCTGTGGCCACGTCTTTCTCTGGGATTCTGCTTCCACTAAAACAGTTGATTTCCATGTTGTTCTTGGTCTTCCAACCCACCGTGCACCCTGAGGATCTCATTCAAAGGACTGCTTTGCAATTTCATCGTTTGGTTTCCTCAGTGTGTGACCAATCCGACGCCATTAACACTTTCTTATGTCGACGTCCAGCCGCTCTTGACTTGTCCTGCGCCACAACTCCTAATTTGATATTATTTGTGGCCAGCGAATCTTTAGTATGTGGCGTAGACAACGATTAACAAAAGCCTGCAATTTCTTCGAAATGGTAGACGAGGCATTCCAGGTTTCACAAGCATATAACAGCACGGATTTGACATTGGATTCGAAGAATCTCAACTTAGTGCGTAAGGAGATTTGACTGGATTTCCAAATTGGGGACAGAGTACCGAAGGCAGCACGAGCTTTATTTATTCTACTTTTAACGTCCAGATCCGTACCACCGTTTGCAGAAACAATACTGCCAAGGTAGTTAAATTGTTCCACTACTTCAACTGGCGTCTCCTGTAAAATAATACGCTGCTGTGTGGAGCGGGCTGTGAGCATTACTTTTGTCTTTTTGCTGTTAATTCTTAGACCACTCGACTCTCCCTTCACTTGCAGCGTTTGGCACATCCCGTTCAGCCCACTGATGTTATTTGCCAGTAGACATATGTCATCGGCATAGTCTAAATGACTGAGCCTTTCGAACGGTCTCCATTGAATGCCCTGTCGCTCAGCTGTACCAACACTGGCCATCAATACGTCAACTTAACAATCACACCATCCTTCCAGTCCCTGGGATAGCTTTCGTTTTCCCAAATGTTTTGTATCAGCGGATGTAAAATACTAGCCGCTGCTACAGGATCGGCTTTCAGGAATTCAGCTGGTATTCCGTCCAGTCCAGCTGCCTTGTTGTTTTTGAGGAGATTTATTGATGTACGAATTTCCGATTCTGACGGGGGTTCGATGTCAAAACCCCTATAGGACCTGCGCATCTCGTTTAGTTGGGGCACTTCAGCACTCTGCTCAACTGAATCCTCATTTAGCAGGGCACAAAAATGGTCCTTCCATCTACGAAGCTGATCCTCAATTGATACCAAAAGTGTGCCATCCACATCCATTACAGGATGATTGGTGTTGCTTTTTTTCCCGATAACATCTTTGGCTATTTGGTACAATTCCCGGATATCTCCTCTTCTGGCAGCGCTTTCCGCATTATCTGCGAGTCCATCCAACTTCACCCTCTTGTCACGTCTCACACAGCGGTAGACCATCTTATGTGCAATGCGGTACTCTCTTCGCAAGTCAGCCTTTCGTTGAACATCAGCTTCGGCATTTATTTGGATTTTCAACGACTTGCGAAGTTCGATCTTATCCCAGGTGTCTTGGGATATCCAAGAGTCTCTACGTCTCGTTCGCTTGGGTACAGTTTCGGATCCAGCCTCCATAAAAACACTTTTAATTTCACCCCACATCTCATCAATTGTTGAATTCTGGATTCCATTTAATGACGAGGCTCTGTCGTTAAGGGTGGTGACATAGTTTCGACATATGTTGGGGTCATTTAAAGCATTAGTAATGAATTTTGTGCTCCTTGCTGCATCCTGCGCTGGTTTTTGTACGGCAGCGGTTCGTAGTTTGAGACTCATCAGAACCAAATGGTGGTCGCTTCCCACATCGGCATTTCTTATACTCCGGACATCACACATAGACTTCCTCCATCGCTGCTGAATCATGATATGATCAATTTGGTTTTCGGTTTGACCATCCGGATGCACCCAGGTAATTTTGTTGCACGTCTTATGCTTAAATACAGTCCCACCTATCACAAGACGATTCGCGTTACAAAAGTCGACAAGCAAGTCACCATTTTCATTCCGTGACCCCACGCCATTTCTTCCCATCACGCGTTCCAGTCCGTAATTGTCTGAACCGACTTGGGCATTAAGGTCTCCCATAACGACTATGATGTCGGCTCTCGGAACACTACTGTAAACCGAGTTAAGATGAGTGTAGAACGCGGTTTTGTCTTCCTCGGTCGCTTCATTTGTGGGGGCGTAGCACTGAATAATTGTGACGTTACGAATTTTTGAACGAAACCTTGCTGTCATTAATCTCGCAGAAATGGGCGCCCATGAGATCAAACTACGCCTCGCTTCTTCGTTCAACATAATTCCGACACCATGCAGTCTTTGGCCACCCTCTCTTTCATCTTCCCCGGAATACAGCATTCTCGTCTGTCCAGTGTCTGATCTGTATTCAGCTCTTCCTCTCCACTTAGTTTCGCTTATGCCCAGGATACTGATCTTTAGGCGAAGCATTTCACGCTCAACCTGCTCGTATCTACCATCGCTGTACAAGGATCGAACGTTCCATGCTCCGATTTTCGTACGTATGCGGTAGCCAAAAGTAACATTTGCGCTTCTTGAAAGACTTCTTCTATTTGTCAACGATTCATTTATTATTATGGCGTCTTGATTGACGCTCGTACATGAAGGATGCCGCACCCCCAAATCCGATGTGCGGTTTACTGCAGCCGAAGCTACAGAAGGATTTTCTATAAAAAGATTACCTCTTGGGGACTCATTTCCATTTGTTGTCATAATTCATGTATTTGCATATATCCTTCCACCATGGTGTTTTCCGAGATATGATTAATAACATACATAAGCTCAGATTTGACAAGCACACCCGCCTTTTGTATGGTCAAACACATAACTGCTCGAGGCCGCCCACTGTGGGAAAACAGACGCCTTTTGTAGCCGCCCAATATGGGTTACAGACGCTACCTGCTGCTGCCGTTGGCCTTTTACCAAAAAAAGCTCCTCCGCCACCAGACTATCATGCCGTTGACTGCCACCTGCAGTTCATCCGCCTTAAGGGGGCTTTTAACCATCCCGAGGACAAGTTTGTGCCCTGACCAGCATAGCTGGGTTGTCTGCTTATCCCGGCATCCATTCGGTCCCCCTGCACGTTGACGTTACCCGCCCTCTACCACGCGGAGGTGTGCATAGGGATTTTCCTATCATTGAGCCTAGGGCCATATGGCGTCCTAGCACTCTCAAGTACTTTTAGAGGGCCTGCAAGATACCAAACCAAAATAGTAATACAGCCATCCTTACAGACAGTCAGGCCTCTGTGAAAGCCATTGATTCGGCTACTGATGAGCTCGCAAGTCTAAATATTAACCTCAAGGTCACTCTTATCTGGGTTCCTGGTCCAAGTGGCATTGAGGAAATGAACGGGCAGCTGAACTAGCCAGGCAAGGATCAGCCCTTCACATCTCACTTGCGGAAAGAGTCAACATTCCCCTTGGAGTTGTGAAGGGCAATATATTGTCAATTTTCCTTAGGGAATCCAGTCTTAGGTGGAGCAGTTTAACCAACTGCAAAATATCCAGAACGACCTGGCCTGCCTTTAATAAATCCCGAACAATTGATCTCATGTGGAGACCCAAGCGGGACATAGCCAGGGTCGTAGCAACCTGCAGTGGACACTGGTCAATTGGAGAACATGCGGCGAGGCTGGGTATTCCTTACAATACTCACTGTCACAGCTGTAGAGACCAGCAAGAAAAGGAAACAGTCCTTCATTTTCTCCGTAAATGTTCAGCTCTAGCCAGAATGAGAGGCACAATCGTTTGGAATGGCTTTTTTTTGAGGACCTAAACGAACTTTCCGAAATGAAGATCAAAGACTTTATCTCTTTTCTAAACGCCACGAAATGGATCTGAGATGGAAATCGGTTGCGTTCTGCATCATGTTCCCTCCCAGATCCAAAGACCGTGAGTAATAGGAACCCGGGTTTCTGCGGGGCTTCATGATGCTCAATGGCAATGATGCTCAATGGCAATGATGATGACACGGTCGGATCGATCGCGCTTCGTTGCTATTTTACAACCTACTGAGCTCGGCATAATGTAAGCTCGGGCGAGATGCGATCTAATTGAGATGCGATCCAATCGAGTGAGTGTCCTATGACCCAACTCCTGTCTTTTGTACTGACTCACAAGGTACCTCAACCATACTTCACAGCGATCCTATTTCAAAGCAAGGAACGCTTTTCTGGTTTCTTGGGAAAGATGATCTCCACCACACTGGAGGAAATCTCACATCCAACCCAGGGACACCTGAGGAATAAGCCCCTCAGAGAATAAACCCGCAAATCCTCACTTTAGACTGCTTTCATACACAGGTCAAACGAGTTATGGTATCAAAACGGCGCAATCCAGTGCTAATTGGGCAAAGAGCGATTGTTACGCTCTTGTCACCATTTCTACCTACCATTTACCATTTATATAGCTTTTTTGGCAGGTTGTATGCACTTTCACTTATTTCTTACCCGCCAAAGAAGCTCCCTTCCGTCTTTTCTCTTTTTCCTGGCTTAAAGGAGCGTTTCAATTGCTTTTTCATTCACCACTTTCACTGCACTATACTCCAATCTTTGTCACAAATAAAACACTTTTGAATGGACATTTTGACTGTTTGGAATACTGAAACTTAGACACTTAACCACTGCAATATAATACTTTTAGACAACTACAATTAGAAAATGCAAATAACATAATAACGCATGGCCTACTTTTCATGTAATGAAGAAAACAATACAAAAAAAAACGTTTATGCAATTTTTTAAAAATGACGGATTTTTAGCTGTTTTTCAATGATTGTTTCCGCAGAAACCATAAGTCGTACAAAAAAATGATATAAGCGTAGATTGTAGGTAATCTTATTGTTTTAATTTTTGCATAAGCACTTTTTGCAAAAGAAAAATAATTTTTGAGCAATAAGGAAAAAAGACAAAAATGTCGAAATTTTCGACGTTTTTTGACGAATTCTCATATTTGCCGTGAAAAATTTTGTTGGACAACTTCAGATTCGTGTTCAGCGACCCCAAAAATATAAAGGGAGCCACTAAAAATAATTACACCAGAACTTTCCACTTCAAACTACCATTTGACCTGACTATTTCTTTGGCAGCTTATAACAATCACATTCCATCAAGTCCAGCTGCTTTGTTCTTTTTGAGGAGATTTATTGATGTTTGGATTTCCGATCTTGAAGGGGGTTTGATGTCAATACCCCTATAGGACCTACGTACCTCGTTAAGTTGGGGCACTTCAGCACTCTGCTCAATGGAATCCTCATTTAGCAGGGCACAAAATGATTCTTCCATCTGCGTAGCTGATTCTCTATTGAAACCAAAAGTGTGCCATCCACATCCATTACAAGATGATCGCCTTTTTCCCAACAACATCTTTGAATATTTGGTGCAAATCTCAGATATATCGTTTTCTTACAGCGTTTTTTGCATCATCTGCGAGTCCATTTAACCTCAACTTCCACAGTGATAGATCTAATCTAATGTGCTACAAATAAAGCTTTTAACTTGCTTTAAAGCATATTTTTTTAGTCCAGAAAAGTCTACTTATCCTGTGCAAAATAATAAAATTCGATGCAAAATAACGATAATTTAATTTGTAAGGATAAATTTAAAATTGCAAAGTACAAAGTGAAGTCTGGGTGGTGAATTACGACACCGATTAATAAACATAAGTGTGATGATGGAAAAATAAGCCTTCAGGATAGGAATTAATAGCTTTGGACTCAAACAATTATTCTAATCCTATCTTGGCATTTTTTAATTATTGCAAGTATTTCACTAAAAAAGCTACCCATAAATATTTATCTAAGATATTAATCTAAAAAAAAAACTTACCACAAGCTTGCACTCCTGTAAAATTCTCTGCACATTATATCATTAGAACTTTAAACTTCAATAAGCTAATGGAAGTCAATCGATAAATCCCATTATGCATGAAATATAATTTAGAAAAGATTTTACAAAGATAATAATGGCAATTATGATAATTTGAAATGATGCATAGTTCAATTTATTTCCATCACAAAAAGTTAACCGCAATTTAATCATAATTCATTTAAACTGCCAAGGATAACCCGGGTAATTAGTTAGATGGTGAATAGATTAAGAGATTCATTGAAAAATTGATTTGAAAAATAAATGATAAAAGTACTTTAATTTTAAGCATTTAAAGTTGAAGTCGTGTATTTCTATTTTCTATAATTGCTCATTTTTGACTCATTTTGAATTTAAAGCGCAGCGTAACGTTGTTTTTGGAAAGATAAATACTAACTAAACATATTCTAGGCACACTGTTTTCGTGTTGAAAGAAAATTTGATTAAAGATTAACTAACTTTGTATATCAATAACATGCCAGTCCAAGCATTCATAACTTTGATAGTTTTTTCACACATACCTAACACTTTTATTTACTCAAGTTCTTTAAATCCTTTCTGGAACTTAAAGAACTTTAATCTACATACGTAGTTTCTGCTGGAACATAAAATTTGTTATTCGTTGCTTATGTTTTTGTTTTTTTGCTATACATAAAATTTAACCTTTAAATAGAAATGGGAATTTCGTCAGGAGTAAAACGAATAAAACACAGCTACACGGTGGGCGGTGATGGTAAAAAATTAGTCCACTGACCATTCGTGACACATTTCATTCAGTTTTATGGCAGTTGTCATTTTCAATTAAACTGGTGAAACTGTTGTTTTTGCCAAAAGTTTGACCCATATTTTAAGAAACCAACTATCAGTGAACATGCAAACATAAGAAATTTCACAGCTGGCAAGGACTTTTCGTATCTAGAAAAAAAATATCCGTTTGACATATCAATTGAGTGGAATAAAAGGTTTTTTTTATATTATTTTTGTATTATGTTATTTATGTATGTATGTAATTTCCTCCAAAATCATTGTTTATGACTGAAATTTTGATCAAAGGGAATAAAGTTGATTAAGGAAAGGAAGTTAATTCCATTGAGTTATTTTTATAGATCAAATATCAAAGCAATAATATTTTTCCTCAGAAAGAAAACTAATCAAACAACATGTGATTTATATTTCTTAAGGAATATTAAAGTAGGGATAAAAGGTTTCTTAGGACAGGGTTTGGCATTTGAAAGTGCTAAATTTGATGTAAGAATGAAAAAAATATATTAAAATGAGCTTTTATAATCTGAGAAAAACATTAGTCTAAGGTTTAACAATAAAATGAATAATACACGGACAAGCTCTTTAGCTGAAAGCTATTTTGTGTTTTAAGTTCCTTTAATCTGTTAAGGTACCTATAACCTATTAGTTTATTAATTTATAGATACTGAACTTCTTGTAGTACCCCTTGGCGTAATGAAAGGTTAAAACATCACAATTGTTTTCTTAATTAATTGTACGGGTTAAAAAACCATTATAAACTTTTATCGCCTTGACCTTGTGATGCCAATTTTGACATAGTATCCTGTAAGAAACTGTTTTTCTAAGTACTCATCTTAATGAATTCAAAATTGTTTAAGGAAGTCCAAAAGAAAGTAATTTAAAAAGTTAATATCCTTACAATCTTTCACAAATGTACATATGTACATATCGGATTAAATTAATCCCTGAGGCTGAACGACTTTATCGTGTGTAGCTTTCTACTTTCAATATTCCTTAAAACATAGGTAAATATCAATTTAAAGAACGAGAAGCACACTTTAGACTGAATCATGCATCTCATTTCATTCGTGCAAATTTATTTTTTGGTGTTAATTTTACATCAATTTTTAATTGAGGTCGTTAATATGGTTCTAATTAACCATGAACAAATCATATCATGGGAAATTCATTTAAATTTCTCTTTCGCATGTCTTAAAGCCAGGTGGTATTTGCATTAATTAAAATTTAATAAGTTCTGAAGTAAGAACTCGTGGAAGTTCTCATCGAAAATTAACCTTTTTTTTTGCTTATTTTGCATGATAAGAGTTTAGGTGTTATGTTAACGAACAACATTTCGAGAGGTCTTTATTCTTTCTCGAGCTTGTGTATTACTTGAAAAAATCAATATATTTTACTTGGATTCACAAAAATAATTTGGTATACATGCCGTTATTAAATCTTTCTTTTTAAGTATATGTTTCTTTTGCATTCCGGAACATGACTAGAAAAGCAAAAAAAATAGCTATCATTTGTTCGGTGACATGTCAAAACAATTGGATACAATAATATATTTTTTTTTCGTAATTATTTATTCCTAAAAAGCAGACAACATAAATGCATAGCACTTATGGTATGTATGTGATATTTTTTTATCCCATTTGTTGGTATTAATTTTAATAATAAATGAATGAAAGCAATGCAAATCAGATTGCACTGAATGTCCATATTTTCAGATGGAATATACTCGTAGAGAATGCATTCTAAACTTTCTGGAATGAATAAAGGAATAACAGAATGTTTTATCCGGAATATTCTGTTGAATAAAGAAACGCGCATTAAGTATTTCGAATATAAAGAATGGATAAAGAAACAAACTCAGAATATACGAGTTGTTTTAGAGAATTTAAAAGCTTGTGAAGCTAGGGTTGGAATATGCCAAATGTTTTTCCACCTAGAACCTAGAATATATATGTATATATATAAATGATGTTAAAGCCCGTGGTCTGGCTAGTATAAGTATAAGAAGAAAAACGCAAACAATAGAAAATTATTTTTGTTTATGTTTTGTGGACTATTGAATATATGTAATTCAAATTAAAAGTTTTTGCGACCTTTAGTCCAAATGCGTTTCGCCCAGGTACAACAGTTGGGCTCATCAGTTAGATGCTGTTACTAATAAAAGTATATTTTATTAGTTGTCGGTATCCATCGATTAATAATAATGCGTCTTAGAAGGGTACAACAGCATCTAACTGATGAGTCCAACTGTTGTACCTGGGCGAAACGCATTTGGACTAAAGGTCGCAAAAACTTTTAATTTGAATTATATTCAATAGTCAACAAAACATAAACAAAAATAATTTTCTATTGTTTGCGTTTTTCTTCTTATAGCGATTTTACAAAACTTTAATGATTGTTAAAATTTTGTGTGAAGTTACTCATACATCGACAGAAAAATTGTTAATATAGTTTTAAATTTACTTCAAATAAAGATGTTAAAGTGAGCTCTACTCCATGGATTGCGTTTTGGCATTCGCTCCATTAAAACAGAAGAATATTATTTTTAGTATTCTTTAAACTCATAGTCATAGAAAGCCTGAGTAGCCCGATCATCCTAGACAAAATTTGACTATATATCAAAGTTAAATGAAGTACAAAATGTTTTGATGCAGTTTTGTTCCAATGATAGATAAGAATATAAAACCACAGTTTTACACCAAAATTTGTAATGGCGTCTAGGGTAAAATGGGGTAAAACTGAAAAAGGGCCAATTTTAAACGGGAGTTTCTAGAATTTTGTTTTGTTTTTTTGTCGATAATATAAGAAAGTCATGCATATATTTTAAAATTCTAAAAAAATTTTTGAAGGAGTTATGATTGTTTAAAAGTTGAAAGCAAGAAAATAGTTATTTATAAAATAATTCGCCAAAAATCAGAAGTTCAACTGATTTTGATTAAATTTCTATTTTTAGAAAGATAATAAGAAAAAAAATTAACCATATTTAAGGATATTTCGATGCTCCTTTTCTACAATTTTTTTTGATTTTTTTAAAAAACATGCTTTTTTGTGTCAATTTTTGACACATTTTTGCCTATATCTTTCTAAGGGGGCGATCCAAAAACTTCAAATTTTCACAGCACATACATAATGTTGATTTAAATTTTTGAGCAAAATTTTGATTTTTCAAAATACCGTTAAACAGAGATATTTACATTTTACATTTAGTTTAAGAAACACATCATATGTCTGGAGTTTATGAATATATAGCTTTTGTTTTTTTTAGTTAAAAAGTTTAATATCTTTTTGTTATTCAAATATATAATACATAACTGTACATGCTATACAAGCTTCACAAATCGAGTCGAAAATCGAAAAAAATATCACCTATTTTACTGTCTTTTAAGGGTAATAACCAAAAATAATAATAATAAAAGATTATAACGGTTGATTTTTCGTGAAAATTGTGTCTTTCCAAAACTTAGGTATTTGCATTTAACAGTTAGTTTGAAGACAACTCATAACTCTGGAATGCAGTAGCGTATACAGGGGGGGGGGGGGGGTATATGGACTAAAGCCCCCCCGGGCTATATGGACAAAAGGCCCCGGGGCTATATGGACCCAATCCCTTCCCCACAGGTGATTTAAAAAACTCAAAGGCAGGGGTGGGGGCTATATGGACTAAAGCCCCCCCCGCATCGAAGTTGATTCTTTTAAAAATTCATTGTATACGCTACTGCATTCCAGAGTTATGAGTTGTCTTCAAACTAACTGTTAAATGCAAATACCTAAGTTTTGGAAAGACACAATTTTCACGAAAAATCAACCGTTATAATCTTTTATTATTATTATTTTTGGTTATTACCCTTAAAAGACAGTAAAATAGGTGATATTTTTTTCGATTTTCGACTCGATTTGTGAAGCTTGTATAGCATGTACAGTTATGTATTATATATTTGAATAACAAAAAGATATTAAACTTTTTAACTAAAAAAAACAAAAGCTATATATTCATAAACTCCAGACATATGATGTGTTTCTTAAACTAAATGTAAAATGTAAATATCTCTGTTTAACGGTATTTTGAAAAATCAAAATTTTGCTCAAAAATTTAAATCAACATTATGTATGTGCTGTGAAAATTTGAAGTTTTTGGATCGCCCCCTTAGAAAGATATAGGCAAAAATGTGTCAAAAATTGACACAAAAAAGCATGTTTTTTAAAAAAATCAAAAAAAATTATAGAAAAGGAGTATCGAAATATCCTTAAATATGGTTAGTTTTTTTTTCTTATTATCTTTCTTAAAATAGAAATGTAATCAAAATCGGTTGAACTTCTGATTTTTGGTGAATTATTTTATAAATAACTATTTTCTTGCTTCTTCAAAAATTTTTTTAGAATTTTAAAATATATGCATGACTTTCTTATATTTTGAACATCTATCGACAAAAAAAACAAAACAAAATTCTAGAAACTCCCGTTTAAAATCGGCCCTTTTTCAGTTTTACCCCATTTTACCCTAGACGCCATTACAAATTTTGGTGTAAAACTGTGGTTTTATATTCTTATCTATCATTGGAACAAAACTGCATCAAAACATTTTGTACTTCATTTAACTTTGATTGAATTCCTAGATTTATCGGGCTAGAGCACTGATATTTGTTTTCTAGGTGCCTGAATTTAAATAAATTTTCCTGGATAAATAGAGTTCAGAGTGTATTCATGCTGTGAACTTCTATATGAGTCGGTAAATATCGACCAAAATTTGTCTTAGAAAGGTACAACAGCATCTACCAACTAATGAGCCCAACAGTTGTAGCTAGGGGGAACACAATGTATGAAGTAGAGCCAGGCGCGGATACAGGGGGGAAGCAATGGATAAAATTGCCCCCCCGGGCAAGAACACAGCTAAAAATTTGAACTTTATTAACTGTAGTCAAAAATGTTTTTTCGTTCGACGTTTATAAAATGTATTCTTGGCAGCCAGAAGAGGATACTTCACGTTTCCATTTTCTTAATTTTCCGTTTCACGAAAGTATTATAACCGATGTATCTCACCTCTCACAGCTGAGCCGTAACCTAATGGCTAAGACACACATGCAGATTTTCTTTCAAGTTAAGGTCTTTAAGATAAATGTCAGACTATATTACTTTTATAACATTTTATGAGAATAGTCAAATTATTTCATACTAGATCAGATTGAGAGAATTTAGATGGCACTTGTACATCTAAGGATAGTTGTTTTTGGCCGTTTTTGAGAACGTCAGGTCAACGTCAAATGATCGTCATTTCTTGACGAGAATATTGGTTGATATAGTCAAATATAGACCACATACATAGAAGTCAGCCGGCGCACTTCCGATTTTCGCGAAAAAAAATGCCAGGCGATGTATTCCTAATTGCACAACTCAAAAATCCAAAAAATTTTTATTGCACACCTCCTGTTTTTTTTATAAAAATATAAACAAATTCCACTTTGTATGGAACTTTCAAATGCCCATATCTTTGTAACCAAATCGAATATCTAAATGCACAGGGGCTTAAATAATTGCTCATCTTGAAATTTAATTTGCTCACTAAACATTTTTTTTGTAACATGTTCCGTCAATTAATAAATCAATAATTAAAATTTCGACCAAGTTAATAGTTTAATAATAGAAGTAAGTGTTAATAGAAACTAACCAACAGAATTTATAACTAACAATAGCGCAATGGAAGAGTAGCCGGCTGACAACCAGTATTCATTTATTTCGATTCCTGCATGGGTTATGCACTTTTTTTTTGCTATCTAATCATTGTAATGTTGTACTTTTTAACAAAGAAAGCAAGATGGACGTTTTTTAATTACAGTATAGACCAGCGGCTCCCAAACTTTTTAAGCTGTGGAACCCTAAGCAATGCCCAAATATATTTCGAACCCCATCCTGACAATAGCAAAAAATGAAAAACAGCACATTTCAAAATCAATTTTTTATTTAGTGTGAAGAATGAATCTGTTTCATTGTTTGATTTATAATAGTTTTTAAATTAACTTCTGTGTCCGAAAGTTGTATTCGCATATCTGGAGCGTCCAGCCTCGATCTGTATTTAGTTTTTGTGTTAGTATACGCTGAAAAGCCTACTTCACAGCGGTACGTTGTAACAAAAGGTAGCAAATCTAATATAGCTTTCTTGGCAAGCTCAGGGAATTCATTCTTAATACCAATCCAAAATTCGTTTAATGATACAGAATCAAATACAAATTTTGATGAAGAGGAGCTCTGCAGATCTATTAGGAACTCGTATTCCTGTATACTCAGGGTCATAGGCTTGATGGTTTTCATTAGAAATGGATTTTGTACCCACTCGATGTCAGTATTTGTATCTGAAAAGTAATCCAGCATGATCTTTCGAGACTAACCAAATGGGAGCAATAATATTGTTAATATCTGCTCTGAGTTCAAGCATGTTTTCTTGCAAGAATTCATGTAAAACTGGAAAACCCTCAAAATTGTTCTTTTGTGCACATGAGATAGTCCATGTCATATTGTATTTTTACCATGCGAATTGTGTGGTTGTTTTGATTTGTTCGCTCCTTTATATTTTCGGAGGTTCTGAATCTGAATCTGAGGTTTGCCAACAAAATTACGTGACGCAACATGGAAAAAAATGCATTTTTTGGGAGTATTTTACTAATAGCTCGAAAACTACCAACTATTCGAAAATTACATCAAGTTACCATTGAAAGCATACAAAATCTCCAATAAATCCCTATTTAAGATTTTTTCTGCAACAACCCATTTGGACTCAAGCGCTAGTCGAAAATTGATGTATTTTTACTGTTTTCGAAAATCCACTCGAAAGCTCTAAAAAATTACTTTGTGTGAAAAAAATTGAATTTTCAACTGTAACATGAACCAAGATATATTTTCTGATTGTCTTTGATGCGCTGAGCTCGAATCTGGCCTTGAAATTGCTCTATCACGTCACGTTTTTCGAGAAACCCCAGAATTTACCCTTTTGAGCACAAATTGACTGGATTTTTCGAATTAGGTAGTAAGACCAAACCAACTATTTCTCGAAGACGAATGGAGGTACAGTTGCGGTCAAAATAATAGTAGTGCAAGTAAAAGAATTGCATAACTTCAGTTTTGCAAATTTTATATTGCGTTGATAGTAACAAATTGTTGCATTTTGACTTAATAACATTTGCTTAATAAGCGGGTGACCATACATTTTTTTTTTGCAACGGTAATATGACAAATAAACAACCGTTATTAATCAAAGCTACGTATTCTTCCGGTCAAAATAATAGTAGTGCAACGGTTTATGTGAAGAAATATTATTTTTCCCCCTTATTTCAAAAATTGAACATTTCAAAAAACGTTGGGGTATGTTTATCCATTATATCTTCATAGTTTGTATTGAAAAATTGGTCATAGTTTTGCCAGCAATGGGAAGAGGCGAACACAGCAACACCGGAATAACGTGCCCTAATTAGAAGACTGATATCCGAAGGCAAATCTTATGCGTAGGTTTAATGCCTAGTTGAATGCTTATCAAAAATGGTAAGAAAAGCCAGTATTTAATTGCCAGAGTCAAAAAATGGCGGGCGGAAGCCGCTATTGCCACCCAAGTTGATAAAACGAGTCGTCGGGCATTTCAAAATCAATGCCTTTATACGCCAGATTCTGAAATTAAAGGCAAATTTTGTGTTGATGCCAGCAATGAAACGGTCCGTTGAAGCTTAAGAGAACATGCGCATGCAGCCCACACTCCCACAGCCCTAAAAAGGTACCATTGTTGACAAAAAACAATGTAGCAAAAAGATTGAAATTCGCGAAAGAACCACTTTGGTTGGCCTCCATCAAATTGGAGGAATATTCTATGGTCAGACGAGTTCAAGATTGTTTTATATGGTGGAAATGGGCCTTGTCATTATGTATCAATACCCGTGTTTTTTTGGCATTCTATAAATAGTATAGTAGAAAATTCCCAAGAAAACGCATCGGCAGTAGCCAGATTTTTGTATTTAAAAATTCGTACAACTGAAAGAAGACCTGTCAGAATAATAATTAAAAAAAACAGAAATAGAAGAAAGTTTTGTGAAAATCAAAAGTTAAAATTAACTTCAGCAAAAAAAACTAACTAAAACTAATAAAATGGACAATTTTCAAGAATATATGGTAAAATCTGGAAATCTGGCGGTCGATTTCAAAGTTTTAACCAAACAATTTGACATAAAATAAAAACTTCAAGAAGGGGGTTTGTTCGTAGACTACTACATTAACATGTGGTGTTGAAGCGACTTGAAGCTCGCCTCAATTCTTTGTATACCTGAATCGAGTTGAAATGAGCTTGATTCGACTCGATTCCGGTCGGGGATCGGAGTCGAGTCAAAATTTGTGAAGAAAAACCTGCGTGGAGGAGTTGGTTTTACAGATAATGCATTATGGTCTGTTTATTTGCATGTTTGTGTACAAAAAATATAGTTTTGTTGTAATCAAATAAAAAAAAAAAAAAATGCACATGGAGTAGGTAGCATATTCTTATATGGTGCTGAACTATTCAGTTCTTCATTGTTTAACACGAATCAAACTATCTCACTTGCAATTCATAAGAAACATAGAAATACCATTTGCATTTTAGAAAGTGCTGTCAAACTTAATCATTTTTAAATCTTCTTGTGCGGTGGAAACACCAAAAAGATTTATTTAATCTAAACTGAGATAAACCTTTGGTGGACACATAGCAAAACTTAATTATCTTTTCTATTGTTTTCTCTTGCAAAATAAGCCATTTTTCCATTTTCATTAACAAAACTAAATAATATCAACAGTTACAGATTGATTTGTTTCCCCAATGGAAAACACATGATTCCAAATGCACAACTACTCAACGAACACAGCCATCGAGATACAAATGCAATAACAATCGTACCAACATTTGAGAACGAAATCACATAAGATCCATTCGAGACTCGTATAAATGTCAAAAACCCATCCGTAGTAAGATTCTACTTTAACTTTTATCGGTAGTATTCCTACTGCGGATATTGTTTTTGTTATTCGTGTAAAATCCTACTATACTATTGATAGATTTTCCAACAAAACACGGGTAATGCCACCAAACACAGAATTCAATCCACGTTTCAAAGCAAAAACAATTAAGCACAGAGGACCCAGTATAATGATTTGGGCATGTTTTTCCTTTTATTGTGTTTTTCCAACACACCAAATTGAAGGCATCATGGATTAGCAAATCTGTGTTAGGATCATACTGGAAGTAAAGCTACCGTATGCTTAAGATGAAATTCCACTGAAATGGGAGTTTCAGTGAGACAAATGACCCAAAGCGTACTAGTAAACTTGCGAAGCAATTATTCCAGGCAGAGAGTTGATGTGATGGACTGGCCCACACAGTCTCTGGACTAGAATCTCATTGAGAACTTGTTGTGCGATGCAAAGAAATATATTACTAGTTGCTAGCTAACTAACAATAAAGCCCTTTGGGAAGCTATACAGCACTCACGAAGCTCGATAAGCGTAGAAAGGTGTGAA
The DNA here is from genome assembly GCA_963921185.1 of Dasysyrphus tricinctus. Classification (NCBI taxonomy): domain Eukaryota; kingdom Metazoa; phylum Arthropoda; class Insecta; order Diptera; family Syrphidae; genus Dasysyrphus; species Dasysyrphus tricinctus. Next base: position 74,647,843 of record OY992531.1, read on the forward strand.
TACCTGATAAATTCGATGCAACGCCGTTGTGCTGCTGTTTTTTTCTAACAAGGGACTTGCGACTAAATGTGAGTTTAAAGTTCAAACCCTCAACTAAATCTTATGATACAAATTTTGCCCCAACTTTGCTTTTCTGTGATATTTAAAAGTGTATTTTCTTCGCACTACTATTTTTTTGACCGCTGTATTTTAAAAGATCTTCAATAAATTTGAAAATATCGGATCAAATGTTATTTTTGAATTTTTTCTTTTTTTCGAAAATAAAAGCTTAAAACACCAATTTGAAAATCACATGGGTATTATTTTGTTAAAAATTAAGGGATCAAGTTTTTTTCATGTTTGATTTTTTGGTAATGAGTACTACTATTATTTTGACCGCAGCTGTATTTGAAAGATTCAAATAAAATTTTGAAGTTAAATGTTCACACTTCAGAATGACCATAAACATTTTTTCGAAAAAATTACCTCGAGAAAGAAATATAATTTAAAATTTGCATTTTTTAAAAATCTTTATATTCGAATATCTCAAAAACGTAACGTGGTAGAGCAATTCCAAGGCCGGATTCAGCGCATCAAAGGCCATCAGAAAAGTATATCTTGGTTCATGTTACAGGCAAAAGTTCAAATTTTGTCACACAAAGTAATAGTCTAAGAGCCGACAGCAAATTTTGGGAGTGGAGGTATAACCAAAATCGGAGTATGAGGGATTGTAGGTACATGTATCGTGATATCAAATACCAAAGTCTGGCAGGTTTTGTTTTCAGCCTTTGGGAGGGGTGGGGGGTTAAAAAGAGCTAGATCCCCTGATTTATTTTCAGGGCTATAAACCATTTAATTCATTTAAAAAAAATCGGATATGATTCCCAGTCATTTGTTCTAAGCATAAACACCACAATCTTGTCGGTTCGATTAACAGAACTCAAGATATAACCATTTTACGTGAACCTTATCATCCCTTTTTTGGAGATTTTCAGCAAAACAGAAAATCAACAAATAAAGTCTCCACAAAAAACGCTAATAAGGTCTGCTTAAAAAGGTTAAATCATGGGTCCTATTTATCGGATCACCAAGATATAAGTCTTCAGACTTAGGGAAAATGACAGAGCATCATATCCTATCTTTTAAAAGTGAATTGAAGTGTTAATGAGCCTATCATATAAAGAGGGAACCAAGCGGGCTTTAAACCCCCACCCCCACCAAAGGCTGAAAAAAAAATCTGCCAGACTTTCATATTCCACATCACGATACATGTACCTATAATAACTCATACTCCGATTTTGGTTATACCTCCACTCCCAAAATTTGCTGTCGGCTCTTGGTCTATAATATTTTAGCGCTTTCGAGTGGATTTTCGAAAACAGTGAAAATACGTCAATTTTCGATTAGCACTTGAGTCCAAATAGGTTGTCGCAGAGAAAAACCTTGAATAGAGATTTATTGGAAAAGGAAATAGTGTATACTTTCAATAGTACTTTGATGTAATTTTCGAATTGTTGGTAGTTTTCGAGCCATTCGAGAAAAGCTCCCAAGAAATGCATTTTTTCCCATTTTTTTTTAAGTTTTTTTTCCATATTGCGTCACGAAATTTTGTTGGCAAACCTCAGATTCGGATTCAGCACCCCCGAAAACATAATGGAAGGAAAAAATAAAAACGACTCCACAATTTGCTCGCAAAGAGCATTTTTGAGCACAAATTAACTGGACTAAGAGCCAGAAATTAATTTTTCTTTGCAAAGCTGCCAGTTTGTATTTCCAGCAGAGCTGTAGCCAGTTTCGTTGATCTTCTCGAAAATGTCTGCAAGTTAAGCTAATATCGTAATCCATTGCTTATCATGCAATACATTAAAGAGGTATGCAGTTGAAGTCATATTTTTTTCCAGTTTGAACACATTCAACTCATCACGAAGTTGAAATAACCTGGATAAAGCTTTCCCTCCGAAAAGCTATCGGATTTCAGTATGAAGAAGAAGCAATTCGTACTGACTGCCCATATCTTTACACACTAATTTAAATAATTTCGATTGGAGAAGACGACTCTTTACAAAATTTACTATTTCCACAGCTTCACCGATAATTTTTTTAAAATCAGTTGGCATCCTTTTCATAACAAGTGCGTAACGATAGAAAATACAATGACTGCTGGTACTTTTAAAAGCAAAGTTTTTAATATTTGAAACAACCCCTTTAACCCATTCCACCATTGCTGCGGCTCCGCCACAAAACAATTTCCCCAATTAATGATGTGTGTTTACTCATGAAACAGTTTATGACCTTGAAGTTAACACTTCGATTACAAAATATACACTTCAAAGAAAATGTTGTTCAAATTATTTTTCGTGGAAATTTTTAACTTTTTTCTTTTACTGTTTGTATTTTACTGTTTGTACTTAAAGAAAGTTGTGGAATGGTTCCGCGGAACACACTTTGGGAACCGCTGGTATAGACTATAGCATAAATGTGCAATTTATGCATTATTAAAACCTACCAAAAAGAAATCTTCGTGTCTCTGAATAAAAGTGTTATTTCTCGATAGAAATAAATAATTTTGAACTTTTAGTCACTTTTTTCAATTATCAACGTCAAGGTCGAATTTACTCATCTAAAATTTTATTTTTTCCACCCCTTCCTTTATCTGAAATTGATATTGAAAAACATGAAAAAAAATAACAAAATATAATTTTCATGCTTCACTAAAACTGTAATATCTAGATAAAAAAAAATAATTTTTAAATTTAAAAATTTTTATTTCAATTATCAACGTCAAAGTCAAATTTGCTCACCTAAAGTTTTATTTTTTCACCCCCCCCCCCCCCACTTTTTCTAAAAAAGCTTTGAAAAACATGAACAAAAATATACCAAAAGGCTATTTTCATGTCTGACTAAAATTGCAATATCTCGATGAAAAAAAATAATTTTGAATTTTTGGTAATATTTTTCGATTACTAACTTCAAGGTCGAATTTGCAGACCAAATATTTTATTTTTTCCACCCCCCACAAACATGAACAAAATATACAAAAATGATATTTTCATGCGTGACTAAAACTGCAATATCTCAATGGAAAAAAATAATTTTGGACTTTAGCTAATATTTTTTGATTATCAACATCAAGGTCGAATTTGCACACCCAACATTTTATTTTTACCACCTCCCACTTTTTCTAAAATAATTACATATTTAAAAAGAATGAAAAAAATATACCAAAATGATATTATCATGCCTCACTTAAATTGCGATATCTTGATAGAAAAAAACAGTTTTGAACTTTTTATAACTTTTTGTTATTTTACTATCTAATTTTTAATTTGCATATCAAACATTTTAATTTAATCACCACTCATTTTTTTTTATATAATAATTGAAAAATATGAAAATAAACGTACCAAAGTGCCATTTTTATGTCTTACTAAAATTGTTTGTAAATAGTGTTTAGCTTAAGTTAAGCTCATAAGGCCTGCTATAACCAGTTGCAAGGTTATCCATTATTTACAGGACACCCTGTATACATACTTAAGCTAAACTCTATTTACAAACAATTTTAGTAAGACATAAAAATGGCACTTTCGTACGTTTATTTTCATATTTTTCAATTATTATTAAAAAAAAAGAGTGTTGATTAAATTAAAATGTTTGTTCATGTTTTTCAATGCTTTTTTAGAAAAAGTGGGGGGTGAAAAAATAAAACTTTAGGTGAGCAAATTTGACTTTGACGTTGATAATTAAAAAATTATTTTAAAAAGTTCAAAATTATTTTTTTTCATCGAGATATTACAGTTTTAGTGAAGCATGAAAATTTGATTTTGGTATATTTTTTTCATGTTTTTCAATATCAATTTCAGAAAAAGGGGGTGGTGGAAAAAATTAAACTTTAGGTGAACAAATTTGGCCTTGACCTTGATAATTGAAAAAAGTTACTAAAAGTTCAAAATTATTTTTTTCCATCGAGACATTACAGTTTTAGTGAAGCATGAAAATTTGATTTTGGTATATTTTTTTCATGTTTTTCAATATCAATTTCAGAAAAAGGAGGTCGTGGAAAAAATTAAAGTCAGGTGAGCAAATTCGACCTTGACGTTGATAATTAAAAAAAGTTACGAAAAGTTCAAAAATATTTTTTTCCATTGAGATATTACATTCTTAGTAAGGCAGGAAAACTTCACTTTGGTATATTTTTTCATGTTTTTGAATATCAATTTTACAAAAAGTGGGTGGTGGAGCAAAAAAATTGGTTGATGTGCAAATTCGACCATGAAGTCAATAATTTTAAAAATATATTTAAAGTTCAAAATTATTTATTTCTATCGAGAAATAACACTTTTATTCAGAGACACGAACATTTATTTTATATTAATGCATACATTTCACATTTGTAATTAAAAAACGTCCATCTTGCTTTCTTTATTAAAAAGTACAACATAACAATGATTAGATTGCAAAAAAAAGTACATATCCCATGCAGGAATCGAACCTATGACTACTGGTTGTCAGCCGGCTACTCTTCCATTGCGCTATTGATTGATAGTTAGAAATTCTGTTGGTTAGTTTCTATTAAGACTTACTTCTATTATTAAATTATTTTGGTCGAAATTTTAATTATTGATTTATTAATTGACGGAACATGTTACAAAAAAATGTTTAGTGAGCAAATTAAATTTCAAGATGAGCAATTATTTAAGCCCCTGTGCATTTAGATATTCGACTTGGTTATAAAGTTATGAGCATTTGAAAATTCCATACAAAGTTCAATTTCTTTATATTTAAAAAAAAAACAGGAGGTGTGCAATTAAAATTTTTTTGATTTTTGAAATGTGCAATTAGGAATACATCGCCTGACATTTTTTTTTGCGAAAATCGAAAGTGCGCCGGCTGACTTCGACGTGATCGAAACTTTGTAATATAGACCGAGACGAGAACGACTTACATATACGAGACAGAGATCAATACCGAGACGATACTAAAATTTTTCGATGTTATATACGCCCTTTGGTTACCCTTGTGCGTTCACAAAAATATTATCTGTCTATGTATAACTTCTCTATAAATGCAAATAGCCTTTCAAAATTTTTGGCACCATTTTCTCAAAAAGTATTCAACCAATTTCGATAAATTTTTTAGGGTAGGGGAATCAGATCCATATTCACAGAGTTGTGTGAAATCACAAATCTGGGTTCATATTAAACAAAATTTAATTCAAAAGCTAAAAATAATTGTGTTTTGTTTCAAATGTTAAATATTTTTTGGCTAGCTAGGGTGGGGATGTGGCTAGTATCGATATTTAAATTGATATTGGAGAAATCAACAATCTGACCTCAACAAAGCTTTGCTGTTTAAACAATGACAAACTATAGACATATTGTTATTGGCAAGCGCAGTCAAATTTATCTCGAAGATAATAACAACACGAACACCACTATAATAGCATGTACATATATCGACACTTTTTCGACTTGTTGTTGCTTGCACAGGGGAACTGGACTGCTCTCTATAATACTTTCCAATAAAATATGACAGGTATCAAGTTTTTGGAAATATTTTTCACTTTTTCTCCATAGCAATATGATGTATTGGTACAATCGTAGACAAATTATCGAAATCCAGCCTCTTAAATGCCTTGAACTATATATACTTTCGAGCACTATCTTTCAGTCTTCTCGTAGGTATTATTTATTTACACTACCAACTTAATACTGTGCCAATAAATCAAGTTAAAATAAGCCATTTTATTCCCACTTTTAAATATAGACATTTTTCTTGGAATAAATATGCTTTGATTTTGAAAATATTTTTGTCATGCTATGGAAAAATAATATAATAAAAATGATTCCAAATAATAACATTAACAAATGCTTTCATTATTTTTTTCTTAAGATTTTAATTTTGATTTTAAAAATATTTAATCTTAAATTATTAGAATTTTGTACTTTAACTTAAGTGGAGATCATGTGCTGTCCATTTCAAAAAGCACTCCATTAAATTTATTTCCTAGATATTTTCTTTGCAAGCAATTTTTATTGCAAGAAATATAAATCAACAATAAAATATTTTACAACCATTTTGAAGAACGGATTTTTAGCCGTTAAATAGGATTTATTTTTATGTATGTATATCGTATACAAAGATTAAGAACCAATATCATGATATTAGCATAATTTTTATTTTTGCAATGAATTAAACTGGAACGGAAAAGGAAATGGCATTGACATTAAGAGATTGATGTTTGTATATTACGGTTTAATTGGAAAAGTGTTTTACGAGAACAGAATGAATTGGAGCTTATATATCTTTCATAAGCTCCAATTCATTCTCGTTCTCGTAAAACACTTTTCCAATAAAACCAAGAGATTTTTACAAAAAAAAAAAAATTGAAATGGAAAAATGTAGTGAAATAATTCGAGGTTTTCTTGCACCAGAAGTATTTTTCAAAATGGTGGTGCTAGGTGCAGAGTGAAAAGAGCCACTTCAAAATCTATAAGAAATGCAAATTGTCAAAACTCTTCCACAACTTTCCTAGTAAAACCATACCATATGACTGGACTATTAATAAAACCCAGAATAGACGCTTTATAAGCAATTTTATCGACTCTTTGTTGGAGGGTCTTAACCCATTTAAATTTTTTTTTTCAATTCATTAAAACTTAACAAAAGTATTGGATAAACCACAAAAAATACGTTGAGCATGTTGATTTGGTTCGGAGAAATTCTCACAGCACATTCTTTTTAGATATTATAAAACAGTCATTCGATTTATTGACTTAATTAAAAATTTAAATCAGTTCTTAATTCTTCATTAAATCTTATTTTTTAAATGAATTACCTGTAATTAACCTTAAAGTTATTCGTAAAAATGTACTTCATATTTTCTAATGTTAAACCACCAGGCATTCTACAAAAATATCTGCTTTTGGTACCAAAAATGACCAAATTAAAAAAAAGAGAAAACATTATTCTACTCTAAAAGGAGCTTTATAAAAATCATTTCGCCCTCGGAATTAAGTAATGAAACAGTATAACACCCTTTCTATCTTGTATTTACCTTTCCATCTCCTATGAGGTTTCTTTTTATTCTAACCGCACATTAACAAAATTATTTTTGCTCGCAAATAACAAAGACAAAAGTTGAAAACATCATTAGAATGGTTTTCGTAAACCTTTTTTTTTAATTCTTAAGTTTTTTTTTATTGTTCAAGGTAATCGTTGATTGAATCTCTTTCCTTTTGTATAAAAAGGACGGAAAAAATAAATTAACAAAGAAGACAAGAAATGCCTGGAAAACAAAAGTTGATTGCTTTTTTTATTACTTGCTTTTGACTGCATGGCCTGTACAAAAAGAATGATGGTCTAAGGAACTTTTTGTTTCTTGATGCTGCCTGTTGTGCAACTTGTAGAATGTATAATTAACATAATAATTTTTATTTTTTTTTTGCTCAAAATTTAAATAAACAAAGAAATGAATTATTAAGTTAAAAAGGGATATAATAAAATTGCTTTGTTTTGGGGCCTTTATTATTTATTTTCTTTTTATCAACAACTGAAAATAAAATAAAAGAGAATAAGGAAATTTAAAAAAGAAAACAAAAAAAAATTGGTAATCCTTAGCCATTTAATACAAAGCAAATAGAAAAATGTAACCCAAGGGATCAATTTCAAAGATACGAGAAGAGATTCAGACATCGTGCTTCACTTTGTTCATTAAATATTAAAACAAACAAATTGAAGGACATTAAAATAACAAGTAATCTCTTTGTGAGATAAAGGAACTGCGCAACTATAAAAATTGCAACAGATTTAATTAAATTAAATTATAGCACGCCTTTTTTCCCCACAGCACAAGTGTTAGGTTCCATTTTCACCAACTACCACCGCAAATTCTATTGCCAGCCACATCAGATCTAAAACATTACATGCAAGCGCAGTTGCAAAACAAAAAAACAAAAGTAGAAATAACAAAATTTAAACGGGATCATGTAAAATCAAATCTCTAACAAAAAGAATAGCATGCTAAGGCAGTTTTAAGGTTAGTTAACTTTATAAATTCAACTTCTTTTTGTAATTTATGCTTTACTTTTTTATTTAGAAAAGTTACAGAAGGAACCAGAGATGTTAGAAAATGCAATCTTTTATGAATACAGTCATTCAAAAATATTTATAGGATTTAATCAAAAGATTTCATTCATATTGACTGCGACTGCGATTTTGAATTCTGCAATAACTATTTATTTGACATTGACATTGAAAATATCTTTTTGCGAGAGAATGTAAGTTAATGAGCTGCAACCGATCTTGATACGGGGCAAGTTGAAGTTGTCAACCCATGGGAGTCCAATTTTTTTTAGCAGTATGTGAATTTATATTTAAGTCTTGTAGTGATGAGAACTATCTAATGATTTTAACCGTCACTCGATAGCTTGTAACTGAATGATTCCAACTATCGAACGAATTCATTTGTTAATAATAATAATAATAATAATAATAGATTTATTGATTTCAATTTAAAATTTTGTACAATATGTAATAAACAGATACAGGTTAAGACATGGCTTTAAGCCGTCTGTCTGATTGACAAATTAAAACTTAAGCAATTTTTATTTCCAGTATAAAAGAGAAAAATAAAACTCAAAAAACAAAATTAAATGAAAGATAATATAAATGAAACAACTATGAATTATTTAAGTTGCAAACAAATTTGACATTTTTTGTTTTTTTTTTTATAATTTGCAAAAACTACTAAAAATTTTCATCAACTATTCTCTGTCTGTATGCCGCTGCTGATATAACAAAAGAATAGAGATCCCGCCATCCGCTTCTACCATTCAAAATATCTTTAGTTTCTAACCAATTAAAATAATTCCGTCCGAGACACCTCCTTCTTATATCTTTCAAAATAGGACAAACTGCGATGAAGTGAAAGATATCCTCTCTTACGTTCATGTTACATAAAGTGCATGTAATAGGAAGATCATCACGAGGTGGAATAAAGTTCAATCGAAGAAGTTCCCCTCTCGTTCTAAATATGGTTTCGATGGATTTGTGTTGAGTTCCGAGTTGAAATAGTTGAGTTCTTCTAAATTAAAATTCAATTCTCTATAATAATTTCGATGATGATTGGGCTTCCTCAATAAACATCTCTCTTGCCTTCAAGTCAAGCTCTTTTACAAATTGGTATATTATCACCTTCCAATCCTCTATATGATCGGGATCTAAGTCTAAGTGAAGGTTATGACTTTGTGCTAAGGAACTCCATTCTTTAAAAAATAATGAATTTGAGCGAATTGCGTGCTGTGCTACTTTTTTAGGAAGTCGGGTATGGGGCATTTGCAATAGTATTTTCAAAATATAGTCAAAGTGAAGCCTGACTGTTGATATATACAAAGGTGACAATCCTGTCTCTAGAAACAGCATATAAAAACCGGAGAAGTTTTTCAACTTCGTCATACTGGGAAAATCCCCAAACTTGTGCAGCGTAAAATATTATTGAAATTGCGGTGCTTTGAAAAAGTTTGTACTTTGCAGAATGCTGAAGTCTTGAGCTGCACATACACGCCCTCCAGGTTGAATTAAGAGTTGTCTTGGCGATACTAAGTTTATCGATTTGATCTTATAAGCACGCCTAGATATTTATATTCCTTAACAATCTCGATATCTTCTCCATTAAAAGTCCACTTTTCCGATTGCGCATATCTCCCGAAACCTCTTCTAAACACCATCACCTTCGATTTGCTAATATTAACAGCCAAATTCCAGATCCGACAATATTGTTCCAGTTTTAGCATCATTTTTTGGAGATTGACCGGAGAGTCCGCCAGCAGAACTACATCATCCGATACATAAATATTTTTATTCTTATTCCATTCCAAAGAATACTTCCAACCAACCATTCAACCAAACTAAAAACTAAATAAAAACAAGGGCACTTAATGTACAACCCTGTCGAATTCCGGAGCGTGACTCAAACCACTCAGATAAAGTGTCTCTATTCCAAACTGCTGATTTTGTATCGCTATAGAGGCTTTTTAGCAAAGTAATTATTTTAGTCGAAAAACCCATTGAGCTTAGCTTATAAAAAAGTGATTTTCGATCTACCGAATCGAAAGCCGCTCTGAAATCCACAAAGAAGACGTATAATTTTGATCCTTTTTCCAGATAAGATGTTGCAATTGATGATAAGGTGAAGATATGGTCTACTGTCGAGTATCCGTTCCGAAATCCAGCTTGAAATTCGCTTAAAGCATCATGATCTTCAACCCAAGTCTTGATTCGATTAAGGAGAACTGAAGCAAATATTTTCATGGAACAATTCAAAAAGGAAATACCCCGGTAGTTTGATGCATCATTACGGTCTCCTTTCTTATGGAGGGGGAAGATAATAGCTTCGCGAAAACTAGTGGGTGTTTCACCATTTTCAAAAATTGTATTGTAGGCGGCAGTTAAATGTTTTATAAAGTCTTCGGTGGCATATTTGTAAGACTCATATGGGATTCTATTCAATCCAGGAGCTTTATTTTCTTTCGTACTGTTTATAACTTCGATAACTTCGGTTGATGTGAAAGGGCAGTCGAGTTTCTCATCAAGAATCAGTGGCATAGAATAATCAAAATTATAGATTTGATGGTTAGAAGTGTTGAGAAGCGATTCAAAATGGTTTCTTAAAGTGGCAGCCGTCAAAGTATTTCCGACACAAAATTTTCTTCCATTAATCTCCCTAATGGCTTTCCAAAAATCACTGGAGCACCTTGTCGTTGAAACCATATTGATTAACGAATTCTGATACTCATACATTTTCTGCTTACATAGTTGCTTAAACTCCTTATTACATGTCACATACTTTTCTCTGAAGAAGTTGGTGTTGAATTTGCGGAATAAACGGAGAAAGGCATATGATTTTTTTCTTTTCTTGAAACAGTCATCATCGAACCATTTTTCTTTTGGGGTAAATGCAGAACCTTGGAATGATCTCATAATAATCGAGTTTTTAATTATATCATCCAACTTGCCGAGACTCATGTCCGAAACAGAATGTTTGGAAAGATTTACAGACAGATTGTATTGATAGGTGGAAATATTTTCTTTTTTTATCATATACTTGGGAAGTAGATTCATCGGATGAGACACTTGAAGTTGATGTTCACCAGGAAAAGAAGTCATCAAGGATATTTCCAACGGTGAATGATCTGAAATAAACGGTTTTTCACCAATTTTGAAGGATAATATAAAGCGTAGCAAAAACTCAGTTACAAAACAATAATCAATTACAGATTTTCCTACTGCTCCAATGAATGTTAATTCTCCTTCCTTATCATCGACGGTTCTTCCATTTAAAGCAGTAAAATCGAATGATTTACAAAAATCCAATAATGTTTTTCTTTTGCTGTCTACGAGAGTATCCTTTGAAGAACGGGTTGGTAGAATTGCTGATGAGAAGTCCTGATTTGCTGTGTGGCATTGGTCACAACCGATCCGAGCATTAAAGTCTCCAACAAGCATTATGGTTTTGTCTCCTAGACTTGTTATATTGTCATAGAGTTTGTTAAAATCAGATCTCCATCCCGAAATATTGGTACCATTCAAGTAAACTGGTAAAATAAAGACTTTTTTGTTTAAAATGTAGAGTTCCAGCAACCAGTTGTCTTCTATACTTGTGAAAGCACATCTATATACTTGACAAACGCTTTTTTTGTAACCCATTAAACAACCACCTTTTGCTCTTCCCATATGATGCACTTTTGTAGCTGGTATCCACTTTAAAGAGAAGTTTGGAAAGGTTTTTTCAAATTTCGTATATTTATCTTCCATTATATGGGTTTCAAATAGAAAAAAGAAGTCAAATTTGCTGATGTAATTAAAAAAAACAGGAAATTTCAGTTTATTTTCTAGACCAAAAATGTTAAAACTTAAAATATTAATTGAAAAACATTTATTTAAATTATTCGAATTGTTTGCAACTCTCAACGGTCAAACGGAAGCAGCTATCGATCCATTTCCTATAGGCAGCTGCATTTGTTGAGATATGGGTGGAGCTGAAGGAAGGATTATGTCTCTGCTTGACAAACGATTTTGACAGATGTTATTGCTGGAAAGGTTTAATCCCCAGAACTGCTGGTTAAGAACTGTCAGACCGTCTTCATAATTACATAGCAAACCAATGCCTTCACACCAAGTGAAAGTTATATTGTCTACAATTAATTTTTCATCGCGAACAATAATTTTTGTGTTAGGATATTTTTTGCATATCAAATACCTAATGTGCATGAATTTGGATCTCTGCCTAACAGAAAAAGGAAGATCTCTTCGTAACAAGATTCCAGTGTTTTTAAGGTTATGTGACTGGCGTATAACCTCGGTTGCCGCAGATCGATTCTTCAACCGTACCAAGAAGATTGGCTTTTGGGTGTTGCTATTTGAAAATACGTCTTCCACCACATCTTCTTGAGATTTCAGCAGCCCACTACATAATTTCGTGATCTCTCTTTGTTCCTCCCCTTCTGCAACTGCTGGCATAGTGACAGTTAAATTCTTTTCAGTACTTCGACGTTGGAAGGTTTCCATCTGTAGTTCTAGCATATTGCAGTGATCCTCCATTTTTGCCAGCTTCCCCAGAAGCAAAGATTTTTCTTGGTGAAGTTCTTGAACGTCCATAGTAAGCTTAGCGATATCATCTTTGGTCGCGATTGTTTGCAATTTTTTTGTCGAGGACATCCCCAACAATTTGGTGCAGCGTGTCAACGTCAGTCGAAATTGTTCTATTGAACGTGTTATCTTTATATGGAGAATTGGTTGTCATGATGTGGTATAGTTTCTTTGAATCTGAATTCTGATCAGGTGAAGTTTCAGACAGATTTCTTTTCATGTAGGTAGTTCAGGTTCATTTGTTCGAAAGAATTCCCTTTATGTGTAGGTACTTAGGAAACACACAGATCGTTTGGTTTATGAAGAATATACAGGATTATTCTTATGACTATAACTCACAATTAATGCACATCCAAGGCCCAACTAAGACAACGATTTTTAGAGTATGCAGGCAAGCTCCGGATATTAAATGTATTTATTTTTATAACTTTAATTCAATTTAATTATTAAAAATTTTAATAGAACTAAAAAAAAAACACAACTTGACAGGTTAAGGACAGGGTTGCCAATTCATTTGTTAATTCATGCAGTTGAAATAAAGTAAGAATTAAATATTTTTTTTTGTGAAGATGAGATTTGAGAAAAGTTTTTATAACTAAAATACAACCGGAAAATCTCGTAAGAATATTTTTTCACAATTTAAAAGAAAATTAAAAACTATGAAAAAAGGAAGCCACAAACTATCGGATCATTGTATTTATCACCCAAAAAATAAGCTCCTTTCTGTCAAGCCATAATCTGTCATATTTACCAAAGCACGGCTACGATGTCAATGGATTAAAAACCCTAAAAAATGAAGAACAAATTAAGATTTAAAAAGAGCAATTTTAGAACTTTCAGGTGACATTTTGAACAAAATACTCTGTGTGCACCAAAGGAAAATTATTTATCCTCTATTGTAAACCATGAACTGTCAAATTATACCAAAACATGGCTACGATGTGCAGGAATTAAACAATTAAAAAAATGAGATTTTTTTATGGAACCAAATACCTTATATACATCGTAGAAAAATTTGTTTTCTATTTGTCAAACCATTAACTGTCAAATTCCACTCAAGGATGGCTACAATGTCGACGGATTAAAGATACAAGCAAATTGTGATTTATTCATTCTACCGGAAAAGCGCAATTTTTGAGTTTTTGGGTAAAACTTGGAACAAAATATTCTTTCTACGTCAAAATAGAATTCTTTTTCTATTTTTGAAACCATAAATTGTCAAATTCCATCAAAGGATGGCTACGATGCCAATGGATTAGAAAACTTGCAAAAATTCTGAACAAAATGAGATTTAATTAAAAGCTTCAGAAATGAGCTATTTTAGGGATTTTGGGTGACATTTGGAAAAAATACCTTTTGGGTGTCAAAGTAAAATTTATCCTCTATTCGTTAGACCATCCGTTAGACAAATTCCATCAAATGAAGGCCATGATATCGATGAATTAATAAAATTAAAAAAAATTTAAACATACCGAATCTATTTCAAATCTTTATGCTTTATGCACTCTAAGGGGTCTTTTGGGCGTTGACCATACCAATGTGTCCGACTCTCTTTTGTACAAGATAAGTCTATGTTGCTAAACCTCCTCCTTCCCCTTAACTTCTGATCCTCCCTCCTGGGACCGCTGTTCTCATTACTATCTCACCTGACTGCTCTTCTTCTCTTTTCTTTCTTCTGAGAATCTGTTGGGCGTAAGTGAAGATTTGGCTCGAATTCTGCTGAATGCCTATCATCTTTATGGTTATGTTGTCTCTAGTGACTGTACCAATATTTAGTGGAGAAAGACGTTGAAGTATCCGTGCCCAGGGCGTAACTGGGTGAGGCGTAGTAGTTTACCTCATCGTCTTTCCGGTCATTCCACTCAGTCACGATCCGAATCAGCCTCGTTGTCCATCGTCCTTTGCTTTCCCAACTTCAACGCTCTTGCCATTTCAGTTTCGTCAACTCTTTAGCTTCCTCCGTTACCATTTCCAATCCAACTTCCACATTTTTGTCGTAGACGTACATCCTTTTTGACGTTTGAAGGTCTATTGGAGTCACTAATGTGACAGCTTAAAGGATGGCTGGTTCCAACAACGTTCGATAGAAGCTTGCAACCCGTAGACTCCGCGTTTCAGCAAAGCTACCATCTGCTTTCTGCCAAATCTCACATCCCTAGAGGAGAATTACAAGCGTTGTCCACATCAGGGGGTCAATTCTCGATCTGTGAAACTGTGAAATGAAAATACAGTTATCATTTCAGTTTTCACAGAGTTTTTATCATTTTATAACTTCACAAACGCGCGGAAGGCGATTCCCGAACTCATTTTGAGAAACAGCTGTCAAAGTGAATACTAAAAAGTACTAAAATGAAAAAAGCTACCTCTTGCTCATAGAAAAAGATGATTGTGACGTCATAGAAAGACCAAAATGGCGCCTTGGTGTGGATGGTCGCACTCAGGACTTAGATACTTCACGGCGCGGTGTCCTTGCTCTCTATCGCTTTCGTGTTGATTTAGGAATCGATTAAAGTCGGGATCGAATTCTTTGTCAGAAGGACTATCTCAGTTTTTCTGAAGCTAGACTGAGACCGTATTTTTCCTTTCATGTTTTTTGGCGCTATCACCGTGGCGATGTCCTCAGCATGTCCCACCAGGAATATATATTCTGGCATCTCGATATGAAAAATGTCATCTTAGGAGATTTTCCAGAGGTCAGATTCCAAGATCGATCCTTGCACTACTCCGGGCGTGGTTTGCGTTCTTCGTTCATGGTCTCGTAGATAAGCTCTGGGTCCCTGAGACAGTCCTTCAAGATTTGCAACAGACAAGCTCTGGTATGTTGAAACCGTCCAACATGTCACTCTACCTGGCTGAATTTAAAGCGTTTCTGACGTCCAGAGTTGTCAGCAATACCATCTGCCTTCAGTAGTTGCTTCCCCAAATAATTATTAAATAAAGATTTGCATTATTGTCCTTTTCGGTTGTTATTTTGAAGCCGAATATCTCACGAACCCCATGGTTTAGAGCTTAGAGCCATATAATGATATAATATACCCGCAATAACCTTTTCAACGATAACTGACACATTCGTGCCCATTGTCCTTTGGAGATAAATATATAAATAAATATATTCGAATGGGGTCATGAGGTCTCAACAACGGATGAATGCTTAGGAACAACACAATTTCTTCCTTTAATTGTTTTGCAAACATTTGACCATTAGGCTTGAAAAAATGGGCAAAGGAATTAATTTTAAAATTTACAGAAATAATGAGAGTAAATTAATTTGCAAATATGCCTTCCAACATTTGTTTTGTAATCAATAATTGCAAAGCAGACAAGTATTTTTCAAAACTATCCTTAAATTTTGTATGTCGTCATTATTAACTGAAATATTGATTTTCAAATAAAGATGTAATTTTTTCCATTAAAAGCCAGGTATCTCATTAAAAACAAAATTGTACAACAACAAAAACAACAGTTAAATTAATTGAAGCTTAACAAGCAAAGTTATCTGACTAAAACATGTGATTAGCTAAAAAAAAAGCTTGCCAAGAAGATAACACCCTTAAAAAATATAATTTAAAATTTGTGTCTCGGGCAGCAACTAAACCAAAAAAAATGTTTGCTTACAAATCTCAAAACAAGAAACACCTTAGCCTTAGAGCAGAGGTTCCCAAACTTTTTTTCTCGTAGACCACTTTCGAAAATTATCCTGGTTTCGGTAGACCTCCTGCTGCAACATTTTTACCATATTCAAAAATGCGAAGATTGGATCTAAAGATAGAAATCTGCATCGCAGCTGAGTTCCAACCCTAAATTTGGTCACCACTTTGTAAGTCTCGACAGGCGTTGCATTAAATATCGAATATCGTCGGCTTTCTGATTTCAAAGCCTCGTAAGTCTGTTTTGAAAAATCGCTTAGAATACACAAAAAAACAAATTTAAAAGGTAATAAAATAGAATTCTCAGATTTAAAGATCTAAAAGGTACCAAAACATAGTTACGAGATATTGATATTTTAATTCTGTGATTTGTTTTGATCTATCAAATGATTTTAAATTGGAAAGTTTCTAGTGATCACTCGTTCTCTGATCATAGATACATTCAATTCAGCTTGAACGATGAACCTCCTAGCCAGTTAACTTTTCGTAATCATAAACCAAACGATCTTCTTGGAGGACATTCTGTGGCAATATAGAAGAAGCCTCCGAAGCATCAAGATTAAGAAAAATCCTCTCCACAAATCCAGCTATGCCTAGCTGCCTGCAAAATGCTGATGGCTCCTGGACCAACTCTTGCGAAGAATCGCTCAATTTGCTACTGGATACTCATTTTCCAGGCAGCTCACAGACTGTTAATAGCACTGCCCTTTACA
Organism: Dasysyrphus tricinctus; assembly: GCA_963921185.1. Taxonomy (NCBI): domain Eukaryota; kingdom Metazoa; phylum Arthropoda; class Insecta; order Diptera; family Syrphidae; genus Dasysyrphus; species Dasysyrphus tricinctus. Next base: position 74,664,827 of record OY992531.1, read on the forward strand.
GGATAAGCGAAAAATTAACATTTCCACAAGGTCTGATTACAAGGGAAAAATAACAATGGGCACTCAATAGCTTCAAACCATACAAGTCGGCGGGGCCAGATGGCATCATTCCGACTGAACTGCAGATGAATTCAGAAGTAATTTTGCCGATTCTGGAAGTCATCTTCAATGGCTGCTTAAATCTGGTCCATATTCCGCTTCTATGGAGAGAAGTCAAAGTTGTGTTTATACCCAAAGCCGGTAAATGTTTCCACGTAAACCCTAAAGATTTAAGACCTATTAGCCTATCATCTTTCCTCCTTAAAACTTTTGAACGACTGATTGATATCGAACTACGGTCAAGCATTGATACGAGACTACTGTCTACAATTCAACATGCCTATTGCAAAGGGAAGTCAGTGGAGACAGCTCTCCACACACTAGTTCGTACCATCGAATATTCCCTCCATTATAAAGAATATACAATGGTTGCCTTCCTAGATATAGAAGGTGCTTTTAATAACGTTGATACATCTGCAATCACATCTGCACTGGCTTCTCTGAATGTGGATGGGTCGCTTGGTGAACTGATTAATCAGATGCTTACAAGCAGGGTTATCAATTCAAATCTGGGCGGCTTTTCGGCAAGAAGATCTGTCAGTAGAGGTACACCGCAAGGCGGGGTGCTTTCTCCCCTTCTTTGGAATTTGGATGTTAATGAGCTGCTGAAAAGCTTAGAGGCAGAGAGCTACAGAGTGATTGCCTATGCGGATGACGTGGCTATAGCAGTATCAGAAAAACATCCTAACATTTTAAGAGATCTTCTACAAAACGTTCTAAACAAGCTAACACGATGGGCAGATCGATGCGGACTTAGAGTTAACCCCCATAAAACAGATCTTGTCCTCTTCTCCAGGAAATACAAAATTCCGCAAATAGACCCCCCTTTTATTAATGATGTTCCACTAAAATTATCAGACGAAGCTAGATACTTGGATCTCATCTTAGATAAGAAGTTAAGCTGGAAACCTAGCATACAATAATAAGAGTGAACAAAGCCACAGTAGCACTTTTCTCTTGCAAAAAAGCCGTTGGTAGTAAATGGGGCCTCCAACCTCGTATTACTCACTGGCTATACATTTCGGTAATTAGACCGATTCTAACTTACGGCGTGGCAGTATGGTGGACTGCCTTGGATAAAGCGACACATCGCGACAAACTAAGCAAAGTCCAAAGAACAGCATGTCTATGTACTACTGGAGCACTTCGGTCGACTCCTTCCACTGCATTAGACACTCTTCTCCATCTGACACCTCTCGATATTTTCAGCAAACAAACGGCTGCGAGCACAGCCATTCGCCTCAAAGCCTCTTCACAGTGGATCAATAATGAGATTGGTCACTCCGCTATTCTGAATTCATTCGGAACACTTCCTAGTAACACTGAATACACAATCCCACTATTGAATTTCGATAAAAATTTTGAAGTCACAATACCTTCCAGATCCACCTGGGAGGATGTGGAATTCTTAGAAGATCAATCAATTCACTTCAACACTGACGGATCGAGGACCAAAGATGGGGTTGGTGGGGGAGTGTACTCTGAAAGACTAAATTTAAGTCTCTCATTCCGTCTTCCTAATCACTGTAGCGTATTCCAGGCGGAACTTCTAGCGATAAAAGAAGTACTGTCTTGGCTCAAAGAAAACGTGATATCATGCTCGGATATCCACATCTTCTCTGATAGTCAAGCCGCCATTAAATCCCTGGACTCTGTCTCTACAAACTCTAGAACAGCCCTCAACTGTCGATCATCTCTGTTGGAGATGGCGCAACAGTTTAATATTCACCTTTGTTGAGTGCCGGGTCATAGTGACATTCCAGGTAATTGTAAAGCTGATGAACTCGCTAGAAGTGGAACATTACTACCCATTTTACCTGAAAAGGTAAACATTGGTATACCCATCGCTACGTGTAAACTTTTACTGAAGCAAGATGCATTGAAGAGAACAAACACAAGGTGAGAAAACATCACTACTTGTTTGGCGACAAAACAAGTATGGCCAAACCTTGACCTGAAACGCTCCAAGTGTTTAATATCTCTAAATAGAATGCACATTAGCTCTATTGTAGGTGTCATAACAGGACACTGTTTAATAGGCAGGCACGCAGCCCGGCTTGGCGTACCTTCAAACGATTTCTGCAGAAGCTGCATGGACGAGGAGGAAGAGGAAACGATTCCTCACCTTCTCTGCACATGCCCTGCTCTTTCCCACAGACGTAGGCTCCATTTAGGAGTTTACTTCTTTAACGATCCTAGTGATCTGGCAAACACAGACATTTATAGTCTCGCACGCTTCGTGAGGAGCTCAAAGTGGTTTTAGCGAGTAAGGAAGGAGTTTTTAAGATTCATGTGGTATCACAACGGACCAATTTTGGTCTAAGTGTGTCAGTACTTAGTATTGACAGCCACTTCTACCTAACCTAACCTTTGATCTGAAATGCATTGAAATTGCATTTTAAGATTTATGAGGTTTTGACAGAAAGCCGATGATATGCAAGCGTTTACAAGTAACAGTCGCTGATCTTCTTAAAATATACTTTTCAAAAAAATTTAGGGAGGTTTTTAAAAATGCAATTAATGCTTCATAAACCTGCTATCTGATCTACATGCCAGCCTAACTGAACAAATTTTTTTCAAGCGTGCGGACCAAAGAAAAAGCAAAAAAATTTGCAATATTATTTTTACAATGTTATTGATAGGACTGCATGAGATGCTCCTAAAACAATTTAGCCAACAATTTTAAAAATTAAGATCTTAATTCTTAAAGCTTCAAAAGCCTTTTTTTAAGTCGCTATGCTACCATTATTCACTGAAATACAGCCTGCCATTTCACCGACATATTGGAATTTTGTTGTTTCCTTAACTTTTTTTTGATTAGTGTAGGTAATATCTGCCTTGATTGACAGATACATTTTTGTGCTTTACTATCGAAACCAGATACATTTTCGTGGAACCCGACTTACAACTTGTGAACCCCCATTTTGATTTCATGTCAACGTAGACCCTCGTCGAATCTCTCGTGGAACCCTGGGGGTCCACCTGGACCACTTTTGGAATCACTGCTTTAGAGCGTAGAATACTTGTTGTTGTTGAGATACAGCTCCCCAGAAAATTTAAGAAAACAATCTGGTTGTGTTAGTTTTTGTTGTCTAGTGTAGTTCAATTAAGATTCATGAAGGAGTGTTTCTACAAGGGTCAAGAAGTCATGTTTTTTTTCTCTAGAAATGTAAAAAAAGAAGACTGTTTTGGATTTCAGTTCCCTAGACTTTCAGAAATATAATTGCCATGCGATGGTTGATTAAACATTTTTTATATTTATTTGACTTCATAACGAAATACTGTTTTTATGTATTCAAGGATTCCAAAAGAATTTATTACAGCTGGAAGCCGTCTTGGAGCTTTTTGATAACACTTCATTAATTAACTTCTGAATGATTTTAATTTCAGTCACGTTACTATGTCTTAACAATATTAATTTAAAAAAAAAACACAGACTAGAGATAAATTCTTCTTAAAAAAAATGCCTCGTGTGCACGAAAGATTGTAATTTAGTTTTCACAGCATGATTCCTTATCCAGTTCCAGACACAAACTTAAACTAAGCCTTGATAAATATTATTATATTTTTATTGTTCGATACATACAAATTTTTATTCAGACATCGCTTCCAGTTGTTAAAAGTTTTAAAAAACTTTTATGATGGAATATTCAAGAATTTACTGGAATGCAAATTTATAGAAATCGTGAATTCAAAACTGAATTGTTTCAGTGTCTAGTAACAATACTTTTTCCATGTGCCTTGGGAAATGTTAAAAATAGAAGTTAAATAATATGCAAATACTGAAATAAAAAAATGACCACTATACACACGTGCATAATCTTTGTAAAGAATAAAAACTATAATCTCGTGTCTCGTATAATTATATAAAAAGGTAATTAACAGTTTTGATGAAACATTATGTGGCAACTTAGCGCCTACGATATATTAATAGGAAAAACTTTATAATTCAAATATATTTTAATGAATTTCCATGTAACACATTTTGATATTCTTACAAAAGGATAAAAAGATTAAAAATGGTGGTCGCATGTGCTTTATTCTTCTTTATGTTCACTCATAAAATCATTAATTATTTTCCTTTTTCTATTTATATTTTTTCCGTACTCAATTTGAATTTGCTTTGTGGCCACTGACGATGATTTTATAGTGTTTTTGGTTATTTTTTATTATACGCTATCCAAACATCAGTTTTAATTTATTATTTACGTATATTGTGTTTGTTTCGGTTTACTGACCGTGACCGAAATTTATGAACCAACCATTTTATATATCCTTAAAGTTATATAAAAAATACTCCTGGAGCACACAAGACGGTACATAACAACCATTAAGACCCGCTTGCATTAACAAGGCACCCACACAAACCTGATAGGAATTTGTGGGACACTTGGGCGTATACGCAACCTTTTTTGTTTTGTTTTTTGATTTACTCGATCGATGATATGAAGTAGATTTTATTATATTATTAATTTTGGTTGAAAGCAATTGTGGTACATATGTTTGTCCATCAATATCCAATTTTAATATTCTTATAAAAGCATTACTGGTTATTTTCATTGGCTTTTGTCGGCGAATCAAAATATTCTGTTTTTTGTTCCTAAAAAAAAAATCAACTACGTATATGGATTAAAGAGAGTGAAGTGGAAATATATTAACAATTTATGTAGGTAATTGGGTTTCTCATATTGTTTTTTAGGTCATTTAATGTGGGGTAAGGAATTAATTATACACTAAAGGACATTAACAACAAGCTGTGTAAGGGTAGTTAGAATATGTTGGAACTGTGATAAATGATTTGAGCAGAGATGTGAGTAGAGTAGGGAAATCTATTTAATGATTTTCCTATAAGCGTTAATATTTGAGCAGTGCTTCGAACAACAGCAGTCAATGTAGGGTTTTGTCAGCTTTGCTCACATCACGTCACAGCTCCGACTTAATAATACCTGAAAAAAATTTATTTCAAATATTAGAAAAAAGTATTTTAAATTGATAAACATTTCAGAATCTATGAAGAAGAAAATTGCATTTGATACAGTAAATCATCTTTGAAATCTGTTAAACTTTGAGATTACTTTTATACTTGATGGGAGTTTAAAATATGAAATACATATGTGAATGAAAAGTTGAAAACAGTTTTGAAAGTCTTGAAAGATTTAATATTTTATGAATATTGGTATCCACCCTGTAAACGAAAAAGGACAATTTAAAGCCTAAACATTGATAAGGGAAGCAAAAGGAATATATTTTTATAATCACTTTCTCCACTGGTGATAGTTCACTTCACGATAGTTCGTACTAGGGTTAAGCATGGAGATATGTATTGTAGACTTAAGAATGGTCAAGCAAGGAATAAAGTATTAAAATAAAATAATGCAAGTGCTATACATACTTTATTTATAAGAGGGAGGCAAGACATTTTGATTTTTGTTTTTTTTCGTTTCCCATAATCATTTCTTGCAATCATATAAGCATTATATAATAGTCCATAGAATTAAAAGGGCGCCCGTTTTAAGCTCCTTTTGGACCGTTATGAACTAAATTAAGTTGCCCCGAAAAACACTTACTGGACTCAATTTAGAGGTCTTATAGGAGAAGGTGGAAAAATAAAAAAAAGTATTTCACAATTGATTTATATTTATTTATATTTTATTTTATTTTATTTTATTTATTTGCTGATATATTAGGTATATGAAAGTTTTTTCTGAAATGCAATCTTAGAATTTATTAGATATTATTTAAGTTATACAAATTACAAGGTTTCTGGGAGAATCGAACCATAGTCCTCTCACACTGAAAGTCCACCAAGCTAAACGCTCGGCCATGGAAGAATATATTTACGATGAAAAAAAACCTATGCACTTTCTCCACACTGCTGGTTTGTGTCTATACTCTTTAGTATACCAGAAGTGGTTTGTGTTTTTACTAGTATAGGAGAAATGGTTTGTGGCTGCACTTAGCAAGAAACAGAAACTAACATAGAGATTGTATAATAATATTACAGGATGACTATAGAAGTGAAAGCTCTGTCGTCATTTCATAAGAGCAATATAAAGAGATTAAAGAAACATTGGTATATCGCTTCTATCAAGCTGATATAACTTGCACCAGAAAATATTTAAGGAATCAGTAATGCTCCAATAAGGTATTTACTTTCCGTCAGAGGGAAACAAATAACACTATAATGTCTGAAATGCGAGGCTATTTTGTTAGCTGGGATAGAATCGAAGCAACACAAATTTACATAAGTATTGTATAACAATTTTACCAGATGACTATTGGAGCATCACTTCTATTACGCTGATATAATTTACACCAAAAAATATTTAAGGAATCAGTCATACTCCTATTACGTTATTAATTCCCATCAGGAGGGTAACAGGAGCACTATAGCAACTTAAAACACTTTAATATCTGAAATAAGATGCAATTTTGTTATTTGGGATAGCTTCAAAAATATTTAGGTACATAAGACTGCCAAAAAATCGAACTATCAATTTTTCATAATTGTTTTCAAAATTTCGGTGCTCCGGAAATATTAATCTTCCTAGTATTTGATCTTATATCTCATTTATTAAATTGATAGAAAATTTCACGCTCTACAAAAATTACTTAAGAAAAATTTACGCATGTACATTAGGGTGGTCGTTATAATGGGTTTTTTTGAGTTTTTATATTTGGATGGGCCTAAATCAGCTCTAACTGAAAAAAAATCCCTAATTTTTTCAGATTTTTATTTTCATCCCCTATGCTGTAGGGGTAAATTAAATTTCCCCTTTTTTTGAAAATTCACGTAAAATCTGCAGAAAAATTCGGAGCATGTAGGTGAGAAGTAGGCAAGAAAATGATCCCACTGGAGGGGGTAATATCTCCCACCGCTTGGACGGGAGGGGCAATTTAATAAAATAATTGCATAAAATAGAAAAAAAATAGTTAAAAAACAACGGCAATAATTACAGTAATGTTTTGTAGCTTTGTGGAAAGCCAGAAGTCCATTTTAATAGCTGATTATAAAATAAAATTTGTTGAATAAAAAATTACAGCAAAATCTGTTTTCAAACCTGTAATTTAAAAAAAAAATAAAAATTTTTCTTCAAAATGTTGAGTCTGAAACAATTTTTTGCCAAAACTGTTTATCAAAAAAACTTAATTTTAAAACAAGCCGCAAGAATGGACTTCTGGCTTTCCAAAAAGCTACAAAACATTACTGTAAGTATTGCCGTTGTATATTAATTAATTTTTGTCTATTTTATGCAAATATCCGTCCAAGCGGGGGGAGATATTACCCCCTCCCATAGGATTTTTTTCTTGTGTAGTTCCCGCCTATATGCTCTGAATTTTTTTGGCAGATCTTACGCGAATTTTCTAGTATGCAAAAAAAAGGGGAAATTTAATTTACCCCTACAGCGACTATAGGGGATGAAAATAAAAATCTGAAAAAATTAGGGATTTTTTTTTTCTTCATTTAGGGCCGATTTGGGCCCATCCGGGATGACCTTTTTTTTAACGACCCTAATGTACATACATACATTTATCGCACCGTAGTACATCGTGGCATGATGGGTCAGTGCGTAGGACTGTCATGCCGAAGGTGTGGGTTCGATTCCCAGCCATGCCACCTAAAAACAGAAATGTTTTATCCGAGGTACTGTCTCTTGCGAGGATCTGACAAATCCTCCAAGGGTATACTTGTCATGAAAAAGTGCTTCTCACATAGCCGTTCGGACTCGACAAAAAACTGTAGGTCCCCTCCATTCCTGCTAACAACACGCACACATGAATGGTTGAGAGTTGTAAGTCACTAGGCCCTGGTTCTCCACGAGCTGTTGTGCCACCCAATTTAATTACTTACATTTATCGCACCGTTTTGATGATATTTTGCCCCGTGATTCTAAGGCCATACTTTTCCGAAACAAATTCGTATCAGAAGTCCTACGCTTTTTACGTTTTATTTTTTTTTTCTCTCGAACTATACAGCAGCCTTTGAACGAACAAGTTTTTCATAGTTTGAATAAAAAATTAGTGCGAAATAAGTGCTTCGAATAATCAGTGAAATATTTATAGTAAAAAAAAAACAAAACAAAACAGTATTGCAAGTTCCAAAATTGGCCTCATGTCTCTTCTTTGATCGACCGCAAACTTTGCCTACGTTCTGTATTTCTGTAACTCTTGCATCGAAAAAATTGATTGAGAAACGTTGAAAATTGAAACAAATTACATGAGTTTCGGACTGATTTTAGCGATGCAAGAGTTACAGAGCATGGGTACTTGATCTGGTATATACAAAATGCCAGCTATGTAGGTTCCAATGACAACAGTTCTCCCCCAGAACAATTCAGAGGTCTTAAACACCCTACGTAATATTCTTCCCACTCACAAAACGGTAATGCTAGAGATGTTAAGTTGCCATAAGAAGCCTATGTCAACATTTTTGTTTGACCTTGGGTGAAGCTGTGTTTACTTGGACCGCAAAATTGTCCAATCAATTTTTTTTTTCACCGTCAACAGTTTTCGAGAAAATTGATTCTGAAAAATGGTGGACTTAAAGAACGCTGCCCCCAAAATTAAATTTTTCAAATTTAATTATTGCTTTCGATAGGACTCATCTTGAAAACCACCCTTTAGTTTTTTTGGCGACCCCTAGAAATATTGTTTTTTGGATTTTTGAAATTTTTATTTCGATTAATTGGTTGGTATTTTTTCTATTCTTTTTTTTTTTAATTTTCGAATTTTGAAAGATAACCAATTGGCTAAAGTGACCACTCTTTTTTAAATTACTTTTGGTACTTTTCGATAAGTTATAATAAGTATAATAAGTGGCCATTTTAGATATAACTGAGTTTTTTCATAATGGTCATCTTTCAAAATTTAAAAATAAAAAAAAAATAAAAATGTAAGGAAAAAACACCAAAAAAAAATTGAAATAAAAATTTTCAAAAAAATATATTTCTAGGGGAGGTAAAAAAAAAGCTAAAGGTTGGTCATTGATGATCAGAAAAGATATATCGAAAGCATTAATCAAAAACTCAATTTTTGGCCCACCATTTTTCAAATCGATTTTCTTCAAAGTTATGGGTGGTCAAAAAAAAACATAAGGTGGTAGTCAAAAGTGGTAATTTTAATGGTCATCTCTTAAAAAAGGAAACAAAAATAGACAATTTTGCGGACCAAGTGAACACAGCTTTTGGGTGGAATTTTCCAGGCTGTTGCCTTTTTCTGGCTACGGTCTTTCATCATAAATTCAAAGCATTTATTTTTTGAAATACTAAAAAAAAAAAAAAAAAAAAAATTGGAGCTAAGTTATTTGAGCAAAAATATATGAAACTGTCACTGTCTCCAAGTCATGGTAAGTGCGAAATTCAAATTTTTAACCAAAAAACCAAATCAGTAATGGTCACCATTACCCATAATTTCAAAATTCTAAGATAAAAATCTATCACCCCAATTCCTAAACTCCCACTCACTCTTAACTTAGCCCCTTGGTGTCATCCTGAAGAGCACAGGGCAATCCATTGCGACGATACCATAACCTAACCTAGTTCAGATGGAAAACTCAGTTTTATATCAGTTACCTGTTTTTTAGTAGTTATTTTTCAAATTAAAAAGAAAGCTACAATATTTGTGCCTTCACATTTTTCAAAAAATTGATAGTTTTCTAGGGAAAAACTGAATTTCACTCCCCTTCAGCTCTCCTAAAATTTTTTATCCTGGCTCAAATTTAGGGAACTTTTTGAAAAATACATAAGATGTCAGAATTAAGCTTTCCACCGAAATTCAACTGTACCGAAGTTTTTTCGAACTGAAAGTCTAATTTTCCTAAGCAATTCATGTATGCATATTTGTGTAATTTCTGTAGTACCTCGTGGCTAGATGGTTAGTGCGTAGGACTGTCATGCCGAAGGTGTGGGTTCGATTCCCAGCCGTGCCACCTAAAAACAGAAATGTTTTATTCGAGGTACTGCCTCTTGCGAGGAACTGACAAATCCTCCAAGAGTATACTTGTCATGAAAAAGTGCTTCTCATTTAGCCGTTCGGACTCGGCAAAAAACTGTTGGTCCCCTCCATTCCTGCCAACAAACACGCACACAGGAATGGTTGTGAGTTGTAAGTCACTAGGCCCTGGTTCTCCATGAGCTGTTGCGCCACCCAATTTATTAATATTTATTTATTTATTTGTGTAATTTCTGCTTGCAGTACATTCATATAGGTTCTATATGGCTTGGCAAAGTAATCCACTCGTAGCTTTTAATTGTATATTTCATTCAATACATTAAGGCTCAGTTTTTCAGTGGGCATTAAAGTTTAACCTGACCCAATCATCGTTGTAGCTTAACACTTTATTAATACACCATAAAGCGTTTTAGCGTATGCAAACACTCTCAGTTAGTGGACTTTTGCGGCTTTGCTCAGGAAAATTAATCTATTTTATATTAGTTGTAGGTACTTTAATTCTTTTGTCATATCATTGTTCGAGCATTTTTATTGTAATTTTGCCTAATAGTCCAGTAACCTTGTAGTTTCATAGTACTAAGACCTTGCGTCAGGTCCGGTAGTTCTGATTTTTTGCTGAGTTGTTTATGATGTTGCAGTGGCGTAGCGTGAGTTTCTGCCGCCCGGGGCGGTGGAAAATTTTGCCAATAAAAATTTTCGACCAATATAAACAAAAAAAATAATAAAATTTTTTCCGTAAAGCTAAATTTATTATTTATTCAGTTCCACTTCTTTCAAACTCAGTTAGGTACTACGCTTGCGTCAACGTGAGCGGGCATAAAAGAGTTTCTAGATCTTACGATTCTCTACAAAAAAGCTTAAGAAGACACTTTTTTTGAAAACTGTCTCATTTTCCGAATGAGTTTTGTATAGTAATATTAATTAATGCTTTGTTTTAAGTTTTGGTCCAAAGAAAATTTTGCTTATGAAAAAAATATCTCAAGTGATTTCTCATCATCGAACTCGAGATTTTGATTGATAGGGAAGACGGAATTTGTCCACTTTTCTTAAACCAAAAGTAACGGTACCTGTCACTTGCCATACAATTTCCTTGAAAATAGGTCAAAATTTTGGTTTCAAAATTCTGCTTTTCAAAACTCTGTTGTTTAAAGAAAATAACTGCTTTTCAAAATTCTGCTTTTTACTTGCGATATAGGTACTATAGGGCAAGTTTTGGATTCGTGCAAAAAAAAAATTTCGAGATAACAATCAAACATGACATTACGATTATAGAGAACACGAAAAAAGTGGGTGGCACAATTCTGTCTGTCTGTCTGTCTGTCTGTCTGTCTGTCTGTCTGTCTGTCTGTCTGTCTGTCTGTCCGTACCTCAACCTACAGCCTAAACCACTGAAGCGATTTTCTTCAAATTTTGAACTTAAGGTTTTTTTGTAACTCTCCAGAGGGGAAATTGAAATTTTTTTTTTAGCTCAAAAAATAACGGTACTTGCCATACAACCGTTAAGGAAAAGCTTCTTTATCTCAAAAACGGCTCCAACGATTTTGATAAAAAAAAATCAGTGTATCATTGTAGATATGATATACCTTTGAGTAAGAAAAAAAATCACCAAAAACATTTATTAACGGTACCTGTCATATAACGGTTTTTTTTATCTTTGAATTTCTCATTAACCGCTCATCCGATTTCAATGATTTTTTTTGCACAAAAGCTTTGTTAGAATATAAATAAAACTGCATACCAAAATTTAAAAAGATTCAAAATTTTTTTTTGAAAATTCAATATTTCAAAAACGGGTTGATGAATTGTTTTGAAATTTCAGTTTTAAATGTATATTAATATATACTCAAAATTGGCATACCAAATTTTTTTTTGAAAAATGTTACAAAAATTTTATATATAAAAAATTAATTTTTAAGAAAACGGCTCCAACGATTTTAAATTTTTTTTTTGCATATATTGATATTTTTTTAAGTAATCAAATGGCATACTTTTTTTGGCGCTCTAAGTTATTTATCAGGCTGTTTAAACAATTAAAAGAACGATTTAAATGCTTTTTTATACTTTTTCTGTAATTACTTGAATATTTTTTAAAGTTCTTAAGTTCCACACAACTTGAACATAAGAGCAAGTACGTGCGATCCAGTCGTGCATTTTATTTATTCTGCCTAACAAAATTTTAAAATTTTAAGAAAAAGAAAATTCTGTAAATTCTGTTTTTTTTTTTTTATTTTGGACACAGCATTCATGAACAAAATTAACCTAGTCGTTTTTAATCCAAATACCGTTATTTTTGGAGCTAAAAACACAATGTTCCTTCTAACCAAACCTTAAAAGGCTGAATCCTAAATTTGAAGAGAATCTATTCAAGGGCTTAACCTAAATCGAAATACAGAACAGTTTTGTGTTACGAAAATTTTATAGATAAGGTTCCAGATAAGGCCATACAAAGCTATTGATTGTGGGTTTTTTAATGATTTTTTAGAGAAAGGTCATAATATTTTGCTTAAGTAAATATTGACGCTAACTATCAGCGTGTGCAGTTGACATAAAACAAATTGTCGCCTTACAGAGAAAAACTGTTAACTGCTTTTTTCATTTAAAAAAAATTCTCAACCAAAAGTGTTCAGAATTTTGAGTGTATTCTCGTTGTTTCTAAAATTCAATCAAATAGAAAATATTTTAAAGATTTTTGAGTTTAATAACCATCTATAACTATCAAAACAAATGTGTATTTAGGGGCTTTTCACTCTAAACGTCTAAGCTGACGAAGTATGCAAGCCTCTTCGAGCTGCAAAAATGTTTTTATTTTTATTCATTCCAGAATTTTGAAAAGCAGAAATTTGAAAAGCAGAATTATGAAAAATAAAATTTTGAAAACAGAAGTTTTCCTCAGACAGAATTTTGACCCAAACCCAATTTTTGTAGCCATTTTACCAAATCTTATTTTTCTTAAAAACAGCTCAACAACAATGATTTTTGGTTTTCTTGAAAACTTTGTGACTGATTTTAATTAAAAATTTAAAAGAAAAAGTTCAAAAAGTACATTTTCCTTGAAAACACTTTAATGGGAATAAGTATTTTCTTTTTATTGAATGGTTGTTTTGTATATACCCGCCGTAATAGCTGCAAAGTTCTTAAGAACATAATAATATTTTGAATATTCAATCATTATTTTCTTACTTTCTACCTTTGTACCTATTTATTGTTCAAAAGAATTTTGGGAATAATTTTCTGTTTACGACAAAACTTTTGGTTGCAGTGTCGCCCCGGACAGAATTTTCTAGGGAGCCAAAATTTAATAACTATGCGAACTGCAGGGCACCTTCGGTAATCAGCAATATAGTTTCGCGAATCGCTATTTCAATTCCTGTAGTCGTGAATGCGGTCATTGAAATTCAAGGCGTAGCCTTTCTGATCACGTAAACTCCCGCCTGGATTGCAAATTCAGTAATTCAAATGAATACATTTGCAAAAATTGGCAAAATTTACCTATTAGTTATTAAACTCCGCCCCGTATATAGTGCCGCAAAATTTGCCGCCCCCCATAAAGTGCCGCCCGGGGCGGACCGCCCCCTCCGCCCCCCCTACGCTACGCCACTGTGATGTTGGCCTAGTATCAAATCTGATTTTTTGACCTCGAGCGCCGAACGCAACATTGGTAAAAATACAAAAAACCGCGAATTTTTCGCGGTTTTGTCACTTATTGGCTATTTTAACCATTACGCCTTAACTTCCGAATAAAACATTGCTCTACGATTTCAACCTTACTAAATTTGCTTCAATTTGAGTCCAAGGCCGGTTCTGTAGACATAACGGTTTCCAAGGCACGGCATTTCAAAATATAGCAATAAAAAATTTAAAACAACAAGTATGTTGTATATAAAACAGTATAATATCAAAAACATGGTCTTTGACATATGCTGCATAAAAGCAATAGAGCGTGTAGATTGGGCCAAAAGAAGAAAACAATAGTATCGGATGGGGGGTATATATCCCCCCGTTTAGGCGGGAGGGGCAATTTTAAGAAAAGTTGACTTCAAATAGAAAAATAACCATAAAAATACAATGGTAATATCTGGACGAAAATCCATTCCTCATCTCAAAGCCAGAAATCCATTCTTTAATTTTTTTTTAAATAAAGTTTTTTTAGCTGATAGTTTTTGAAAAATTTACTTTCAAACTCAAAATTTTGAGAAAAAGACGATTTTTTTTTGTTAATCTATTTTTTTTTTGTTTATGGATTAAATACTATTTTTGATTTTGATTTGCAATGCCCTTATTAATTCTTAGTTAAAAACTGAAAACCAAATGCTAAAATGACTTCTAGTTTTTGAGAAAACTGAAATTAACATGATCAACTTCACTGTTTTCAGTCTAGTATCCTTTTTCTTCGGGGTGGGAGGGCTCTGCCTCAAGTGCGGTAGTTCTGATTTTTAGATGAGTTGTTTATGATGTTGGCCTTCGCAATAATCCAAGTTTTTGACCTCGAGCGCCGAACGCAACTTTGTGAAATACGCAAAAAACCGAGAAATTTTCGCGGTTTTTTCAGTAAATGGCTATTTTAACCATTAAGGCCTGGTTTTCGATTATAACTTTGCTCTACCATTTCAAAATAATTAAATGGGCTTCAATTTGAGCTAAAAATCAATTTAAATTGTGAATTTTTTCATCAACTTCTGAATTTAGAATGCTGCAAATCGAATTGAAGGGGGCTTATTCACCCCTTGTGTGAAATCGTTTGCCCCTTTTCAATGATTTTTGTATACTGTGTAGTGTGTCATGTTGGCTTTATTTTAAGACTTTAATCATGAACATCGGATGAGTAGAAACGGAGTTATGATTTTTTAAAGTCAACCATATAAAACTCGAACTAAAACATTCGCTTCAGATAACTCACTAGTGGGTACTGAACTGAGTACTGTTTTAGTTCGAGTTTTATATGGTTGACTTTAAGAAATCATAACTCCGTTTCTACTCATCCGATGTTCATGATTAAAGTCTTAAAATAAAGCCAACATAACACGCTACACAGTATACAAAAATCATTGAAAAGGGGCAAACGATTTCACACAAGGGGTGAATAAGCCCCCTTCAATTCGATTTGCAGCATTCTAAATTCAAAAGTTGATGAAAAAATTCACAATTTAAATTGATTTTTAGCTCAAATTGAAGCCCATTTAATTATTTTGAAATGGTAGAGCAAAGTTATAATCGAAAACCAGGCCTTAAAGGTTAAAATAGCCATTTACTGAAAAAAACGCGAAAATTTCTCGGTTTTTTGCGTATTTCACAAAGTTGCGTTCGGCGCTCGAGGTCAAAAACTTGGATTATTGCGAAGGCCAACATCATAAACAACTCATCTAAAAATCAGAACTACCGCACTTGAGGCAGAGCCCTCCCACCCCGAAGAAAAAGGATACTAGACTGAAAACAGTGAAGTTGATCATGTTAATTTCAGTTTTCTCAAAAACTAGAAGTCATTTTAGCATTTGGTTTTCAGTTTTTAACTAAGAATTAATAAGGGCATTGCAAATCAAAATCAAAAAAAATACTTAATACCATAAAAAAAAAAAAAATAGATTAACAAAAAAAAATCGTCTTTTTCTCAAAATTTTGAGTTTGAAAGTAAATTTTTCAAAAACTATCAGCTAAAAAAACTTTATTTAAAAAAAAATTAAAGAATGGATTTCTGGCTTTGAGATGAGGAATGGATTTTCGTCCAGATATTACCATTGTATTTTTATGGTTATTTTTCTATTTGAAGTCAACTTTTCTTAAAATTGCCCCTCCCGCCTAAACGGGGGGATATATACCCCCCATCCGATACTATTGTTTTCTTCTTTTGGCCCAATCTACACGCTCTATTGCTTTGATGCAGCATATGTCAAAGACCATGTTTTTGTTATTATACTGTTTTATATACTACATACTTGTAGTTTTAAATTTTTTATTGCTATGTTTTGAAATGCCGTCCCTTGGAAACCGTTATGTCTACAGAACCGGCTTTGGACTCAAATTGAAGCAAATTTAGTAAGGTTGAAATCGTAGAGCAATGTTTTATTCGGAAGTTAAGGCGTAATGGTTAAAATAGCCAATAAGTGACAAAACCGCGAAAAATTCGCGTTTTTTGTATTTTTACCAATGTTGCGTTCGGCGCTCGAGGTCGAAAAATCAGATTTAATACTAGGCCAACATCATAAACAACTCAGCAAAAAATCAGAACTACCGGACCTGACGCTAGGTCTAATGTATATAGTTACTGGGCTATAATCTCTATTAAAGTTGTATTGCTTTTGAGACACATTAATATATCTATTTCAGTATGGGTTTTTTGCCTGTTCAACGTAAGCTTACTCAC
Organism: Dasysyrphus tricinctus; assembly: GCA_963921185.1. Taxonomy (NCBI): domain Eukaryota; kingdom Metazoa; phylum Arthropoda; class Insecta; order Diptera; family Syrphidae; genus Dasysyrphus; species Dasysyrphus tricinctus. Next base: position 74,681,235 of record OY992531.1, read on the forward strand.
GATTAAAATATTGTATACATTTTTTTTGGAAAATGCATTTACAAGCCACAACATTTGGTCGTCATGCAAATCAAATAATAACAAAATCATCATTGAACCAGTTTTGTAGTTGAACTTCATATTCTGTTTGCACAGCCATTCACAAATTATATTATTAGGTCACCATCATGTCAATATAGAATGACTCTTGCCACATTTTAGTGGCTTTTTGCGTGTCATTTACTCCCCCATTAACTACATCACTGGGGTATTTGCACACGCACAACTAAGCAAAGCTGGCTTTTTATTCATCTGTCACATGATTAGATCCATGTTGTCATATCATTTATCAAACAGCAGAGCTTATATTTGCAGAGATCAACATTGTTTTCCTCTACATCCTTGTGCGTCGACGCACAGTGGGACGAATGTATGGGGAAATCGGCAAAACTCATATCTTTTGCTTAAGTTATTGAAATAACGCAAAGTTGCATTGGGACGTCTTTTTACACCTAAATCTATGAATTAAACATGAAAACCAAATAAATGGAAAAGTTTTAGCAAGGAAATTAAAGTTCATTTCATCAAAAGAGTTGAGCAGCGAACTTTTTTTTAGGATTTTAATTTTATTATTAATTTTATTTCTTCTTTTAATAACAAATAATTAAATTTCTTGTATGATTTCTATGTATGACAAATAAAACAATAAATAACAATATTATTTAAATACAAAAACAAAAAAGAAAATAGCAATATAAAGAAAAAAACTTATAATTCGGTGTCGGTTTCGGATGTAAAATTTAAGTCTTCCGGGTTCAACGGGAAAACTAAGATTTGTTTCGTCTGTTAATAAATATGCATATATCTTGATCATAATTTGACATATGGCAATTTTTTGACCGCAAATGCGAAAGCTGCGGATCAGATGAAATCAGTAAATGATTAATTACATCACTCATTGTATGATTTCTCGTTGTTTTTCTGGTGTGATCCAGTCTAGCTTTTCTTATTTCTTATGGCTTGCTTCCAAGGCTTCTTCGGAAAGAACACCAATTGGTAATTCGAAAAAGCTTATTATGTCCTTCCCATGAATAATAAGCTTGTGCACGCTGCTTGGCATGTAATGCCAACTGTATTTTCTTAAGTATATGCTTTTTGTATAAGGCCAGGTTTCGTTGAAGAGTTAGGGTCTTATCATTCTTACGAGGAGAACCTGAAGCACGACTAGTCAACTTTGCCGCATACTCCAACTCCTCTGGAGAGGTTTGCGACACAAGTTCTTGAACACGACGTTTTTTAGTGCGATCAGTACACGTTTCAAAAAATTTTGTTTGGCCTTCCCTTGCTCGTACTTGGCATGTTTAGATTACACTATAATTTTTTCGGTTAGGCGGGTAAAATGTTATAAAAAATATTGGTTAAAATAGGATTTTATAGATTACGCAATCAAGTAAAGCTTTAGGTAAATTTAGATTGGAATTAAGCCATGTTTCATTAGCGCTCATGAACCGATTAAGTCTTCTACAACACTGCTCCCATTTCTGCTTCACCTTGAGACAATAAAATTTAGCAACTTCCTTAATTTGCTTGTCCAACTCTTCCATTCGCTCTTCTAAGCCAAGAAGTTTTTGAATTCTTTCACAAACATTCTCAAATTTCTTGGTTCTATCACTATCCAGCCACGTTTTAAAAATGTCGGCATTTTTAATACAGGGAGTTGAACCTAAAAAACGTGATTTTAAGTACTTGGAGCAAAATTGTAGCAAGATTTTTTTCTTGATTCACTTAAAGGACACTTTACTGAGTATAAAACCATAAAAACCTCAGAGGGCCTTTTAGGCCTAAAAAAGAAAACCTTACTCAAAGTCAATTTTTTTTTTTTTTTTTTTTAACTTCTACCCTCACTTGGAAAATTACGAATAAAAAACACAATAAAAATAAAAATTGTTTTTATTATTAAATATTAATTTAAATACCTTGAACAGTGTTACTATCCATAATTGAGTTAATTTTTTAGCGCACAAAAAATTTTAGGAGAAAAACAAAATTGAATTTAAAAACACTTGATTTTTTCACCACAAAAAAAAAATAAACTTGACAATGTTTGCCGCTCTATAACTTTTGCACTAATTGGTCAATGCAAAAAATTTTGATGCAGTTAGAACCTATATATATTTGTGATGACTTACCAATCACTCAAAAGTACCGCTATAACATTTGATTTTTTTATTTATTGCTATGGGTCGTCCCACTGTGCGACGTTGCCGTCGTCGTCCTTTATGTATTATTATACGTTTGTGCTTGAGTCTGAGTGGGTTGTTTATAAACGTAGAATAGCTATTTTCATATTAAGTGTGTGAAATGTAGAATTTTTGATGAGCTTTAGCCTAAAGTAGTATAGTATGTGAAGAGAACATTAATAGGAATAAAGGGTGCTTCCAGTATAAAAATAGATAAACTAGAAAAATGTAAATTTTCAAGTACAGCACGATTAAAAAAAAAAAAACTATTCAGAAATAAAATAAAGCCCAAAGCTTTAAATACATATACAAATTTAATTTTTGGGGTTTTATTTTATTTTAAAACTGCGGCCCTATTGGCCTTGAAATTAAATGTGAGATATTTGCAAAAAAATATGCCATATATGTAATTGGTCAAAAAGGTTAACTAGTTTTAGAAATCAATCAATGGTCAAAGTTTCCAAAGATCACGCGTTATTAAAACAAATTCTTTGATTCCATTTATGATGCTTATACACATAATTAATTTGTGTTTTAACTGTGGGACATAATGAATTATTATTATTTTATTAAGGTTAACACCGGTATTCATAAACACAAATAAAACCTAAAAAATCTTAAGTTAGTGAGTTAGGTATCCAATCATATCAATAAAACTAAATTCAAGATAATGAATAATATTAGCCTAAAAATACTTCAATAATTTTTGCCAAACACAAGAAATGGAAGGAAATACGAGCGGTGCCGAACCTGGGACTTTTGCCGCCCCAGGCAAATTCAATTTTGGCTCCCCAAACTTTAAAAAAACGAAAATCGTAAAAATTAATATTTCAAAGTTTTATTTAATACATTTTAAGGATTTTCGATAAAATAATTTTTCAAAATATTGACATTAAAATGCTGCTCTTCGCGATTTCATTTTTTGCAAATCTTTAAGCGATTTCTTCTTCTTCAACACGACTCAGCATCTCTTTTTCAATGTTGCCATGGCTGTTAATCGCCCTTCATTCATAGTTGAGCGTATTTATTATTTTAAGTTTTGAAAAACTAGCTTCCCCCCCTGTAGCAACACTTACAGGAAACGTTAATAGAATTTTTAACGCAGTTGTTAAATTTGGATACAATTCAAGTAAATGGTTTGAAGCTAAATAATTTAAAATTGATAGCGTTTTGATATCAGTAAGATTTGACGTTTGATTGAATATATTAATTTCACTCAAGAGATCCCTAGCTATTACATCCTTTTGAACTTCGTCGTCAATTCTTGCTGTTAAAATTGTTTCAAGTTTCTCGCAATCCTTAAAGTCCACATTCTTTGAAATATCGCAGAGCCTTACGTTCTTCTGACTTACAAAAGCTACAATAGCAAAAAAGCGTTTTGTTGTTTTGTATCTTATTTTTTATTTGATAGCTCATGAAAATAAGAAGAACGTAAGGCAATGGAAAAGCAAGAACATCAGATCTGGAGAAGTAAAAAAATTCTAAAACAATTTTTCCGCTGTTGTCATTGTCACATTAAAAAAGTCAAATCTTTTGTATGGATGTTTTTTTGTGTGTTGCGTTGGGACATATAGCCTACATGGCCAACTTCAATGATTATATTTTGATGCTATACAAACGCCGCACAATGGGACCTCTTGTATGGAGAGCGTGCTCAAAATGCAAAATTGAAACTAACGGTTTCGAATAAAATTATAATGAGGATTCAAAGTTGACATGATTGCTTATCAATATGTCAAGTTTTGAAGTTTTGGGAGACAGAAAAGTAATAGAAAATAAGCGATAAGAGTAGCAATTCGTGTAAATTCTAAAATCCATTGTGCAGTTGTAGGTCATTTGAAAATTTGGAAAAAATAAATTCGCGGTGAATACAAAAATATAAAAAATATATTGGCATCAAATGAAGGTCAGTGGAAAATGAAAAAATATTTTTATCAAATTAGAACAACATTTTTCCATCACATTTTAAAAAAATTGAAAAGTTACGTAGAAAATATTCAAAAAATCTTATTTCAGTTTTGCGCACCATGCTCTCACTTTTGACTTCTGTTTCATATAGAGGAATATTGATACTACTAGACCACGTATTCAGTTTTAAAAGCATTGTGCGCAAAATCAAAAAAAAAATTTTTGAACATTTTCTACGTAACTTTTCAGTTTTCTTAAAATGCAAATGAAATATGTTGATCTAATTTGATAAAAACATTTTTTTTATTTTAACTGACCTTCATTTGATGCCAATATATTTTTTATATTTTTGTATTCACCACGAATTTATTTTTTTCGAATTTTCAAATGACCAACAACTGCGCAATGGATTTTAGAATTTACATGAATTGCTGCTTTTATCGCTTATTTTCTATTACATTTCTGTCTCCCAAAACTTCAAAACTTGACATATTGATAAGCAATCATGTCAACTTTGAATCCACATTACAATTTTATTCGAAACCGTTAGTTTCAATTTTGCATTTTGGGCACGCTCTCCATACAAGAGGTCCCAGTGTGCGCCGCACAGTTCGTGCATGCAACGGTGAACGGCAACAAGCTTCCCAAATGTTAAATACTTTTACAGAGAGGTATCAGAAATAAATTTGTGTGTATGCCCTCGTATACCTGGAATGAACAACAAAGAAGAATGAACAAAATACAATGCAGTAGTTGCTGATATTGTTTTAAATTCAAGGACACGCATTTGTGTTCCCTTTTTTCAGTTTTTAATTCTTCCACCAATTTTGCCGCCCTAGCTGAGTGGCGCCCCAGGCAACGGCCAGTTTTGCCTTAAGGCAGGTTCGGCACCGAATACGAGTATACGCTAGTGACACACATGCTATTTATGTACATCCTCAAATGAGAGATTGTGTGTGCAAAAGTTCATATTTAGTGAGAAAGTATACAGGGTGTCCCGTTTTGAGTGGATAATACTGCAACTGGTGATAGCAGGACTGCTCAGAAAAAAAAATATATAAAAAAATATTTTTCTTGTGGTCTCCATGGTATAATTTATTTATATAATGTTAAAAAATTCAGGGTCTCCTAAAATACCTAATTACAACGGCCACCCATAAAGGATTCTTATTATTTTTGTATTTTTATAATATTCTTGAATAACCGTTCTAAATGATGGGTAGTATATTTTAACACCAGCTGATGCATTTTTTGTGTTATAATTTTTTAAAATTATTTTTTTTATTCAAAAATAATTCAATATTTTTTTTCACCAAAGTTTGAAAAATAATAAAGGGAAAAAAATGTATAAGAACATATGTAAGTGGCAAATTTGATAAAAATTGGTCTGTTTAATGTAATTTCCAAAATGGTATAGCACATGCTTGTGTCTACAACCATTACCAATAAAATTGGCATTTAATCTACTAAAGTAGTAGATGAAATTAAGTTACAAAGTTAAGTAAACACTACGACGACGAATGAATAACTCATATTGTTTTTTTTAATTTTTATTGCATTGAAAAATAACCGTTCTTAAATAAAGGCAGTAACATTTAACACTAGTTGCTGGATTTTTTTAAATAATTTTTTTAATTAATTTTTTACTAAAAAAATGATTAAATATTTATTTTCATCAAAGTTTGATGACAACAAAAATTGAGTTGTAAGCAAAAGTCAATAGATATACCAGTGTCACTATTATGTCTGCTAAATTCACTAACTAAAATAATAGTATACACTTTCAAAAAGGTTTTGAATTAGGTATGGGAAATGCGATAAATAAAAACAACAGTATTAAAAATTATGATTTATTTGTATTTTTAAATAAATTTATATCAAATGTTCAAACTGTCCACCATTCACTGTGATACAGGCTCTGCATCTTCTAATGAAGGACCTCTCAATAAATCGAGCATACTGGCGCTCATTTATTTTCATCACAGCGTCTTGAACACGACGACGCAGTTCCGTAATGGATGTAATTGGTTTAGTATAAACCATTTTTTTCAGGCACCCCCAGTAGAAAAAGTCCAAAGGATTTAGGTCTGGCGAACGTGGTGGCCACAAAATTGGTCCCAGACGGCCTATCCACATGTTGGGATACGTTCGATTCAAGTACCTCCTTACATTTACAGCATAATGAGCAGGAAATCCATCGTTTTGAAGCCACATTGAATTCCTTAGCTCCTCGGGCACTTCTTGCAATAGAGTTGGCAAATTAGTTTGCAAGAAATTAAGATAGGCTTCACCATCTAAGTTGCCTGGTAATTCAAAAGGGCCTATAATTTGTCCATTCAGGATACCTGCCCAGTAATTGATTTTGAGTTGGTACTGCGATCTGTCCGCGCGCATTAAATTTA